>VDFB02353493.1:38828056-39085801 GCA_007258455.2 Sequoia sempervirens
CATCCTTCAACTACTATCCTACATATCTTCCCAATCACCTTCCTATGGTTCATGCTTTTGCATAAACCTTTCATCCATCCTTTTGCATAAGTCCTATACAATCCATAACATAATCCACTATTCCCCATCCATCCTTGCATAAGCCTTTCATAATCTACCATCTACCTAATCCATCTCACACTCATGCCATTCCTTACCAACATCTATGAGCACACTTGACATGGTCCATGTGATGACATCCATCTAGTGGGACTATCACCTTTCATGGAACTAGACACTTGAGTCTCTCCTATCCTTCTCCTATTCAAAAAAAGTAAAAAAAAGTCAAACAAAAAAAATAAATTGAGAAAATCTAAAAAAATCAAATATTTTGAAAATAAAAAAAAATCAAAATTAGAAAATCCAAAAATCAAATATTCTCAATACAAAAAAAAATTAAAACATTTCAAAAATACAAAAAATCAAAATATCCCAAAAAGTACAAAAAAAGGAAAAAGGTCCTAAAAAAGACAAAAAATCAAATAGACAATAAAAATCCAAGCAATAAAATCAAACCAAATCACTTTTTCCAATCAATTCAACACATAAATTTTATTGGAAAATGTGCCTCAAGGTTAATGACATGAAAACTCTTGAAAGAGAAAAATCGGTGAGACCCTAAGAATGTCTTACTGACTAGTAGTTGTGTTCTAAACTTCTGAAAAGATTAAAGTCGCTGAGACTTTGGTTCTGTCTTGCCGACAGGTTGATTCTTAGTGATAATCGGGGAGACTCTTAGTGATGAGTGGCATCAGAGAGAGGCATGAACCTTCAGAGTGATTCATTCTGATAGTGTTAGTCACAACGAAAGTTCTATTCACATTGGACATTGGGGAGACTCTCAGACTCTTTCCGACAACTCTTGTCTCACTAATGATTCTCCTCTCACTGGCAGGTATACTTTCGATATGAGCTCTCACCGACAGTGTTGGTCTCATCGACAGATTTTCTTTCAGTATGAACTCTTGGTGATATTGTTTCTCTAACTGACAGGCTGGTGCATTTGGTATGATCTCCTGCCGATGGTTGTAGTCTCGCCGATGGGTATGCAACTTCGGTGAGAACTCTTAGCGATGATTTTCCTCTCGTCGACAGCTCTGCACGTTGAACATCGGTGTAACATAAAGGTTCTATAAGACTCTTATGGAAAATGATGGTCTTGTCGATAGTTCTGCAATGGACATCAGTGAGAAGCCTTGCCGATAGAGGATATCTCGCCAATGGATTTCTGTTCATGCTGAACTCTCAGCGATAGCGAAACTCTTACCGATAGATCTGCATGAGATATATATCAATGTGATGTCTTAGCGATAGAGTGTGTTTGGCTGATGGGTTTGTATTCGATATGATTCTTGCCGATAGAGTGAGTCTGAGCGATAGGTTTGAACTCGATATGACTCTTGCCGATAAGGATAGTCGGGCATTTAGGCATCAAGGAGACACGGTCTAGTGTCTCATCGACATGTGATATAGTTGAACATTTTTACCGAGCAACTGCCCTTAGTGGTGTGTTCTAAACCAATGAGAGAAGTAGAATGTGAACCATTGGTAGTTGGACTATTGTGACCATTCCTGTGTGGAAGATGAACAGTTTGTGAGGAAAACGATTATGCTCTGCAATGGTCGACAATGGTGAATAGTTCGATTGCGTAGAGTTGCTTGATTGAACACAGATTGATCTAAGAGAATTCATTGTAACAGAGAGCTATTCTGTACAAGATTGATCAGTGGATGTTGCTGCTGTAAATTGACATCAGAAAGTTAAGTCTGAACTATGTATGTAATTTTCATTACTATAATACAAAAAGGCTTTTCTTGGTGTGGTGGGTTCTTCTCTCGTAAGGGTTTTCCCACATAAATCTGGTGTCCAATTGTGTATGTTCATTTCTTTGTTCTATTATTCCTTTCAGGTGTATCTTAATGAACTATAATTGAAAAATTTAAAGTCATATCTGCATTATTCCCTGAGGTTTTGTCATTAGGAGAGTTTGTTCCACACCTAAGCTTTCCTTATAAGTGGTATTAGAGCCTAGCCAGTTGTGTTATCCTTATGGGTATTTTGGATTTTTTGAGTCAATTATGTTCAGTGGGAGTCTTGTAGAATTCTGGTAATTCAAATTACAGATTAAGATGGAAAGCACGTTAGGAAAGATTGAAATTGAGAAATTCAATGGTAGTAATTTTGAGTTGTGGAAAGTAAAAATGGAAGATTTGTTGGTTGATCGTGATCTTTGGTTTGCTGTGTCTGGAACAAAGCCTACATGCATGAAGCAACCAGATTGGAACCTTGCAGATCAAAAATCAAATGGGCTGATAAGGCTCTGTTTAGCAGACTCTGTTCTTCTAAATGTTCATGAAGAAAAGACAACATCCTCTTTGTGGAAAAGACTGGGAGCTATTTATCAGGGAAAGTCCTTGGTGAATAAATTGTTCTTGAGGAAGAAGCTGTACTCTTTGAAAATGTAGGAAGGAGCATCTGTTGCTAATCATTTGAATGATTTCAACATGTTGATTGCTCAATTAGCATCAGTGGGTGTGAAGATTGATGAAGAAGATCGTTGTATGCTACTATTATGTTCTTTTCCAGATTCTTGGGATCACTTGGTGATGGCTATTGGGAGTAATACTTCCTCTTTTAAGATGGAAGATATTGTTGCTTCTTTGTTATCAGAAGAGATGAGAAGAAAATATTCTAAGATGGCAAAGGAGGCTCTTGTTATTAGAGGCAAATCGAAAGAAAAAGGAAAGAAGAAGGACAAGAAGTCCAAATCCAAATCAGAGGGGAGATCAAAGTATCCTAGTAAGAAGTCCAAGGTAAAGTGCTGGAATTGTGGGCAACCTGGTCATGTCCAAAAGGATTGCAAAGAGGAGAAAAAGAAAAAGTATTCTTCTGACAATGATTCTTCTCAGAGTGATGCAGATGCTTTCATTGCAGCCTTGGCTACACAGGCATCATATGATGTCTGGTTGATTGATTCTGGAGCATCTTTCCACATGACATCTCATAGAGATTGGTTCACTAAGTATGAAAAATACGATGTTGGAAGGGTGTATTTGGCAAGCAATTCATCTCTGGAAATAGTTGGCTGTGGAAGAGTCAGAATTCAATTCCCTGATGAAAAGTGAAGGGAATCAATGATGTAATGCATATACCAGGTCTGGCTTGAAATTTACTTTTTGTTAGTAAGCTAAACGATGTTGGAGTGTAGGTCTCATTCTCTGGAAATGGCTACAAGATGATTAGAGGCTCAATGGTGCTAGCTAGGGGTGCTCATATTGGTACTTTGTATAAACTAGATGCACTTGCTGTACAATGCAATAGTGTCTCTATAAAGTCACAGAAGGCTACTCATGGAGAAAAGGAGGAAAAAGTTCATGATAGTGCAAACTCTATGGAAGTTAAACTTCTAGCAGAAAAGACTAGGCTCTGGCATCATAGGCTTGGCCACATTGGAGAAAAAGGTTTAAAAACCTGGTTGAAGGGCTTGATGACTGTAACCTTGAATTCAAATTTTGTGAACATTGTATATATGATAAACAACACCGTGTTTCATTTTACTCCAGTCCTCATAAATCTTCTAGTTTACTTGATTACATTCATTCTGATGTTTTTGGTCCAGTAAATGTTCCTTCTTTGTCTAAATCAAGATATTATATATTGTTCATTGACGATTATTCAAGAAGGGAATTTGTTTATTTTTTGAAAAGTAAATCAAAAGTGTTTAGTCATTTTAAGGAATTTAAAAACCTTGTGGAAAATCAGATTGGAAGAAAAATAAAATGTTTAAGGACTAACAATGGTGGTGAGTTTTGTTCTGATGAGTTCGAAAAGTACTGTAAAGATCATGGAATTAAAAGACATAAAACTACACCCTACACTCCACAAAAAAATGGAGTTGCTGAAAGGTTCAACAGGACAATGATGGAAAGAGCACGAAGTATGCTAAGTAGTGCTAGCTTGGAGGAGAAGTTTTGGGATGAGGCAGTTGCAACAAAATGTTATTTAATAAACTGTTCTCCAAATTCCACTCTTGTTGAGAAAACACCTTTGGAAGCATGGTCTGGAAAGAAGCCCTCTTTGAGACATATTCGTGTCTTTGGCTATGAGGCATATGCATATATGCCAAATGAAAAAGGTCTAAATTGGAAAACAAGGCTATTAAATGTGTTTTTATTGGTTATAGTGCTGGCATAAAGGATACAAGCTTTGGAATTCTGATACGGAGAAGGTTCTGTATAACATAAGTGTTATTTTTCATGAGCTGAAGCCTTCTACTTTGGATCTATAGTCAGAGACAAAATCAAAAAATAAAAAGGATGTATCTGAAATTCCTCCGACACCAGATAAAGAGGAATTGAAAATTCAAAATGTACCTGAAACTGAGGAGAGCTCAAGTAGTTCTGAGAGTTCTGAAGAAGAAGATCAACCTCAGCCTCAGCCTGTGAGGAGGTCAAAACATGAAAGAAAGCAACCTAATAGGTATGGATTTTCTTTGTTAGATTCTACTTGTGCCTATGCTTTAATTTCTAGCACTGATGAGCCTAGGACTGTGAAAGAGGCATTTAGAATGTCTGATTCAAACTCTTGGTTGGAAGCCATGAATGAAGAAAATAGCATCCATTAGAAGAATGATACTTGAGTTTGGTGCCCTTGCAGAAAGCGGAAAATTTATTGGATGTAAATGAATTTAAAAGAAAATAGGTCTGGATGAGTAGTGTGGAAAAGTATAAGCCAAGGTTGGTTGCGAAGGGTATTCCTAGAGTGGGGAATTGAAGTTATACAAATTTTTTCTCTTGTGGCTAAGGACATCTATCATTTATTTTGTCACTTACGGCGTATGACTTAGAAGATTGAGCGAGATGGATGTGAAGACAAGAATTTCTTCATGGTGACCTTGAAAAGAAGAAATTTATATAATGTCGGCCAAGCACTTTGTGGAAAAAGGTAAAAGAAAATCTGGATTGAAAAATCTACGTATGGTTAAACAATCTCCTAGAATGTGGTACCAAAATTTTGACACTTTTGTTTTTTCATTGGGATTTGTAAGATCGAAATCTAATCATTGTGTGTACTGCAAAGCTGAAAATGATCGTGTTCTTATTATTGCTCTCTATGTTGATGATATGTTGTTCATAGGCAATAGTAAGTTAATGATTTCTGATCTAAAATATCAGTTGTCTACAAAGTTGGAAATGAAAGATCTTGGTGCAACCAGGTATATTCTGGGAATGGAAATAAATAGGGATAGAAAAAGTAGAAAAAATTGGCTCAGCTAGAGTAAGTATATTGTTTTGGAGATATTTTTTATGACTGATTACAAGCAGCTAGTTGTTCCAGTTTTGTAGGGAACGAAGCTATCTGTTCAAGACTATCCAAAATATCCAACTGAGATGGAGGACATGACCAAAGTTCCTTATGCTAGTACAGTTGGTAGTTTGATGTATGCAATGGTTTGTACAAGGCCAAACATTGCCCAAGCAGTGGGAGTACTTAGTCATTTTATGAAAAATCCTGGAAGGACACATTGGCATGCTGTGAAAAGAGTGTTTAGATATCTAAAGGGAACTTTAGAATATGCTGTGTCACCATGGAAATTTGTTTGAATCACAGAATACTCTTAGCATTCAAGGCTATGTGGATTATGATTGGGTAGGGGACATTGACAACAGAAGATCCACCAATGGATATATTTTCATGATGAATGGTGGTGCAGTTAGTTGGATGAGTAAGTAGCAAGCTATAGTCGCTTTGTCCACTATAGAGGTAGAATACATGGCAGCAACACATGCTTGTAAAGAAGCAATTTGGTTAAAATGTTTGTGTTCTAACATTGGGTTTGATGCAGGGATAATAACAATTTACTATGACAGTCAGAGTGCTATTTATTTGGCGAAAAATCCTACTTTCCATGCTAGGATGAAACATATTGATGTGTAGTATCATTTTGTATGAGATATGGTGGAGGATGGAAAGGTCTCTTTAGAAAAAGTGGATACTCTAGAAAATGTTGCAGATGCATTGACAAAACTAGTGAGCATAGACAAGTTCAGGTGGTGTGCCAGTTCGATGGGCCTTAGTGCCCATGAATTTTAGTAATTTTGTTTTGATCTAGAGGTGTCAGTAAGATCTTTTTCAAGTGGGAGATTGTTGGAAAATGTGCCTCAAGCTTACTGACATGAAAACTCTTGAAAGAGAAAAATCGGTGAGACCCTGAGAATGTCTTACCGACTAGCAGCTGTATTCTAAACTTCTGAAAAGATTAAAGTCGCTTAGACTTTGGTTATGTCTTGCCGACATGTTGATTCTTGGTGATTATCGGGGAGACTCTTGGCAATGAGTGGCATTGGGGAGAGGCATGAACCTTCAGAGTGATTCATTCTGACAGTGTTAGTCACAGTGAAAGTTCTATTCACATTGGACATCGGGGAGACTCTCATACTCTTTTCGACAACTCCTATCTCACCGATGGTTCTCCTTTCATCGATGGGTATACTTTCGGTATGAGCTCTCACCGACAGTGTTGGTCTCGCTGACATATTTGCTTTCAGTATGAACTCTTGGTGATAGTGTTTCTCTCACTGACAAGCTAGTGCATTCGATATTATCTCCTGCCAATGGTTGTAGTCTTGCCGACGGGTATGCAACTTCAGTGAGAACTCTTGCTGATGGTTTTCCTCTCGCTGACGAGATTGATTTCAATGTAAACTCTTGCTGATAGCACTTTGTCTCACCGACAGCTCTACACAATGAACATTGGTGTAACATAAAGGTTCTATAAGACTCTTACGGACAACGATGGTCTTGCTAATAGTTCTGCAATGGACATCGGTGAGAAGTATTGCCGATAGAGGATATCTCACCGATGGATTTTTGTTCATTGTGAACTCTCAATGATAGCGAAACTCTTTCCAGTAGATCTGCATGAGATGGATATCAATGTGATGTCTTAGCGATAGAGTGTGTCTGGCCGATGGGTATGTATTCAATATGATTCTTGCCGATAGAGTGAGTTTGAGTGACAGGTTTGAACTCGATATGACTCTTGCTGATGGTGGTGACTCTTGCCGATAAGGACAGTTGAGAATTTAGGCATCGGGGAGACACAGTCTAGTGTCTCACCGACATGTGATACAATTAAACATTTTGACCGAATGGCTATCCTACGTGGTGTGTTCTGAGCCAATGAGAGAAGTGGAATGTGAACCATTGGTAGTTGGACTATTGTGACCATTATTGTGTAGAAGATTAATAGTTTGCGAGAAAAATGATTATGCTCTGCAATGGTCGACAATGGTGAATAGTTCGATTGCATAGAGTTGCTCAATTGAACATGGATTGATATGAGAGAATTCATTGTAACAGAGAGCTATTCTGTACAAGATTGATCAGTGGATGTTGCTGCTATAAATTGACATCAGAAAGTTAAGTCTGAACTCTGTATGTAATTTTCATTACTGTAATACAAAAAGGCTTTTCTTGGTGTGGTGGGTTTTTATCCCATAAGGGTTTTCCCACTTAAATCTGGTGTCCAATTGTGTATGTTCATTTCTTTGTTCTGTTATTCCTTTCAAGTGTATCTTAATGAACTGTAATTGAAAAATTTAAAGTCATATCTGCATTCTTCCCTGAGGTTTTGTCATTATGAGAGTTTGTTCTGCACCTAAGATTTCCTTACAAATTCAACTCCTTCAAATCAATCCTCAAATTACCAATCAATCAATCCTCTAATCAAATCGCTCCAACTTAAATCATTCCAAGCAAATCAATTCCTCAATTTAATTCATTAATCATCATCCAAATCTTCAAATCAATCGTCTTCAATAATTTCAAGGAATAATCCAAATGCAAGTCAATCCTTAATCCATACCAACCAAACTAATCAATCTTTCCAAATTATCCAGTCCCATCCTTTGGTCTTGATCCTAATCTTGTTGTAAACACAATCAATTAATTAATCAATCAATTAATCAGTCATCCTTGTGTTGATCTAAGGATATATTGTTCCCCGTAATGACTACACTATCATCATCATCAATCAATCAATTAATCATTGTTTTATAGCTCTATAGGGGCAATACCTTGTTTGTTTTTGTATCATTCATGCATGCATGCTTGCTTGCTTGTGTGTGTTATCATTTTTATCTTTCATTTGCATCAAATCTGCATCACTCCTAGCTAATATTCATATCTTGTATCTAGACAAGGTTGTATTACATTGGGGCACAAGACACATCATCACCTTGGTCTTTACACCTTGGTGCATAATGTCTAGTGCTATATCAAACATCATGGTTTCTCACTTTATTGTAGCATAACATATCATTCATCTCCACCCACTTCCTATATTGCATCATTCATATTATCCATCCTTATCATTTCCATTTTGAGAGCATACCTGTGTTTTTTCAACCCACCTATCCTCTCGAGGGGGCATCATCTACCAGTTTCACTAGGGCATAGCCTGTTTATCCAACACATCATATCTTCTTTGAAACAACGACCTAATAAACATTGTCTCAAAAAGGGGTAAAATGTAGACACCTAAAATTGGCCCATTTCATTATTTAGGCATTTTTCACATTTTTCACTGCATACCTTCATTTTTTCTAACACATTTATATTTCAATTTCCTCTTCATATCTTTAATTAATTAATTAAATCTTATTTATTTAATTAATTCTCATTATTCTTATATCTTCCATCAAATGATTAAATAATTTTAAAATATTTAATTATTGTATCTTTCTTCTAATAAATAAATAAAATCAATTATTTTATTTATTTATTCACCATCCACCTAAATTAAATAAATTTTATTTATTTAATTTAATTTTCTTCCATTTTTATCTTATTCTTCTAAAATGTGCAAGTGGGCCCCATTATCTTTGAAAATGGCAATAATCAAAATGTGGGATAATTTAATAAAATAGAAAAAAACTATCATCTCCTCATCACTCCAACTCCAAAATAGAAAAAGTGTTCTATGTGGAGAAAGGAATCTTACCACTATCAAAGCCCACCCAAGGTTTCTAAATAGAGTGCCTTTTCATGGACACTTGGCACATGCACATTCATTCTTGTCTCTCCTTCACTCTCATTGATTGATTCATCCTTTTTCTCCCCACCGTTGATCATCCATCTTGCAAGTCTATAAATTAACCCACAACCAAGCCATTTGCATGGATGAGATTTCAAGTACCCTTACTCTGTCGAATTTTCTCTACAATATTTCATCCATCATCTTTCATCTATCTATTTTTCCTCTATCATCTACATCTTATTGTTATGCTGTGAAATTGAGTAATCAACAATCAAACCTTCAAAATATTGCATTCTCATGTGAGGTTGAGAAGAGAAATGGATATAAATCAAGTTTAGTATGGAGATTGGTTTGTATTTGAATTTATTATTTTAATTTTCATGTTATCTTTTCCTTCATTGTGCATTGTTAGGATTTCATTATTGATTTTTATGCTTTTTCCCTAAGATTTTTACCCTAACTATAGATACATCATAATAGAGTAGTGTATAAGTGCAAAGAAGTGTGTGTGTGTGTGTGTGTGTGTGTGTGTGTGTGTGTGAACTATATTAAATATCTATCAGTGATAGTGCTAAAGTGTGTGAAGGAAAAGATCAATTGTGCTATAATGCCTCAATCAATAGAGTTTTGTGTTGGTAATCATTGTAATTCTCTCTAAATTATATTGTATCTTTCTCTGAGATAGTGAATCTCATCAAGTCCTTGTATCTTTCTCTTGAAGTTGTGTTGTCTTTAGTTTAGAAAGTCCTTTGTATATTGCTTTAAGGTAGCGAGCCTTCCTACAAGTCTTTTTGGTAATGAGCCTTATATTGTGAGTTAACTCTCACTGTGGTTTTCCCTCATTGGTTTTTCCATGTAAATCTGGTGTTCTCCTTGTGCATGTGTGTGTTCTATTTTTCTCATTGTTGTTGATCTAGTTAGAAGTAGAATTGCTATATAATTTATTGTTTAAGAAGTGCTAAATTTGCTAGGGATTCAAATTGCTATATCATTCTTTTTTACTATTCTGCTTAAAGGTTTTTGATATGGTAAATAAGGTTGTCTTGTGCTAAAAGAGTTAGGTTTCAAAAGGGATTGATTTTTTTATAAGACTGATTCACCCCCCCACTCTCAATCTCTGGAAGTGTTCAACATGTACAAATTCAATATAAAATGGGGAGAATGGAGAAAACCTAGTGGGACAAAACTAGATAGAGAAACCCCCTTAAATGTGTCATCCAAATCTACAATATCAAATTCCACAAACAAGTTAGAAATCCCTTTCAAATATTCAACCCATAAAGCAGGATCTGAAAAAATATGAACATCCTGCTAAATAGAAGCATTGATAGCTGAAGAAGAAAGAGGTGGAGGAGATGAAATGTATGGCTCAAGAACTAGATCAGATGTGAGAACACCCAAATTCAAGAAGCCAAATATCTCCTCTGAATCAAGATTCACTCTAGAAGTGTGATCAATAGCCGAAGGAATAAAGTAACCATCAAAAGAAAATATACAAAGGAATACAACCAAGATGAATGATCAACTATCCTAGTAGCAATAATCTCTCAACTCTCCAAGTCTCTAATGATAACTAAATCAAGAGTAAAATCCATAGTCCTCCCATCTCCACCATGTGTAATCTGATATATTAAAAGAAGGTTATTTGTTAAATAAGGAACACACAAAATATACTAAAAAGTATTTTCCCCAAAACTAATAGACCCCTTCCCAACTACACTCATGTATGTATTATTTCTTATCAAAATAGGAGACATGGTACAAGAATCAAAAGAAGAGAATATAGACTATGAGGATGCTATATGATTAGATGCTCCTGAATCTAGAAGCCATCCCCCTAATCCATGACCTAAAAAGCACAAAGAGCATGTCATCTCATTTATAATGTAGAAACCAAACTAGTTGTGTCCTTGTTATACTATTCTGAAGAAGAAGAAGGATAATGTGATGTAGACATTCTAGAAGGAAAACTTATCTATTTCCTTTTGAGAAGATTTTTTAACTCATCAATATCCTTCTTATAACAATAGTGTTCTTCATGTCCTTCCTTCTTGTAATATGCACAACTAGGCCTCTCCTTCCTATATGTTTTCCCCTTAGAAGATTATGATGAATTAGTGGAATCATGTGATTGAGATTCCTTGGGCTGATCTTGTTATTTATGTTTGTATTTCTTTCCTTTTCCATTTGAAGCCTTCTAATCTTTGGTGCCTTATCATGCAATAAGTGTCTGTGATGTGGAAGACTTCAACTTTCCCATGTGAACCAACTTAGCCTTTTCCCAAGTGAGAGATGAAGCAAAGTCATCAAGACAACATAGTGAATCTATTACCAAGAGCATCCTTAGTGGCATAAAAGGTAAATGCAAAAATTGAATAATCTAGTCAAATATTGGAAAGAATGGATAGTACCAACTGAGAGTACTCTTTCTAAATACCACTCTGAGTTAGCTACAATCCAAGAGATTTGAGTTTCATGAAGAAGTCATGGATGCTATCAAAATCTAGAGTTAATCCAATAAGCTCATTCTCCAACTGAAATCCTCTCAAAGTATCTTTCTTCACAAAAAAGACTCTAATTGAGTCTAGATCTGATTGGGTGTGGTGCAAGAATCAACATGAAAGAGAAGATCAAGAGACATAGACATGCATACAATGTTTTTTTATCAAAACATCATATCATCAAAAAGTAGATTCTAAGCCCGATCCAGTGGTATAGGTATTTTTTCCAGATCTTGATCCAAAATTGTTTTCCAAGCCCATGAGGTCAGATCAAGTTGTTTGCACTCAGGAGGGCATAAATTTTTCTTTGATTATCAAATTTTTATGAAAACCTATGAA
The DNA here is from genome assembly GCA_007258455.2 of Sequoia sempervirens. Taxonomy (NCBI): domain Eukaryota; kingdom Viridiplantae; phylum Streptophyta; class Pinopsida; order Cupressales; family Cupressaceae; genus Sequoia; species Sequoia sempervirens. The sequence continues at coordinate 38,839,977 of VDFB02353493.1, forward strand.
AATTTTCATCATCCTATGCAATGATACAACATGTTCTTTATTTAGCCAATCTAATAATTAAAATGCAATTCCTAAGTTTAACTTAAGTGTATAAAGTAAAAGATGATCTAATTAATTAATTATGATTAATTAATTAATTAGATGATTATCCTATTACTTTAACATTTTATGCTCCACTTTTCTTCAAGGAACTCTGCTTATATGGCTGCAACCTCACACAAAATAGATCACCCACTTGAAATATTCTATCCATTCTCTTTTTTCTGCATACAACTTTTGACGGTTTTGAGCATGACACAAATTGTCTTTGAGTGACTTCAAAATTTCCTAAGTTTTTTGGACAAAGTCACTTATTGATGGAACTCTACTATCTAAAAATAATATAAATAAATAAATAAATAGTATCATAACCATAGAGATCCCAAAATGGAGACATTCCAATGGACATGTGATGGGAGGTGTTATAACAATACTCCCCTAAGTTTAACCATTTCATCCAAGCACCCTGTTGATTTGAAACATAATTTGTCAAGTATTCTTCTATCCACTTATTTAAAATTTCTATTTTCCCATCAATTTGGGGATGATAGCTTGTGTTGGTAGTGAGCTCAATATCTATCAAGTGAAACAACTCCTTCCAAAAAGAGCTAAGAAATTTTATATCCTTATCATTAACAATGTTCCTTGGCAAGCCATATAATCTCAAAATATCTCTAAAGAATAATTTTTCCATTTGTGGTGTTTTAAATTTAGATGTAATGGGAAAGAAATGTGCATATTTTGTTAATCTATCAACCACAACAAATATGAAATCTTTAACTTGTGCTTTGGGTAAAATTGTGATGAAGTCCATGGAGATGCTTTCCCACTTGTGCTCAAGGATGAAAAGTGGTTGTAATAATCCAAATGGAAAAATATGCTCACCTTTGTTTTTTCAAAAAAACATGCATGAAGAGGCTAGGGATCAAGTAGTAGAGGTAGTGTATTCATCTCCTTCAAAATCATCCCATTAGAAGAGGAAGAAAGGTAGTAAAAAAATAAGAATACTCCTAAAAAGGAGCACAAAATGCAATGCCAATGGTCAGGCTAGTCCCAGATAGGTGAGGAGGAGGATTATCAAGTGCTACCCCAGTAGGTGATGGAACCATATTGTGTAACAAGTAAAGGCATCCCCATGGCAACTAAGGAGGCCCGTGTCTAGGAGCATAAAGTATCACTATAGAAAGGGTTAAAATATTAAAACAAAAGGCTAAGACCAATGATAGCAACCACAACTACCTAAAATCTAAGTCCAAATCCAAATTCAAACAAGGAAGCACAAGATAATAAAGGAAATCAAACAAATATCAAAGCAATATCAAACTTTCCATATCAAATTTGGTTCATCTTCCTCGCATCTCTTCCATTCTTCTCAAGTTGCAAGCTTTCCCTCAAATTTTGAAGTGTTTGAATACTTGCAAGTGACAATGACAAGATAGCAAGAATTTTGGAGATAGTGGTTGTAAGGTTGGAATGAGGGAGACAACCTTATTTTATAGAAAATCTTCTCAAATGAACGGTCAATGTTGAAAGTCTAGAAGATTCCGAGATCAATGGTTGAGGTTGCATGCACCACAGAGTAGTGGGGTTAGGGATGGCTAAGGATAGACAGTCAAGATTGAAAAAAGACCAAAGGGAATCAATAGTTGAAATTCAAAAGAGGGAGTGGAGGGAAAGTGGAGGCATCAAATAATAATTTTTAATTTGAGAAGGGAATCTTGGAAATTAAATAATCATATTATTTAATTTTGGAGAGGATGTGGAGAAATAAATAATAATAAATGATTATTCATTTATGGAGAAAGAGGGAAAATGGCATTTAATTAAAATGATTATTATTCAACCATTTAACTAAATATGGAAGAAATGGAATAAGAGATATTAAATAAGTAAATTAAATTAACTATTTAATAGAGGCTCGAGAATAGGTTAAATGAATAGTTAAATAATTACAACAATTATTTAACTATAGACAAATAGTGAAAGGTCAATAATTAAATAAATGAGGATTTATTTAGTTATAGAGAGAAAAGGATATTAGCGACACAATTAAATAAATATTTAATTTATTTAATTAATAAAAGAAGAATAAAGACAATTAAATGAATTAATTAAATAATTAAAATTATTTAATTAATAGAAGAATGCGACCAAAGAAAGTAATTAAATAATTAAAATTATTTAATTATACGGGGAAGAAGAGAGTTTGATACATAAAAAAATGCATTTGCAAAACAAGACATTTTTTAGTGTCTACACTCACAATAGGAAAAAGTCATGGATAAAGGAAAAGAAAGAGTCTTAGATATCACTGCAAAATATGAGGGCAATAAATCAGGGAAGATCAAATTTGTTGGTAGTGTTCATCCCCTCTCTGAGGATTTCTCTCACCTAGACAATGGAAATCTAGAAATAATGGATCTTCTAGACATGGCAAAGAATGGAGCCACTTGTAATTTTACAATTGCAAAGTGGGTGATGAATGAGTTTAACAAAGTAAATATTAAGATCAAAAGACTTAAGGAAAACTTCACAAATATTCCCAAGGGGTCAAGCTTTGATTTGATTATTGAGAGAATTATGGATTTGGAGAGTTTTGTCTTTGATTTTAAAAATGATTGTGATAACCACCTCCATGGTGTGGAAATTAAGGTTAGAGAACTTGATGAGAATATCAAGAAGTTGCTACAAATTAGCCATTGCTCCATTAAGAATAGTGCATATTCCTTGAAGGTACTTATGGAAAAGTTTATCACTCTTAGGGAGGATCAAGTAAGTGCTTGGCATCAGGTGAAGGGTCCTCCCACTAAAGAGAAAGGAAAGAAATCTATGAAAGATGAGGACAAGGGCCTGAGTGCAAGGACTAGGGGAAACATGAAGAAGTCATTTGAGGAAGAAAATAATGAGTTGATGTCATTTCTCAATTAAAACTATAATAAGGAAATGGAGGTTGCCAACACCTTAAAAAATATGAGATAGAATATTTGTGCTATTTTCTATGTTTTATATTTGCCTTTTGGTTTGCTATTTTTTGCCTATTAGTTAGCTGTTGTTTTAATTGTGCTATTTTTTGTATCAACAATATTTTGTTGTAAGGGGTTTTGGATCCATTCAAAACCTATTTTTCCTATCCAATCAAGAAAATCATGCATTCTCTAATGTGTCTAAGTATATCCTCTTTCATTCCCTTCCAAGAAAACCTCTCTCATATTTGTTTGTCTTATAATACCCTTGATGACCATCCAAAGGGGTATCATAAAAATCTCTTAATATCTTCCCCTTAGTTTTGGACCTTGGTACCAAGTATATTCTATTCTTGTAACAAACTAACCCATCAACAATGGTGTGCCTATCATATTCCATTTTCCCATCCAAGATGCTAGAATAAATTAAATCCTTGCATATTTTTAAAATGGAAATTTTCCAATCAACAGTCATGGCAAAGATAGAACATAAGGATGGTTTTCTAGAAAGAGCATCAACAACATTTTTCTTCCTCTTAACACACTCAATCTCAAAATTATATTAAGCTTGCAATTTACTCAGCCATTTCTATTGACAGTCATTTGGGTCCTTTTGATTCAAGAATAACCTCAAACTATTATGATCAATCTTAACCATAAATTTCCCACAAACAAGATATTGCCTAAACTTGTGTAGTGCATGCATGATTTCCAACATTTCTTTGTCATAGATAGAGTATCCTTTTTCCAATATTTTTATTTTCCTAATCTCAAAGGTTATTGGATGTCCCTTTTTAGTTAGGTCATCCCTAATACTTTCCCCAAATGCATTACACTGAACACAAAATAGAAGAGAGAAATCAAGAATTGCAAGAATTGGGCATGAACTCGTTACCTTTTGAGCCTTTCAAACATTCTTTGAGCTTCCTGGGTCCAAAAAAAATCTCCTTAGTCAAATCAGTCAAGGGGGAATCAAGCTGAGATAATCCCTTGACAATTTTTTTGTAATAACTACATAACCCAAAGAACCCTCTCAACTAAATAAGGTTGGTGGGTGGAGGCCAATCAATGATAGCCTGAATCTTTTGTTGGTCATATTGCACACCTTGTGAACTTATAACATGTCCCAAGGATAAAATTTTAGTCATCCCAAACTCACATTTTGATAACTTAACATAGAAATATTGCTTCTCTAAAATACAAAACATTGTATCCAAATGTTCCAAATGCTCTTTTGATGTCTTGCTATAAATTAAAATATCGTCAAAGAATATTAAGAACAAAATTTTGAGTTACCTACTGAAAACCTTATTCATGCAAGATTGGAAGGTTGCTATTACATTTGTGAGACCAAAGGGCATGTCAAGGAATTCAAAGTGACCATAGTGATAATGGAAAGCAATCTTTTCCACATCATCTTTCCTCATGTAGATTTGATGGCAACTTGACCTTAGATCAATTTTTGAAAAATATACTGCTCCATGCAATTCATAAATAATTTCATCTATCCTCGAAATGGGGTATCTATTCTTAATGGTTTTCTTATTCAAGGCTTTTTATTCTATACACATTCTCATTGTGTCATCCTTATTTTTCACCAAAACTACAGAAGAGGCCAATGGACTAGAGCTAGGCCTTATGAACCCCATGTAAAGAAGCTCCTTGATGGATTTCTCTATATCTTTCTTTTAATCTCTTGGGTGGTGGTAAGGGGTAGTGATTATAGGTTTGGTACCCTATTCTAAATCTATAACATTCTCAAATCCCCTATTAGGTGGTAACCCTAGAGGAAAATCATTGAAAACTAGACTATTCTTATCAAGAATTGATTGAATTTCAAAATGATTTGTACCTTGTTTCTTGGAAGAGCTTGTTGTGTGGATCAAAATTGCTTCTTCCCAAGCTAATTTTTTCCTTAAAAAATTCCTCTTCATTCTCTTAGAAGAAACTACTATAAGGGCTCCATTTGATAGGCCTCTTAACACAATTTTTTTCCCATTGGCATGAACCTTGAACTCCATGGTTTGATGGTTTGTTTAGTAACCTCAAATAGAATACAACCATTGAACACCAAAAATAACATCAATCTCTCCTATTCCCACCACACAAAAATAATCACAAACCTAATAGTCACCCAAGGTCATTTTGAGTTTCTGAACTACACGGGTGTAGGGTATAGTGAAACCATAAGTAATAGTGACACTAAATCCTTCAAAATATTTCATCTTCAATCCTATTTTGGATATATATAACCCTCATCTATGAATTTGTGGGTTGTACCATTGTCGATGAGAATTTTTGTCCTATGACCAGGTATCACTCCCTGAACTCTGAAAGGATGGTATCTAGGTGCTCCAGATAAGGCTGCAATAGTGACTCCTTTAATAGAATCTCTTTATTCCTTTATTTTGCTCCCCATTTGGTGTCAAAAAAATCTTCATTATCATCTATATATAAATTTGAAACAACCTTAATAAAATTCACTTGTCCCTTTCCCAAATATCTATGTCCTGGAACCCATGGTTCCCTACAAGAAAAGCAAAGTTTCTTTCTTCAAAGCTCAGATTTTATCACCTCATCCACTTTAATACCAGGTGTTTTTTGCACATTCTTGGGTGGAGGAGTTGTAGAATATTTTTTCTAAAAAAATCCTTTAATTTTCCATAGAACAGGTGGCTTGGATTGATGAGAAAGTGATTTCTTGGGTATAGAAACCTCAAGTTGTAGGCCCCTTTTGATTGCTTCCTGCAAGGTGGTGGGTGAGAATGCCTTAACTATAACCTTAACAGGTTCTTCAAGACCCTCAAGTAAAAGGTATATTATCCTCTTTCATACATTTTGGCACCATATCAACAGCCTTTTGAAATATCTCAACATATTCATTAATAGAATGTGTTTTCCTTAAGCTAGCCAACTCTCTAAAATACTCCTCATTCTTGAGCTCAAATCTATCTATCAAACATTGACTTAATTCATCAAAAAATATTTACTCAGTTATGGCCTTGTGTGATCATGCCTTGGTACCACCAATTATAAGAAACTCCTTCAAGATGTAGAGATGCATATTGTATGGCATCTTGCTCCTTCATGGGACTAAGTGTGAAATAGGTCTATAATTTTTGTAACCATGCTCTAGCTAAGATCTTATCTGCTCCATGAAAAGTAGGAGATGAAAGTTTATTTATCTTTCTCTTGAGTTCCTTCCCACTAGAATCTTGGTGGTGTTTATAACCCCTTAAAGTCATCATACTTTTCATTTGAGTGACATAATCATTGTAAGGGACTGAATTCTTGAATCCCTCATCTTGATTTTCATAGGATACTTAGATGGCTACTAATTCTCTTGAAAAATATTCCATAGGATTGGAAGGAACAATTAGATGTAGTAGGATCACCTTCAAGTAGAAAAATTGACTTGGTGGTTTTGAAATTGATTTGTTGGACCTCTGAAGAACTCCCTCTCTCCTTTGGTGACACCAAATTTTGGAGCTTCTCTGCTAGTAATCTCATCACTTCTCTTGTCTCTGCAAGACTACTAACAATTTGTTTCCAACTCTATAAATCTTGGAGGAATCTCTTATGCATTTCTTTCACATCAACCATCTTTTCATTCTTTTGATTATCAGCTTCAGTTGTTCCTAAAAGAGGGTTATTAGCAAGATCTTTATTTTTCTCCTACTACAAATACCTATGTTCCCTTTTAATTGGATGCATTAACAAACCCTTAGGCTGGAAAGAGGTATTTTCCGTAGGAGAAAAATAAAGATCTTACTAATATCCCTCTTTCAGGAATGAATAAAGTTGATAATCAAAAGAATAAAGAGATGGATGATGTGAAAGAAATACATAAGAGATTCCTCCAAGATTTGTAGAGGAGTTGGAAAAAAACTGTTGACAGTCTTGCAAAGAAAAGAGAAGTGATGAAATGTAATGATCTAACTAGGATAATCATTTAATTTAATTTTCTAATGCAAATATAGAAAACACAAAAGTTCAATAACAAATTCAAACAACGAAAATGAGTAGAGTAGGACATTGTGCACCCGTGGTTCAAATTTGGGGGAAAAAATGGAAGACACAGATGCTCAGGGCATGAGTGTCCTTGTAATGCTTTCTTGGATATATTTTTTCAGTCCTCTAATATCAGTTATGAGCTTTGAGTTTCTATTTGAAATTCTCTTGGAACACTATTAGATATTTTTGTAACTGAGTTTTTGTAAGTTGACAAGATATAGGGTTTCAAATGCAAGAATGAATAATGTGTCTTTAAAATCCTTTCAATCCTCTTCAAACCTGAGATTTGTGTTGGGAATTAGTGTCTCAACCTTTTTTCCTATTTTTTAGGAGTTCTTATTTTATAGGAGTATTTTTTGTGCCAAGAAATGAAGAATTAAGCATATCCTATTTTTAGGAAGTGGGACCCACTTGGAAGTTTCCTATTTTGTAGGGGGTATGTTGACTGGTTAACTCATGTTATGGGAGAATTCCACTCGTCACTTGGGAACTCATTCTGGGTAAAGTATTTTTTTAAATTTCTAGGACGAGCACTTGGATGCCAAGTGTCAATGTGTGGTGAGTTATAGGACCCACAATTGGCATATTCCTTTGTATGAGCATAGAGAGCAAGGAAGGGTGACACTTGTCATCATGAGAGAACTTTGAGAAAATAATATTATGAGATGCCTCTCAAAATTGCACCATGATGCCATGTGGCATCTATTTTAATTGTTGACCAAATTTCAGAAGGGAAAGTTGCTTTGCGAAGACCTGGTTGTCAGTTGGAGTCACAAGGAGTTGTGGTTAAGTTCTAAATTGGTAGAAATTCATATTTTCTCATAGTGGATGCCTATATTTATTGTTGCATGATTTATGGTGATTTTTACCTTGCATGTGGTTGCATGTGATTGCATATTGTTTGCATGTTCATTCATGCCAATGTATGATTGGTAGGATGATTTTGTGGAGAGATGGAACCAAATATTCTTTGTTATAGTTTGCATGCATGCTGAGACGATGAAGATGAAATATGGAAACCTTAGGAACCCATATTAGATATGTATAAATGTTTAATTCCTTAATGCATTTATATGATATTGTGATTGTATTATTTGTAAGTTGTTATGCTGTTGGATTCACTCTAGAATTGTAACACTATGAAACAACACCTACAAGAGTATAGACTTTGCATATTATATGTAATTGCCTTATTACTGTAATATAATTGATCTATGATTTGGTGTGTGGATTTATTAATCTTAATGCATGCGTTTTCTTAAGAAAATATAATAGAATAAAGGTTTGAAATAATTTTTTTGCAACCCTCTCCTTATTGATTTTCATTTAGGGAAGCATTTTTGCACTCGGATTTCCTTTCAGTTGGTATTAGATCTTGGCCAAATTTTCTATCCTTGGTGGTTTATATGGTTTTTTGTGCATATCTTGATTCAGTGAGAGAGTTCTTGCAAAGAGAACTTTGAAATATTATTGTAGGTTTAAGATGGAAAGCACATCAAGAAAAATACAAATGGAGAAATTCAATGGCGACAATTTTGAGTTGTTGAAAATAAAAATGGAGGATATGCTCATAGATCGAGATATTTGTGCTGGAATATCTAGTATAAAACTAGTAGCAACTTCCCAAGCTATTTTGGATTTAATGGATCAAGAAGCCAAGGGCCTGATAAGACTCTGTTTGGTTGATTTTCTGCTCTTGAATGTCCATAAGGAGAAAACTGCATATAGTCATTGGAAGAAGCTAGGTGATATTTATCAAGGAAAATCCTTGGTGAATAAGCTTTTCCTGAGGAAGAAGTTGTATTCCTTGAGGATGGAGGAAGTAGGTTTAGTTGCTGATCACTTGAATGCATTCAACATGCTAGTGGCTCAACTAGGTTTTGTTGGTGTGAAGATTGATGATGAGGACCTTTACATGTTACTACTTTGTTCTTTTCTAGAATCATGGGACCACTTAGTTATGGTATTGGAAGCTCAAAAACCACTTTCAATATGGAATATGTGGTTGCTTCACTATCATCTAAAGAAATACAAAGGAAGTCTTTTGAGATGACCAAGCATGCCCTTATTGTTTGTGGTAGATGGAAGGATAAAGGAAAGAATAAGGATAATAAGTATAAGTACAAGTTTTTAAGGAGATCCAAGTCTCTAGGGAGATCTAATTCTCTTGGAAAAGAGTCCAAGGCTAAATTTTAGAACTACAGTAAATTCAAACATTTATGGAAAGATTGTAAGGAGGAAAAAAAAAAAGTCTTTCTCCAATTCTGATTTTGATAAATCATCTTAGGATGATGTAGATTCTTTTTTCATTGCCTTGGAAATGCATGCATCTGAAGATGTGTGGTTAATTTATTTAGGTGCTTCTTTCCACATGACCTCTCACAAAAGTTGGTTCTTAAAGTATGAAGAGAATAACGATGGGAAAGTGTATCTAGGTGGTGACTCTCACTTGAAGATTGTTGGCTGTGGAAGAGTCAAGGTCTGATTCCCTAATGGTAGAGTGAGAGAGATTGATGGTATTATGCACATCCCTAGTTTGGCACAAAACCTACTCTAAGTGAGTAAGTTGGGTGATGCAAGAGTGCAAGTTGTTTTCTCAAGTAGCGGATGCAAGATGAATAGAGGCTCTATGGTTCTTGATAAGGGTGTTCAGATTGGTACTTTGTATAAGCTAGATGCATGCACAATTCAGTGTAATAGTGCTTCTGTGAAGTCCAAGAAAAGAGCTTTGTATTCTTCATCCTCACCATCATATCAAGAAGAAAAGAAGATTGTGGTGTCTACATTTGATGGTCATTCTTTCTAGGTACCTAAGGATGCTGATGCTTTGGAGATGAATCTATCAATGGAGAAAAAAATGTTGTGGCACTAAAGGCTTGGCCATATTGGTCAGAATGGTCTTAGAGCCCTAAAAAATAAGAGCCTTGTTTAAGGCCTTGATGATTGTAATCTCAAGTTTAATTTTTGTGAACATTATAAATGCAAAACAACACTATGTTTCTTTTTATTCTAGTTCTCATAAATCTTCTTAGGTTTTGGATTATGTGCATTTTGATGTATTTGGTCATGTTAATGTTTCCTCTTTAAATAGATCTGTGTACATTTTCTTATTCATAGATGACTATTCTAGGACATTTTTTAATTTCCTTAGAAGTAAATCTAAAGTTTTTAGTTAGTTTAAGGAGTTTAAGTCCTTGGTTGAAAACCAAATTGGTAGAAAAATCAAATGCTTGAGGATAGATAATGGTGGTGAGTTTTGTTCCACAAAATTTGATTGATTCAATAAGGATCATGGGATTGAGAGAAATAAGACAACTCCATACATCCCACAACAAAATGGAGTTGTAGAGAGAATGAACAAAACACTAATAGAGAGGGATAGGAGTATGCTGAGTGGTGTTGGCCTTGAACAAAATTTTTGGGACAAAGTTGTAGCTACTGCATGTTACCTAATTAACAAGTCTCCTACTTTGGAACTTGTTGGAAAGATACCTATTGAGGCATGGTCTAGCAAGAAGTCCTCGATGAGACATATCAGATTCTTTTTTGTAAGGCATATGCTCCTATGCCTGATGTGAAGAGATCTAAATTGAAGAACAAGGTAGTGAAGTGTATCTTCATCAACTATGGATTCGGTATGAAAGGGTACAATATTTGGTATCTAGTTTTAGAGAACGTGCTTTATAATAGAAGTGTCATATTCCATGAGCTAAAACCTTCTACATTAGATATACAACCAAATATGAAAGAGAAAATGGAGGTAGTTCAAATTCCACCCACACCTGAAAAGGATGAACTATGCACTCTTGGTGGACTTGCTGATGAGGAGAGATCTAGTATCTTTGACAACTCAAAAGAAGATCCAAAACCTCAACCTCAGTAATTAAGGAGGTCTACGAGAGAAAGGAAGCAACCAGATAGATTTGGTTATTCTATGTTAGACTCTAGTTACATCTTTTCTTTGATTGATAAAATTGATGAACCTAGGAAAGTTAGAGAGGCTATGTTTATGCATGATGTATATTCCTAGATGGAAGCCATGAATGAAGAGACGCCAAAATTGAAAAATAGTGGTACATTAGATATGGTACCTTTTCCTGAAGGATGTAATCTCATTGGATGCAAATGGGTATTCAAAAATAAAATGGGTCTTGATGGCAGTTTTGAGAAGTATAAAGCATGGTTGGTCACAAAGGGATATTCCTAGGTGGAGGGAATTGATTATGAGGAGATTTTATCCAATTTTGCTAAGTTGACATCCATTTGTTTCTTATTATTACTTTCAGTAGCTTATGACTTTGAACTTCAACAAATGGATGTGAAGAAAAAATTCCTTCATTGTGATTTGGAGGATGAATTTACATGTCGCAACTAGAGAGAATTTGGTATCCAAGTTGAGAAAATATTTGTATGGTTTGAAGCAATCTCCTAGGATGTGGTACAAGAATTTCAACACCTATGTGTTGTCTTTGAGATTTTAGAGATCCAAATCTGACCATTGTGTCTATTACAAGACTAATAATGGTCACATTCTCATTATTGTCCTATATGTGGATGATATGATTTTTATGTGGATAATCCTATTATGCAGGGGATGAAGCTTTCTATGGAGGATTATCTAAAATATCATACTGAGATGGAGGAAATGACCAGAGTTACTTATGTGATTTTTTTTGGTAGCTTTTTGTACACTATGGTCTATACTAGGCCAAACATCGCCCAAGCTGTGGGAGTCCTTAGTTGGTTTATGGCTAATCCTGGATGGGTGGACTAGGATGCAGTTAAGAGAGTGTTTAGGTAATTGTGAGGTACTTTTGAGTATGCCCTATGCTTTCATGGTAGACCCATTGGACCTCAAAATTTAGTGAGAATCCATGGATATGTGGACTCTGATTGGGCAGGTGACATTGACAGAAAAAGATCCAGTGGATATATTTTCATGATGTTTGGTGGTGCTATTAGCTAGATGAGTAAGCAACAAGATGTGGTTGCTTTATCCACTATTGAAGCAAAGTATATGAAATATAGTCATTCTTGTAAAGAATCCATTTGGCTTAAGAGGCTGTGTTTGGATATTAGTTTTGATGCAAGACATATTACTATCTATTGTGACAACTAGAGTGTTCTATCTTTAGTGAAGAATCCTACTTTTCATGCTAGAACAAAGAACATTGATATACAATTTCATTTTGTTTATGATATGGTGGAATATGGAAAGGTGAACTTGGAAAAGGTAGACACTTTTATGAATTTTATGGATGCACTGATGAAGCCATTGTGCATAGAGAAGTTCAAATGGTGTTCTCGTTCTATGGGCCTTTGGACCTGAGCAATGTTACAATATTATAATGTCTCTTGAAGGTCTTTGACAAGTGGTGGAATATTGGGAATTGGTGTCTCAACCTCCTCTCCTATTTTTAGAAGTTCCTATTTTATAGGAGTATTTTCTATGCTGAGAAATGAAGAATTAAGCATCTCTTATTTTTTAGGAAGTGGGACCCACTTGGAAGTTTCTTATTTTATAGGGGTATGTTGACTGGTTAACCTATGTCATTAGAGAAGGCCACTTGTCACTTGGGCACTCATTCCAAGAAAAGGAATTTATAAAATTCCTAGGAGAAGCACTTGGATATCAAGTATCAGTGTGTGATGAGTTTCGAGACCTACAGTTGGCATATTCCTTTGTATGAGCATAGAGAGAAAGGAAGGGTGACACTTTTTATCATGAGGAAAATTTGATAAGTCATGTAAGACCTATATCATAGAACAAAAGAAAAAATAATTCCCCCAAAGTGAGCAATGGTTCACATTTTCCCGAGAAGAAGGATGACAAGATAGAGAAGAAGCCCAAGAAGGTGTGGAGAGTGAAAAGTCAACAAGAAGCACCAAATGTGGTTACTTCTACCTCACATCACTAAATATTAGTGATAGGGAATGAATACAAGGGGAGCATAATTAGTATCCTATTCATCCATGGAAGTGATAAGGAGATCAAGTCAAGTAAAATAATTTTTACAAATTTCTAACAACTTGATGGTTATAGATTTATGGTTACATTCTTGCTATTTGAAATGCTTGTCAAAGGGGAAGAATATTTGTAGCTAAGAGAAAGAAGTTGTGTAGTTTCTCTAAAATGATCCTTGTCTGCAAGAAGAAGAGATATGTCTTAGGGGGAGTTTTTTGTATATACACTCAAAATTTCTTTTGTTATAATTGGTATAGTGTGGTTCCAATTGTTGTCAGACCATTGTGAATTGGTTCAGAATAGTCTAGTTGATACAAATCCCAAAGTGAATAAAATTCTCAAGTATGCTAGTAGAGAATGAAGCAAGGTCTAAGGGGGAGCTGCTATTGGTATCAAATCAACGTTATACTTGATATAGTGCAGTCTAGAATATCAATTGGTATAAAGAATGAATTTGAACATCTACAACTGGTATCAAACCTAATTGGCTCAGAGCATGTAATGGCACTTCAACTGGCATCAGATAGGGTTAATTGGTACAAAGTGGTTGGAGCATATGGATTTTCCATTACAATCAAATAAGGAGAGAAAAAATTGGTATCAGTTAGTATCAGTCAAAGGGAGAGAAAAAGTCCCTTTTTCTATTGCTAAGGAGAAGTAGAAGCTAGAGCAACATGGTGACCTGAGACAAGATGTTCAAGAGTGTGACCCTTTGCCATTGATGTCAAAAGGGGAGAGATTTGAGAAAATTCTCAAGCAAGTGAGCATGGGAGAAAAGTAGGCAAATGATCATAAGGGTGATCAAAGGATCAATGAGCTAAGATGTTATCAACCATTAGTATAGAACCATTGGCTACAAGTTGAGCATCTAGTTTTTCCATCAATGACAAATGGGGAGATTGTTGGCATATTGTTTTCATTGATGTCAAAAGGAGAAATCAACATTAATTTCAAAAAGAGAGATCAAAGGTGAAATGGAGCTGATTTCAAAAGAGGGATCAGAAGTGAGATGGAACTCATCCTGGAAGTAAGGATGTTGGCATTAATGCAAAGTTTCATTGATGTCATAGAAGATATTATAAGTGAGATGGACTTGATCCTAAAGGGAATATTGTTGGCTAACAACAAAAGGTGTCATTGATGCAAAAAGGAAACTCAATGGTGTGCTTGTATGTCATGAAGACCAAAGGATCAATGTCTGGAAGAGTTGGTGTAGAGTGATGAAGACAGGAGCATGTATTTGAAAATGTTACAATGTTGCTCAGGATGTTGCATTGTTTTCATGCAAATTTGTCATGGTGTTGCAGTGAATTCTTCTAGGTGTTTGAAGACAAATCAACATGCAAATTTGGCATGGGTTTTTTGAGAGCTTCTCAGAAATATAAGTTGCAAGTCCAGAGGTTGAAGGATGAGCTCAAAATGGAATTATTTGTGCTCTCAAACAGAATTAGGGTTTATTGGTTAAACCCTAAGTTTGCAGTCATGGTGCTCTAACAAGTTTTCTATTTTGTCATTGACTACCTACTAGAGGTAGCCAATCACATAAGTTATGAATTATGTCTTTGAAGTCATGGGTATGACCAACCCCCTTTCCTAGCGATTACCAGTTGAGAAAATATTTTTTGCATTTGATATTTCCCAAGTATCATGCAAATATTTCCCTTTGGTGAGATCGGCGGTGTTGGTTGAGGCAGCAAGATCTAATAGCCTCCCCACCAGCCCTCTGAGTTTTTGGTGGGTCCCAACTAAGTCCCTTGGGGAGCGAGGAACTGTGGAGATCAAATGGCACATGAAGTTGGTAGTGGGTCCTAATGATGTAAGACAAACACGTGGAGATCGAAGCTGCAAGATATATCAAAGAGACAACACAATATCATAATGAGTAGTTGTAGTGTCCTTTCGACATGGCGATGACAACTTGATCAATGGTAGAGATCAAGCCTTGGAGATCAAGTAGTGTTCATAGTGAGTCTAGTGGGACTAGATTAAATAAAAGGTAACAAAGGAAGGTGTAAGTGGAAAATGACGTGTGCACAGGTGGCATTAAGCCATATCAGGGAGACCTTTGGATATCAAGGTAAGAAACTTTAGAGTCCCTTTGACACTCCGATGGTGGGTCCATAAAAAATATGGTGACATATAGCTTGGTTGCTTCACATCGTTGTTGTGAAGTGAAGCGATATGAGGGTTCTCGTGATGAGTGATGAAAAAGTGAAGGTGACATCAAAGGTGGACAAATGGCAGTAGCCCTCCAACCCACTGACATTTAGTGGGCCCACTGTCAGAGTTCACAATATAGTGGGGGATAGTGTGTTGGAATTATGGAGCCTTGCAACATGAGCATGAAATGTGGATGGTTTGTGTTGGTTGTTCTTGTGTTGTCATTGATTTCAACATAGTGAGAACTGTATGGGAAGTCTACTTGGTTTACCAAAAGTTGTTCTCTGCCAGTAATATTCTTTTGTGATGATCCAGTGTGCTGGTATTTGAGTCCAAAATTCACTACAAGAATAGATATGACTCCAAGATATTAACCATGTTATCATGACTCATTCAGACAACTATATCCTGGATCTTGAGAAGTTTTGGGTTGCGAGTAGAAATTTATCTCTGATAGAGTTCAACTCTGTATCTTACTATTGTTCCTTGCTCTGCATATCTATGTGGGAGACACCACATTTTCTTAAAGAGAATATATTATGCTATGGTTTTTTTGGTAGTCTCTATGATGGTGGTATGATGAGAAATTGATGTGTTTCAGATTTGAAAGGTGTTGAGGTTGGTTTGTTGGTTTGGAGATTCTATGAATTATGTTATAGTCTTGGCCGAACTAACCTATGCAATTCACTATGGAGACTAGTTATGCTTTATGAATGTTAGCTGACTTGGTATAATGCACTACATGGATAAAATGTTTAAATCATATATAGTGTCAACAAGAGAGTTTTGATTATTTTGTTTTAATCTAATTAGGACAACATAATTGATGAATAAGATGTACTTGTATATATGTAAGATGTTCTGAAGGTGAGAAGTGTAAGTGAGAAGTGGGTGTGCGAGTGTGGAAGAAAGGTGAAAGAAGATCCAAGCCTAAATGTTTTATCAGTTGGGGATTAGAGTAGATTAGTTGAGCGACTATTGTGTGTGGCAGTGCTTCATATTCTAAGCTTCATTGGAACTAAACCATGCACATTGAAGTTGTATTCTATTAGTTCAGTCTTTTGGTAGTGAGCCACAATCTTTGTATCTTGGCGGTTAGCCATCTTTTGTATTAAGGAAATGAGCCTTTTAAGGATAGTGAGTCCTAGCAGTGAGCCCTGTAATATCTTGTATCTGGATATAATATATTATGAGTTAACCCTCACTGTGGTTTTTCTCTTTTTGGTTTTTCCACATAAAAATCCTGGTGTTCATGTGTATGATTGCATTGATTTGTTTCTATGTTCTCTCTTGTTGATTCAAATAGAATTGTGATAATGGTTAGATGGATTTTATTTCAATGGTTTTATGGAATATTGATTCACCTCCCCTTTCAGTATTCCAGATGTTCAACACAATGTAGATTGAATGGTAGTTGATCTAGTGGTGTTCGTTGAGTTTATTCACATCACTGACTTCAGAATGAATAAAGGCTTATGTGTTGCAGTGATACTCGATGAATGAAGATGAATGGTGTAGATTCAAAAGGTAAAGATCTAATAATGATTGCTAAGGTGCTTCACATCACAAAAATGAATGATGATTCCTAAAGCAAATAAGCAATATGCGATGGGTATGTATACAAAGGAACCCAAATCAATGACATGGGTTTAAAGGAAAATAATATGATGATGGTGTTTTAAAGATGATGAGATGAATGGAGAGCTAGAGGATCATGGCATGAAGTGATGAGATCAACGACCTAGATTCAAAGGTGAAGATACATAATGGCTAAGTCCGTGTAAATAGGGTTTCGACTGGTAATCGATATAGAGGAAATAATTAATTGGTCCAAATACATCTATGACCTATGTTGGTGAATATTTGATTGGAAAAGTGGAAACACAACTTGCAAGGGAGAATGATAGAAGAATCAAATCATATAGTTAGAGGAACTCATTTAATGCATATCTGATTATAGGGTGTTGAAGGTTGCTATTCTTAGCAAATTATTTGTATTCAAATTAAATGTTGTGAGGATCGATGTAGAGTTTGTGTAATGAAGGTTTTTGGAAAACCCTAATAGGTGATTGAGATCATAATCAGATCACATAGTCAGGAGAATGCATTTAATGCATTCTAGGTTTAGGGTTTTGATGGTTTTTTGGTTTAACAGATTTAGAAAATCTGTGAAGTCTGTGTAGCTCAATGCATTGATAGCTTGTTGCATAGAAGCTTGTGTGGAAAGGAAACCCTAACAGAGGGTTCTAGATGATCGAGACATGAGTGAGAATCATGAGGCAAAAATTATAGGTCGGTGAAGGAGGAAGAAAACTAGAAAATTGTCTGTGTTGTATTTTCTATGTGTGATTTTAGTGAGAAGATTCTGCAAGGGAGAAGAGAGTGCCAAATAGAGTTATGTATTGTTGAGTATGCAGTAGAGGAAGATTGATGAGTGTGTAGTGCAACAGATAGAGTATGCACAATCTAAATGAGTAGAACCCAAATAAAAAAAAAGATCCAAACATGGGTTAATATTCAAGTGCAGAGGTGCAGTTGCAACAAGGTAGAATAGTGATTATTCTAAGTGTAGAAGAGAGTGAAGTGTAGAGGAGAAGAGAGTACAGAGTAGAGGAATGTGTTATTGAGAGTGCATTATCAATAGTAGAGAGTAAGTTGCAAAGATTTCAACAAAGTAATGTGCAGTTGCAAAGTAAGTTGCAACACTAAATTGTAATCAAAATATATTTGTCAATACAAATATGATTGGTTGGTGCCATTAGATAACTGAGCTGGTGCTCAGTGTAGGGGATTGGTGTCTCCTTAGATTTGGTGCTCCTAAATCAGGGAGTTGGTGCTTCCTTGGGTTGGTGCCCTAAAATATTGTAACAAAAGATTTATTTGTGACACTGAATTTGAGTAGTACACTCAAGCATATTTTGTCACTGTATTTTTTCCCATCTTGAGTTTTCCATGTATATCATGTGCTATGGGATTTTGTGTGAATGTGCTTTTATCTCTGTGTGTGTTTAGTTAATCTATACATTAAGGTCGTAATGAATTAATCTACATAAAATAATCAGCTAAAAGAAGTCATCTGCACAAAGGTTTTAAGGGCTAAGTTTTATTATCTACTAATTCACCCCCCCCTCTCAATAGATTGTAGTCTTCCAACATTATTTTGACAAGAGTTTATTTCATTTTCTACTTCCCTCAACTCTTCTTCCAATCTTTAACTTTTTTCTCTTTCTCCAATTTTTGTTCCCATTGTTGATTTTGTTTCCCAAGTTTTGTTTTAATTTTTTTGAAGTGGATTTTTCCTCATCCTATTTCTTTTCTCTCTCATCTAACCTTTGCTTAAATTCATTCAATTTCACCTCTATTTGTTTATCCTCTTATGTTTATTTATCATCTTTTCTTGCAGATGTAGAGGCATATTTTTTATTGTTTTTCCTAATTCATTGGTCTTGTTATCTGTTGCTTTCCTCTTTGCTTTCTCATTTTCTAAGTCTTTCTATAACTTTTTTTATTTGAATCTACAACCTTTTTTTCTCTCTTGCTTTATCAATGATTTTCTTCTTTGATACATTAATTTTTTTAGAATTTTTGTATCTAGAAAAATCCAATTGGAAACTACTCACCTAAAATTCAAAGTGATCCATCTAATTTTTTGGTTTATTTTGAACTGTGGGAACAACAAACATGTACTCCATGATTTCTTTATTTGGTTCAAATGTGGGTAATACCCTAGTTGTTGCAGGCTCTAAATTTACAATAGATGAACTCTCTATCAGTTGCTTCCTTTCTTTTTTAGACAATTCTAATTTATTTTTAAACTCATCATTGTAATAAAAACCTGAGGACATAGAAATAATGGAATGCTTGAAGGTGAAGGACTAGGAGTACTTGCAGTTGATGTTGCAACCACAATAACTAGAGGAGTGCTTGGAAATAACTCTTTTGGGGTGGAACTGGTAGTTGGACTTGGACCTGCCATAATCCTTTCCTTCTTTAGTATGCCTTGATCACTGGGTGTTTGTGTGGTATCTTGTATTGTTGGCCTCTTATGTGTAATTTTTTGTTGAAGCACATGTTGACCACTACTAGTAATACTACCCATACCATCACCACCAGTGGCAGTGCTAGTTGCACTAGTTTCTCCACCATGGGAATGTCCTAGTTGTGATTGTATTTGACCATGAGGATTAGGATTTGAAGTTTTAAAAAATGAGTTGTTTTAGTTGTACTTATATGCCCTTGGTCTATTTTATTTGCTCCAAGGCCTCGTTTATCAATTGGTTTTCTAAGGTATTCATCTATTATCATCCAAACACCATGTCCTTGGGACCCCAAAGAACCACATTCATAACCCATTTTTCAGCAATGGCTACTCTAAAGTAAATATTTGTTTTGTGGTCTCACTTAAAACAGATTTGATATTGATTGCATCATTAGTTTCTTCAAATTCATCATCAGTTTCTTCACATTCATCATCAATCTCTTCATGTTCATTGTGATTGGTATGCTCTATATTCCATAAATTGCTAAACTCAAAATCTTCTTCGATCTCTCCAAACTTTGCACTAGTTTTTGGTTCACCTAGCTCCTTCCTCATAGACCAAAAGGAAGTAATTTTTTATTGTGATCAATTTTTTTATTATAACATCCTTATCTAGATAATTTGACATTTTTACTCTACTAGATGGTTTATCACCCTTTTCATAAAAAATGTTGTACCTCTTGATGTGATTCTTTGCTCTTGTCTGTTGGTGGAATGCCATAATATCTGCTGATAATTGTTCAAAAGATATACCTTTCTCAACAACATTTTTCTCCATTTCTATTTTGACCTCATCCCAAGAATCCTTGTTTCTTAAGTTTTCAAGCAAGGGTTTACTTTGATGTTTAATTCTACTTGCAACATTCTTATTGGCCACACTCCTTAACTTAATGGTGTCACATGGATCATACTACCAGTGATAGACAACATCAAATTTAAAAAAAATCAAAAGATCATGTGGCACACTAAATTATTTTCTCTCGAATGTGAACGCTCCACATGAAAAAGGTAAAGAAGGAAATAAGGTCTTCTTTTGCTGACTGACAAAGTATAGTTCATCAGTACTCTCTATTTTCCTTACATATTCTAGTGCAAAAACCCTTTTTGTCACATGTATTGGAAGTTTGTATGGCTCTACTCTTGATTCATAAAATATTAGCATAGTATATTCTTCCATTAAGTACCAACCAACCAATTCTATTTCTTTTCCTATTTGAATACAACTTCTACAAGACAGGCAATCTAGCCATTGGAGTATTTGTAATTGCTTGATACAATGGAGCCAAAAAGTAGTCTACAAAATGATTGTAGTTCCTTCGAGAATCATGCATCCATATCTTAGTGGTCCAATCATGTACTAGAGCCATTTTCTTTTCCTCAACATTCCTATAGGGTTGAATTTGAAGCTTGTTGGTATGAAACATTCCACTAAATTTGAATAGAAAAGAATAGCACAAGTAGGTTGTGAATTTTAAACATTTTAGTGGAACCTCCTTTAATCATTAAAAAAAAATTATACGTGGATTCTACAACGTGTTAAGAAAGTTATATTTTATAGGTTGTCCATTATAATGGATATTAAATACCATTTCAAGGAGGCTTGCACCCACTTCCTGATTGCTATTCAGTCCGAGAAAAAATGCTACCATTGAAATAGTATCCTGAACCCATGGTCTAAAATTAAAAAATCAGAAGGAGGCTTATGATTACTTTTCAATAAGTCTCTTTGGCAATCCAAAACTATTTTATTTAGAAAATTATTTTTCTCCCTTTCATTTGCTACTTCATAATCACTAGCAAGATTTTCTAGTTCAATGTGGACATTTCCAAATTCTTCAATTATAAGCCCCATCACATTTCCAAATTATTCTACAAAAATGGATAACATTTCTTCTTTTCTATCTTTATTAACAACTACATTTTTTTATCATCATAATTGTGGGAAAAAACCATAATAAATTATGGGCAAGGGAAAACCTCATGTAACAACATGTGCCCTAATCCACTTACCCATGATGCATTGACACTATTAATTTGAATTTAGTTTGAAACCTTATTCTCACATGAAAATATAAGTTTTGAGGTAAGCCTATGGTATTCATCAGTGAAACCTATGGTTTTAAGCACTCCAACATAATCTATTTTTCTATCCGATTTTTCTTTTCCTTTCCCAACAACTTTGTCTGGTTTGCTAGTGGTGGTAGACATGATTGTATAGTGTGAATTCCCTCTTAATTCCTTCTTAATTTCTCTTAAGTCTCTCAATTTTTCAACCCTAAACCCAAAGTTTGACAAAATAATATTTTAAGAAATGATGAAACCTAGGAATTCTACCTTTCACTTACCCAAATTTTGATTCTTGAAAAGATTAATACTGACAGGTGTGGACTAGCTTTGTTGGAACCTAGAATGTCCCTGGTGTACAGCAAGAGCTTTCTCAACTTTAGTAGATTTAGTAGCCAACGAACCATTTTCCTTGATAGCAATGAAAACCCATTCATCTTCATTTCAATTTTCTTTATCAGATTCTTCATCAGTCACACCTGTTATGCCTTGCATAACCACCCCATTTTAAATTTGATTAAAATGAGACCCTTTTCTTTTGCTTTCGCTCTTTGTGTTTTTCCCCCTTCGATTTTGAGGTTTTTTTTTTCCTTGGCACGTGTTTAATATGTTTATCTTGCTTGCACAAGTGTTTTCCCCAAGTTTCGTATTGAAAATCTTATATTCTAGGTGAAGTTCGGGTTTTTACCCTAGTTCAGGATTTTTTGGTCTGTCCGGATTTTCCTAGTTTTCTTTCAAACTCTGGTTTCATTGCGAAGTTTAGGTTTTTTAGCCAGTTCAGGATTATTTGCCTGGGTTGGATTTTCCCATATTGTGGTTGAAGTTCAGATCAACTGTTTTACACTGCAATTCGGAGATTTTTGGCCTTCACGGAATTCTGCCTGGGTCAGATTTTCCCAAATTTCCGCCTAGCTGTCAGGTTTCCAAGTTTGGTCAATTTTTTTGGGAGCTTTATGCCATTTTGCTTTATCATTTATGTTCTCCTGAGTTGGGTGTTCAATATTGTTATGCTTTCAAACGTTATAGTCTTTCTTGGAGTTCGATTTCCTATGTGTTTGGGTTTTCATCAATTTGAGTGAAGTCATGGCCGGTGTTCGGGTTTTCGGTCAGGTTCAGGATTTTCCTGCCTGGCCGGATTTTCCCAAATCCCTTCGGTTTCCCAGAAATATGTTGTGTTCGAAGTTCTGAGTCATCTGTGGAAATCTGGTCCAATCGGATTTTCTCGATTTCTCCTTCTCCCCTTCATTTTCCCGGAATTCATGTTGTGTTGTCATTTTTGCGAGATTCTAGTCCATTCGGATTTTTTTGAATTTTCTGGGAGGCGCTATGGAACAAGGAAATTTGGTAAAATTGATGAATATAATAATGAATGATTAAACATATCTTGCTTTTTCTTGAGGAATTTCACTGTTGTATGTTGTTTATGTTCATTTTGGTGATCCAGTGTTGATGCTTAATGGATAATTTAATGGTTTTTATCCTGATTTTAAGCTAACACTTTGATGAAATGTTGTCAACAATCGGATTCTCACATTGGTGTTTGATGAATGCAAGCTGAGTCTAGCAAGGCAGCAACTAGAATGGCTAAAAGAGAGACTGGGACAGTGCGATGGGATAGATCTGAAGAATGATATCAATGCCATTGAATGGCGAACTAGGGTTTCACCTATGCCACTTGTGAATGGCTTGCAGAGGATGTTCTTGATGATGAAGGCCATAATGGAGCAAGGTATGGGCAAAGTGGAGGAAGTAGTTAATGCAAAGCTGCATCAAAATTCGTGCTTCCTCATCGTTTTGCTTTGCCTCTTCTTCACGCATTTTGGTCTGTTTCTTGCCTCTGGTTGGTGCCCTTGCATTTAATGCATGTTGAATTTGTTTTAAACTTTTCTAGGGTCGACTTCTATGAACGACTCATTTGTAAACCCTAAATGGGGGCTGATGCATCTGATGTGTTTTATAAATATGGCATTTTTCCTCTTTTGTAAGGATCTTTTTGTGGCTATCTCTTTAGGGTTAGAAGAGTTAGAAGGTTGTTAGGGAGTTGGAGATTGAATGTTAGAATGAATTTAGCAGTAGAGTAGAAGTAAAGTATGAGTTAGAAGTATTTTCTTTCTGAGCAGTCAGTGTAATACAAAAGACTTGAATTGTTGCTATCTTTGAGGATTCGATACAACTAAAGACATTGTGTTCTTGGTGAATTAATTGTGTTGATCTATCTTGCATGATTCATGCTATTTATCTTTTGTTAAGAAGTTCAGCAGGAGGAAGAGGTGATGTATTTTCTAGATTTTCTTAGCATAGATGGAGATAGTTTAAAGACAGGGGTTTTTGTACACTGGTGATCTTGCTAGATTTGTAAATACTGCTTATTTGTTTCATTAATAGTAGGAGCAACCAGATTTAAACCTACTTTATATTATTCTCTAATAATGGCAGAGTTTCTCACAATTATCAAGCTAATGAGGACAGGCCACACACTGCAAATGTGGCCACAGGGCCAAATAATGGCAGAGTTTCTCACAATTATCAAGCTAATGAGGACAGGCCACACACTGCAAATGTGGCCGACTTCAATTTTATCACTAACTGGTGCAGGTTGCATGATAACACAACTCATTTCGAGGTGAACTGCCCTAAAATGGAGAAGGTTGTGAAGATGGCATAGGAAAATGCCCAAACGTTCCAAGGGAATTCAAATAAAGGAGGTGGCTCAGTGGATAGAGCAATGGCTTATGACCTCTTTGAAGAAGAACCTTCATTCCCAATGCAGAATGAGAATGAACCAGAGGAAGATGTGTATGATTCCCAAACCTTTTAGACAAAGGGAGGACACTTCCTAAGAAAATAGAACAAGGGTCTATTCACTACATTAGCACCACCTAACCACATGGTGCCTTCGAATTAGAGTGCTGATAACAACCCTCCTCCACCGAAGGGTCCGCCTGACTTCCGTAGCAAAGGTAATTCATCTGTTGTTTTCAAATATAATGCAAGTTATAACATAGAATTTGATATTGTTTCTGAGATGCAGAAACATAAAACCTCTTTATCATACTTTGACATCCTAAAATGGTGCCCTTCCCAATGAGATATAGTGCTGAAAGATTTGGAAGAAGCTGATAAATCAAAAGGGAAAACCAAGGTGGCACCCACTGCGGACATGAACACAGCTTTTTTTAGAAACAAGGTAGGGACCCCACCATTTCTTTTAAGTTTGAGAATCTATGGGAAGAATCTGCACAATTTTTTGCTAGATTCAGGGGCTTTTAGCAATGTTATGCCATTTTCTATATGCAAGAAATTGGGATTGAATCCTGTCCAAACAAACAAGTTCATCCAACTTGATAAAACATAGGTTAATATAGTTGGAGAACTGAGAAATATACATGTACAAGAAGGGTATGACCCTAGGATTCTAACCAATATGGATATTCAGGTAGTAGACATTCCTGAGACTTATGGTATGCTTTTGAGTAGAGATCTAATGAAGAGCATAGGGGGATATATCTCCCTCTACTTTTCACATATGTGGCTACCATGGAGGGGAATTCCTACGTAGCTTAGTATTGAGAGTGAACCTCGCCTCAAACATATCATCACTAAGTATGGATGTCCCAATGAGGTAGCTTATTTTGAAATCGAGATAGGGGTTTATAAAAGAGAGGAAATTCTGACTCTTTCGGTTCTTGATTCTAATGGTTTGTCAATACAAGAATTCCCTGATCCCATGATTAGTGTAAACCAATAGGTATTGATCAGGAAGTTGCAACAAGATCAGTTGGTCTTAGGGGAAGATATCAATTTATGGAGTCTTCTACTCCCAAATTGGTGTAGGGTGCACTACCAAAACCATTCAGAATTGACCTGCCAACCCTGCATCAGTGTTCTAAATCATGTTTTCCAAACTAAAGAAACTAGTCCAAGTCACCTTGAGATCGTTTCAGATCACTTCTCATTTGAAGCCAAAAATGCAATAATGCTAACTAGGGATAATATACCTTCAGAGGAGGTCCCTTCTCAAACTGAACTTACCCTGGTCATAATACCAGACCAACATAGTTATTTTGAACAACCCCACGGTTTGTTGGATACCCCTGCACCCACAACAAGCTCAAAGAGATCAACCCTAGCTCATAATCAGCTATGGACCCTTACGTTTGATGGATCCAAATCTAAAATAGGGTGTGGTGCTAGAATTGAATTAACTAGCCCAAAAGGGAAAACATTTTTTGCTTCTTACAAGTTACAGTTCAGATGCACTAACAATATAGCAGAATATGAAGCATTCGCTCAGGGACTGATGTTCGTGCATCAGAAGAAAGTTACTGACTTGATGGTTAAAGGAGATTCAAAAGTGATTATCAAGCAAGTATGCATCCAGTACACATGTCACAATAAGAGTCTGGCAGCTTATAGAAATTGGGTGTGGAACCTGATTGAAGACTTTGAGGCTTTTGGGATTAGTTTAATCCCTAGAGAGGAGAATCAAACAGTTGATTCATTAGCTGTTGCCACAAGTACCCTAGAGCCCATGCAAGGCTCCAAGCTTAGGAGATTCTCAGTAGAATTGATATCCACCCCGACTATCCCTGATAATGTCAGGAACTTTCAAGTCTTCGACGATGATCGACATATCCTTTCTTTTCTAGCAAGCTCAAATGTTTTCGAAGGATAGATCATCGATGAGTCTGAAAGGGATCAAGGAGACTGGAACCCTGAAGAATACGATACAAAAGGTGTCCTCAATTTAAAAATTAATAGAATTCCCAAGGGAATGGTGGCCTTAGAAATAATTTTTGATTTGGATCCAAGGGCTCGGGAAAAGGTATCAACTGAAGATAATGGAGGTGAATATGAAACTGTTAACTTAGTTGACTCTGGCCCTGAAAGGAATGTTTACATAGGGAAAGCCTTCCCTGAAGCAATTAGAGAAGATATATTGAGGGAACTGAAGAAAGATATTGCTGCAATAGCTTGGGGGTATGAAGATCTAAAAACATTTAATACTTTCGTGATAACTCATACTATTCCTTTGAAGCTTGAAGCCAGACCATTTCGGTAGAAACAACATCCTGTCAACACCCTGATTGAACCACTGATCTTTAAGGAAGTTCAAAACTTAATTTCTGCAAGAATAATCTTCCCTATACGACATTCAATATGGGTGGCTAACTTGGTCCTAGTTCGTAAAAAGAATGGGGAGATCAGGCTATGTGTAGATTTCAAGAATCTGAATAGAGCTTCAGAAAAATACAATTACCCACTCCCTTCTCTGGACAAAGTCTTGCAAACTGTTAATGGGTCTCAAATGATGTCATTCCTGGATGGTTATTCTGGGTACAATCAGGTGATTGTTAATTATGAAGACAAAATGAAGACAACCTTCACTACTAAGTGGGGAACATTTGCTTACAGCAGGATGCCATTTGGTTTGATAAACGCTGGAGCAACCTTTCAGCGTGCAATGGATGTAGCATTCAAAGATTTTATTGGTAAGTGCATCATCATTTATATGGATGACCTGATAGTATTCTCTAAAGATAGACTAAACCATGCTACAGACTTGGCTAAAGTTCTTGAAAGATGTATCCAATATGGTGTTTCTCTGCATCCTAAAAAGTGTGTGTTTGGGGTTTCTGAAGGGAAACTTTTGGGACACATAATCTCAGAAAGAGGGATATCGATAGATCCAGACCGAGTTGAGTCTATTCTAAAGTTAACCATGCCAGGAAGTAAGAAGGAGACGAGATCTTTCTTTGGAAAGATCAACTTTGTGAGGAAGTTTATCACAGGTTTTGTAGAGATTGTTAAACCTTTGAATGAAATGGTGAAGAAAGATGATAGAATAGAATGGAGTAATGAGGCAAAGGCTGCTTTTTCTCAGGTTAAGCAATCCATTTCAGAGGTGCCAATCCTCACCAGTCTTGACTACTTGAAGCCATTTTATATTTATTCTTTTGCTTCTGAACACTCATGTGTAGTTGTCCTGACACAACGAAGAGAGGAGGGGGATGAAAGGCCAATTACCTTCATGAGGTCTCCGTTTAAGAATGCTGAAGTCAAGTTCCCACCTCTTGAGAAACAAGATTTTACGTTGGTTAGAGCTGTCAAGAAGTTAAGGCATTATATCCTTCGAAGTCAGATCATTGCTGTGATTCTTGATGCTGCTGTGAAGTCTCTACTTATGCAGAGCGAGTTGGGAGAATGAAGGGGGAAATGGATGGCTATTTTGTAGGAGTTTGATCTGGAGATTCACCCTATGAAACTTATCCAAGGTCAAGGCCTATCTAAAGCAATGACGAATGCTAGTAAGAACATTATTTGCCAACAATACACAACATAGTCCTTTTCTAATGACCCTTGGTATGTCGATATTATTTATTTCATGCTCAATAATTAGTGTCTAGAGGGAATGAATACAACTCAGAGGAGGGCACTAAGAATGAAAAGATCCCATTATATGCTCAAAGGAGGATTGTTATACAAAAAGAATTTTTAGGGGGTTTATCTACGATGCCTTGATCAACAAGAGGCTAGGCACGCAATCACTGAATTTCATGGGAAACATGGCACGGGTCATGGTTCTGTGGATTCTTTAGCACATTAGATCCTCATATCTGGTTATTATTGGCCATGTGTGTTTAAGGATGCTCACCAACATGTAAGGACATGTCATATATGTCAAATTTTTGCATCAAGAGAGTGTCATCCAACCATGCCATTACAACCTGTTTATGAGATAAGGCCATTTGCCCTATGGGAACTTGATTTTATTGGGGTAATTAACCCAAATTCTTCTGTAGGACATAAATTCATTTTGACTACCACAGATTACTGCACGAGATGAAAAAAAGCTATACCTTGCGAGAATAGCATAGCAGAGGTAGTAATCAAGTTCCTCACTAAATGCATCACAACCAGGTTTGGAGTACCCTTTGCACTAGTATGTGACAATGGCCCTGCCTTTTCTTCTGTCGAGTTCATTTCACGAGCTTATGATCATAAGATTTTTCTAAAATATTCTTCAAACTATTATCCACAAGGAAATGGAGTTGCATAATCAACTAATAAGAATCTCCTAGGAGTAATCAAAAAGCTGTTAGAGAACAATCCTAGAGACTAGCATACCCAGTTAAGATTTGTGTTATGGGCAGATAGGACTAGGATCAAGGCTGCATTGAAGACTTCACCGTTTAAGCTAGTGTATGGCCAAGATCTCATGTTCCCTATTCACTTGAAAATACCTATCCTAAAATTTATGCAGGAATTTTACTCTAGTGATGATAGGATTGAAGTAAGGTTAGTTGGCTTGCTGAAATTAGAAGAGCAGAGAGATGTTGCTTTGCAACAATTCTTTAGGCACCAAGCTATCATCAAACGTTGGTTTGACAAAAGAGCCAAAGTCAAAGCTTTCAGGATATTAGATCTTGTCTTACTGTGGGATAAAGCTAACGAAAAAAAAGGTGACCACCAGAAGTTTGATAAGCTTTGGTTGGGTCCCTATCAAATTGCTAAAATCCTAGGAGAAAATGCTTTCTGACTGAGTAGTTTAACGGGAGAGCCTTTTCCATTGCCTATATATGGATAGTTTCTCAAACATTATTTTGGGTCGTAAAAGGTCTGGTATTTTGTTGGGTTGTATATATGTAAATAGTTTGTTGTTCCTTTGGTTTTGTCTTTTCCTTATGTTTTCTTTTTGCTTTTTGTTTCATTTTGTGTGCCCCTTCATTTTATTCAATTAAGGGGGTTGTTATCTGAAGTATACTTTGGTTACTATGAGAGAAGTTGGTTTAGGTATTTTCAGGTTTTCTAATTGGATGATTTTGTTCTAAATTCATTGTTTTATGTCCATTGTCAATGAGAGTTGTGGAAAGTCATTGAGAACAAGGTGTAAAGTAAGAGATCTTCACCAACTACGATTGAATCTGTCACAAATCATCAGAAACATCTCCTTTTGTAATAGTATATTTGTCTTAGTATGATGGTGTTGCAAGATTTGAGTGAAAAATTTGATTCCCCAAATGTTGTTACGATTCCCATGGTAGTTTTCAACCCAATACAGATGTTGGACATCTGGCATATTGAGAAGGAATTTAATGAAGGAACTTCAAGAAAAAAAAAGAGAAAAGAGAACTATCTAAGAAAAGGGAACTCAATACTGAATGGGTGATTCCAGTATCTCTATCGGGGCTATGGATTCCTAACTGATAGTAGAGCAATGCTGTGAGAAAACTAGAGGTATCTCCGTCGGAGCTATGGACACTTGACTGGCAGCGGAGCAATGCCCAGGATATCATTGCACAACAGTTAAAGGGAATCAACTCATGTAGTTCAAATCTTGTGCACAATTGTTCAAAAGATGAGGAAAACTTTGTAAAAGGGTGATGCACCATCAAGCACACACATAGATTCAGGGGTAGCCAGTGTTGATTTACATTTGAGATTCTAACTCAACCTTGTTTACTAAGACTGACCTAACTAGAATTGTGATGTCCATAAACTAGGAGTTCTGGGTAACTAAATCCCTCAGTTTTCTAAAAATGGTT
Source organism: Sequoia sempervirens (assembly GCA_007258455.2). Taxonomy (NCBI): domain Eukaryota; kingdom Viridiplantae; phylum Streptophyta; class Pinopsida; order Cupressales; family Cupressaceae; genus Sequoia; species Sequoia sempervirens. The sequence goes on from VDFB02353493.1 coordinate 38,869,767, forward strand.
AAACCATTTTCCCAGCCAAGTCGCCAATTGTTATGCCTTGCATAACCACCCCATTTTAAATTTGATTAAAATGGGACCCTTTTCTTTTGCTTTCGCTCTTTGTGTTTTTCTCCCTTCGATTTTAAGGTTTTTTTTTTCCTTGGCACATGTTTAATATGTTTATCTTGCTTGCCCAAGTGTTTTCCCCAAGTTTCATATTGAAAATCTTATATTTTGGGTGAAGTTCAGGTTTTTACCCTAGTTCGGGATTTTCCGGTCTACCCAGATTTTCCTAGTTTTCTTTCAAACTCTAGTTTCATTACGAAGTTCAGGTTTTTCAGCCAGCTCAAGATTATCCACCCTGGTCGGATTTTCCCGGATTGTGCTCAAAGTCCAGATAGGTTGTTTTACACTGCATTTCAGAGATTTCTAGCCTTCGCGGAATTCCACCTAGGTCAGATTTTTTTGGATTTTTTCCTGGCCATTAGGTTTCTGAGTTTGGTCAATTTCTTTTTGGAGCTTTATGCCATTTTGCTTTATCATTTGTGTTCTCCTGAGTTGGGTGTTCAATCTTGTTATGCTTTAAAATGTTATAGTCCTGCTTGGAGTTCGATTTCTTGTGTGTTTAGGTTTTTGTCAATTTGAGCGAAGTCATGGCCAGTGTTCGGGTTTTCGGTCAGGTTTGGGATTTTCCTGCCTAGCCAAATTTTCCCAGATCCCTTTAGTTTCCCAGAAATATGCTAGTTTCTAAAGTTCTAAGTTGTCTGCGGAAATCCGGTCTGGTCAAATTTTCCCAATTTCTTCTTCTCCCCTTCGTTTTCCCGAAATTCATGCTATGTTGTCATTTTCGTGGGATTCCGGTCCGTTCGAATTTTTTTAGATTTTCTGGGAGGCGCTATGGAACGAGGAAATTTGGTAAAATTGATGAATCTAATAATGAATGCTTAAACATATCTTGCTTTTTCTTGGGGAATTTCACTATTGTATGTTGTTTATGTTCATTTGGTTGATCCAGTGTTGATGCTTAATGGCTAATTTAATGGTTTTTATCTTGATTTTAAGCTAACACTTTGATGAAATGTTGTCAACAATTGGATTCTCACGTTGTTGTTTGATGAATGTAGGTTGATTCTAGCAAGGCAACAACTGGAATGGCTAAAAGAGAGACTGGGACAGTGTGATGGGACAAATCTGAAGAATGATATCAATGCCATTGAATGGCGAACTAGGGTTTTTCCTATGCCACTTGCGAATGGCTTGCAAAGGATGTTCTTGATGATGAAGGCCAAAATGGAGCAAGGTATGGGTGGAGTGGAGGAAGCATTTAATGTAAAGCTGTGTCAAAAGTCGTGTTTCCTCATCGTTTCGCTTTGCCTCTTCTTCACGCATTTTGGTCCATTTCTTGCCTTTGGTCGGTGCCCTTGCATTTAATGCATGTTGACTTTATTTCAAAATTTTCTAGGGCTGACTTCTTCTATGACTGACTCATTTGTAAACCCTAAATGAGGGCCGACGCATCTGACGCGTTTTATAAATATGGCATTTTCCCTCTTTTGTAAGGATCTTTTTGCGGCTATCTCTTTAGGGTTAGAAGAGTTAGAAGGTTGTTAGAGAGTTGGAGATTGAATGTTAGAACGAATTTAGCAGTAGAGTAGAAGTAGATTATGAGTTAGAAGTATTTTCTTTCTGAGAAGTCACTGTAATACAAAAGACTCGAATTGTTGTTGTAACTAAGGGTTAATTTTAGGTTAGATTAAGGTTAGCAAATCAATACAAATCAAAAAACCCAAAGCAATCACAAAGTACAAAGGAAGTAAACAAAAGAACGATTATACTAGCTAATCGTCGAGACCTCCATGATTCACCTTTGTAAGACCTTCTAACTTGCTGGTTGACGTATTTCCCTCAGATCGAACATGCGAGCAATCTAGAAATAAATGTTTAAGTCCTACACCAATCTTTGAAGTATTTTCTTCTAAATCTATGTCTATGCCTAAATGACAAAATGTTACGATGCCTGCAAAATGCCTAAGTATGTCAGTGCGTCAGCGTGTAATCCAAAAATGAGAGGAAAATGGCATTTTATAGAAAATGCCCATTTTAAATAGACGGACGAGATTGACTTTGACAGAGACCTAAAATCAAAGGCCTAGATTAAATTTGATAATCCCTAATTAGGGTTAGGGAAAAATTATTAAGCAAGTGGTCGAGATTTCATCTGAGAGAATCGAATCGACAGTGGAGAATAAATGAGATAATTAATTTGAAAATAAAGAATTTCAAAAATCATGAAGATAAGAGTTGAACTGAAGATTTGATTTGGAAAAATCAATAATCTGCCCGATTACTTGATTTTTGGAGGAAAGTTACCAATTTGAATTTAATTAATTCAAAATATGGATTTTGTGAAATAATAAATAATCGATTTTAAGATTATTTACCAAAATGAACTGTCAGTTAAGAATGTGATGACATTTTAAATAATTTCATTTATTTAAAATGAGATGAATATTAATTTTGACAATTAAATAATTAAAGATAATTATTTAATTTAGCAGATAAGATTAATTAATTCAATAAATTAATCAATTCATTTAATTATGAATATTAGTGACATATTAAATAAATAAATAAAACTTATTTATTTAATAATTAGGAAGAAATGACTGAAGAAGGGTAATTAAATAAATTTAGAAATTTATTTAATTAGGGGAAGACTTAGATAATTAATGGCGTATTTAATAAATAAATAAAATTTATTTATTTAATAATCATGAAGAATAAAAAGACATGAATTAATTAAATAATTCTGGATTATTTAATCAATAGTCAAATGTGAACCAAAGACGTAATTAAATGTCATAATTATGCTAGGATGAAAGTGGTAAAAATAGAGCTTGCAGGCCTAGGTCATTTTTAAGTGTCTACAGTTGCTATCTTTGGGGATTCGATACATCTGAAGACATGTTCTTGATGAATTCGTTGTGTTGATCTATCTTGCATGATTCTTGCTATTTATCTTTTGTTAAGAAGTTCAGCAGGAGGAAGAGGTGATGTATTTTCCAGATTTTCTTAGCATAGATGGAGATAATTTAAAGACATGGGTTTCTATACACTGGTGATCTTACCAGATTTATAAATGCTGCTTATCTGTTTCATTAACAGTAGGAGCAGCCAAATTTAAACCTACTTTATATTATGCTGTAGAATGGTATTCATTTTTGGCTAATCGTTTGATTTGAAAAGCTTTCAAGGAATGAAATTTTATCTTATGTTTTGTTTGAATGATGATTTGCAATCTATTGTTAAAGTTTGCACTGTGAATGAATGAAATTTTGTATCAATTACAAGTTAATTTTATTTTGCAGTTCTAGTTTAGGAATTCCTTGGAAGGTAACAAGTCTAATTAGTTGAATGAATCAACATTCTTTTCAGTTTGAAAACCTTGATCTATCTTTTTCTATTTCTTTAAAACCCCTGGTTAAAGTAATTTTAGATAAATGTTTGATCTTGTAACAATCCAGAAGCTCAAGACCAGCAGGCCCCTTGAACATTACAGCCATATTGACCACTTCGTGAAACAACAACATTGTGAACCAACATCAAAGACCTTGGGAGGTGATTAGTTTGATTACTGGTTGTCTCTTTTAGGAGAGGTGAGATACTTTCACTTTTATCTTACTTGCATGTTGTGGGTCAATTTGGCACATCAACAACACCTTCTTCAACATAATAGAATTTCTTTTGAAATCTAGGTTTGTTAGGCTTAGACCTAGGAACTCTTTCAGGACACCTTGAAGCAAAATGACCTATTTTACTACAAGAGAAACATTTAATAGGAAATTTTCCTTTATACTTACTTTGTCCTCTACCTTCTTTCTTCACAATCAGTGCTTCCAACTCTTCTACCTCTCTTTCTTTATCTTCAAGCTATTTCATCTCTTCCTCATACTTGAATGTCTTTCTAGAACTCTCTCCCATATCATATCTTTGCTTGTTTCTTCCAGATATAGAGGCCTTAACTGCAGATTCAGTCTTGGGAGCAGAATCACCAAATTCACTCAACTCAAAGGCAACAAGTTTACCAATCAACATATCTCTTGTCACATTTGTTACTATTCTAATCTCTTCAATAACATGGGCCTTTGATTTGTAAGAGGGAGGCAATGATCTAATCACTTTAGCTACAATTTCTTGTTCATCTAGGGTAGCATAGGCACATCTAATACCCATCACAAGCTCATTTACTCTTTGCATAAAAGAAGAAATATTTTCATCTTTAACCATCTTCAAAGTTTCATACTTTCCTTTCAAACTTTGTAGCTTAGCGACCTTCACAAGTGCATCTCCCTCATACAAAGTCTCCAGCTTCTTTCAGATCTCATGAGCTATCTTTAGATCCATCACATTTGTCATTTTTGAATCTATTAGAGCACCCAACAAAGCTTCAATTGCCCTAATGTTAATCTCAACCTCTTTAATCTCATCAGGAGTGGAAGGACCATTTTGAAGAATAACATATCCATTCTTTGTAATCTTCTAGAAGGGTTCACCAATACACCTCAAATGACACTCCATTTTGGCTTTCCACAGAGAGTAGTTTGTTCCATCGAATCTAGGACTATCCTTCTTGTATGATGCCATCTCAAATCACCTCAAGCTTTTAAAATTCTTCAGAGGAACCTACTCTGATACCAATTGTTGGAAAAACAAGGACATACAACTAAGAAGGGGGGTGAATCAGTTGTCATAGAATATTTAAACTTTTCAAACTTAACTTAATCTCAGGTCTAATGAATGAACAATAAACCATAAACAATCAGCACATCAGAAACACAAAGAACACCAATATTTTTTATGTGGAAACCCTGTTAAAGGAAAAACCACAGTGGATGTCAGTCCACAATATTATACCTTGTTAAAAGTATAATGAAGAATAATGGGAATGCACATGCATTCAGGTATAATGCCTAGAGCTCACTACCCAAAGAAGACACACTATCTTACAAAAATTCAGATTAGATCCACAAGGTATGAACTGAGAAAATAGCTTCTACAAAATCTTGATTACAGTTCCGGTTAAGCACAAAAAAACTCCTTCACACTTCGCTCAAACTTCTTCACACTTTCCTCTGGAATAAGATGATTAGGTCACTATTCGCACACTTACTCTTTTTCTGGCACTTCTTCACTACATAACTTCACACAAACAACCATTCTTATACATCCGCAACATGGAATTACATGAACAACTTCGTCGGCCAAAATAAAATATAAAACATATACACAATGTCAACCCAAATTTATAAGTAAATTTTCAATGTGAATCAAACACCATCAGCCACAACATAATGAAGAATTAAAACAATATCCTTGAGTGCACCAAACATTGAAATTTTAATCTCCAAGGACCCACAATACATTACAACCACCATGTCATCCAAGAACATAAAAACCCGAACACACAAAAGAAAAATCATTGACCACGAGCACACTAATCAATGCAGACATTCAACAAAGATAGAGCATGATCTAGAACCATACACAAGCATCAAGAATCATCAGAGAAGCATCCACAACAACTAAAATTACTAGAATCACATCAACTTCAATCAGAAACACTAACTGAAGCCACAAAAAAATGTCAAAACACAACTGTTCACAACACGATTAAATCTTCACACGTACATCTGAAACTTTCGATGGATAAACTAGATACACTCAGAAATAAACCCTTTAGTTCATAATGGCTAATCATCAACGTACTGAGCAAGACACCTTCATGACCTTCAATGTTCCACTGTCAACTTGCAACTCTTTCTTTAACAATTTTCTCAATATCCTCGACATATATAGCCTACAATACATCAATGCTAATAGTGTTGACATCAATGACAACCACATATCAGAAACACAACCACAACATCCAACAAACATTTCCTTGATGCCGCCATTGTTTGTAGAGAAGCAATTGAACGTGAAGAGCATAAAAACGGTGGATGACGATGAACTTTGGAGTTCCTTATTTCATATCACCCATTATTGGTTTCAAGGCTCTTGTCCTCAATGCATTGACAATATGTGATGGAATGTTCTCATCATCACCCATCACTATTGTGTATCCCCATTGATTTTTGCAACAATAATGCATGATATGTTTGTAAAGTGATGGTGGCCCTATGGATAGATCTCCAATGGAATTTTTTTGAGTTTTATTTTAACGATGAGAAAGTGTGTAAATGTTACACCCCAAATCATGTAATTACTATTTACTATTACTATGTGGAGTAAAATGTGAATGTAATGTGAATTCCAAAGGTGAATGAATTGTGCTTACACTTGTTATTGATGCATTATATGTGAATGTTATCTCATTTAACATTATGAAAATTACTACATATGTAAAATGGATGGTTATTGAATTGATATTTTAACCTTGGAGATGTATTATGTATACTACATATTTTGTGAACAACTGACTTCCATGAGCATGTGTTAGTGGTTGCAAGTAAATGTTCATTCCTCCAGGCGGAGGGGAAGTATCACTCAAGAGAAGATCTTGGTCGAGTAACTAGAAACGTAACATATCTAGGCTTATACACACACCAAAGCTGAATAGTCAAGTCTAGACATAGAAGTGGGAAGTTGGTTAGTCATCCTTAGTCTGTTGTGTCTGTATTTGTAAAGGTCTTGGTTACAATCAAGAGCATTATTGGGTGATGATTTTCTGTTTGATCTTGTGAGCTCCTTCCTTATATCACTATGCTTGATTTTGTGGTTGATGAGTGTTTATACATATATACATGTGAGCATTCATGCTTGAGAAGAATGTATATATGTATATATAAATATATATATATATATATATATACATATATATACATAACATCTATGTGTGCTTAAATACCAAAGTAGTGGTCTATAATTGATTATCATATTACTATTAAATTAATATTTATATATATGTATGAGAGTGCATATATATATGTATTGTTGAATAGGACAACTAAGAGGGGCAGGGGGTTAATCAATTCTCACAAAATTAAACCTTTAATTCAATCACCAGAACTAATACTTAATACTGCTTATATGATTAATCATCAAATGCCAATGCAAAAACTCAAATCTAGCACATAAACACAATAACACCAGATTTACATGGAAAACCCAATGAGGGAAAAACCATGGTGAGGATTAAATCATACTATAGAGAATATCAAAACTGATTACAAGAGGCTCACTGCTAGAAATAAGGCTCACTACCTGAAATAAGGACTCATTGTCTAGAAGGATTCACTTTCCAATTGGGCTAACAACCCAGAGGGCTCACTGCCACAAAGATACAAAGAAGACTTGTTACAAAGAGACTAAAATCCCAATGTAACAAAGGATTCCACCACAATCACTCGATCCACTTGCATGAATGATAGAGTTCACCTTCTGCTCACTTCATCCAGAAACTCAACATTAAGCTTTGCATTGATCTTCCACACTCTCAACACACACACACTCACTGAATAGAATCGATGTCGCATCTAACTACACTTCCTCTTTTCTCTTTATCACTCTTCTTCTTCACTCTTGTATATTTTCCATCACTAAATCATCTTGCATTTATACCATCTTCAACTTTGAAACATATCCAAAGTTGGCCATCCAAATCAAAATTCAAATTATCTCAATGCCAAAACATTCTAGGGTGGAATTAGAATGAGGGTGACCCAAACAAATGCTTCATAGGGACCCAAATAGATCCAACACACTTCATCAAGCTTGAAAGTAGTATTTCACACAAAGTCAACCAAAATTGGTGTAAAACACATAGAACCATTAAGCACAAATATTCTAGATACCAAAATTATCTTTAATACAATTAGGAAAACTCAACTTTAGAACCACAATTCATAAGACTTCATCAAAGAGAAATACAAACCAACAATATTTCTCTTGAACCTCAACCAAAAAAATAGAAAACCATAGTTTACAACTTGTGAACACAACTTGCATTGTACAAAAAATCAACATCCAAAAATTTGGATATAGCACCTTCTAACAACCATGAACAACATGTTTGAACCGAACAACCATAGGAGAGAATTTGGACCAAAAATTGGAGCAACCATTGAACACATGTAGCATATCTTCATTACAATTTTCTTAATATCCTCGACATATACAACCAACAACAACTAGTAGATAACCAGTTGATCGGTTGACATCAATGACAACACCTTCAATATTTCCATTCTTGCAACAATCTCCCCCTTTGTCATTGATGACAACACATGATGTGAAAAACCATCAAAGACAACATACTAGCTTTGAATACACTTTTTGTTTCTCCCCCTTTGTAGATAATCTCTTGTATGCTTCCTTTTCTTTCACATGCTTCTTTTCCCATTCTTCCTCTCCTTTTTCACATGCTTCTTCTCCCCCTTTGACATCAATGGAAAATGAAAAATAATATTTTACATTGATTTCTCCTTTGACATGAAAAATAAAATACACATAGTGACAACACTTGATACTACTTGCTTCCCCTGAGAGGTAGCCACCAAAACATTAGCCCAGAAGAAAGACAGATCCATAGATCCACCAGAAGGATGCATCTCCATATGCATCTAGTTCAAGAAAGGAGGGGCAATAACCCCTAACTTCTCTCAGAGATACTCAAAAGTATCTTTAGGAAGAGCCTTCATGAAAATATTAGCAATTTGATCCTTCGTCTGAATATAATCAAGCTTTACTTCATTCTCCATGATCTTCTCTCTCAAGAAATGATACCTGATAGATATATGCTTCATCCTTGAGTGCATCACCAAATTCTTTGAAATGTTAATTACACTTGTATTATCACAGAAAATAGAAATGAGATTATCATATATCACCTTGATGTCTTTTAATGTCTATTTCATCCATAGAACTTGTGTACAACAAGAAAAAACAACAATATACTCAGCTTCAATAGTAGACAAGGATACTGAATCTTTCTTTTTACTCAACCATGCCACAAATCTACATCCAAGAAAGAATGCACTGCCACTTGTACTCTTTCTATCATCTACACATCCAACCCAATCTACATCTGTATAGGCACTAAGTGTAAAATAAGTATCTTTAGGATACCACAATCCATAATCTAGAGTTCCATTCAAATATCTAAATATTATTTTAATAGCAACAACATGTGTTTCCTTAGGATCTTCTTGAAATCTAGCCACAAGATAGACAACATGCATAATATCTGGTCTAGTAGCAGTCAAATATAATAGTCCACCAATCATAGATCTATACTTGTTTTGATCAACCTTAGGTGAATCATCATATTTACCAAATTTGTAACCATTAACCATAGGAGTACTTACTAGTTTGGAACCATCCATCCCAAAATTCTTCAACATCTCTCTAACATACTTAGACTGTGAAATGAAAATTGCTTTATTTGTTTGATTAATCTATAGCCCAAGAAAGAAATTCATCTTCCCAAACATAGAAATTTCAAATTCTTTCTGCATCTCTTCCACAAACCTCTTGCACATATTTTCATTTCCTCCAAAGATAATGTCATCAACATACACTACTATAATCAAGATTTTGTCATTTTCAATCTTAAAGTATAGATTACTATCCATCGTACCTTTGTTAAAACCTTGCCGAATCAAATACCTATCCAATCTCACATACCAAGCTCTGGGATCTTGCTTCAATCCATATAAAGCTTTCTTCAATTTGTACACCATATCCGATTGATCTGTCAACTGAAATCCTTTTGATTGTTCCATATAAACTTCTTCTTCTAGCTTACCATTCAAAAATGATGACTTGACATCAATTTGATAGACCTTAAAGTCTTTATGAGAAGCAAATTCCAAGAACATCCTTATAGCTTCCATTCTTGCTACCGGAGCAAAGGTTTCCTAAAAATCTATACCTTCTTCTTGTGAGTAACCCTTACACACAAGCCGTGCTTTTTTTCTAACCACTTCTCCATTCTCATTCAACTTATTTATGCATACCCACTTTAATCCAATGATATTTTTGTTTTCTGGTCTTGGGACCAATTCCAAAGTTTTATTCCTCTCAATCTACACAAGTTATTTCATTGCTTCCTTCCAATGTTTATCTTTACAAGATTCACTTATAGTATTTGGTTCAATCTCAAAAAGTAAACACAAATTCTCTTCAACAATAACTCTACTTCTAGTTAATACACCTTTTGTCTTGTCTCCAATAATCTGATCTTCTGAATGGTTCTTCTGTACATATCTCTAGAGGCATCTTAGGGGACATCACCGAAGCATCTTCTTCTATTTCCTATTCTTCCACAATCTCTTCAATTCTTACATGATCATGCTCATCAAATTTATATCCATTAATTTTAATAGAATTCTTCACTTTCTCATCAACCTTGACATTTGAAATTTCTATAATATTTCTTAGTCTTTTATTGAAACATCTATATGCCTACTTTTAGTAGAGTATCCAAGGAAAATTCCTTCATCACTTCTTGCATCAAACTTACCCAATGTTTCTTCATCTCTTCTAATATAACATTTGCTTCCGAATAACTTGAAATACTTAACAGTGGGAATTATTTCATGTCATAGCTCATAGGGAGTCTTTGTACTATTTTCTCTTACATGAACTTGATTGAATACATAAATAGCAATATGAATAGCTTCTTTCTAGTAAACTTCCAGTAACTGAGCCTTAGTAATCATTGATCTAGCAGCTTCTTGAACTATTCTATTTTTCCTTTCATCAACTCCATTCTGTTGAGGAGTTCTCAGAGCAGATAACTATCTCTTTATTCCAAGAACTTCAAAAAACATATTAAACTCATGGGAGGTGAATTCTCCACATCTGTTAGACCTTAAGCATTTTACCTTCAATTTCACTTCATTTTCAACCATAGCTTTGAATGTCTTAAATCTATCTAATGCATTGGATTTCTCTCCAAGAAATGTAACCCATGTATAACTAGAACAATCATCAATTAAAATCATAAAGTACCTTTCACCAAGTAGGCTTCTCACTCTTGTAGGACAACAAAGATTTGTATGAAATAAATCTAGTAGTTTGGTAGTAGCTTATTCCTTTGATCTATAATTATTTCTTGCTTTCTTTCCAAACAGACAATTCCTACAAAAAGCATTAACATGCTTTGTAATTCTTGGTAAATCCCTCATAGCCTAAACAACACTGATCCTTTCCAATTTATCAAAATTCATGTGACACATTCTCCTATTTCATATCCAACTATCATTAATCTTAGTCATAAAGCATCATCCATCAACACCCTTAAGTTGATAGATATTCCCTTCAAATTTCTTTCTTGTAGCAATCAATGTTTCAGATCCTTTTTAGATCTCACATCTCTCATCCTTAAACACAAGATCATATCCTTTTATGCACATCTAACCAACACTATGCAATTTATGCCTTAAACCCTTAACATAGTACACATCGTTAGTATGATGCTTGCCATCAAAACTCACTGAACCTATCCCACAAATTTTAGCACCAATATCATCTCCAAACATAACCAAGCCTCCATATTTTTCAAGCTTGAAAAACTTACTCTTGTCATGAGTCATGTGATGTGAATAACCACTATCAAGTACCCAATAATTTTTCTCTTATTTAGCATGTAGGGCATAGATAACAGTACCATCATTTTTCTCCTTCTTTGAAGGGCTTTCCTTTACCTATTTTTCAGAATTAGCAAAAGTAGGTTCATCCTTAATTACCAAGAACAAGCATTCATTTCCATCAGGATCTTCATATTATGAATCCTCATCAGATATACTAGCATTCTCATTCACATAGTAAGCCTTTTTAATCTTCTTTCCTTTCTTTTCTTTCTCATATCTTTGTTTATTCTTTTTAGCTCTTTCCAGACAATTTGCAACATAATGACCTATTTCTCCACAACTAAAACATTTAAAGTGAAACTTACCTTCATACTTACCAAAGCCTTTCCTCATCCTTGTTACAAAGTTAGCTTCTATTTCATCAAAGTTTTCTTCATCCGAATATTCAACTTTTGTAGCTTTAAAAGCAGTCTCTAATTTGCATCCATTCCTTAAACTTGGCTTTCTCATCTCATAAGACGTCAAAAATCCTAACATCAGATCCTTAGTGCAGGTCTTATAATCTATAGTCCACTCAATAACACTCACTTTCTCACTTTAAGCATCAAGAAGAGTTCTAAGAATCTTCATTACTATCCTGGTTTCATCTATAGTAGCACCAAGTCCTCACATTCCAACCACTATCTCATCCGATCTCTTTACATACGCTTTAACATTCTCATCATTAGACATATGTAGAAGATCAAACAATGTGTCTAGATTCTATAATTTCACTTCTTTAACTCTTTCATCACCATCATTCTCTCTTTCCAAGGCATCCCAAACTTCCTTAGCAGTCTTCAAATTCTAAACTTTAATCAACTCAAAATGTACTAGACTATTCTTCAAGATATACTTCACCTTATTGTTTGCTTCATGTGCTTTGATCTCTTTAGGCGTACTCAAACCATTAGCAGGAGGAGTGTAAGGATTTTTGTAAGCTTTCTCCACATCATATCCACAATAATCTAGATATTCTTCCATGAATACTTTCCAGATACTATAATTAGTTGCGTCAAACCTTGGATAATCATAAATATTTTTTCTAGCCATCCTAGACCTTCCTCGAGCGGTTAATCTCTTCACCAAGGAACCACAATTTGAAACCAATTGTTGAATAGGACATCTAAAAACGGGGGTGAATTAGTTGTCACATAATTAAACCTTTAATTCAATCATCATAACTAATACTTAATACTACTTAAATGATTAATCATCAAATGTCAATGCAGAAACTCAAATCCAACACATAAACACAATAACACCATATTTACATGGAAAACCTAATGAGGGAAAAACCACGGTGAGGATTAACTCACACTATAGAGAATATCAAAACCAATTATAAGAGGCTCACTACTAGAAATAAGCCTCACTGCCTAAAATAAGGACTCACTATCCAGAAAAAGGACTCACTATCCAACATGGCTGACAACTCAGAGGGTTTAATGCCACATAGATACAAAGGAGACAAAGAAGACTTGTTACAAAGAGACTAAAATCCCAATGCAATAAAGGATTCCACCACAATCACTTGATCCACTTGCATGAATGATAGAGTTCACCTTCTGCTCATTGCATTCAGAAACTCAACATTAAGCTTTGCATTGATTTTCCACACTCGCAACACACACACTAACTGAATAGAATCAATGTCACATCTAAATGCACTTCCTCTTTTCTCTTTATCACTCTTCTTCTTTTCTCTTGTATATTTTCCATCACTAACTTATCTTACATTTATACCATCTTCAACTTTGAAACATATCCAAAGGCGGCCATCCAAATCCAAATTCAAATTAGGTTGTCACCAAAACATCCTAGGGTAGAATTAGAATGAGGGAAAACCAAACACATGCTTCATAGGGGCCCAAATAGATCCAGCAGGCTTCATCAACCTCAAAATTAGTATTTCACACAAGGTCAACCAAACCAGTGTAAAACACATAGAACCATTAAGAATGAATCTTCTACATACCAAAATTATATTCAATACAATAAGGGAAACTCAAGTTTACAACCACAAGTTGTAAGGCTTCATCAAAGAGAAATCTGGACCAACAACATTTCTCCTGGACCTCAACCAAAAACATAGAAAACCATAGCTCACAACTAGTGAACACAACTTGAACTATACAACAAAAAAACAACCAAAAATCTGGATATAACACCTTCTAACAACCATGAACAACATGTCTGAACCACACAACCATAGGAGAAAATACAGACCAAAACCTAGAGCAACCACTGAACACCTATAACATATCTTCATTACAATTTTCTCAATATCCTCGACATATATAGTCAACAACAACTAGTAGATAACTAGTTGATTGATAGACATCAATGACAACACCTTCAATCTTTCCATTCATGCAACATGCATATACATATATATATATATACATGTAAGCATTATTGTTTACATAGAGGTGTGTATATATATGCATATATATAATATGTACTATAAATATACATATTTATGTAATGATTGTCATAAATTCGAGATATCGAATGAGGAGTATTTATTGTCATATGGGTCAATGTATATATAAATATGTATATACACATATGTTGCATATAATGGATACATACATATATTATATGTTGCTAAAATATATAGCACTGGTTATATGGCACATGTGTTGGCCTTGCCATTGCGCTAAAAGGTCGACCTATCAATGCCCGATACAAGCGTCAATTAAGATCCATAGGAGGTGGTTAAACCATGTCACAAACCCAAGTGTTGTGTTGGACAAGGAATACCAAGGGACACACCATCTTGCAACAATCTCCCCCAGCACAAGTGAGGGGTTTGAACCTATGACCTCTACTCTTAAAGCAATTGTTGGCCTTTCCATTGCACCAAAAGGTCGACTTGTCAATGCCCGATACAAGCATTAGTTAAGATCCACAAGAGGTGGTTAAACCATGTCACAAACCCAAGCGTTGTGCTGGACAAGGAAGACCAAGGGACACACCATCTTGCAATAGCATGATGTAATATGAATATAGCTAGCGCATATACATATATGTGCTTATATAACATAGAATGCACAAACTTAGAGGCCGCACCATATATGAGTTTGAAAGTGAAACTTTATAGCATTTTATAAGTAGCACTTGAAGCCATACGTAGCATAAGGTATGTTGGACAAAGTCTTGTTGCATATATTGAACAATTTGTAAGACTTTCACAAAACATAGGCACAACATTTATATCATCACAAAGAGAGAAAAGTGTGGAGTGCATAGTGAAAGAATAGAGGCCGAATATAAGTTGCTTATGATAGTGTTTTAAGAAGCCAAAGTTTACTCCTGCTGCCACACTTTAAGGAACACATATATTGCATTAAGAGTTTGTTGCATTATGTTGATGCAAGACATAGACTTAGTGGACGCCTTTGGTAAAGATTAACTTTGACTTGGTAAACATAATTGCCATGTTTTATACATCTATTGAAGCATGAGGAATAGTTGATGAATTTGTCAAAGAGGATACATATCTTAAATAGACTCACCCACAGTTTAAGTTGATGAATTTTTGGTGTTGCAAATTGGTAATTGACTAATTCCAGTTGCATGAAACTGCACCAACATTGAGAGGAAAGTGGAAGCTTTGGTGCCACCTCTAGAAACCCATTTGTTGTAGATAAATATTGCTAAAGATAATTAGAATTATCCATGTGCAAATTTGAATAAGTCTCTAACTACTATCAATTTAGCAAGGTTGATTTGTAGATGTTTTGTTGAGTAAGAGCTTGCATAGTTACCACCTTTTTTCTGTGATTTATGTGTTGCTATGCATGGTTTTTGTTGTCCATATTCATGCCTCAATTGTAGGATGTGAAATTACAATGAAATGGAATGGAATTTTGGAAATAGTTTTGTTTGAATTCTACATGTAATTTACATTATGGGAAGAAATTTTTTTATTGCTATGCTATGACATCATAGAATATTCACTTAGTGTGAAATGTTGGAAATTTTACTGATAGAACATCTGGGTTGTTACATGCGGTATCAAAGCCAAGTTCAACACGGAAACCTATGAGCTCATTTCACAAAAAATGCGTAAACCTTATTAGAAGATAATGGTTGAAAAGTTCTTCTGCCACAATGACAAGAGAAAAGAACATGGGGAAGTGAAAATGAAGATGAGAATTCGTAAGGATTTTTTAAAATTTGGGACTAGATAAGAGTCATCCCTAGAGTTAGAAACTCCTTGATCAACAACTTATTATTTAATCCTCTTGGATTGCAGAAGATTATGCAATCAAGTTATCTAGGAAGGTTAGGAAGAATAACCAATATTTACATTTATCCTACAAAATAGTTATATGACCCTAAGGGGATGAGAAGAAATGAGATAACCCCTTTTATAGTAGCAACGTATAGTTGTAAAGAGTCAAGAATTTTTGGATTTAGTGAAAAAACTATGAATCTATGTGTATGCAATGTTGAAATAAATTATGTCGAAGTAGAGATTCAATGAAGGAGGTATCCACAAGGTTGGATAAATCTTGACATAAATCTATTTTTTTTATAAGGATAGGATCTTGCAAAAAAAGAGTTAGTACTTAAGAAAAAGGGAAAAGCTCAAAATGGTCAGAATAAAGTAATCAATGATGTGGACAAGGTTCCACCAACCAAAATTGATGAGATCAATTTGGAGTATCAATTAAGATGAGAAAAGAGACCAAAAAACTTTGGTATCTCTAAAGGTTATGAGAGAATAAGATTCCAAGCATTGGGATAAAGTCACTTGAAAAGGTGATAGTAAGAAATAAACTTGTAAAGATAAATTGGGTTGGCCTAACCAAAGGTTTGGATAGTACATAGATTGGATGGAGTATAAGATGAAATCACCAACATGTCTATGAAAAATCAACATATGTTTAGAGGTTCCAAAAGAAAATAGAATGCAATATGGCACTATGTGTCAAGTCAATATAAGTTGTAAGGAAACAACACTCTAAGTGGAAAGGAGCATCAACCAACAAGGCTTTGTGAGTATGGATATGCCTCCACAAAAAGGATATTGGAAAGAGAGTGGGAATATTAGTGTGCTTCATAGCTTCTAAGTTGCTAATTATTCATTAGATCCCCTACTGGACGATCCAAAATGTTGAATTTATGGGATTAGAAATCAATGATGAATCCAACTTGGGAAAAAGTATATTCAAAGTATGCCATTGAGGCAATAAAAAGGAAATGGAAATCCAACAATAAGGAATGAAAAATATTTTCAAAGAAGAAAGTGTTTGCTAGGAGTTCAACTTGAGTAGATCGAATTTTGTGGAAACAATAAGGTGGAAATGAAGAGAGTAAAGTGACTTGGATCAAGTACCCCAACCAATGAAAATCATGAATATATTTTCAATTTGGAAGAACTAATGACTTCTTCACAAGTCATGATGTCAATTAAGTCATACATTTTATGACCACAAGGAAAAAGGTATTGGAATTTTTAGAAAAAATAGTGGAAAGGTCAAGGATTGTGACCTATAAATACACCATACATTATACATATTTGATTGGTAAGATAAAATGATATTATTATTAATGCCTTAGGAAAGGATAGGTAGATTACTTGATTGGGAAAGGGACAACCATTGCCATGAATACGTAAGGAGAGATCTATATTACTCGTGATTGAAAGAATGTGTCTCTACACTCCTATATACCTAATATGGGGAATTTAGATAACAATGTTATTTCTATATATTGGTGGTAATACTACATATTATGAAGTATATCCATGTCGTGAAGTGACTTGAAACTATAACTTACTATGCTATGGGGACCTTGGGAATGATAAGGTTAGCATTGCAAAGGTAAAGGTATGAAAAATACAATGTGATGTTATGTGAACCACATCAAGTAACTTTACCAGAATGATCACTTGATCATACTTTATACTCTAATGAAACCCTAGGTTTAAAATAACCTATTTGGGACAAGAAGTTCATTTGATTAAAGAGAGAAACCTTAGGTTAAATTTTACCTATTGGGTTGGGATATGTATTGGACTATTCATTGACACCTATATGTTGGAAATAACTTACTTGGTTGGGTGGTACATTTGGTCTTGATTGGAACCTATAGGGTTAGATTAACCTATAACATCGAACTAGTCATTGATTGATGAATCTATCCTAGAATTGGGGTATACCAAATTTGAGACTCACCTACGCGATTAGGAAAATCAATGGAACTAATGAGAAACATTTGTGCTTGGTAATTAGGTATGCAATTAAATTTGATATCTTCTAGGGACCAACATGATTGAATGAGGATTAATACTAAAAATTGGTACCAATTTTTTTTGAGAAAATTTGATTGAGCTAAAAAATGAATTACATCTTTGGAAATAATCCAAGGATGGAAGAAATCCAAGTTGTGGATGTCCTAAAATAAAGGAGATTTATTCTTGCTAAACCCCTAACCATTATTACTTAGGAATTAAAGGTGGCTTGAGACCATAAAATAGGTTTTCACTTAGTCAAAGAATAGACTATTATGGGATGTAAAAAGAACATGTTGTTCCTATAGCACACATGCCCCGTTCAGAACAGGGACCCTCTTCCTTTTCACTTCATCGGGTCGCTTTTGTCACTACCTCATTTTGCGTGCCCCCTATTTTTTGTGTCCCAAGTGGTAAGAAGATATTAGAGGAATCATTTTGAAGTGACCATGTCTTTCTACCCTTAAATTTTCAAGGCCTTAGTCCTTGGCAAGATTTCCTTAGTTGTTTTCCTTCACTCTTTAGAACTGGCGTCCTTAGAGAGGTGCGGGTCCACCCAACCGAGCCACCCCATGCGAGTTTCCTTCACTCCACAACAATTCCAAATGGTCATCATCCAATGATCTTCCGTTATTCAGGACCCACCTCTCTGATTATCGTTTTCATTACTGAGCCCCGAGCAAGTGACTGCTGGCTTTCGTCTGCTTAGCAGACTCTGCCGTTCCCGCGGCCATTTTCAAAACTAACTGTTTACCAACCTCGAGTGCCTCCATACGACCATTAATGAGGGGAATTAAATAGAAAAAAATATATAAATATCCCTTTTGAACTATCATTTTCACTTGTTAGGATTCTGGAAACAAGTCAGAGAGCCTGCCAATGTTGCCGCCGCCGCCATCGAGCTCCATTGCCGCTTTGAGGCCTTTGATAGCTGTCGGTTTACTCATCTCTGTCATGATTAATAGGTCAGTCATTCGTTGTGTTCCCATTTCAAGTTTTCTTGAAATTCCATGAAAATTTCTTAAATATTTAAAAGAAAGCTTTAAAACTAACTAAAGTAGACCTCAGTGGACAAAACCCACTTCTTAGAATTTTAAAATTTGTTGAAAATACTTCACGGGCCACGTGCGGAACCCAAACCTGTCATGGCTATTCTTGAACTAGGGCATCCGTGATTTATGGACCCACAACTAGACCATCATTGTCACCATCCCTTTGAAACTATTTAAACTTGAAATGACGAGTGCCACCACCGGGTCTGCCCTTGCAAGAGGGCACCTCCTAACCGGCCATCCTGAACTCAGCTGAAATCATGAACCCTAACGAAGAACCTACAACCCTATCAGATCCACAAAGGAAAGTTTCTGTCTACAAAATTCCCTAGGGCCTTTTCCATTCCAAGCAACCATCTGACCTCGTCTTCTTGACACGCGGATCCCGCCCCATTGACCACCAGTCAAACCCAACCTTGCCAAATGTCCAAGTACTGATCCATTGTGGAGGTTTTCCTATAGACCACCACCTGTGAATGTCTACCTTAGTTTCTCTATTTGAAAATATTTGCATGACCCGTCCCTCTGCCCATCAGGCTCTACAACCTGATTTGTCATCTCGGCCCAAATCCAAGCGATTTTTTCTTTCGGGCCGACCTTTGCTGGGAACCACTCCCTTTTTGCAGATGCCATAATGACCACCCTTAATGGCGAAGTCCTCAAGCACTTCCAAAAATCAGATCCCAACCTCTACACTACCATTTGTTCCTCTAGTATTTTAAATGAAGAAGTGTAAACTTATTTGTGGGCCTTTACTCATGGGCTTCCGTCCGCGAGTCACCATGGTGAGTTCGTTGTCTTGAATGACCCCTAATGACCGACCTTCCGCCTTTCGGGTTCTGAGCCCTTCATGTCTGCTTGTAGGTAAGGATGAAAATTATTAAGTGTTGAACCTTAAACGGGCCATCCCCTGTGGGCGGCCGCTAGGGGGACTCCATCCTAGTCCCGCCATTCCCAAACATAAAATGATTCCGGTCAGCCCACTACACAGGACGTGGCCTCCCCATCTCCTTTGGACTTTTTGATGATAAAAGAATGATGCCTTGAGCACTTATGGACCCAATGGTCTAGGTTTATCCTACTGGACCACTATTTGACCTTCGCCATTCCAAACAACTGTGACCTAATGACCACCCACACCTTCCAGCCTACGATGACTTAAACACCAAGTGCACTATGATATAATCCTCTATTGCTACGAGTCTCGAATGGCAAGATGCCGCCTACAAGATTTCATCTTACCAGTGACATTTTCAATGGCGGAGTCTCAAATGGACAAGCCACTTCCTACTTCCTCTTACCTAGGACTTGCATGACCAAAAGATGACCTTAACACCTTCAAACCTTCAAAGTAAACTTGACCCATGTGCTAAAATGGACTGGCCTCCCTGGTATACCCCATTTCATGACTAAATCCTGAGGTGGGTTGGGACATGCAGGATTCCATGCCTTGATTGTCATCCCTCCTGTAGTTTCTCGAGAACAACCACCAGCCTAGGGAAGTCGTCAACCCTAGGCCCGAATTGTTGGAACTCCCTCCTGTGAAAGGTTAATGTCAATCTAAAGAGGTTAGGATTTTCAAGTGATGAGTAATCTGATCTAATGCTATTTCATAGGATTTTGGATAACTTTCCCCATGTTTTCATGCTTGAATATACTTACCTTTCTCTCCCCCACAGGATATATGGAACCAGGTGCAGGATCTTCAGAGGTGGCCATGGAAAAAGACAAGGGAAAGAAGCCAGCCAAAGCACCCTGAGGAATAGAGGATAAAGATCAAATCAAGTACAAGTTCCAAGGGGAACCCCTCAACTCCAAGGTCACCACAAACTGGAAGGGGATCTCATATACAAATATCAGACACATAGTTATTAATGAATTCAAGCAAAGGGTTTGGATCAGCTCAATGATAGAAAATGCCAGGAAGATTAGAAGCAGTGGGTTGGCCAAGGCTGCTAGTTTCCTGCCTACCCTCATTGCTCTTGAGCATGTAATGGCCTGCAGGGAGGCATATCAAGAAGAGTCTAGAATAATAGTGAATAGAGATGGGAATGTTTTGGCTGATCTATCTGCCAAATCAATAGGGAAGGCTTTTCATATCCCTACATTCGGAAAGATGGAGGAAGCATCCAAAGAAGATGCTAAGGAGATGTGGGATGTGGACTCCCTCGAGTGCAAAAAGATCATCAATCAGTATTGGTTAAAAGAAAAGAGGGGAATGCACCCCAAGAGCTCTTCCACAGAGACTTCTATGAGGATTACCATGACTTCGTAACCCTATTGAGCAGAGTTATGGGCCTTTCGACCACACCCTACTTCTAGGAGTGGATGTTATACTTCATGGAAGAGATCCTACGAGACAAAACCAAGTTCTACCAGGCAGGAATAATTATCAATTGCTTGCATGAGCAATTTGTGGCTGTGAAAAAGACCTCACGATTTTACATGAAATCTTACTTGTTCTATTTATTGGCTGACCAAATGCAATACAGAGGCTTGTTCAGAGCTCTAGATGAGGCCCAGGTAGGGAATTAAATTTCTATGATAGGTACCTCAGCTCCAATACATGAATTTCAAGGACTACTACAGAGTCAATGACGCCTTCATAGGCCATGTTATTAGATTGCTTGGGGTTAACTTCGAAAGAAGGGTCTCACATAGTGCCAATGCTTACATCCACCAGTTCGGCTTCTTGTTCATACAATTTCTGAAGTTTACCTATATTCAAGATAAAGGTTTCTTAGAAAAATCATACAAGCTCCCACGGTACCCAAATGACCAGATAATATTGCTAGAGCTCTCTCGGCAGCTGCAGCGAACACACACCCTCCTAAGTAGCAAGCATAAGGCAAGTATTCCCTATCCCCTCTCCTTCGGCAAAGGGATTTATGAACTTCAGACATCCCAATGTGTAGACCATTCAAATAAAGAACTTGTGGAGTATAACCTAGAGCTCTATACTGCCTAGCCGTGGATGGACCCATACGACAAGCTCAGGAAGATGGTCGAGCATGAGTACACCCATATACATGATGTTGAGGACTTTTGGGCCAACTGCAAGAATGACAAATAAGTATGAATGAAGCACTACATGTGCATGATGATGTAATTTTTCAATAGGGTTAACTTGTTCCCTGTACTAGATCAAATAGTGGAGGATGAAAATACAGTAATTGACCCTCAATACGATGCAGTTGCCAATCTCCCACTACCATTAATTTACTAGAACAAAGAAGAGGTCAATGAACTCTATATTTTGATAAAGTCGATTGAGGCCAAGAAAAAATAATGGATTGATGGGTAGATTGCCTAGTTAAAGCAACAAGGAGTCACCCTGACATACAATGAGCTCAAAGACGAGCTGAGGAGCATGACTGATAGTGGGATAGCTGCTACCCCATCTGGAGAAACTTCAAAATCTCCTCCAACCACCAGGTTGAGTAAGAGAAAAGAGACAGATGAAAAATAGCGTAAACCCAGGGTGTACTCTAGAAAAGCATTGGGGGTCGAACCCTCCAAGAAGCCAAAAACATCAAGCAGTTTCACAGAGATGCCCACCATCCAAGAGGACCCACTCCGTGAAGGAGAAGAGCAAGAGGCCGAGCAGCCAAAGTCCCCACCTACTGCCTCCTCTCTTGTGGTCACCGTCGCTGCCATTACTACCACTACTACCCCTCTACCTACTTCTCCGGGCAGTGGATATCTCAGTCCACCTTGCCTCCACCCCGCGCACTGCACAGGTTATGGTAATAAACTCTTCTTCTGCCACTACCTATCTTCTCTCCTCCTCCTTCATGTCTCCGACAACATCTCTTCTACTAGCTACAACAACAATGGCAATTCCCACTCTCTCGCTCCCAGAGGCTCTCGCCTGACATATGTAAAATATTCCAATAGATCCATCCACAATGGAGACAACAATGTTGATATCAGAAGAATTGGAGAGATAAGAAAGGGAAGCTACTAGGGAAATGGAGGAAGAAGCAAATGACTACCATGAGCACCCTGAGTACTAGCATTTGACAATTGATGAAGTAGTACGTGAAGGAGAGGAGGAAGAGTCACAATCATCTGAGGAGGAAAATTAGGAGCTAGGTACCAAATATACTGTGGAAACTTTTGACCCAGACCTCGAAGGGGAGTTGGCTCAACAACTGAAGAATGTTGGAGAAGAAATAGAGAGACAACCCTTTGATGAGGAGAAGAACACAGAAAAGGAAATGGAGGACACCAAACCTCCAACTAGGGAATATGACAAAAGCCCCAAGCATGATGAAGAAATGATTCTTTCAGAAGAGAAGAGAAAGAAAAAGAGGAGCAAGAAGAAGAAGATAAGCCTCAAGAGGAGGCCAAAATAGAGGAAAGCCCAAGAAAGGAACATCATGAAGAACATGGGCACAACCAAAGAGGAAAATGAGAAAACCACTGAAGGGGAGGATAGCCCCAAGGAGCACATAACCACTAAATCCCCATGGAAGGAAACTATATTTATCCATGATTCTGATGACGAAGAAGAAAGGATAGAACAAGAAGGTTTGGGTGATAAAGTAATGGAAATCCAACACACCCACAAAGAAGAGGGTGATCATGAATCATCAAAAGGAGAAGCTCAAATGCCTGAATGGCTTGAGAAACAGCTGGAAAGGAAAACCTCAGCCCTGAGGGACCCAAAAGAAAGGCTGGAGGCAATATTGGCTCAAGCCCAAATTAACACAAATAAGGAGAAGAAGCCAAAAGTCAGATCTCATCTGACAATGGATGCATCAAGATCTAGAACTGTACAAATAGCCACTCCATTTGTGGGAGAAGAGGGGATAAACTATAATATTTCCACCCTCAATTTGGGAAGGATGACAAGAGAAAAAAAGATTGACCATCTCGAGGGATCCATCGCCACTATCGTGCATCAAATGAAAAAAGATAAGACCTCTAAGGAGGAACTAAAAGAACAGGTGGCTGATCTAACTACTTACATTTAGCAGTGGTCGTCGGCCAAAGAGCTTCTTACCACATCATCAGTGCCACCACAATTGTTTTCCAAGGACCATATTGATAATCTCGAGAAAAGGAAAAACTAGACAAAGGCCACAGAGGATTGGTTCTGGCAAGTCCTCTACAAATGGAACATAAGCATAGGTCATACTGTTAGGACAACAAATATGTTCCTGGAGGTGCAAAAGGTACTCAAAGGAATAAGGAAGTTTTGCACTGATTTCCCAGGGCTATACATAATCACGTATCCCAAGCTTGAGGCTATTCTCAAGATACTAGATAAATCCTAGGAGGAGTTTGCTTTGGTGAAAGGTGATCATTAGCTCATGGAGACGTGGAAGCTAAGCCTAGACCACATAAAGGAAGTATTGGAATGAGTGCTCCATGAGGTGGAGCTAGAAATTGATTGGATCAAGGAAGTCAGGGTGGTCTGTGAGGAATATCTAGGACTAATGACAAATTTTGATGTGCATTTCATTGAGCTATATCTAGATAAAATAAAGCCATAGTTCCACAAGAAGATGGAAAGTAGGACCATGGATGTGCTTAAACCAGATTTTATGGGTTTTTCTACATGGGCCTTTGCTCAATCCAAGTAGGTAGTGAAGAATATGTGGAAGTATGACAAGGACTGGGATGAGCTCACAAAAAAATCTAGGAAATTGAATTTCTAGGTAATCCAATTAGATATATTGGAGTGGGACAAACTACGAACATTGATCGGAAAATTTGTGGAATATGCCACCATCAAGAAGAATGAAGGAAATCCTATGATTGATGACAAGTTCCTCATAGTGTAGTAGCAACAAAAGAAAATTAACTACACGAAAAAAGGGCTATAGTGCTGCCACATGAGGAAAAAATAGGCTAAGTACTTGTAATATATTTGGGGGTAGGTGAAACCCTAGTTTTTAGTGAATCTTGGCCACACAATGCAAATCAATCTTGGCCATTCATTTTTATTTTTGGACACTATAAATAGGAGGCCTCCTCTCATTTTCAAAGGGAGTTGAGCTATTGTAATGACATGCTACTAGAATTTTAATATAAATTCATTGACTTTGGTAAATTCTTGAGTTCCTTTGCATGTTTCATGATTCTTCTTGTCTTAGTTAGTTAATTTGAATAGATTTACTTTGTTTTTTATTAGTTTTGCAAGTCATAAGTAAGTTAGTTGATTTTGTGAATTGATATTGAAGAATTCTATTGTGTGTTGGCAACCTTCCTTGTCCATACTTTTTGTTGTTTATTGATGGTAAATAGCTATGTAAAGTTAGTTTGGGAATAAATTGAAAGCTGCACTAAATTTCTATATTTTATTCATGCTCATGGTGAATGACTGGTTGAATATCTACAGTCCTTAGAAGCTTGCACTAATTTCATGAGAGTGTGAATTAATCTGGTTAAGTGGAATTCAATTTTGGGAAGGCTATCCGCAATAGGGTCCTCCATTGTCACTATTCATTGCTAGTTTTAGGTCTAGGAACTTCTCCCTTTCTCTGCCCTTTTTCCTTCTTTTTTTTTTAATAAGTAACCTAAGCTAAGGTTCATTGCACACTATAAAGCCAAATCTAAAGTTGAAATAGGAGTTCTAGACTGTTGTTTGAACCTACAACAATCGTGTATCAAATTTCCCATCTTAAGAACTCCATTGGAAGATCTGATTCTCCTCCAACCTAACTCCGTAAGTATGTCCTATGATTACTAGAAAAATTACATCAAAACAACTAAGAAATTCCTAGCATGTAATGACCTGACATGTGAGAGACCTTGGGGTGATTTTTCAGCAACTAGTTGTTGGAGATTTCCTTTCAAGAGAGGTAGTGCATTCATGCATTGCGTATGTTGAGAAGGTAGAAAAACACTCAACAACAGAACTCACACTAGAGGGAGGGGCTTTGAGTTAAGCTAGATCAAATTGGTTCATTCTCCCCTGAAAGATTCCAAAGAGTTTTAAGGTCAACACCAAATAAAGGGGAATTTCAGGAACTACAACCCACTACAAGGGCTAGAAATACTAAAAGAGGGGACATAGCCTCCTCCTCCTGTATTCCATCCACTTCACCTTCATCTTCACCTCCTTCCTCCTGCCACTCACCACACACTCACCCTTCTTCTTCCATCCCTTCCATTTAGTTGTCCCACAATGCCTTCCAACTGCTTACTTCCCATAGCCGAGGTGCTACTCTGGTCCTTGCCCTCCAAGTCCAAGGCATAGTCCCAACTGCCACTACCCCTATGTAGCCCCAAGTTCCTATTCAACAACAAGTACCACCTCCACCTCCCCTCATGGCTTGGCTGGGAAACAATCCTTCCCCATTGTTCTTCAATGATTATCATGATATGCCTAAGAACCCGAAGAGCTTTTGCACGAAGTTTAAGCCTCATGATCCACAAAGGATAGATGAAGAACACATTAAGATCTTCCAAGCGACATTGAAAGATATGCTGATTGATCATGAGGATGTGGAATTTAGGCTTTTCCCTTATTCCTTGGGGGAAGAGGCCTTCTATTGGTATATCAACTTACCGACAGGGTCCATCACATCTTGGACCTTGTTAGTGAATGCCTTGCTATAGAAGTATAAGATCCCAATCAGCCCTTTAGAGTTGTACCAACAATTCATGACCAAATCAGTAGATGCTTATTTTGAGGCAGTTATTTCTAGTACTAACTTGGGTCAAAATATATCTGGTCCGCTACCTTCCTTGGGGCAGGCTGCCCATCCTATGTAGATTTAGGGACTCACTCAGGCATTGTAACATCAGATACCCCTAATGAACCAAGTACCACAACTGCCCATAGTGCCTCATCCCGGGCAACCCATGAACTAGGCACCCTTAGTGCCTCACTACTTGTGGCCTTAGCAACAATAGGCCTATGCATAACCATCGCAAGTACCTACATACCTACAAGGGACCGAATTCCTACCCACTCGGAAAAACCAGCTAGCAGCACAAACCCTCTTCCTTCAAAATCAAACATCACAACCAAGTAATGTTTAGAAAGACTAGTTAGAAGAACTAATAGAGATGATAAGAAAGATGTCCATGGAGATGACTCATCTCTAGAACTAGAACAATCAGCTACAGGCCTCTTAGTGTAGCATCAAGCCCAACCTCCATTGAGACAATCAAGACAACCGTGAGGCAGGTACCTCATCAGAATAGAACTATGAGCGGGGGCAGAATTATAACCAGAGTTCCAAATGGAGACCCTCACAGAGACAAAATAGAATGTGGAATACAAGACACAACAATGGTGATTTCCTACTCCTCTTGACCCGCCTATTGGTAACAAGAAGACAACAAGAGGATTATATCTCGCCGAAGCAGCCTTGTCTGGATGGTGCTAGATTCACAAGACAAGTAGGCATTTTGAGTTAGACTGCCTTGAGTTCCAAATAGTGGTAGAGATCTTTCAAGCGGAGGTTTAGAATGTCGTTGATAGTGCAAACTGTAGAGACATAGTTCCATCTGAGCCATTTGACTCTTCCATGCTCCTGGTCAACCAAGCCCCATTTCTGCGAAGTGGGAGAAATGAGCCTGAGAGCGTGGATGCTTCCCCGAACAATGAAGAAGTAAAAGAGGTAAGTAACAGAGAAAATTTATCCCAGCTCTTTTCTTCAGTAGTTAATGGTTTGGTAGATGAGGAGGAGTTCCGTGAGGATGAGGTCCAAATGTTTCACCAAAGAACCTCTCCATATTTCTTAAGAAATCGACAAGCCAGAGGACCTTTCACTACTTCCACTCAACCCAATAACTTTAGCACCCCTCCTGGCCCCAATGCTAGCAACAAATCAGGTTACCCTTACGTACCTAAGAAATATTTGAAAAATGAAAAACAACCAAATCAAACACAAAGCCAGCCAGTTAGCTCGTCCATAGGTAGATCCTTTGAGGCTGAAGTTGAGCAAATGGGAGAGTATGTAGTTGAAGAGTTCAAGAAATTCAAAATCATCCTATTTTCTTTTGATTTGCTTAAGGTTCCTGTAGTTAGGAATGCCTTCTTTAGGGTAATTAATAAAACCCCCCTCTAAGGCGACATCAGAAATATCCACCAAAGGAGTCACTTTTGAAGAGCCTCGACATGAGCTAGTAATCTAAGAAATCATAGGCAAAAGGAAGGATGTCCCCACTAACGAACAAGTTGGGAAACAACCCGCTAAAGAGAAAACTCCAGTGCAAACTAGAGAAAAGACCAATGAGAGGGACAAGAACCAAGTGGCACAGGCCGACACACCTATGGGGTTATTCCAAGGAAAATTGGAAACACCACCCTCCTCACCACAATCAAAATATTTAGGAAGAACTTGCACAATTTTCTGATTGACTCAGGGGCATCAACCAACATCATTCCTTTGGCTATGTGCAAAGCCCTTGGGATTGTCCCCACACCTTCCAGAAGAAAAGTGACTCAGCTGGACAAAAATGAGGTGAATATTGTCGGATAAATCATTCGTATCCCAATGCAAATTGCTGCAGACCCAAGGGTGCAGCAGGTCATTGAAATCCAGGTTGCAAATATTCCTAACACATATGGAATAATCCTGGGATGAGACTTCACCTATGCATTGAATGGGTATGCCGCAACCGACTTCTCTCATATGTGGTTGCCATGGAAAGGGTTGTCAAACCAGATTTGAATAGATTGGGAGCCATGTAAGAAGTTCATGATCACATAATACAATAACATTAATGAGGTACTATTGAAATAGAATTGGGTAATTATTGCCCCATTACTTATCAGGAAGAATCAAAGCCCCAAGAACAAGAGCTAGTTGTAGAGGTTTTCCTGGTGCAATGTAGTCCTCTGACCAACTTGGCCTATGCACCTCAGAGCAAAGAAATGTTAGTGGAATCAGAAGATGATGAGTCCTACGAAGATGGTAACTTAGGACTGCTAGGTAGATTCCAAGAATTCATGGAAAAATGTGTATAGGATCAGCTCAGCCTAGGGGCAAGAATGAATTTTCAAGAACTCTTGTTGCCTAGCTGGTGCAGGGTTCACAATGCAGCCCACTCTGAATTTGACTGCTACTTGTGTCAAATAGTGGTAGAGCACATCAAAGGACAAGCCGCACTTCAAAAGGAGCTTCCAACCAGACAACCTTCTACCAACCTTTGTTAGTCTGTCTCCATTCTGGGGATGACAAATGCAGGTGAGTAGCCAAGAAAGAATGAAGACCTAATTGGCCCAAAAGTCAAGGAACCCTCCAAGTTTTGGATGCTATGCTTCAATGGATCCAAGTCCAAGTAGGGAGCCGACACTAGATTCAAACTCATTAGCCCCATGGGTAAGACCTACTTCGCTGCCCATAGGCTTCAGTTCTATTGTACCAATAATGTAGCGAAATATGAAGTGTTAGTTCATGGTTTTTTAATGGCTCTGAGAAAGAATGTTTAAATGCTGTAAGTTTTCGATGATTATGAATTGGTAGTGAAACAAGTCAAAAAATTATATTCCTACCATGACCAAAGACTAGCAAACTATAGGCATAGATTCTGGGATCTTTTAGAAAGTATAGATGCATTCAACATACAGTTGATCCCACGCTCTCAGAATCATACTACTGATGCCCTGGCTCAAGCAGCTAGCACTCTACAACCTCTATCTTTGTCTAGACTCAAGAGATTCACTATTGAGTTGACATCTACCCCATCTGTGCCAAAAAATGTCACTCATTTTTAGGTTTTCAATGACAACAATCATATACTTGAGTTCATCACTAGTTCTGACATGTTTGCAACCCAAATAATTGATGAAGATGACCTAGAGAAAGCCGAACTAGATATAGAAGGGGTCATCAATCTTAAAACAAACACTATTCCTAGAGGTATGGTCCAACTTGAGCGTATATTTGACCTGGATCAGATCTGATACCAAGATCAACAAGCAAAGGACTCCATAAACAAACAATATGACACCCACAACCTCGAGACAGCTGAGGAAGTCAAAATGTGTTTATTGGTAAATTTTGCATGACCGAAGAAAGAAAAGGAATCATTGATGCTTTGTGAAAGTATCACGATATGGTAGCATGGAGTTATGAAGATTTGAAGACTTATGATACCTCCATCATCACACACACTATTCCTCTTAAGTCGAATATATGACCATTTCGACAATGACAATGTCCCATCAATGCACTATTGGAGCCCATCATTTACAAAGAAGTGCAGAAGTTGTTGTTAGCCAGGATCATCTTTATAGTCAGGCACTCCACGTGGGTGGCTAATTTGATCCCGATTAGGAACAAGAATGGAGAAATCAGATTGTGTGTGGACTTCCACAATTTGAACAGAGATTTGGAGGACAATTATCCTGTACCCTCATTCGATGAGGTATTGCAGATTTTTAATGGATCATAGATGATGTCCTTCCTTGATGGATACTCCAGATATAATCAAGTGATGGTGCAATATGAGGATCGACACAAAACAACGTTCACCACCAAGTAGGGAACCTTCACCTACAGAAGAATATCGTTTGGACTCATCAACACTGGCACCGCTTTCCAACATGCAATGGACATTGCCTTCAAGGATCTGATTGGAAAATGTATCATCATTTACATGGTTGATCTTATGATGTTTTAAAAAAAAAGAGATGATCATGTCTCTAATTTGTGCAAAGTCTTTTAGGGGTGCCAAGAATTCAGGGTTTCCCTTAATCCAAAGAAGTGCATCTTCAGAGTCACTAAAGGAAAGTTACTCGGGCATGTTATTTCAGAGCCAGGAATCTCCATAGACCCCGAACGCTCCAATCCCTCCTAAAGATTCAATTACCAGGCAACAAGAAAGAACTAAAATCTTTCTTCAGAAAGATAAATTAAATCAGGAAGTTCATGATAGGGTTTGTTGAGATTGTCAAGCCACCTAACGCCATGTTGAAACAAGACGCCAAAATTGAGTGGATTCTGAAGGCAAAGAAATCCTTCAAGGAAATCAAGAAAGCCATTATTGGGCACCTGTGTTGGTCAGCCCAGATTATCTGAAGCCCTTTTACATATACTCCTTCGCTTCAGATTATTCGTGTGCTAACATTTTGACCCAGAAAGATGATGAAGGAAATGAGCACCCAATTGCCTTCATGAGTGCTCCCTTGAAAGATGTTGAACTAAGATATCATAGCGTAGAAAAGTAGGAATATTCTCTCATTAGAGGAGTCAAGAAGTTTAGAAATTACATCCTATGGAACAAGGTGTTTTCCATTGTCCCTGATCTAGCAGTAAAAAAGTTATTGATGTAGAATGAGCTAGGGGAATGAAGAGCAAAGTGGGTCACCTTGTTGCAGGAATATGACATGGAAATCCAGTGAATGAAGTTAGTAAGAGGACAGGCACTCACCCAAATGATAGCTAAAACAACGGTTGAATCCAGACCCGAACTTACAGTTCAACAATATCAGCTCGAAGATGTCTCTCTAAGTGAGTGGTATGATGACATAGTCTACTACTTGTTGAACATCAAATGTTTTCCCCATCTACAGGGTGTCCAAAAACATGCTCTCCACCTAAAAAGTAGTAGCTACATGTTGCAGGGATTTATAATTTATAAGAAGAACCATGAAGGTGTCTATCTGAGATGCCTTGGAAAATAAGAAGCAAAACGGGTCTTAAAAGAATTCCATGACAAATTCGGTACCGGTCATGGATCTGGTCCTTCAACCGCACATCAGATCCTATGAGTAGGTTATTATTGGTTGACTATTTTTAAGGATTCCCATGGCCATGTTTGCACATGCCATATATGCCAGACTGCTGCAACCAGTCTTGGAGGTAAGGTCGTTCACGCAATAGGGTCTTGACTTCATTGGTCTGGTAAGCCCACCATCATCTGTGGGTCATAGGTTCATTCTAACAGCCTCTAATTATTGTACTAGATGGTCAAAAGCTATTGCATGTAGGAAATGTACAACAAAGGTATTTGTAAATTTTCTTGAAAGCTTCATTTTAAATCATTTTGGTTTCCCATACGCTCTGGTATATGATAATGAAACTTCCTTTTCCTCACTTAAATTCACTAGTTGGGCCTTTGACTATGGGATTTCCCTTAAGTTTTCATCCAATTACTACCCATAGGGAAATGGCCTGGAAGAATCTACCAATAAGAGCCTCATCATTGTCATCAAAAAGTTGCTCAATAGGAGTCCTAAGAATTGGCATACCTAGCTTTACTTTTCCCTTTGGGCGGATCACACACGTCACAAGTCTTCCTTGGGTGATTCCCCATTCCACCTCATCTATGGCCTAGAGACTGTGTTCCCAATTCACCGAAAAATCCCCACCCTCCAGTTCATCAATTCCTTTTATTAAGAAGGGGATTGTAGAGAAGCTCTCTTGGCTGAGCTACTCCACTTGGAAGAAGTATGTGACCGTGCCATTGAGGATTTCGCCAAACACTAGGGCATGGTCAAAAGATGGTTTGATTGATGAGCCAAAGTTAATTCCTTTAGAATTGGTGATCTAGTCCTATGCTAGGGAAAGGCCCATCAGAAGAAAGGGGGACATGACAAATTTTAAAAGCTCTAGCTTGACCCCTTTCAAATTGTCGAAATCCTCAAAGATAATGATTTTCACCTCAAGACCTTAACTGGTGAAGATGTCTTGTTGCCCATCAATGGACAGCACCTGAAGTATGAATTCCAAGCTTCAACTCTTCTGAGTTGCCCCTGTAAATACCTGTATATAGGTTAGTTTAGGTTTTTGCTAGTTTTCTTTGTTTTGTTTCCTTACATTGCTTTTGTTTTGCTAGTTTATCGACTGCTTTTGTGTTGCAGAGGGTGTTCTTCATTTCTACCATGGTGGTCATGCTCGGTTCAATGGACGATTCACTTTGTTGCCCGCTCTTAGTGTTCTTTGGCTAAATATTCACTCTCAACTATTGGTCTCTGATAGCTACCATGGAATGGTCTCCTCATTTGAACTTTGACTTGGAACCTGACCCTTGGTTGAATCTTCCTTTTATGTTCATCTCAAATCCTGCACAAAACACATACTAATTGTTTCCAAAGAGCTGTGCAGTGGTTGTTATGACAACTTAGTAAGCAAAAAATCTTAAGTCTACTCTAGTGACCACTATGATTCCCAAACCCACAATAAGTTTTGATGCTTACACGATTCAGCAAAAGAAGAAAGTATTAAAAGGTATAATGAAAGAAAAGAAAAGAAAAGAAAAGGAAAATGTTCAAATCAAGCAACCGTATGGGTGTGTCGATAACTCTACCAGGGCTATGGATGCCCAGTTGGCAATAGAGCAATGCTCGTGGTGTTACAACGACAACTCCATCGGGGCTATGGATGCATGTCTAGCAACGGGGCAATGTGTAGGTTACTTTTGGGGTTGGACATGATTCAAGTAGCTTGCTCAGTTTGATTAGCTGCCACTTGTCATAGTTTCTAAGGGAAGGGAATGAATCCATTGAATGCACACACACTTATGAGATGTTTCATGGGTTGATTCAACTAAGTACCTAGTTCTCCTAGTTCATTTCCAGAAATTGGCCCCTAGTTTGTGAAACCAGAGATCCTGGGTTTTGAATGAGCATTTATCCTTAGAATGCTTAAGAGCGTTCCCTAGCAGAGTCACTATTTGTTGTGCCTATAGCACACGTGCCCCATTCAAAATGGGGGCCCTCTTCCTTTTCCCTTCATTGGGTCACTTTTGTTGTTGCCTCATTTTGCATGCACCCCTATTTTTTATGTCTCAAGTGGTTAGAAGATCTTAGAGGAATCATTTTGAAGTGACCATGTCTTGCTACCCTCAAATTTTCAAGGCCTTAGTCCTTGGTGGAAATTCCCTAGTTTTTTGTCTTCACTCTTTAGAACTGGCGTCCTTGCAGAGGCACGGGTTCGCCCAACCAGGCCGTCCCATGCCAGTTTCCTTCACTCTGCAGCCGTTTTCATTGCTGAGCCCCGAGCGGCTAATTGTTGGTTGTTGTCCACCTAGTGGACTCCACCATTCCTGTAACTGTTTTCAAAACTGATTGTTCACCAACCTCGAGTGCCTCTGTACGACCATTAATGAGGGGCATTAAATGGTGAAAAATCTATAAATATCCCTTTTGAACTGTCATTTTCACTTTTTAGGATTCTAGAAACAAGTCAAAGAGCCCCGCCAGTGCTGCCAGCGCTGCCGTCGAGATCCATCGCCACTTTGAGGCCTTTGATAGCTGTCAGTTCAATCATCTCCATCAGGATTAACAAGTTAGTTGTCTACTGTGTGCCCTTTTCAAGTTTTCTTCAAATTCCATGAAAATTTGTTAAATCTTTAAAACTAACTAAAGTAGACCTCGGGGAACAAAACACACTTCTTAGAATTTCAACCAGGGCATCCGTGCTTTGAAGACCCACAACTAGACCATCGTCATCACCATCCCTTTGAAAATATTTAAACTTGAAATGGCGAGTGCCACCACTGGGTCCGCCCTCATGGGAGGGCACCCCCTAATCAACCATCTCATACTCAGCTAAAATCATGAACCCTAACAGAGAACGTATGAACCTATCGGATCCACAAAGGTGGGTTTCCTTCTACAGAATTCCCTTGGGGCTTCGCCATTCCAAGTGACCTTCTGACCTCATCTTCTTGACACGCAGATCCTGTCCCGTTGACCACCAGTCAAATCGAACCTTGCCAAATGTCCAAGTACTGATCCATTGTGAAGGTTTTCTTGCAGACCGCCATCTATGAATTTCCACCTTAGTTTCGCCATTTGAAATGACTTGTGTGACCCGTCCCTCTGCCCATCGGGCTTCGCAGCCTGATCCGCCATCTCGGCCCAAATCCAAGCGAATTTTTCTTTTGGGCAGACCTTTGTGGGGTGTTGCTCCCTTTTTACCGATGCCATAATGACCACCCTTAACAGAAAAGTTCTCAAGCCCTTCTAACAATTGGATCCCAACCTTTGCACTATTGTTTGTTCCTCTAGGCTTTTAAACAACCAAGTGTAGGCTTTTAAATGACCAAGTGTAGACTTCTTTGCAGGCCTTTACTCGCGGGCTTTTGTCTGCGGGTCGCCATGGCGAGTTCACCATCTTGAACGGCCCCTAATGATTGACCTTCCACCTTTTTGGTTTTGAGCCCATTGTGTTCACTTGTAGGAAAGGATGAAAATGATTAAGTTTTGAACCTTAAATAGGTCATCCCCCGTGGGTGGCCACTAGTAGGACTCTGTCCTAGTCCTGTCGTTCCCAAACAAAAAATGATTCTCGTTGGCCTGCTGCATGGGACCTGGCCTCCCCATCTCCCTTCAATGGTCTGATGATAAAAGAATGATGCCTTGAGCCCTTGCATACCCGATGTTGTGGGTTTCTCCTTCTAGATACCGTCTGACCTTCGCCATTCCAAACAGTTGTGACCTAATGACCACCCGCACCTTCTAGCCCGCGATGACTTAAATGCCAAGTGCACTATGATGCCATCCTCCGTTGTTGTGGGTCCCCAATGGTGGGATGCCACCTATGGGATTCTATCTTACCAGTGTCATCTTCAATGATAGACTATCAAATTTCCAAGCCACTTCCTGCTTCTGCTTGCTTAGGATTCGCATGACCAAAAGATGACCTTAACACCTCCAAACATTCAAAGTAAACTTGACCCACCTGCCAAAATTGACTGGCCTCCCTAGTAGACCCCATTTCATGACTAAATCCTAAGGCGGGTTGGGAAATGTAGGCCGCTGTGCCTTGATCCTTGTCCCTCCTGTAGCTTCTCTAGAACAACCACCAACCCAGGGAACTCCACACCCTTGGGCCTGAATTGCTATAACTCCCTCATGTGAAAGGTTAATGTCAATCTAAAGAGGTGTTAGGATTTCTAAGTGATGAGTAATCTGATCTAATGCTTTTTCATAGGATTTTGGCTAACTTTCCCCATGTTTTCATTCTTGAATATGCTTACCTCTCCCTTGCCCGGAGGATATATGGAACTAGGTGCAGGATCTTCGAAAGTGGCCATGGAAAAAGACAAGGGAAAGAAGCTAGCCAAAGCACCCTAAGGAAAAGAGGATAAAGATCAAATGAAGTACAAGATCCAAGGGGAACTCCTCAACTCCAAGGTCACCACAAATTGGAAGGAGATCTCATATAAAAATATCAGACACATAGATATTGATGCATTCAAGCAAAGGGTTTAGATTAGCCCCACAACAGAAAATTCCAAGAAGATTAGAAGTAGTGGGTTGGCCAAGGCTGTCATTTTCCTTCCTTCCCTCATTGCTCTTGAGCTTGTAATGGCTTGCAGGGATGCACATCAAGAAGAGTCTAGAACAATAGTGGATAGAGATGGGAATTTTTTGGCTGATCTATCAACTAAATCACTAGGGAAGGATTTTCATATCCCTACATTCGGTGAGATGCAGGAAGCATCCAAAGAAGATGCCAAGGAGATGTGGGATGTGGACCCCCTCAAGTGCAAAAATATCATCAATCAGTCTTGGTTAAAAGAAAAGAGGGGAAATGTAGCTAAAGTACCCCAAAAGCTCTTCCACAACGACTTCTATGAGGATTACCATGATTTGGTAACCCTATTGAGTAGAGTTATGGGTCTTCCAATTATAGCCCACTTCTAGGACTGGATGTTATACTTCATGGAAGAGATCCTCTGAGGAAAAATCAAGTTCTATTGGGCAGGAATAATTACCAATTGTTTGCATGAGCAATTTATGGCTGTGAAAAAAACCTCGCAATTTTACATGACATCTTACTTGGTCTATTTACTAGCTGACCAAATGTAACACAGAGGCTTGTTATCAGATTGCTTGGGGGTGACTTCGAAAGAAGGGTCTCACATAGTGCCAATGCTTACATCCACCAGTTCGTCTTCTTGTTCATACAATTTCTAAACTTTACCTATATTCAGGCCAAAGTTTTCTTAGAAAAACCATACAAGCTGCCCCGATACCCAAATGACCGGATAATATTGTTAGAGCTCTCTCAGAAACTAAAATCCACACACACCCTCCTAAGAAACAAGCATAAGGTGGGGCTTCCCTATCCCCTCTCCTCAGCCAAGGGATGTATGAACTTCACACATCCCAATGTGTAGACCATTCAGATAAAGAACTTGTGGAGTATAACCTGAAGCTCTATACTGCCCGGCCATGGATGGACCCATACAACAAGCTCAAGAATATGGTTGGGCATGAGTACACCCATATACATCATGTTGAGGAATTTGGGGCCAACTGCAAGGATGACAAAGATGTGTGAATGAGGCACTACATGTGCATGATGATGTACTTTTTCGAGAGGATTAACTTGTTCCTTGTGCTAGATCAAATAGTGGAGGTTGAAAATATAGTAATTGACCCTCGATATAGTGCAGCTTCCAATCTACCACTGCCGTTAATTGAAAAAAATGAAGAAGAGGTCAATGACCTCGATATTCTGATACATCCAGTTGAGGCCATGACAAAAGAATGGATTGATGGGTAGATTTACTAGTTAAAGCAACAAGGAGTCACCCTGGCATACAGTGAGCTTGAGGATGAGCCAAAAAGCGACAGCGATAGTGCGAAAACTATTGCCCCATCTAGAGAAACTTCAAAATCTCCGCTAGCCACTAGGTTGAGAAAGAGAAAAGAGACGACTAAAAGACAACCTAAACCCAAGGTGTAATCTAGAAAATCCTTGGAGGGTGAACCCTCTTAGAAGCCTAAAACATCAGGTAGTTTCACAAAGATGCCCACCATCCAAGAGGACCCACTCCATGAAGGAGAAGAGAAAGAGGCGAAGTAGCCAAAGTACCCACCTGCTGCCTCCACTCTTGCGGTCACCGCCGCTACCATTACTACCATTGCTACCCCTTCCTGCTTCTCAGGTGATGATTTCCACTTCTCCTCCCATAGTGGATATCTCAGTCCACCTTGCCTCCACGCTGCCCACTGCACAGGTTATGGTAATAGACTCTTCTTCTGCCACTACCTCTCTTCTCTCCTCCTCCATGTCTCTGACAACATCTCTTCCACTGGCTATAACAAAAATTCCAATGCCTGCTCTCTTTCTCCCGGAGGCCCTCGCTCGACATATGCAAAATATTCCAACGAAGCTATCTGGGGTATTAATGAACCTGACAATACAGGCTACCTTGGCCTAGATTATTGCTAATCTCCCCATCCCTCCTCCTCCAACCGAACTGCCCACAATGGAGACAACAATGTTTATATCAAAAGAATTGGAGAGACAAGAAAGGGAAGTTGCTAGGGAAATGGAGGAAGAAGTAGATGACTACCATGAGCACCCTCAGTACCAGCATTTGACAATTGATGAAGTAGTGCGTGAAGGAGAGGAGGAAGAGTCATAGTCATCTGAGGAGGACATTGGGGAGCCAGGCACCAAATATACTATGGAAAATTTTGACCTGGACCTCGAAGGGGATTTGGCTCAACAGCTCAAGAATGTTGGAGAAGAAATAGAGAGACAACCCTTTGATGAGGAGAAGAATGCAAAAAAGGAAATGGAGGATGACAACAAACCTCCAACTGGGGAATATGACAAAAGCCCCAAGCATGATGAAGAAATGGCTCTTTCAGAAGAGCAAGAAGAGAGAAAAAGAGGAGCAAGAAGAACAAGATAAGCCTCAAGAGGAGCCGAAATAGAGGAAAGCCCATAAAAGGAACATCATGAAGAACATGGGCACGACCAAGAGGAAAATGAGAAAACTGCTAAAGGGGAGGACAACCCAAAAGATCACATAATTATTGAATCCCTGCAGAAGGAAACTATATTTATCTAGGATTCTGATGAAGAAGAAAGTACAAAATAAGAAGGTCCAGGTGATAAAGTAATGGAAATCCAACACACCCATGAAGAAGAGGGTGATCATGAATCACCAAAAGGTGAAGCTCAGATGCCTGAATGGCTTGAGAAACAACTGGAAAGGAAAACCTCAGCCTCGAGGGACCCAAGAGCAAGGTTGGAGGCAATCTTGACTTGAGCCCAAATTAGCACAAAGAAGGAGAACAAGCCAAAATTCAAATCTCATCTAACAATGGATTCATCAGGATCCAAAATTGTACAAATAGCCACTCCAGTTGTGGGAGAAGAAGGGATAAGCTATAATATTTCTACCCTCAATTTAGGAACAATGATAAGAGAACAGAAGATTGACCATGTCTAGGGGTTTGTCGCCACTATCGTGCATCAAATGAAAAAAGATAAGACCTCTAAGGAGGAACTAAAAGCACTGGTGGTTGATCTAACTGCTTACATTCAACAATTTCCATTGGCTGAAGAGCTTCCTACCACATCATTAGCATTACCACAATTTTTTTAAGGACCATATTGATAAGCTCGAGAAAGGGAAAAACTGGAAAAAGGCCATAGAGGATTGGTTTCAGCAAGTCCTCTACAATGGGAACATGGGCATAGGCCATACTATCATGACAACAAATAAGTTCCTGGAGGTGCAGAAGATACTCAAAAGAATAAGGAAGTTCTACACTAATTTCTTAGGGCTATACAAAATTACATATCCAAAGCTTGAGGCTATTCTCAAGATACCAAATAAATCATGGGAGGAGTTTTCTTTGGAAAAAGGTGATCACTGGCTCGTGGAGACGTGAGAGTTGAGCCTAGACCACATAAATGAAGTATTGGAATGAGTGCTCCATGAGGTGGAGCTAGAAATTGATTGGATCAAGGAAG
Organism: Sequoia sempervirens; assembly: GCA_007258455.2. NCBI lineage: Eukaryota > Viridiplantae > Streptophyta > Pinopsida > Cupressales > Cupressaceae > Sequoia > Sequoia sempervirens. The sequence goes on from VDFB02353493.1 coordinate 38,909,320, forward strand.
TTAGGGCAACCTGTGAGGAATATCTAAGATTGATGACATATTTTGATGTGCCCATCATTAAGCTAGATCTGAAGAAAATAAAGCCATAGTCCCACAAGAAGATGGAAAGCGGGACCACATATGTGCTTACACCAAATTTTATGGGTTTTGTTGCACGAGCCTTCGCTCAATCTGAGCAGGTAGTGAAGAATACACAAAAGTATGACAAGGACTAGGATGAGCTCACAAAAAAATCCAAGAAATTGAATTTCCAGGTAATCCAATCAGATATATTGGAATGGGACAAACTCCAGACATTGATCAAAAAAATTGTGGAATACACCACTATGAAGAAGAATGAAGGAAATCCTGTGATTGATGACGAGTTCCTCACAGTGTAGCAGCAACTAAAGGAAATCAACTACAAGAAAAAAGGGCTATAGTGTTGCCACATGAGGACAAAATAGGCTAAGGACAAAATGTAATTTTAAATTGTAATATATTTGGGGGTAGGTGAAACCCTAGTTTGTAGTGAATCTTGGCCACACAATGCAAATCAATCTTGTCCATTCATTTTTCTTTTTGGACACTATAAATAGGGGGTCTCCTCTCATTTTCAAAGGGATTTGAGTTGTTGTAATGACATGCTACTAGAATTTTAATAGAAGTTCATTGAATTTGGTGAATTCTTGAGTTCCTTTGCATGTTTCACGATTCTCCTTGTCTTAGTTATTTAATTTGAATGAATTTACTTTATTGTTTATGAGTTTTGCAAGTCATAAGTAAGTTATGTGATGTTGTCCATTGATATTGAAGAATTATGTTGTGTGTTGGAAACCTTCCTTGTCCATACTTTTTGCTATTTATTGATGGTAAATAGCTATGTAAAGTTAGTCTAGGCATAAATTGAAATTTGCACTAAATTTATATCTTTTATTCATGCTTATGGTGAATGACTAGTTGAATATCTACAGTCCTTAGAAGCTTGCATCAATTTCACGAGAGTGTGAAGTAATTTGGTTAAGTGGAATTCAATTTTGGGAAGGATGTCCACAGTAGGATCCTCCATTGTCAATGTTCATTGCTAGTTTTAGGTCTAGGAACTTCTCCCTTTCCCTGCCCTTTTTCCTTTTTTTTAATGAGTAACCTAAGCTAAGGTTCATTGCACATTGTAAAGACAAATCTGAAGTTGAAATAGGAGTCCTAGATTGTTGTTTGAACCTACAACGATCGTGTATCAGCTTTCCCATTTTAAAAACTCCATTGGAAGATCCGATTCTCCTCAAGCCTAACTCCGTAAGTCTTCCCTGTGATTACCAGCAAAATCACATCAAAATAGTTGAGACATTTCAAACAATTCATGACCTGACACCTGAGAGACCTTGGGGTGATTTTCAACAACTAGTTGTTGGAGATTTCCTTTCAAGAGAGGTAGTGCATTCATGCATTTCCTATGTTGAGAAGGTGCAAAAAAAATCATCAACAGAACCTATGTACCTAAAAATTTTGAAGATTCAAGAATGAAACGAGGGAAGTGATGTCATAGTTAGGACATGGGAATGACAAAGTTATTTTTCAGATGAGGAACCACTATAACCTATAAAAGATAGAGTAAGAGGCTACACGAAATGTGGGAAGATAATATCTAGTACGCCAAGAAATGAAGACCAAGATGTCATCATCGGTAGGAAATGTATACTATCTTGAGATTCTAGAGGGAGAGTGGTACAACACAAGACAAATCAATCTATCCATGTCACTAAAATTGACATAATGTTCTAATGGACAAACTCACCAAAGTAACCAATGTTATTTGGAAACTTGAGTTATAGGATTTTGGACCTGAGTATTCCTAAGAAGGTTGTCTCAGTTGTGAATGAGCAAATAATCATAGGGTTGAGTGAACCATGATCGTACTATGAGACATTCAATTGAATGAATGTGCAATATATTATTATAGCCAAATAGGAAAAAATGGTAAACCAAATTTTGAATGATTTATAAAATTCTAACATTAAGGTTTGGACCATTATATGGAAAGGAAGGTTGGAAACTCTATTAGTCTAAAATAGGGTTAACCATAGACTTGATAGATTGTCAAAAAGGAGTAATAGATTGAAGAGATCGATGAAACTTTGTCAATACAAAGCTTGAGTGTGAAGTAGTATCAAAATATGACAGGGGTCCAAGAGCAATGTTATGCTCAATATGGATAAGTAATCAAGAACAATACTTTATGGTTAATGAAAATGGATGTGTAAGTGATGGACGGACTCAACTTCTAAGTTATCTAAAAGTGTAAATACCAAATGGAAGGATGGGACCCACAGTGTAGTGTGTAATGCATCGTTATTCCTTTTCTATTTCAATTATACTAAGGAAAAATTCATGGGCCAATGATTTCCAATCACTATGTCTTAGGTGTCATGTAGGAAATAGATACAGTTGTACTAGAGGTGTACATATGAAGTATTGTGATTACCATGCATAATCTCTATGGGAGAGTAAGTATGTGTGAGACATACAAGTTTCCCTATGTGATAACAAGAGCCCTTGATGCAAGGTCCAGGAAGGGAAAGGTTGCAAGGTCGGATGCTACATAGGAAGGATGTATATTGATCCTCAAATGAATTGAAAAGAATAAGTATAAACCCTTACTCAACTTTATCTATGTGCTAAAGTGTTATAGATCATCAGGGACGATCATTCACAAGGGGGGAAGTATGTTACACCCCAAATCATGTAATTACTATTTACTATTACTATGTGGAGTAAAATGTGAATATAATTTGAATTTTGAAAGTGAATAAATTGTGCTTACACTTGTTATTGATGCATTATATGTGAATGTTATCTCATTTAACGTTATGAAAAGTACTACATATGTCAAATGGATGATTATTAAATTGATATTTTAACCTTGGATATGTATTAAGTATACTACATATTTTGTGAACAGTCGACTTCCATGAGCATGTGTTAGTGGTTGTAGGTAAATGTTCATTCCTCCAGGTGGAGGGGAAGTATCACTCAGGAGAAGATCTTGGTCAGGTAACCAATAATGTAACCTATCTGAGCTTATACACACACCACAGTCAAATATTCAATTCTAGACATAGAAGTGGGAAGTTGGTAAGTCATCCCTAGTCTATTTTGTCTGCATTAGTAAAGGTCTTGGTTACTATCGAGTGCATTATTGGGTGATGATTATCTATTTGAGCTTGTGAGTTCCTTCCTTATATCACTATGGTTGATTTTATGGTTGATGAGTGTTTATACATATATGTATACGTATATACACGTGAGCATTCATGCTTGAAAAGAATGTATATATGTATATATAAATATATAAATATAACATCTATATGTGTTTAAATACTAAAGCAGTGGTCTATACTTGATTATCATATTACTATTAAATATATATTTATATATGTATGAGAGTGCATATATATATGCATATATATATAGATATATATATATATATATCTATATATATATGCATATATATATAGATATATATATATATATATCTATATATATATGTATACACGTAAGCATTAATGCTTACATGGAGGTGTGTATACATATATATATGCATATATATATATAATATGTACTATAAATATACATATTTATGTAATAATTGTCATACATTCAAGATATTGAATGAGGAGTATTTATTGTCATATGGATCAATGTATATACATATACATATATATATATACACGTATGTTGTATATACTATATACATACATATATTATATGTTGCTTAAATATATAGCGCTGGCTATATGGCACATGATATAATATGAATATAGCTACCACATATGCATATATGTGCTTATATAACATAGAGTGCACAAACTTAGAGGCCGCACAATATATGAGTTTGAAAGTGAAACTTTATAGCATTTGATAAGTAGCGCTTGAAGCCATATGTAGCATAAGGTATGTTGGACAAAGTATTGTTGCGTATATTGAACACTTTATAAGAATTTCATAAAACATAGGTGTGGCATTTATATCATCACACATAGAGAAAAGTGTGGAGTACGTAGTGAAAGAATAGAGGCCAAATATAAGTTGCTTATGACAGTGTTTTGAGAAGCTGAACTTTACTCCTGTTGTCACGCTTTAAGGAACACATATATTGCATTAAGAGTTTGTTGCCTTATGTCGATGCAAGACATAGACTTAGTTGATACCTTTGGTAAAGATTAACTTTGACTTGGTAAACACAATTGCTATGTTTTACACATCTGTTGAAGCATGAGGAATAGTTGATGAATTTTTCAAAGAGGATAAATATCTTAAATCAACTCACCCACAATTTAAGTCGATGAATGTTTGGTGTTAAAAATTGGTAATTGATTGATTCCAATTGCATGGAACCATGCCAACATTAAGAGGAAAGTGGAAGATTTTGCACCACCTCTAGAAACCCATTTGTTGTAGATATCTATTGCTAGAGATAATTTGAATTATCCATGTATAGATTTGAATAAGTCTTTGATTCCTAACAATTTAGCAAGGCCGATTTGTAGATGTTTTGTTGAGTAAGAGCTTGCATAGTCGTAACCTTTTTCCTATGATTTATGTGTTGCTATGCATGGTGTTTGTTTTCCATATTCATGCCTAAACTGTAGGATGCGAAACCCCAAGTTGCTATATAAATAGCAGAGAAGATTCATTGGAGAGGACACATTCTTCTTGCAAGTTTTTCTACTCTGCATATTGCTACAAGCCTTTTGCTCAACATTTTTATCATTTTATTTGTGTGAGAGAGAGTTCTATTATATTGAAAGAGAGAAGTGTTTGAGAGAATTAGTCTATCAACTTGAGTATTAGAGATTATTGTGAATTCATTTGAGAAGCTATAATCAAGCTTGTTGATGTTTGGAAAAGCTACAATTCTATCAATTGATTGGATAGCAATAATAGGCATGAGGATATTCTTCTTTGTTATTGTTGTTCCTTCAGCACACATGCCCCCTTCGAAATGGGGACCCTCTTTTCTTTTGCCTTGCTAGGTCTTTCTATTGCCGCCCCATTTTGGTGTCCCAGATGGTCAACGTACTTTCAAGCTCCCATCTTTGGTTGACCACATTTTGTCCCCTTCATCCTAGTTGAGTCCTAGTGCCTCATGGACTCTCCTTGGGAGTTTGCTTTTGCCAATGGCCTTGGGGCCTAGTGGGAGTGCCCCTCTGGGTTTCCCTTTCGGGGTTTCCCTGGGGTGTTCGCCGTTCTGAATGGTGGAAGGTTCCCACCTTCCAGAACCCTGGGCCTCGGTTCCCTATTTTCCATCGGTTTAAAATTTGCAAAGTTTCAGACTGCCTTCGCTCACACTGGGTCTAGTCCACCAAACTTCCATCCCGGAATTCCCTTCAGTCTTCATCGTTTCAAACGGCTGGCCTTCGATCATGCTATGCTATCCAGACTCTGGGTTTCCCTTCACTGTCGGCTTCCAAAGTGCATTTTGAAATAGTCATCGACCCACGTCCTTTCGACCCTCAAGCCCCGGACCTTCCACCACTGTCCGTAAATTTGAAATCTTCCAACCAACCAGTCAGTCGTACAGGCATTAAATACATTTCAGGGTATAAATATAGGGGTCAACTTGCCATTTTCATTTGTCAGGTTTGCCAAAGGAGATCAAAGTGCTTGCCAGAGGAGATTAGTACACTTGTCACCCACCGCCCTAGTATCCGAGATCATTATTTGGCCACCCTTAGTGGATTTCATGTCTTCTCCCATCGGACTTTCGAGGTAGGTTTGTCGTCCACCCTCCCGAGAGGCTTTTTTCATCATTTTGTACTTAAGATGACAAATAAAATGGGCTCAAAATGCATTTAATTGATAAAATATGATAAGGCCTACAAAACCCATGTTTCCAAATTTTGAAAGACCTCCACAATCACATCCTAAGATCAGGTCAGAGCTAAATCACGCAGTCGTCGTTGTTCACACAGGGTGTTTGCGCCCTCCAGGCCCGACCCCTCCTATCACCGTTGAGAATTTGAAATGATAACACCTTTTTCCAGTGGTGAAATGCCCTCTTAGGCCCGCCACCTCGAACTTCCATCCCTGGGGATCCTTTCCGCTTTCTCCATTTCAAATGGCCAGCCTCCGATGCCTTTCCACCCTCCAGACTTTGGGTCCCCTTTCGCCGTCGATTTGAAAAGAAAGTTTCCAACAACCATTGGGTTGTGTCCCCCACCTCCCGAGTCCCGGCCTTCCATTCGCCGACCCTACCTACTTGGCTCCGCCCACCAGAGTTTCATCCACCTTCATCTAATGCATAAGGGTGAAATAAACACGACTTCCTAAGCTTCAGGTTCCGGCCCCTCGATCGCCTAGAGAAAATTACCAAAGAAGACCAGTGGCCAAACGCTCTGCTAGGTCTGGTCTGCCAAGTTGCTCCCTCTGAATTTTTGTGTTGCATCTACCATTTTCAAGTGGCAAATCACCACCAACTTTTTGCCCCTCCAAGCCCGAATGCTTCAAAGTTTAAAAGAAAACATCGACCGACTTTTGACCTTCTGGGTCCTAGACCCTAGAGTTTCGACCTTGAAACTCTATTTCTTCCATGCTGTTTTAAATAGTGAAGTCATAACAACTTTCCATCCCTAAACCTCCAAGGGCCCTAAAATTGAGCAAAATGACCTCAAATTTGAAAACCAATCTCGATCCACGTGCTCAAATTTGGCCCTCTTTGACACAAGCCTTTTAGACCATCAAAATATGAAGACGGGAGAAACCACCTAGATCGCTCTAGCCTATTCACCCTTTCAAAACATCCCTGCCAGGGATGTCTGGCTCCTTTGGCCCAGATTGTCCAAATCCCTTCAGAAAGTGACTAACGACATCAGAAAGTAAAATTTAGCTTCCTTAATCATATGATGTCTGATTGGATTTCGTCCACGGGAATTTAACTAATGTTGATGTTGTTATACTTGGTTGTACTCATTACATCTATGTTTGTAGGATATATGGAATCGGGTGCAGGTCCCTCAGGGGCAGCTACAAAGAAAGATGAAGGAAATAAAGTAGGAAAGACTCCTCAGGGAAGAGAGGAAAAAAACCAAATGAAATACCACTTCCAGGATGAGCCTCTACATTCAAAAATCATCACCGACTGGAAGGAGATCACAGACACCAATATCAGCCACGTCGATATTGATGAATTCAAACAAAGGGTTAGAGTCCACCCAAAAACTGATAATGCCAAATCAATCAAGAAAAGTGGGATTGCAAAAGCAGTAGGTTTCACCCCATCTCTCATAGCCCCTGAGTTGGTCATGGCTTGCCGGCAGGCCTACCAGCCACAGACAAGAACCATCGTCGATAGGGATGGGAACATCCTCACTAATATGTGCGCTAAGGGAATTACTATAACTTTTCACATTCCTACCTTTGAGGAGATGGAGGTTCCCACCATGGAAGAAGGAAAGGCAACGTGGGATGAAAACCCGATGGGCTGCAAGAAGTTGATAAATAAATACTAACTCAAGGAGAAAAGAGGCAGCGCTACAAAGGTTCCTCAAGAACTCTTTCGTAGAGATTTCCATGAAGACTACCACGACCTAGTAACCATGCTGAGCCAGGTAATGGGCCTCCCTTCTACTACATTTTTTCAAGAATGGATGGTATACTTTTTTGAGCAGATCCTCCGTGGGGACGAAGATGTCACCACAAAAGCCACATTCTACTAGGGAGGCATGATAAGTGACTGCTTCCATGAGCAGTTTATGAATGTGAAGAAGAGCTCTAAATTTTACATGACCTCCTATTTGGTCTACTCACTGGTAGAGCTGAGGCAATACAATGAATTATTTGTGGCACCCAATGAGGAGCTGGGGTGAAGATTGAAGGCCTATGACTGATATCCCTAGCTACAATTCAACAACTTCAAGGAGTATTGTAGGGTGAATGATGCCTTCATCAGCCACATCATTAGGTTGCTAGGAGGAGATTTTTAGGGAAGGGTCTCACACAGTGCACAAGCGTTCTTGAAACAATAGCCTTCCTGTTCATACAGTTTCCCAAATTCACATTATTTGCACCCAGGGCTTCACAGAAAGGTTGAATCAGCTGCCTCGGTACCCCAATGACTGGATCATATTGTTAGTACTTTCCTGGTAGCTACAACATATACATTCAATCCTTGTCGATAAACACTTGGCAGGGATCCCTTATCCCTTAGCCTTTAGTTAGGGGATGTATAAATTGCAAACTTCCTAGTGTGCTAGGAATTCTGAAAAGGAATTGGCAGAGTACCTTTTCCGCCTACACACTGCTCGCCCATGGATGGACCCATATGGGCATATAAGAAAGGCACTGCGACTAGGGTATTCCCACCTACATCACGTTCAAGATTTCTGGGCAGATTGTTAGGATGACAAGGAGGTGTGTGCAAGGCATTACATGCAGATGAATGCATACTTTGTAGGAAGGGTGCAGTTGTTTCCCATACCAGATCAGGTCGAAGAGGATAAGAGCACCATCATGGACCCAAGGTACACCGCAGTCGCTAATTTGTTGCTGCCAATAATAGACTAGGATGAACAAGAGGTCAATGACATTGACATTGTAACTAAACCAATCATGGTTCGAACCAAAGAATGGATTGATGGACAAGTACCCCGATTAAAGCAACAAGGGGTGGTCCTGACATATGAAGGGCTCAAGAGTGAGCCTAGTGCCATGGAAGATGTTGCCGCTACAACTTCAACAGGCAGGACATCCAAATCACCTTCGATCATGAGATCAAAGAAGAGGAAAGGGACTGAAGCAGAATAGTCTCCAGACCCCAAAGTTTACTCAAGGAAAGACTTAGGAGACTCACCTTTTAAGAGGCCCAAATGGACGGGAAGCGTCGCAGAGCAGCCACCAATTCAAGAACGTGAGGAAGAGAAGGTGGATCAACCAGAACTCCCTCCGGCTCCCCCTGTTTCGACCGCCCTGACATCTATATCCCAAATCATGGTCACCACGCCCTCGCCTGTGGTGGATATCTCAGTCCATCTCACCTCCTCACCCCTGGCTAGACCCATCATAATGATTGACTCTTCCTCTGTCATGACTACTTCGCTTTCCTCCGCCACTATGTCACCTACTACATGTCTCCATTGGCAGCAATGACAATGCCAATGCCCACACTAGCATTACCGGAGGATTTCTCGTGGCACATGCAGAATGTCCCCTCTGAAATTTCTTAGATCTTTTTGGATCCCACCATCCAAGCTATCGCAGCACAGGTCCTTGCTAGTGCTATGCCTTCACAACCTCCAACAAGACCATCAGCAATGGAAGCCACAATGTTAATCTCTGAAGAATGGGAGAGGTGAGAGAAAGAAGCCTTGAAGGTAATGGAGGAGGAAGCCGGCGAATATCAAAAACACCCAGAGTATGAACACTGAAAAAATTGATAGGGTGGTCTACAAGGAAGAAGGAACTGGATCTTCTGAAAGTGGAGACAAGGAGGAGGGTACAGGTGGTAGAACTATTGTATAGACATTCGATGATGATCTTCAGGAGGAAATGGCCAAACAATTGAAGCACGATGAAGAAGAGGCAAAGAGGCCACTGCCTAGAGAAGAAGGGCAAGAAGGTGACAGTGCAGCAGAAAATGTGGAGCTTCCTACACGGGAATAGTAGGAGGATGTGTCATCTCCTCATAGAGAAGAAGGAAACATGGAAGAAGATAGGCCAAAGGAGTGTGTACACAAGGATGAACAAACTAAGGAAGGAAAGGGAAAAGAAATTGAGGTAGAAGAAATCCCGTGGAAGAAATTGCCTACTAAGCCTCCCATCAAGCACCACATGTTCGTCCAAGACTCCGATGAGGAGGAGAGAGATGACACTAGCAGGAAAGAAAGGGCTCCCACGGGTGAGAAAATAGAGATCCAGACAAAGGAAGGTGAGGGTGATCGAGAATTTCCAAAGGAAAAATCTACCATGCCTGAATGGCTGGAGAAGCAACTTGAAAAGAAGACTCCCACCCCGAAGGACCCAAGAGTGAGGCTAGAGGCTATCCTAGCCCAAGCATAGATCTCAACCAAGAAGGAGAAGAAGCCCAAAGTTAGATCCAAGGTGACGATGGATGCTTTCGGGTCCTGAACTATGCAGATAGCAACACCGGTGGTAGGCCAAGAGGGAGTAAGCTATAACATCTCCACCATTAACTTGGGGACTGCTACCAGAGTGCAGAAGGTGGAGCATCTTGAAGATTTAGTGGCTACGGTGGTGCACCTAATACAACAAGATAAGGTCTCGAAAGATGAGCTTAAAGCACAGGTGGTTGCCTTGATAGATTACATCCAATAATGGTCTTCAGTTGAAGACCTGCCTACCACGTCTGCTGCTCCACCCCAACTACTATTCAAGGAATAGATTAGAAAACTATAAAAGAAAAAGAACTTGGATAAAACTATAGAAAGCTGGTTCTGATAGGTTCTATACGTTGGGAACATGGGTATCAGTCGGGTTGTTTGAACAGCCAACAAGTTCTTGGATTTACAATAGTCCTTGGAAAGTACAAAGAAGCTCTACACTGACTTCCCTGCAAGTTATGAGTCCACTTATCCAAAGATCGAGGCTATCCTCCAGCTACCAAGCACAACATGGGAAAACGAGCTCGCATTCAAAAGGGATGACCATTGGCTAGTGGATGTGTGGAAGCGGGACTTTGATAATAGAAAAGAAAGGTTGGAGAAAATAATGGATAAAGTGGATCCAGATATCGAATGGGTCAAAGAAGTTAGGGCAGATTGCGCCTGATATTTGAGGCTAATGACGGGATATGACATTCTCGCGGTGCAAATTGATCCAGAGAAAATGAAGCCTCATTTCTAAAAGAAGATGGAGGACGGGATGTCTGACAAGATAACAATGGATTTCATGAGTTTTGCTGCTCGTGCCTTTGCCCAGTCGAAGCTATTCAGGGATCACACCACCAAATATGATGAATATTGGAAAAGACTTGAGGAAAACTCAAAAGAATGGAGTTATCAAGTGCTACAGAGATCATGGAAATTGACAAACTCCAATCAGTGATTCTGAAATTCATGGAGTATGCAGCTTTGAAGAAGTAGGAAGGAAACCCTATTATTAGTGAAGAACTTCTAAAGGAATAGCTATAGCAAAAAGAGCACTCAGCAAAAGACAAAATGCTACAGTGTTGTCACTAGAAGACAAAATAGGGATGAAGACAAAACTGTATTTTAAATTGTAATATATTTGGGGGGTAGGTAGAACCCTAGTTTGTAGTGAATCTTGGCCATTCGTTCTACTTTTTGGGCATTATAAATAGGGGGTCTCCTCTCATTTTCAAAGGGACTTGATTTGTTGTAAAGAAATGCTATTGGAATTTCTAATGAAAATACATTGACTTGGTGTATTTTCTGAGTTTTTCACATGTTTCATGATTCAACCTCCATTTTTAGATGCTTTATTTAGATTTACATTGTTGTTTTAAGTTATATTTAAATTGCTTGAGTAGATTTTAGTAATGTTCTGTGATTATAGAAATTTTTGTTGTGTTGATGCCTTCCAATCCATACTTTTTGTTGTTTGTTGCTGGTAAATGGTCTTGTAAAGTTAGTCTGGACTGAAATTTGAAGTTGCTTTCAAAATTTTATCTTTATTCATGCATGAAAATGGTGGATGAATGGTAAAATATTTGTAGACCTTTGAAGATAGCACATATTTCATGATACTATAGGTTTCTTGGTTAAGTGGAATCTTGTTTTAAGGAAGTTGTCCATACCAGAACCTCCATGATCACTATTCATAGTTATTTGCAGATCTAGGAACCTTCCCTCTTCCCTGCTCTTTTTCCCTTTTTAGAAACAACCTGTGCTAAGGTTCATTGCACATTGTAAAGCCAAAACTTAAAGAAAACATTGAAGTTTTAGATTGTTGTCCGAACCTACAACAAAATGCACCTTGACTCCTACCTCGAAAATTCAAATTTTAAGATCCACTTCACATCCAGCTACGTAAGTATGCCCTGTGATTACCAAAAAAATCACATCAAACATCAACTAAGGAGTTCCATGCAATTCATGACCTGACACCCGAGAGACCTTGGGGAGATTTGCAGCAACTTGTCATTGGAGATTTCCTTTCAAGAGAGGTAGTGTATGTATGCACTGCCTGTGTTGAGAAAGTGTACAAAACACCCATCAACAGTTATTTTACTTATGAATGATGTGTTCTCTATGAATTCTTGAATTGTTTTTTACGAGTACTTGCATTTAGGGAATCTAGAATGTCTTTGAAAAGGAGATAAAAGCTTTAAAGTTTTTTTCATGATGTGCTTGTAAGTACTCCATAATAGGAGGATGGTGTTTATCATAGGTATTACATACTAGATATGATTAAATTTGAGTATCATATGAGTTACTCTTAGCTAGGTTATTGATTTAACTAAAGTAGCTTGAGTTTACTCATATGATTGTTTATCTTAGGATTGGGAAGGGAATATTGAGATTGTGATTCACCCATGTGGATGCATAAATCACTTGAGCTTATGAAATTCTATATGCTTAAAAACATAGGTGGGATTAACTAGTGAGTTAAAGTAGTTGTTTGGTTAATTACTTTACACTCTTGAAATGAAGTTATCTTTTTGACAAGACTCTACTTTGATTAGCTCTTTTATTAAAAGGGGTACACTCTTAAAGGGAAGCATATATTGCTATGATTATGATTTGATGAAGGTCAAATCACTGATGTGGCTATTCTCTTTATGGGAACCACTTATTAGTATGATATATTACTGATTAGAATTGGTAATTTATGAATGATTAGTCCATAAATAGAAGAAGCTTATATAGCTACTCTCTAGATTATAGAGTTGCACATGGAACTAGATTGTCTTTTATAGTGGATAGCTTGTCTATGTTGAGTTAAATCGTTGACTAGGAAAGCTTATACCAAGGATGGGAATATCCATAAGATATCATAGAGTTTTGAAAAGGGAAATAGGTTGTTTCTAAGGTTAATGATTACCTAGGGAAGAAAATTACCTATACTTAGTATGTGAATGGTTAGGATCCAAACCGAGCTAGTAGAAGTGTATGTGAATAGATTGACCCTCATTTGGATTGCTGCTTGAGAAGACTTTTCCCAAAGTAGTGTAAGTAGCCATTGTTTACACTGTCAAGTTCACCATGATCCAACATTACATGCTAGTTCCAAATTGTGGGATTACAAGTTCTAGTCATGTAGGACACAACACTAAGCTCAGATAGGCTATGGATATGAGGTTTCCCAACCAATCTCTTTGTCGAAGGGTAGGGCCATCTATCTCGATAGATGTGTAGGGGACCGCATATGAGTTCGTGGTTGGAAAAAAATCACTTGAGTGATGCTTCTCCTCACTAGTTGGTGACCAAGGTTTGTGGATTTGTACGCCAGTATCGAGGACAACTGGTGTTCTTGCACCAATGAGCAAGCACATTGAGAATGTATGCACTGATGTGGGGACATCAGGACTAGTTTGTATAGCTATTTCTAAATGAAGCTCAAATGATCTATGAACATATCATGTACTCATTTTTTTATAAAGATGTAATCATGAATGTTATACGTGAGTTCATTCAATATGATATCTATGTATTTGTAAGATTTGTAAAATTATAATGAAATGCAATGAAAGTTTGGAAATAGTGTTGTCTCAATTATGGATGCAATTTACATTATGGGAAGAAATATTTTTATTCCTATGTTATGACATCATAGAATATTCACTTAGTGTGAAATGTTGGAAATTTTACTGAATAGAACACCGATGTTGTTACAGTAAAGGTGAAGTGCACGGGTAAAGAGTTTTTATAGCTCGATTATGAATTAAAGCCTTCACAAATAAAAATAAAAATTTAAGTGCTAGGCAATAAAATGTAAAGTGAACAGGTAAAAGGTTTTCAATAGCCAGATGGAAAAGAGAGTAAGCCTTCACAAATAAAACAAAGTATTTTTAGCTGCATGGAAAAATAAATGAGTGCAGCCATTCATAGTAAAAACCATTTTTAGTTGTTAGATAAGGGAAAACATGTAAGAGAAGGCGGGAAAATGAATAGAATGGGGATTCTTCGAGTGCAAAAGGAAATTATTAATCTAAGGGCTCACATGATGCCAGATATCTGATGAGATTTCCATTTAGGGTTGTTTCATTTTCCTTAAATGTACTTTTTTGCTTCATTTGCAGGAGGGTTGCTCATTATTTTGGTCTCATAGGGAATTTTTTTGTAACAGGACTTAAATAGAATAAGTGTTGATTTTAGGTTTTGGATAAGTTTGAGTCATGTAATGGAGAATTTAATCAGAGAATTGTCATATTTGTGCATAAATGATAATATATTTTAAGCTGGTTGTCTCCATAGTGCACATTGTATGGATTATGAGTATGAGTAATCAAAGATTTCCAGTATTTGGCTTCTTGTCTTTCCTCGAATGTTTATTTAGTGTTATTACTCTCATTCAAAGAAAGAGTTAAATTGTATTAACATAAATAGAGGTTTATGCAACTATTTTCTAGGATTACTAAGTATGACTGGTGAAGTTTCTGGTATCAATGGTGTAAGGCATCATCTGGTAGGCATAGTTGTGACAAAGTGAATGTTGTGATGAGTTTTAAATTACATGGTTTAGGTGACTCCACCCAGGAATATGGCACCGGTCTTTAATGTTGTAGTATCTTGAGATTTTTTATGGCTACTAAAAATTTAAATCAACTTTACTTTTCTATCACAGTATGATTGTGTCTAGAATTTAATGCATTACATTTCTCATGTTTAAATTATACATTACCAAGAAGGTCAACCATATCTTTAGGGTAATATGTCTATATAGAAATTGAAGGAGAATTATCTATTTACAATGTTCTAGATGCTTTGGCACACAAGTATCTATAAGCACACTGTTGGGATCACCCTCTTAGGTTTCAAAGAGCTTGAAGTGCAAGGGAGAAAGTTTTTATATCAATCTCCCATTCATTGGCCAAATATCTCCTTGAATCTGACTATTAGGCCTCGCACCCCTCTAGGATTCAAGTTGATTGCAGATTTGGGAACCAATAGATTGACAACTCTACTAGGGAAACAACTCTAGTATTATCCATTTGAAAAGAGTCAATAAGTTTGTTGATTTGTAGTTTTAGGTTAGATGATCTAAGGACCTGCATACTTGAAGGAGACTATTTCAACATTTTTGATGTATTCTTGAAATTTGGTGCTCTGCTGATGGAGAGAACTCAAAAATATTTTGGTCTTGGAAGAAGCTTTTTGTTGCTTGAATATCTTTTCCTCTTTCAAAGAGGTGGTGA
The DNA here is from genome assembly GCA_007258455.2 of Sequoia sempervirens. Classification (NCBI taxonomy): domain Eukaryota; kingdom Viridiplantae; phylum Streptophyta; class Pinopsida; order Cupressales; family Cupressaceae; genus Sequoia; species Sequoia sempervirens. The sequence goes on from VDFB02353493.1 coordinate 38,924,630, forward strand.
CTCTACATAATATTATACATCATCAAAAGAGTTAGTTGCATCAATTCTCAAGTACTTTTCTATTACAATATTTCTATATGAAGGTTTTCAACAAAGGTTCTAGTTAATATACTCCCTTATCCAGTACTCTAAGGTACTAGTAGAAAGGGAAATGGGAAATCATGATATTTTGAGGGAAATATTGAGAATTAAATAGTGTGGAGGGAATAAATTTTATTTGAAAATATGTATGACTACCCTAGTTCTCCCTCTACAAAATTTAATATCATGCCTTAAACATAGTCATGTCCTCAAAGAAAGGTGTTCACTACTGAAAGATATAACCCTCTAGATTTCAGTAAAATCCAAGGTTATCCACACTCTGTCCCAAGAAAAATTAATGATTATTTTCCTGTTTAGAGGAGATCTTGAAGATTAAACATCACAACATTTACAAATTTGCATTGATTTGATGATGGATTGTCAAATAGAAGAAGAGGGTGCTATCAGGAAGTTCTTGTGAGAAATTTAGAAGATGCTATTGAATATTGGTTTTTTGGTTTACCAATGCATTCCATAGATTCATGGTGTGAGCTCAAAATACATTTCATTGATTATTTTGAAGGAACATCAATAGACAATGAATTCTTATTTAAGGGTACAAATCTACATAACTAGGAAGAATTTAAAGAGGAATTTGAGAACAAAGTTGAATCCATATCATCAAATAAAGAATTGTGTGATATAAAAATATTTGAGGATGAATCCCCCTATGACTTTCATGATAGATTCATGAAATTTCTATTTGATATACCAGAATTAGAAAGACCTGGTGAATCATTTTGCATTGATTTGTTCTATGAGAATTGTGAGCCAGGTCTGAGTACCATGCTAGCTCACTTGAAGCCCCCTAGCCTTAAATACATATATCAATGGATTTCAATTATTGGAAAAGTGATGGAACAATATGGAAGTGATCTCCTAACTCAACTATGTGATGGTACTTTTTCTAGATTTAGTTAAATAAATTTGAATGGTATAGTAGAAGATAATGATAATGCATCTTTTAGTAATGAGGATGTTGTTTTTGAACAACCTATAAAATAAATATACCCAGATGAAGATTGCAGCCATAATAGTCATGATGAAATGAATGAAACATGTGAATTTTCTCCTATTTTCTTTTTAAATATTGAAATAGAGAGCAGATTTTCCATGTGAGATGAAGGTTACAATAATGCGGGTGATACTGAAAGTAGTTTCTCATCTATTGACAAGGAGACAAGATGTTATGATATTGAATCCTATAGTTCAGATGCATTGATCTCCTCTGAAGATACAGTTGAAGAGTATGCTGATTTTTAAGTTTCATCTCTTCATGATGATAACAGTAGTATTGCTGATGTGAGTTGCAATCAACTAAGGAGTATTCTTATCTGGGTGATCAAGATGATTGCAATTTTGTTTACAACCCTTATGACTGTGATTCCTCTCATAAGGAGGAGGCAACACTTATTTACCTAAGTGAAAAGTATTCCAACGAAGATGATGACAATACTTTAAAGGCTCACAAGAACAAGATAGTGGATATGAACTAAATATCTTATTTAAAGAATAAATGTGTAATCAACAGTGTTATGATCACTTGTTCATACCCATTCTACAAGTGAGTGTAGAATTGATGAAAATTTTCATGGTGATGAGACAAAGGAGCCTACTATTTTGAGGAATGCTTTTGAGAATTCCATTGTATCAAATGAAAATGACAGTATGCAATAAATTTCAGCCATAGCAATCATTCATGAGTAGCTATAATGAAGAAACAAATGATGTTTTTCAGCTTGGCAGTGAGGAATGTGACCCTACTAATTACTGTAATGAAATGGACAAAGAGAAGAGTATGCATACAAGATATTTATTGAATGAATCAGTTCAAGTAGCTGATGTCCAGAGCATGTATGTGTTGGTGATGTAAGTGGTGAACATGGAAATACTTTCTTGTTTGAATCTTCACCTTCTTCGATTCATATTTTTTTATTTTGAAGTTTTTATTGACTGTTTTCATGATAGCATAGATGTAGTTGTACATGAAAGTGAAAATGTAGAGACAAATATTGGTACAACTAATGAATCTCTTTATGATGAGTTTGCACTTGAAGAATGTGATTGTGTCAATCACATGGATGCATATGAGGACCTTTTTGCTAGATTTGCAACTCATATTCTTCCTCATGAGCAGTATGCTTTAGATATTCATGTTGATGCAACATGACGTAATGTTGAGTGTGATACTCCTTGCAATAGCGAATGTGTTTTGAACACTCACTATGAGGGTTTTATTGCAAACAAAGATTCTAAGTCATATGAACCTACACTTGAAGCTTTTTTGTGTGATAACATGACGAGTGCTGATAATCTTGTTTATGAAACTGAAGTGGGAAACATTGTTTGGGATGTTGATTCCTTTTCTAAATGTTATGATTTGAGTGTGGACAATGGACTTGTGAATGTTGATAAGTCTTGTTTTCAGAACCTTGAGACATATGATAATGTGATTGGGCTATGTTGTTGGGATGATGATAAACTTTCCTATGATGCAATTCAATTGAAGGAGTTACAAATGTGTGAGCATTCTTTGCATAATACATAGGAGGATTGCATACTATTTCTGAGCGATGCTATCTTTTCTGAGCTTAGTCATTATGAGGGGGTTAGTAAATGTGATAAGACTATGTCTTCATATAGTCTTGACCATTATCCTCATATTTTTTCACTCACCACAAAATGAAAAAATGAAATGAGTGGTAGTGATGTGGCCTATGTTATTTGGTTGCCATGTGATAGTAAAGCTAAACATGGAGAAAGTTCTCACTTGTTTAAAGGTATCCTGACACTTGTTTTTGTAGGAAAGAAGTTACTCATGTTGTTGTGGTGTGATAGAGACAAGTATGGATTGAGGGAATCAGTTCCTTCAGCAAGCTGGTGTTTGATAGAGGAAAACATTAGTTCTCCTTTTTCATTCGGTGGCTTGGGGCCACCAAATGAGGTTTGAAAATTTGAATAAAGATAGTTGTAGGCTGCCCAAATGCTTCTGGAACTTGGTCTGCTCTTCCAAAAGATTCTAAAATCTTGCTCTGTTCACTAAGGAACAAACACCCCCAGAAAGAGCCACTAATGGAGCACTCAAAATTGTGAAGCATTTTAATGGATAATATGCTTTGGAAAAATTTCAACCAAACTAAGGACCATATTGTGATTTGCTTCTAGTCTAGTGATGCAAAAGAGAGTTCCTGGACAATAAATGGAAACCTAAGAACAAAGCATGAATCAAGGGCTCATAAAAGTCAAGGGAAAAGGAATGTTCTAAGCATTCAATATATTAAATGTTAATGACATAAGGACAGTTGTGTCCATAAGAGAACAATTGTGAAGAAGGAAAATATAATGGATGGATGGTGCAAGTCAAGCAATAAGAACAAATACTATGCATGGACAATCACCATAAATTATGGCAGCTTAAGACTGATGAAGATAGTCATTAAAAGAGTTGAAAGGTTCAAGAATGGTCAAAATCATGAGTAGTGATAGTCATATACAAGTTTGTTAGCATGATGAAAGGGATTGATGACATAGGGGGACTCATTGAAGTTCTTTATTGCAAAAATACATTGGTTTTCAAGATAAGAAAATGGAATAAAGGATAGTCCATGTCAAGGAAAGGTAGCCATGCACCTTGAAGGGATGGACATGAAGGAAATTTCAAAACCATATGGTGGGCAGTGGTGAAACTATTATTGCATATCCTTTCAAGGGAAGTCCCTAGAATTTAAAAATAGTGCTATGAGGAACATAGGAAAACAATGTTAACTCATGGGTAGAAATATTACAATTGAAGACAACAATTCATTGATAATAAATCAAAAGGAATTCACCAAAGAGTAACTCTATATCCATAATGGTTTCCTCAGTGGGATGAACTGTAGTGATATCTCCTTCTCCAATACTTGGATCCCATAGTATTATTTCATAGTGACATAAAAAAACTATACATGTTATATCTTCCATAAAACTACCTTCAAACATAGTGCAACTGGTTATTGCAACATGAGGTAATGTTGAGTGTGACACTTTACAAGACAGTTCTCGAGCCTTCTCAAGATATGTCTTGTAAAGTGTTGACACAGAGATAAGGAAATGTTTATGCTTCAAATGGTGGCCATTGTGCTAGTTGAAAGGGGTCAATTTGATATTGCAAAGAAAAATTTACACAGGTATAATAAGTTGTTGTGGGAAACATCTTTGTTCAGATGCTTGATGTATGGGTAAATCAGGCACATGTTTATTTTGCATAGGGATAGTTTGCGCTTGTAGTGAAAATGTATCAAAACTATTTGAGGGAATTTTGTTTTGGTACTAACACCCAATCTTCATTATATATAGCTCGAGCACATTGTGAGGAAAAACAATGGCAAGGTTGTGAAAGAACATTATTAAAAGTAGTGCATTTGGTGCCCTCGAATTTCATATTACACTTTGATGTTGGGTTGCAATGCAGAAGTTTTCAAATTTAATACTTCAAAGGAAAAAAATGTGTTGTTGTGAGGCTCATCGAGCAGTGTCAGGATTAATGATTGCATTCTATGTGTGTTTGGCTAACTGTCAGCTATGGTAAACCCGCATATGCATGGATTTGGTGAGAAGAAGATGGTGTTGCATGTTGACTATTGTAAACATTTTCTTGATGCCACCATTATTCATAGAGAAGCAGCTAAATGTGAAGAGCATAAAAATGGAAGATGATGATGAACTTTGGAGTTCCCTATTTCATATCGCCCATTGTGGGTTTCAAGGCTCTTGTCCTTAATGCATTGGCGATACATGATGGCATGTTCTCATCAGCTCCCATCACTATTGTGTATCCCCATTTATTTTTGCAATAGTGAAGTGTGATATGTTTGCAAAGTGATGGTGGGCCCGTGGATAGATCTCCAATGAAAATTTTTTGAGTTTTATTTTAATGATGAGAAAGTGTGTAAAGGTGAAGTGAATGGGTAAAGAGTTTTTATAGCCTGATTATGAATTAAATCCTTCACAAATAAAAATAAAACTTTAAAGCTTGGGCAATAAAATGTAAAATGGAGGGGTAAAAGGTTTTTCAAAGCCCAATGGAAAAGGTAGTAAAATCCTTCACAAACAAAATAGAATATTTTCAATTGCAAGGAAAAACAAATGAGGAGTGAATCTATTCACGGTAAAAACCATTTTTAGTTGCCGGATAATGGAAGACAAGTAAGAGAAGGTGGGAAAATGAACATAATAGGGATTCTTCGAGTGCAATAGGTAGTTATTAATCTGAGGGATTGCATGATGCCAGATTTTTTATGAGATTTCCATTTAGGGTTGTTCCATTTTCCTTAAATGTAGTTTTCTGCTTCATTTGCATGAGGCTTGCTCACTATTTTGGTCTCAAGGGGGAATTTTTTTGTAACAGTTCTTAAATGAAAGTGTTGATTTTAGGTTTTGGATGAGTTTGAGTCATGTAATGGAGAATTTAATCAAGGAATTGTCATATTTTTGTGTAAATGATAATATATTCTAAGCTAGTTGTCTCCACAGTGCACACTGTATGGATTATGAGTATGATTAATCAAAGATTGGTAGTATTTGTCTTCTTGTATTTCCTCGAATGTCTATTCAGTGTTATTACTCTCATTCAAAGAATGAGTTAAATTGTATTAACATAAATAGAGATTTATGTAACTATGTGTTAGGATTACTAAGTATGATTGGTGAATTTTTTAGTATCAATCGTGTAAGGCATCATCTGGTAGGAATATTTTTGATAGAGTGAATGTTGTGATGAGTTTTAAATTACATGGTTTAGGTGACTCCACCTTGGAATTTGGCACTGGTCTTTTAATGTAGCAATCTCCTAAGATTGTTTGTGGCAGCTACAAATTTAAATCAACTTTACTTTTCTATCACAGTATGATCATGTCTGGAATATAATGCATTACATTTCTCATGTTTAAATCATACATTACCATGAAGTTCAACCAAATATTTAGGGTAATATGTCTATTTAGCAATTCAAAGAGAATTATCTATTTATAGTGTTCTAGATGCTTTGGCACACAAGTATCTATAAGCACACTGTCAAGATCACTCTTTTGGGTTTCAAAGAGCCCGAAGTGCAAGGGAGAAAGATTTTATATCAACCTCCTATTTGTTGGGAAAATCTCTCCTTGAATCTAACCATTAGGCATCGAACCCCTCTAAGATTCAAGTTGATTATAGATTTAGGCCTCAACAAATTCAAGGTTAAATTTTTTTTTGAAGTGAGGTGACATTTTTTAAAAGCTAGTTAATGATGGAATCATTAGTTGACATGTTTTAGGAATGTGGTGAATATGGTGGAAGTATGTATTTTCTTGGTGGGATACTATGTTACAAATTTATGAGGGGGGATGAAACTTGGGCTGTGACATGAGAAGATCCAAAACCATAAGGATTTCTAGTAGAAAGGCCTATTGTTGGAGTTATGCCAATGCTTGGTTGTATTGTTGAAGCAATAGTTGGATTTGTATATTTAAGGATAGAGGCTATAGTTGTAGGGAGGGAGAATTGAATTCCTCCTTGACTTTAGGTGTATCCCAAAGCTTGAGCACAACTAGCCATTGTAGGTACATTATTATCAACTATATGGGATAGGCTACGCAAGACCTCTAATCCTTGATCATCAGTAATCAGTTTCCTCATGTTATCAACTACAGGTACTATAGTACTAGCGAAATATTCAGTACTCACAAAGTCTTGAAGTTTTTCTAAGTCCTTTTCCAATTTTTTTAGTTTGTCTTCAAGAACATGGGAAACCATAGTCTCAACATCTATAAAAATGGGTGTTTGTAAAGTTATCATTGGCATGGTAACATTAGGAATAGAGTCCAAAATGGGTTGAGTATTTATAATACTTTACATGAAAGAGTTGGAAGACTTAGGATCCACAACAAATGTAACAACATCATGGGATACCATAAGTCTAGAACTATATCCCATTGAAGTATTGGAAATAGGACACCAGTTTGTGAAACTCGTAAAAGTTTCAAAAACACTAAGTGTACCCAAGATGGACAATAAATTATCAAACAGAAGAAGCACAATAATCAAAATTAAAATTTAGGCAAGAAAAATATACTAAGAACATAGTAACAGAGATCTGATACAAATTTCAGTTGAAAATAGTAGGACATAGGAACCCTGGGTGTCTATTTCCTAGATAGGGTTTCTAGAATTTTAAAGTTTGACTCTTTGGGGCGTTGTTTAAGATTTTCATATCTATACCAAAATAGGTCTGAAAGTGAATTATTTTCCATATTTTTTTTATTTCTGGATTGTGAACTTAAGAATACAAACATGCAACAATATGGAAAGTAAATGATAATTTTGAAATGCAGAAATAGAATTCAGACAACAAAATCCAACATAGAACACAAAAATAGAGATTTGACTCAAATTTCAGCCACAAACTACAATACAGAGGTGCCCAGGGCATTTGTGTCCTGGACAGGGTGTCTAGAAATTCAAAGTGTGATTGTGTTTGTTACTATCTAAGGTTCCCAATTCTGTGCACATATAGTTTTGACAGTGAATATTTTTTTAGATTTTATTGATTTTATGACTATGGAAATAGAAAATTCAAGTATGCAAATGTATAAAATATTAATGAAAAATTTTGAATGAAATTTTTAGATGCAAGATGCAATAATTGACTAATTCCAAGATGCAAAGTTCTAAAAATGATGATTTAATACAATTTTGAAGCAAAACTATGTAATTTTTCACTTTTTAACAATATGCAAGATACCTAAATGTATGTAAACGACACTTTTTATTTTATTTTTAGATTTTGAATGACCTAATGAATACAATTTGAATGTATATTTGATCTAAGCTGACTAAAATAAATCCTATTTTAACCTTTAATGTAATATGAATGCAATATTTTTGTATTTTTATGTCTTTTTGTGATGAAAAAAGGAAAATTTTGGGATTCACCAAAATGAAATGGTGGGAAAATTAAGCATTTGAGTTTTCACCTTAGGGTTTAACACCTTTCCCAAATTTCATTTTAAAAAGGGGGGAGAGATGTGATAAATTAGAAATTCAAGGATGAATGAGGATTTGATGGATTTGGACAAGGTATGAGATTGACTTACAACCTAATAGGTGAGACAACTAGCTCTTAACCAAATCTAGAAATTCCCTAATTATGAAATTTAATGATCTAACTAGGCTAATGGTGCAATTTAGTGTTTTGATGCAAATACAAAAAACACAGAAGTTCACAAATAAATTTGGACAACAAAAATGAGTAGAGAAGGACATTGTGCACATGTGGTTCAAATTTGGGTAGAAAAAGGAGGACATATACACCTAGGGTGTGAGTTTCCTTGTAATTCTTTCTCGGATCTATTTCTACAACCCTCTAATGTCAAATCTAAGCTTTGGATTCCTGCTTGCAAATCTATCAAAACATTGCCAGATATTTCTGTAATTGAGTTTTCATGGGTTGACAAGATATAGGGTTTCAAATGTAATAATGAATAATTTATCTTCAAAATCCTTTCAATCCTCCTCAAACTATAGATCTGCACATTCACAAAGAGAAGAGATGTTGGGCCATTTTAGGGGCTTTCCTTGGTTAAACCCCACGTTAGTGTTTCCACTTCCATAATGGAAATGTTAATGATAGAATGATAATGAATAGGAAGGAATAATGAAATCACAGAGTGTTGCAACTCACCACCCTTCAATGGCTTCCTTGAAGAACTAAAGTCATACACATCACCTCAAGGACTTCGATCTTTCTTGCTTAATTTTATTGAATGCTTAAATTACTTTGGAGACCTATAAAAGTGTTAGCCTTCGCAAAACAATGGTAACATGAACACACATAAACTCACATAATATTTGACATGATGTTAGGATCTTGAATTACTGCAATAATGCTTTGAAATACTGCTCTTGACTTTCTCTCGAATGCTATTGATAATTGCTTGATCATAAATTTTCATTAATGTTTTTTATATGATTTAAAATGATGCAATAACTAGGTATTTATAGGAATTTATTCAATTTCCCAAAAAATAAATCTTGATGGCCAACTTTAGACACTTGAAATTCAAATATTAAATTTCCACAACTGACATATTTCAATTTGGAGGGAAAATAGGAGGACACAATGCCTAGGGCGTGAGTGTCCTAGACCTATTTTCTAGGATAGTTGGTGTTGGGAACAATGTATTAAATAAGTACAATTGATTCCCAATTGTAATTCCTCAAAAAATGTCAAAAATAGGCCATAGAATGCATAATTTAGGAAATTAAATACTCAATTAGGTCCAATAATTAAAGGGGGACCAAACATAAGGTGAAATTGTCATGGGTGACAATTTACAACAGTACACAACCATAATGATATCTTCAAATATTAATAATTTTATACCCCATAATGAATTAATTTATTGAAATTAAAATAATTAGATTTCTCACTTCATTTTCTAAAGCAAACTTATTATACAACAATTACTTAAAATATTATTTTAGAAAGAGGAAATGACAGCCTCCTAATATAAGAAAATGGAAAAGATGTTGCTTTTGATTCTCAAGATCATTCTTTGGAGTCGTGAGGGAAGAGCATACATAGCCAATCTAATCCTTGGATAAACAAACAAAAATGCAAGTCCAATGGTGTTTTTGATCTTCAAGATTGCACTAGGTGTGAGAAGAGAGCATATGTACCTAGGGACTTACCAAAAATAATAAACAATTTCATTCACCTAATGAAATTTAAGTGTTCCTAATTTATAAAAAATCAAGCACAAAATCCCTACAATAGATAATATCAGTAGTTTATAGTTTTAGTCTTCATCCCAATGAACATGACACGATGATCAAGCAAGTGATTAGTAACCCTAAAATTTAATAGAAAATTGCTTAAATCTGACTAAAAATTGTTAAGAAGTAGATTTATACCTTCTATCAAATGTGTACTTTTGAAAAAAAAATTGTAGAGGAGGGGGACCAACCACATGAAGACTCCAAATCATAGAGAGCCAAAAGTGGAAGGCTGCCCTGATCTACCTCAGGTTGGAAGAGCGTTTTATGTCAAGGATAGAGAATGAAGAGCACTCTTAGTGCCTCTGTCACTCTACTAACCTGAGAGTTAAGTTAGGACTAAGTGAGTACATTTCTGGAATCCCAATAGTAAATAAGACAGCTCTCTGCTAGAGGACAACAGTACAGAATAGGATGACAGCACAGTGTGCTACCATCTCATAAATGCACTGGAATCCATACTGATAGAGAGTGCAAAAGGATAGTGAAAATAATAGAATTCCTACTAAGAGAGTAGTTGTCAAGATGTTAAGCAATAATAGAAATACTAAATGATAAAATGATAGAAACAATTAGAATGATGATATGAAATGATAAGAATGAAGGTGGTGGAAGTGAACTCACGAAGGGTTCAGTTTTCCAGTAAGCTCCACATGAACGTGTACCTACACATAGCCAAGAGGGGAAAAATGTTGGGGCTATATAGGTTTTTGCTGCAATCAAACCCCTTCTTTAGTGTTTCCACCTCCACGAATAGCCAGATAGATGGATATGTAGAAATATGATAAAGACAAAAATGCTAGAATGGAAATGAAACCAAGCACTATGAGAGACACTATGCTACTCATATCCAACAACAAAGTAGTAATAAAAAAGTGTTACCACCCTCAACCAAAGGAACTCAAGGCCAATTAGAGAGAAATGCAAGTCCACAACTATGGCAGAGTCGATGTAGCCACAACAATGCTAAAAGTAGTCTCGCGAGACATCAAGCTGCAACTTCTATGGTAGATGTGAAGAATGTTATGATTGTTGGAGTTGTGAAGCCAATAGTGTAGCAAGTAGCAAGAGTATGGAGCAAAAACGTGAAGCTATAGTGAATGAATGTGTGAATAAGATTGAATTAGTGTGTAGAAGCTCAAGAATTTCCAAGAAGATCTCTTGAAATGTGTAAAGAAGATAGATTGAAAGTGAAAGATAGAAATTTAAAGAAGATTTGGGAGGGAAAGAGTCATTCAAAATTCAACAGGAAAGCACAGGGGTGTTACATTTCATCATGGAAAGCAGCTTCACAGGTGCACCTACAAAGCAACATGTTAATCTGTAGACAAAACATGTTAGAAATCAGAAAGAAACTAAGCAGGCAGACAAGCAGATAGTCACGCAAATAGTCAAAAAGATTGAAGGAGAAGCTTTCAAAGGGGTCCCTCTGAAACCATTTAAAAGAAAAGGGGTCCACTCAAGGGACACTTACTTTGAAAGTGCAAGATTATTTTTCATAAATCAATTCAACATCAAGGAATCCTTTTGAAAAATGTTCACTTCATTAGAGAATTTAAAAGGAAGAAGGTCCCCTCAAAGGGGAAGGTCATAAATTCACCTGTAGGAGAAGGTGCTCCCTCTTGGGAGGAATTTTTTTCAAATTCTTTCTTTACGAACCCATGATGAAGGAAAAGTATTTCGCTAGGGGTCCTTCTCAAGGAATGCAATTTTTTTTAAAAATATTTTGAAGGGATTTTCAAGAAAATATTCATTGGCTACCAAATGCAACTTCTGAAAATCAATGTAGTGTGAGATCCCCCCCTTAGGATGGTGTGTGATGAACACAAAGGCACATGACATCTTAAGGAGAGAAAAACAAGAATGAAAAAGTGATGTTGTGGCTCACAAAACATGATGAGATGTAACCATGGTAATATTTTCACACATGAGGGACAACACATGAGCACCACAACATCACAAAATAAGCATGAAAGATAGGCACAAAGAAAAGAAAAGAGACAATAACATCACAAACAAGGGATAGGGTCGGTCTGATATTTTGGGGTCAGAGTTGCTCATAAATAGATATAGCAGTATATAAATGAACTATCATCAACCCCCTACTATATCAAACCATATGAAGAAAGGAACATGAAGACAAAATAAAAAATAAAGATTGGGTCAACATGGAAGGGAGGCCTAAATTCCCCCAACACTTTGCATCATCCCTAATTGTTGAAAAAAAATATTCAATAGAGGAAGAATGATGTGACAAATAGAGGAAGTTTTACAACATAAAAACACTCATGTATCCAAGCAACTACAAGGGTGACAAGGGTCATCTAGGAACACATAATGCAAGCATAGGGGAACCCAAACACATACACAATCTAATCTATAGATAAAGAAGGGGCACCCCCTAGTCCTCATCAACCAAGAGGTCATCGTTCTCCCAGTCTAGATCATCATAAGGGAGGGTGGACAAGCCTACAAGGGTGGAATATCAAGGGGGGAACCCTCTGAACCTCCTACAACAAGAGCCAAGGAAGAATTTCCTCGAGGTCTTCTCCACTTAGTTCCTGTGGGGTGAACATCAATGATTTCGCGAAGGTCACTGATAGGGTCAGGACGTCATCCACAAAATTAAACATGCACTTCACAAGAGTGCCATGTGTTTACTCAACAGGCAAGGGAGGCAGTACCCGAGAACCATTGTTGGGCTCATTGAATGACTTGAGAGTAGTGATGAACTTTGGGGATGTTAAGGCTTCTTCCATCACTAGGAAAACACAATGTAAAACCACCCTCTGAAGAAGGTGAACCATTTTTTTGACACCCATTTCTAGCAAGGTCGTCCATCTTACGCTTCATCAAAGGATGCGAGATCCCCACAAACAAAGCAAAAGATGTGAAGGAAGAGGAGAAAACCATATCGGACACCACTGAGGTATTCGACATGTCCACGAGTTTCAAGAATGGTGGGATGTCCGAGAGGGACATCAGAAGGGGTGGCTCAATTGAAGGAGAAATAAACACCTACACCCTCTTTGGGTGACGACTGTTTATGCTCATGGTGGGAGCCAGAAGCAAGACTTCATTGAAGCAAAGAGGATGGAAGAGGACACAACAGAAGGTGCCAAAGCATGAGTTGTTGGCTCCTCTTCCATCTTCTATGAGGAACCCTACTCAATGAATAGAGCCTTTCTCTGATGCTTGTGATCAAATGTGAGGCATTTTCTATGAATCCAGGGGATAGAAGCCAGGGGTTGAGAAGGGATGGAAGACTCCTATTCGACCATCGTAGTATCCATCACAGTTGTTTCTAGTAGAGGGAGGGATTCCTGGATGAGAATAGGAGGGAGAGGTTGAGAGGATGGTGGAACAATAGCAGAGGGAGCTGGATCTAATCCCTTAGTGGCTGGCCTTTTCCCATTCACTGCCTAAGAGCCAGGAGCAGTAGGAGGCTGTGGAGGCCTAGACATAGAGGATACCCCACGGGGACCCCTCCCCTTACCATACACACTGAGCCAAGGTCCCATGGGTAAGATAGGAAGGTTAGATACCTAACACTTGGCTTTCCACCAAGCAGGAACCATCAAACTCCTTATGTGAAATCCAGGAGTAGTAACCCAAAGTTCCTCTTCAAGGAGGGAGGCAGAGATGGGGCCCTAAGCATGGGCAGGCTTCCCCTTCCCCTTTTGAGAGGAAGGGGAAACTTGTAGTTGCACCACAAGGTGAGTTATTTTCAGTTGTCCCTTGCCCTTGATTTTGTACTTTACATAATTTTGGTAAAGTAGGTCCATTCTAGGAGGAAGCAGACCAACTAGGGTGGGGAAAAAGTGATATAAAGAATAACCCCCATGAGATACCAATGGCTAGTATTCGGTGTCATGCACAACATGCATGACACCTTCATGAGAGAACTTTAAACATTTATGAATAACAAAAGTGATTTTGTTCATGGAATCTAGCCACAGGATGCCCAACTTCACCCTGAATAGATTAGATGTTGGAATGACATCAAAATTTGTATCCACAACCCTAGGTCCTACTAGGATAGAAAAAGTTATAGATCCATACGACGCAAGAGAGATACTTTTTTACGTACATATAATATATTTCAACTCCCTCTATAATGAATTTAGCCACAGTGTATCCTCCATAATAACATTCACTTCAACTAGGACTCCTATCATAATGTTTCCATTGAGGTGAGCAAGAATATATAGGGGACAGGGATTATTATTGAAAGACAAGTCTTGCGAGGTAAAAAAAACATATGGTGAGCCAATCATGATCTGCGATGGAGGATTAGGAGTAAATGAAACCAAATTTACATATGTCAAGGCTTTAGGAGAGGCATTAGAAGGATCAATAATCAAGTTCACAGAGTGAGATAGAAACGGGTCTATATAAATCCGCAACTCGGCATTTTCCTTTGCCACTGACTTATTTGTGTTTTGCTTCTTCCCATCAAGATGGATGGTACCATCATTGATGTGGTCTTGTATCTCATGTTGTAGGCACATGCAACACTCAATATCATGCCCATGAACATGATGGTACTGGGAAAAGGAATTTCCATCGTACCAATTAGGACAAGGCTCCTTCAAAGGTTGAGGGTTTTCTAATTTTATAATCTTATCCTTCAATAAATTTTGTAGAATAGAAAAATAAGATTCAGATAACTTCACAAACTTTTTGTTGTGCCTGAGGTCATGATCATTAGTCACAGAAACTATGCTTGCAACAACCTTTCCTTTTCCTGAAATGGAAACTATATAAATTCCTTCAAAATAGGAGCATGAGGAGGATCCCCCCAACTGAACCACCATTTGTTGGTATTCCTACAATGTAGCACACGAATGTGTGAAAGAAGGGTATTTCATTAAGGAAAATTTCTCCTACCAATCTCACTGTAGGTTTCCTATGAATACCTTCTCCACATCTGAGTCGGGCAGTAGATACAAGATTTGTGAAAAGAGTGCTTGGTATCACGTAATGAAATCAGTTATCTTCTAGTGTTCTCTCTGCTTACCCAGAATGAGATCTAAGAAGGTCATCTTCATATTAATGTTAGCCTAGAATTGATGGAGAAATTGATTGATGAGCTGATCAAATGAGAATATAGAATTTTTAGGCAAAGAACAGTACCACTCGAGTTTTGTATCCTTGAGAGATCGAGGGAAATGCTTTGCCATCAGGGCGCATGGTGAAAGAAATTTGTACACATCGAATTGAAAGTGGATACATGTGTCTATTGATCCCCTTTACCACCATACTTTTCAAACTTAGGAATTTCCATTCCTTGAGGAAAAGAAGTGCTCAAAATTGTTACCAACAATGGACTATGTCGAGAGAAGGGTTGAAAGATAGGCCGAGAGTAGGCTTGAGACAGGTTCACCAATTGGTTTTTCATTTGGCTTATATTTTAAAGAAGAGAATTTAGGATAGGGTATGAAGATGAAAAAGGTCTAGTGGAACCTCCCCTAGAACCATGACCACTAGAACCTCCTTCGGAGGCACCGCCATGACCACCACTGGAACCACCACCAATACCAACAACATGGCCTCTGTCGAGGCCACCACCATGGCCTCCACCAAAGCCACCACCACTAGTGTTGTCATCTCCACCAAATCCACCACCACTCATTCCACTAGAGCCCCCACCACCAGGGGTAGTAGGAGGGGTGAAGCTAAAACCAAGGGGTATTCTACTCACCTTGATAGTGTGGGGTTTCTAAGAAGCAAAGGAAACATTGATCGAAGGGCCTATTTCAGCCATGTATACATATTTGGTAGGCATCGAGACACCTATTTTTCTCTCATAGGTATTAAGCACTTCTCCTCAGGTAGAACCCAAACTAGTGTTATACAAAGGGATGTATGGTTTGGTTAGATTGGTGAGGCCGCGCAAGAACTCCATGTTTGTCTGATACTTTCCTAACATATATCTCAACTCGTTAACAAGTCTAGTGGCTCTTTCCATATTAAAAGCTTTCTTTAGATGATTACTGAGGTCTAACAACCTCCTATACAATTCCAAAAGGTTTTCTACATAAATATGTACAATAACATCCTCATCCACGGAGGAAGCCGTAGGGGACACTAGAGGAGTGGGTGCACGAGTGGTCTGATCAATGAAACCCATCTCGTCTATAAATCTTGCAATAAAAATAGTAGTAATTTAACTAGAAGTGACCTTCATCTTTTCCATTTATAAGTGCCACACACTTCTTCTAACCACATACTTGGAGGTCATAGACTAGGTTGTGATGCTCATAAAACCTCACAACACCCGAGTTTACAATGGTCACCAAGTGTGAGGGAGAAAGTCTCAACAAAAAGAAATAGATAGATGTTGTTCATGTCAGGTTCACCAAAATGTAGAGGAGGGGGACCAACCACATCAAGGCTCCATGTCACAGAGAGCCAAGAGCGGAAGATTGCTCTAATCTACCTTAGGTTGGATGAGCATTTTATGTCAAGGATAGAGAATGAAAAACCTTCTCAATGCCTCTATCACTCTACTAACCTAAGAGTTAAGTTAGGGATAAGCGAGTAGGTTTTTGGAATCCCAACTATACCTCAGATAGCTCTCTACTAGAGGACAACAATGTAGAACAGGGATGATAGCGCGACAAGCTGGCATCAAGAAAAGATATGATGGTGTCTATATAGATAGAAAGTACAAAAGGACATTGAAAATAACAGAAGGCCTACTAACAACTTAGGTGTTGAGATGTAAAGCAATAACAAAAATACTAAATGACAAAATGATAGAAATAATCAAAAAGATGATATGAAATCATAAGAACGAAGGTGGTGGAAGTGAACTCATGAAGGCTCCAGTTTTCCAACAAGCTCCACACAAATGCGTACCTACACACACCCAAGAGGGGAAAAATGTTGGGGCTATATAGGGGTTTTCCGCATTCAAACCCTTTTTTTGATGTTTCCACCTCCATGAATAGCTATAGATGGATATGTAGAAATATGATAAAGAAAACAATGCTAGAACGGAAATGAAACCAAGCACTACAAGAGACACTATGCTACTCACATCCAACAACAAAGTAGTAATACAAAAGCATTACCACCCTCGACTAAAGGAACTCAAGGCCAATGAGAGAGGAATGCAAGTCCATAGCTATGGCAGAGTCGGTGTAGCCACAACAATGCCAAAAGTAGTCTTGTAGGAAACCAAGCTACAAATTACGTGGTAGATGTGAAGAATGTTGTGATTTTTGGAGTTGTGAATCCAATAGTGCACCAAGTAGCAAGAGTATGCAGAAAAAATGTGAAGCTAGAGCAAATGAATGTGTGAAAAAGATTGAATTAGTGTGTAGAAGCTCAAGAATTTCTAAGAAGATCTCTCGAAATGTGTGAAGAAGATTGATTGAAAGTGAAATATATCCATTTGAAGAAGGTTTGGGAGGGAAAGAATCATTTAAAGGTTGACAACAAGGCGCAGGGACATTACATTTCATCACCCATAGAAAATGTAACACCTATGTAGATTCTAGAGGCAGGAATCCTGTCATGATGGCAATGCATCACACAAACATCTGTAGACCATGATCACGTTCTCTATAGAAATTCCCCAATCCACACTAAAAACAATTGCCAAGTGGATGGAGTTCATAATGAGGACATGGAATTACTTGGTCGGTTTTGATTTTTCTAAAGTGAAGGTTGTAAAGGGGGAATTTGCAAGAGGGGTGTAAATTCACTCCTATACATAAATGTGACCAATAGAGCCTCAAATGTGCCTATCCTATGCACAATTATTCCCAACCAAGCCTTAATTGCACCCAATAGAGAAAAAATTGTGCCCAATATAGTGGCAAATGTGCAACTCTACCTAGAGGCCCAAAACACAAAAAATGAAGCCAAAAATATAATTTTGATGGTCAAATGGTTAGTTTCAATATTAGAAAACTACAAAATTAGGGTTATCAGTCCAATATCTAAGACACAAAAGTCTAAAAAAGTAGAAAATATTAACCAAAATAAATTACACCCATCTAAGCTCCAGATGTACCATTATGTGCTTCAAGTACACAACTCTACACAAAGACCAAAAAATGCAAAAAGCAAACCAAGAAAATGTAATTATAGGGGTCAAATTCTCAGTCTCAACATTAGAAAACTATAGAATTAAGCCTATTAATCAATTATTCAATACTCAGAAGTCATAACATTTTAATAAACCCAACAAAAGTAATTGAACCCAAACTAGCTACAGTTGCACAAATTAATGCAACAAATACATCATTCTGTGCAACAAATGCACCTATCTAAGCAACAGTTGTACCCAAATTCCTATCAATTGCTCCATTCTTTGAATAGTTATGTAAAATGACCTTATAACTGTAAAATCACTCAAAAACTCACAAAAAATATTAAAAATAGGGATTGGAACATGACATCGGGTATGCAAAAATGTATGAACTAGAATTCAATTGTGAAACTCAAAGGTAAACATCAAGAAACAATAATCACAATCAAAAGATCACACCAATGAAGAAATTTGAAAGAAGATCAAATAAACAATCAATACCTTGTTGAGAAGTTGTTGAGATGATTTAGCATTGTTGTCATTGATGTCAAAACTTGGGATCCGGAAGGTCGTGCTCAAGATGATATACCAAAATTATCTATCCTATCGAGTGCTATGATGTTGCATAGCGTGGATGTTATCCTTCATCCGGATATAGCAGTACTTCTTTTTGTGACATCCCTGGAAGACATATAATGTAGAATAATGAAGACTAATCTTTTTATATTGGTTGTTGTGCTCAAAGCTTATTTTGGGTATCCTTGCTATCCAAAAATTCACGTAGCATGTTACAAGTTTTGGTATGTCTAATTGTGTTTCTTCGGTTGATAATGAAATTGATGGAAATCAAGATTTGGTCTTGGGTGCAGCATTCCCATCAGCTCTGAAATATATTTCATGTAATTCAAAGTTTTCTATCTTTTGGTAATTATGCTATCTTATGTATGACCTATTTATGGGTCCCTTGGTAATGTGGTAAGGAGATCTTTATGTGTGACCTATCCTCTGGGTCCAGTGCTAGCATTCCAAGCCTTATTGAATACTTCAAGGTTGTTCTTCAAGCCGACATGTTTTGATAGGCTGACTTACTTTATTCCACAGGTACATATATTGTTGCAAGTATGAATGAGTATGTATCTACTCTGTATTCCTCCGCTAGTTTTTTTATGGTCTTGCGAATCTGTAAAGGCTTCTAATGGTGTTATCTGTGTTCTATCAAAAGTGTTTGTGGTTTGGTGCTCCAAAAGACTAGTTTCAGAGTTACTATGTGTGTCTGTATAGTCCAGATGGACTGATGGAAGGTGTTCTGTGTATGAAGGTTGTTGAAGTAGTTGTGGATGAATCTGAAGGAATCTAAGATGTGTTCTATTATATGGTGAAGCATGTTATGTTGTCCACATGTTATCTTCTTGTTATGGAAGTGTGTACTTCAAAGTTCATTGGTGTTTTCATTAGGTTTGGCCAGTCTGGTGTTTACACGTCATGTGAAAGATAAGTATCAATTAAGGACACATGTGATTGATCCAAGATGTTGTTTTGAGTCCTGGTTAAGTGTTGGTTTGGTCCGCTCTCATTCTCATCCACCACAGGAATGTTGAGTTGCCGACCTAATTTGAATTTGTAAAATGAAGAGTGTGTAGCTAACCTTGGTGAAAATTTCTAAGATTGAAGATGGTATAAATACAAGATAAGATGTTAAGGATTGAATGCCACAAGTGTGAGAAGTAAGCTAGATGTGAGAGATTGTTTGAAAGTGAACTAAGGCAGTGAGGACTTCAATGTTGTAGACTCCTAAAAGTAGTGAGCTGATGGTGTCTGCAATTCTCTAATCAAGGTTGTGGATGTGTGCAAGTTGTGGTGGATCTTCTGTTGCATTGAGATAATGTTCTTTGTGTAACATTCTTCTTTCAATATTTCTTTATTTGTAGGCAGTGAGCCTCCCATTTGGACAGTGAGTCCTATCTAGGGCAATGAGCCCTCTGGCAGTGAGCCTCTTTGTACACGGTTTTGCAATTACTCTTATATTGTGAGTTAATCCTCACTGTGGTTTTTCCCTTATTGGGTTTTCCACATAAATCTGGTGTTTCTTTTTTTTACCTTTTGTTATCTGAACTTCATGCTCATACTTAATAACAAATTAAAGTGAATGTGGAATTGTTTAAGATCTATGGTGAATGTGATTAGATACAACTAATTCACCCCCCCCCTCTCAGTTGCCTTGTTCATTTAAACAATTGGTATCAAAGCTTTGATTCCTAAAAGAATATCTTAACCACTTGAGGTAGATCAGATGGCGCACAAATTGACAATCCCTTTGTTCGATGGATCTAACTACAATTTTTGGAAAGTGCAGATGAGAGGTTACCTGATCTCTCTTGGCTACAAGACTTGGAAATATGTTGAGACAAAATATGTTGAGCCATAAAGTGGTCCCTCTTTTACAAATGAGATTTCTACCTATGAAGAAAATGAAAAAGAAAGGTATGAAATCTAGAGTGCTTTATCTAAGATTGAGCTAAGAAAAGTTGTTTCATTGGGAACTACTTATGGAGTTTGGGAAAAGTTGAAAGATATCTATGAAGGAAATGATAGAGTCAAATTATCAAAGAATTTAATAGTTAAGCATAGATATGAGAAATTTAAAATGGAAGAAGGTGAGGACATTGAAAGCTACTTTCAGAGGGTTGACATTGTAGTAAATGAACTTAAAAATCAAGGAGGTACTCTGACAGATGAAGATGTAATGGAGAAGATTTTGATGACCCTGCCAAAGAGCTACAATGTCAAGGTCTCAGCCATTGACAAAGTTTATGATCCAAAGAAATTCACTAAAGAACAACAATTTGGAACCTTGACCGCATTTGAAATGAGGAAATTTGGAAAAGAAAAGGAGAAATCAGAAACAATCTTCAAAGCCACAAAGTTAGAAAATGATCCAGATAGTGAAGGTTCAGATGAGTTGGAAGAAAATTTTACAAGAAAACTAAAGAAAGGTAATGGAAAGTACAAAGTTATGTCTCCTTTTAAATTTTTTAGTTATGGAAACATTGGTCACTATGCTTCAAGATGTCCAAATATAGCCATACACAAGAAGAGAAAAGACAATAAAGACAAAAATTTCAAGAAATTGTATTATGTTAGAGAGGATGTTGGAATTTCTGATGATGAATCTGATGTTGAGGATGATAAAGATGAATGCATGTTTCTAGCCTTAGAGAATAAATCAATGTCTACTAACCATGGAAGATGTGTAAAGGAATGTGGTCCAAAAAGAAAGAATGAAGAGATGGAAGGTACTCTGGTTTCTACCTTTCATGCTAGACAAGATGAATATTATTGGGTAATTGATAGTGGTTGCTCAAATCATATGATCGGAGACAAAAGTAAGTTTACTAAACTTGAAAATTATGATGGAGGATGTCATGTTTGGAGATGATTCTGGTGCAAAGATTGTTGGAAAAGGAACAATTAGTTTTGATGGAAAACAAAATAATGATGATGTCTATTATGTTAAGGGCTTAAGGCATAATCTCTGAGTGTTGGAAAAATGTATAGCAAAGAATTTAAGCTTGTGTTTTAGGATAATACTTTTGAGATCAAAAAAGGGTCTGGAACTTTCGTATTTGTAGGAAGAAGAGCATATGGAAAAATTTATCAGCTTAAGGGTGTTGATGGTTAGTGTTTTGTGTCTCAAGTTTAATGAAATTTGGCTATAGCACTGGAGGATGGGACATGTAAACTTTGAAAACCTGATCAGGATTAGTTCAAGAGAAGCTATCAGGGATTTGCCAAGAATCACAAAGCCTACCAATGTTGTTTGCAAAAGTTGTCAGTTGGGAAAAAAAACAAGTTGCAGCTTTAAAGGAAAAGAACAATCAACTACCCGAATGTTGGAATTGATTCATACAAACCTTTGTGGTCCTACAAGAACAAGAAGTCTTAATGGTGACAGGTATTTTATGCTTTTTATTGATGATTATTCTAGAATGACATGGGTTACTTTTCTTAGGGAGAAAGCTCAAGCTCTATTCAAGGTGTTCAAGGCTATGGAAGAGAATGAAGTGAATCTGAAAGTCAAATATTTAAGGTATAAAAAAGGTGGAGAATTCACCTCTAATGATTTTAATATGTTTTGTGAAGAGCATGGTATAAAGAGGAATCTTTCTGCTCCTAGAACTCCTCAAGAGAATTGAGTTGCTAAGAGGAATAATTAGATAGTTCAAGAAGCTACAAATACTATGATGAATGAGACAAATGTACCTGAGGTATACTAGAGAGAAGCAATTCACACTATGGTCTATATTCTTAACAGAGTTCAGATCAAAAGCAACAGCACAAAGACTCCTTATAAATTGTGGTATGGAAAAATTCCTACTGTTAAATACTTTAAGGTGTTTGGAAGAAAATTTTATATTAAAAGAGATGATGAGAATCTAGGGAAGTTTGATGCAAGATGTGATGAAGGTATTTTTCTTGGATATATAACCAAAAGTAGAGCATATAGATGGAACAACAAAAGATTGAGAAAGATTGTTGAAAGTACAAACATAAAAGTTGATGAAAATATGCACAATTTAGTTGAAATAAGTGAAAATGAGCTAGATGAACTTGTTTGCAAACAAGAGAACGAGAAGAATAAGGAAGAAGAACAAATTGAAGAAGAAGAAGCTCTGGAACCTGCTCCTAAGACTCCAAAATATGTATAGAAAAATCATTTAGAAGAACAAATAATTGGAGACAAAGGAAAAGGTGTAATGAAAAGAAGCAAAGTGGCAACAACTGAGGTAAATTTGTGTCTAATTTCCAAGATAGAACCTAAAATAGTGTGTGAAGCATGCAAAGATGAAAATTGGGTTAGAGCAATGAAAACGAATTACAACAGATAGAGAAAAATCAAAGATGGGAATTGGTTCCTAGACCGGTAAACAAGAATATAATTGGTACAAAATGGGTATTCGGGAATAAGCTAAATGAGAATAGTGAAGTAGTAAGAAACAAATAAAGGCTTTTGTACAAAGGTCATTCACAGGTTGAAGGAATAGAATTTGAGGAAACATTTTCCTTGGTGGTAACAATGGAGGCTATTTGGATGTTTTTGGAATTTTCTGCTCACAAAGATTTCGAGGTATACTGGATGGATGTTAAGTCTGTGTTCCTGAATGGAGAATTGGAAGAAGAAGTCTACATGGAACAACCAGAGGGATTTCAATTATCAAATCAACCTAAAATTGTCTGTAAATTAAAAAAGGCACTATATGGACTTAAGCAAGCTCCCAGAGCATGGTATGCAAGGTTGGACATGTATTTGACTCAAAAAAGGTTCAACAAAGGCTCCACAGATAGTAATCTTTATTTCAAGATTGAAGGAAACAAAATTTTGATAGTATTAGTGTATATTGATGATATTATCTTTGGAGGAAATGAGGTTATGTGCAAGAAATTTGCAAAGGAGATGCAGAAAGAGTTTGAAATATCTATGATTGGTGATTTGAATTTATTCCTTGGAATTCAAGTGAATCAAATTGATAAGGGCATATAATTCATTTCACAATCAAAGTATGTTAAATAATTACTTAAGAAGTTTGGAATGGATGACTACAAACCGGTATGTACCCCTATGGTGACTGGGTGCAAACTAAGTAAGGATGATGAATCTCCTAAAGTTGATTAGAGAAAGTATAGATCTATTATTGGTGGACTATTATATCTTACTGCTACTAGACCAAATATCATGCATGTAATATGTTTGGTTGCCATATTTCAAGAAGAACCCAAAGAAACACATGTTACAACTATGAAAAGGATATTTTGATATCTAAAAGGGACTTTAGCTTATGGTTTGTGGTATCCTAAGGATACTAATTTTACTTTAAGTGCTTACACTGATGCAGATTGGGCTGGTTGTGTAGATGACTAGAAGAGTAAAAGTGGTGGTGCATTATTTCTTGGATGTAGGTAAGTTTCATGGCTAAGCAAGAAACATGATTCAATCTCTTTATCCACTACAGAGGCTGAGTACATTGCAGTAACATCTTACTGCACATAGGTACTATGGATGAAGCAAACATTGAAGGATATAGGAGTCATGTGTGATGAGCCTATCTCTATCTTCTGTGATAATACAAGTGCAATAAATATTTCAAAGAATCTGATAATGAATTCAAGGACAAAGCATCTATCTATCAGATATCATTTCTTAAGAGAGAAGGAATTGGAGAATGAATTCAAGATTGAATATGTTCCTACAAAGGATTAGATTGCTGATACCTAAGGATACTTTTCAGTATCTCTGGGAGAAGTTAGGGGTTACTGCCCTTCCTTCTTTGAACTAGGTGCACATAGAGGTGCATCAATCCAATGGATCTACATATTCATCATTTGTCTGGACTAATGATGAGTTCTACGCCTCAAGGGGAGTAGGAAGTATCATTATTGTTGTATGATATGTGTGTTGTCATGGGTGCACTCCTAAGGTGGAGTGATCAGAATTATATATGGTTGAAGAATTATGTAAAAACTTTTTGTTCTTTTCCATTGATGTTAAAAGGGGAGAGAGAGTCATGTGAAAAAGAATAGTGAAATAAAAAGGATAGTGTTTTCTTTGATGGTTTTCACATTGTGTGTTGCCATCAATGATAAAGAGGGATATTGTTGCAAGTATAAATGAGTATGGCGGTTTTTTCATTAATGTTGTCATTGATGTCAACACAATATAGGTTTTTGCAGAGAAAGGAAACAAGTGATTGTAGGTTGTGCGTGTATAGTTGAGATACTGTTGAGATGTTGTGAGTACATGGAGCTATCTTTATGGTGTTGCAGGTGTGCTGATATGATGAGTTACCAAGTTCTTTTGAGAAAATTAATAAATAGTGAAGACAAAATTGTGTGTGTGTTCACCAGTATGCGCTTCGTATTTTTTCTGTGTTGATCCTATGCTCATGTGGATTTGAAGTGTTGATTAAGGACATCCTTGGGTGATATATCCTAGATTATAGCTTCTAGTTTGATGTAGAGTGAAAGATGAGTTCATCGGTTTGTGAACTAGTCTGGCAGAGTTGTTTGTTTATGGACTGGGAGAAATGTGTCTGCTCCACAGTCCTTTGCTGGTTTGTTTTAGGTCTTGCGGATTTGGAAGAAGGCATGTAATGGTTTTTTCTATGTTCTATCAAAAGTGTTCATGTTTTGGTGCTCTAGAAGACTAGTTTGAGAGTTACTATGTGTGTCTGTACAGTCTGGATGGACTGATGGAAAGTGTTCTATATATGAAGGTTGTTGCAGTAGCTGTGAATGAATCTAAAGGAATCTAAGATGTGTTCTAGTGTATTGTGAAGCATGTTATGTGGCCCACATGTTATCTTCTTGTTACAGAAGTGTGTACTTCAATGTTTATTGGTGTTTTCATTAGGTTTGGTTGACCTGGTGTTTACACGTCATGTGAAGGATAAGTATCAATTAAGGAAGCATGTGATTGATCCAAGATGTTATTTTAGGTCCTAGTTAAGTGTTGGTTTGGTCCACTCTCATTCTCATCCACCATGAGAATGTTAAGTTTCCGACCTAATTTAAATTTGTAAAATGAAGAGTGTGTAGCTAACCTTGGTGAAAGTTTCTAAGATTGAAGATTGTATAAATACAAGACAAGATGTTAAGGATTGAATGCCACAAGTGTGACTAGAAAGGTAGATGTGAGAGATTGTGTGAAATTGAACTAAGGAAGTGAGGACTTTAATGTGTTAGACTCCTAAAAGAAATGAGCTAATGGTGTCTACAATTCTCTAATCAAGGTTGTGGATGTGTGCAAGTTGTTGTGGTGAATCTTCTGTTGCATTGAGATAATGTTCTCTGTGTAACATTCTTCTTTCTATCTTTCTTTATCTATAGGAAATGAGCCTCCCATTTGGACAGTGAGTCCTATCTATGGCAGTGAGCCTCCCATTTGGATAATGAGTCCTATCTAGATAGTGAGTCCTATCTAGGGTAGTGAGCCTTCTAGTAGTAAGCCTCTTTGTTAAACGGTTTTGCAATTACTCTTATATTGTGAGTTAATCCTCATCGTGGTTTTTCCCTTATTGGGTTTTCCATGTACATCTAGAATTTATTTTGTTTTCTTTTTGTTATCTACACTTCATGCTCATACTTAATAACATATTCAAGTGGATGTGAAATTGTTTGAGATCTGTGGTAAATGTGATTAGATATAATTGATTCACCCCCCTCTCATTTGTCTTATTCATTTCAACAAATATATATATAGAACATATCTTTGGTTCAATACAAGTAGCATGGTGTGTGCAAATAGATAAAAGGGTGCAAAGGATTATCCAACAAGAAACAAATAAGGAAGTGGAAGGCAAGTTCAGGAAGGAGTAATCAGTAGTGCAAGGAAGGTGGGTAGAAGATTCTTGATCGAATATGTTGTAGACAGACATTATGCTTTAGCAAGAACTATATTCATGCATATGCAGATGCAATTATAGTAGTTTAGTTGTGTAACATATACTCTGGAAGTAAGCCATCTCTCAGCTACAATTTGTAGTTTTTGTATCTTGGGCAGTGAGCCCACAGGAAGTGAGCCTTACCTGCAATGAGCATTTTGGTAGTGATCCCTTGTAAAAATCACCTTAACTGGTGTCACCTTAACCGATGTCACCTTAACCGGTATTCTATAATTGAGAATTAGCATTCTTCATGGTTTTTTCCATCTTGGGTTTCCACGTAAATTCTGGTGTTCATTGTGCATGGTGTTGTTATGTGCTTTCATGTTCATATCTATTTGATTATTATCTGATTGATTTAAGCTTGCTCTAGATTAATTAAAGTCAAGAAAATATTTTTATGATAACTGATTCACCCCCCTCTTAATTATCTAGATTGTTCAACAATTGGTATCAGAACCTGCTCCCTTGCAAATAAAGCTTAACCACTTGAGAGAGATCTTGGTAGTTTGAATAAATGGTAGGAGACTATTACTTTGTTGAAGAACTGAAGACATTGTTAGATGACATGGAGAGCATAGAATCTGAAAATGAAGAATTGAAAGAAAACATCAAGGAGGAAAATGCCTGTATCTCAAAGCTAAGGGAGAAAATCTAGAAATTCAAAGCAAGACACACAGAGATCAGCCAGGAATTAAAGGAGTCAAAGGAATGTATTATGGATTTAAAGCTATGATTGGATGAATGCAAGAAGACTGAAGAAAATCTCAAACAAAAATTAGAAGAAAATGAGAAGTTAGATCAAGAGTTAAGAAGGCTGAAATTAGAAGAGTATGTGAAAGTAGCATAATTCTAGATCAACTCTTGTCCCTACATAAATGTCACAAGGATAAGGGAGGACTTGGATTCTTAGGTGAAAGCTCAAATTATAACACTAAGGGCAAAGACAAAGTAGTTGAAGCTAAAGCGAGTTCTGTTGTAATAAGCAAGGTCCAAAACTCTAGAACAACTACAAAAAGAACTCCAGTCAGGCAACCAAATGCTCAAAGGTACTTATCATTTAATGGCTATTGTTTTCTATGCAAAAATTTTGGACATAAGGTTGTAGAGTGTAGAAGCAAGAAGGAACCGAGTACTCAATGCTTTAATTTCCACAAGTTTGTGTTGCAAGTATGAGCAAGTTTGGTGGTGTTGTCATTAATATTGTCATTGATGTCAACACAGTACATGATGTTGCAGATTGTGCATGTATAGTTGAGATGCTATTGAGATGTTGTGAGTACATGGAGCTATCTTTTATGGTGTTACATATGTGCTAAAATGATGGGATACCAAGTGCTTTTGAGAAAACTAATAAAGAGTGAAGTCAAAGTTATGTATGTGTTCAGAATGTGCTCTAGTATGTGCTCTACATTTCTTCTATGTTGATCCTATGCTTGTGCAGATCTGAAGAGTTGTTTATGGGCATCTATTGGTGACATCTCTTGGTTTTTAGCTTCTATTTTGATGGAGTGTGAAAGTTGTGTTCACCGGTGTGTGAACTGGTTTGACAGAGTTGTTTATCTATGGACTAGGAGAATTTTTTTCTACTTCACAGTCCTCTACTGATTTGTTTTAGGTTTTATGGATCTAGAACATGTATTGTGATAGTGGTCTCTGTGTTTTGGCAAAGGTGTTCATGGTTTGGTGCTTTGGAAGACGAGTTCCAAAGCTTTTGTGTGTATCTATGTGTCTAGATGGATTGTTGGAAGGTGTTTTGTGTTCGAACGTTGTTGCACTTGATGCAGATGTATTTGAAGGTATATGAGATGTGTTCTCGTGCATATTGAACTTTTTTATGTTGTCCGCATGTTATCTTCTTTCTGGGAAGCATGTACTTCAATGTTCATTTGTGTTTTCATTAGGTTTGGTCGACCTGGTGTTTACACTTCATATGAAGGATTAAAATTTAATTAAGGAAGCATGTGTTTGATCCAAGATGTTGTTTTGGGTCATAGTTAAGTATTGGTGTGGTTCACTCCCATTCCTTTCCACTGCGGGAATGTTGATTTTCCAACCTAATTTGAATTTATGAAATGAAGCGTAGGTAGTCAACCTTGGAGAAATCTTCGAAGGTTGAAGAGTGTATACATGAAAATCAAGATGTTGTGAATATGTGTATCAAATCAAGAAGAAAAGAAGAGTTGTGCGAAAGTGAATTGAGGCAGTAGTACTTTAATGTGCTAGATTCCTGAAAGCAGTGAGCTGACGATGTCAACAATTCTTCTGATCAAGGTTGTAGATGTGTGTAACATGTTGTGGTGGATCTTTACTATAATCATTTGTTTTTGTATGCAGTGAGCCTCCCTATTGGATAGTGAGTCCTTTTTGTAGGCAGTGAGCCTCTTGTATTTAGTTTTTGCTATTACTTTATATTGTGATTAATCCTCACCATGGTTTTTCCCTTATTGGGTTTTCCATGTAAAATCTGGTGTTCATTGTGTTGATTTTTCTTTTTGTTATCTACATTTCATGTTCATACTTAATAACAAAATTGTGTGGCTGTGAAGTTGATAAGTGTTCGAAGTTTGAATTTGAATTTGGTGACAACTGATTCACCCCCCTCTCAGTTATCTTGTGCCTTTCAACAATTGGTATCAAAGATTTGGTTCCTTGGTGAAAAGCTTAACTGCTTAAGGTAGATCGGATGGCACACAAATTGGTGATCCCTATGTTTGATGGATCTGACTACAATGACTGGAAAGTGTAGATGAGAGGTTACATAATCTCTCTTGGTTACAAGATTTGGCAGGCTATTGAGATGAAGTATGTTGCACCAGAAAGTGGTCCTACTACTACAGATGAGGTTTTTGCTTATGAGGAGAATAAAAAGGTGAGGTATGCGATCTACAATGCTTTATCTAAGACAGAGTGAACTAAAGTTATTTCTTTGGGCACTACTTATGAAGTTTGGAATCAGTTGGAATCTTTATGAAGGAAATGATAGAGTGAAATTGACAAGGAAGCTAACAACAAAATACAGATATGAAAATTTGAAAATGAAAGAAAATGAAGATATTGCAAGCTATTTCTAGAGGGTTGATCTTGCAGCAAATGAATTTAGGAATCAAGGGGGCACTCTGATAGATGAAGATATAATCGAGAGGATTCTAATGACCTTACCAAAGTGTTACAATGATAAGGTTTTAGTTATTGAGGAAACGTATGATCCTAAGAAATATACTAAAGAAAAGCTATTTGGCACCTTGACTGCATTTGAGATGAGAAATTTTGGAAAGAAAGAAGAGAAGACAGAAACAACATTTAAAGCAACAAAGACTGAAGATGATCCAAATAGTGATGGTTCAGATGAGTTGGAAGTGAACTTTACAAGGAAGTTGAAGAAAGGTATTGGTAAGTATAAAGGCATGTTGCCCTTTAAATGTTTCAGTTGTGGTAATATTGGTCATTATGCCTCGAGATTTCTAAATAGATTTGTACATAAGAAGAACAAAGATCATAAAGATAGAAAGGATAATAAATTCAAGAAGTTGTATTATGTTAGAGAAGAAGCCAGAATCTTTGATGATGAATCTGATTATGAGGGTGATGATAGTGAATGCTTGTTCTTAGCTTTTGAAAATAAATTTGTGTCTGCTAACTCTAAAAGATGTGCAATAGAAAGTGATTTAGAAAACAAGAAGGAAGGTACTTTGGTCACTGCCTTTCATGCTAGATAGGATGAAGACTAATGGGTGATTGGCAGTGAATGTTCTAATCACATGACCAGAGATAAAAGTAAGTTCACAAAACTTGAAAAATATGATGGTGGTTTGGTCATGTTTGGTGATGATTCTGGAGCAAAGATTGTTGGGAAAGGTATATTTATTTTTGATGGAATACACAACACTAATGATGTATATTATGTAAATGGCTTAAGGCATAACCTTTTGAGTGTTGGACAGATGTGTTGCAAAGGTTTCAAACTTGTGTTTCAGGATAATTCCTATGAGATCATAAAAGGGTCTGGAGCTATGGTTGCTACAGGAAGGAGAACACATGGAAACATCTATCAGCTTAAGGGTGTTGATGGTCAGTGCCTTGTATCAAGATTAGTTCAAGAGAGGTTGTCTAAGATCTACCTAAAATTACAAAGCCTACTAATACTGTTTGTAGAAGTTTTCAGTTAGGGAAATAGACAAGATGCAATTTCAAAGGAAAAGAGCAATCTACTATTAGAATGTTGGAATTAATTCATACTGACCTCTGTGGTCCTACCAGGATAGGAAGCCTAAATGGTGACGGGTATTTCATGCTGCTTATTGATGATTATTCTTGAATGACATGGGTTGCTTTTCTTAGAGAGAAGACACAAGCTCTGGATAGGTTTAAAGTGTTCAAAGCAAGACTTGTATGCAAAGGATACTCAGAAGTTAAACACATAGAATTTGAAGAAACATTTTCCCCAGTGACAAGAATGGAAGCTATTAGGATGCTTTTGGCATTTTCTATCCACAAGGACTTCAAAGTATATTAGATGGATGCCAAGTTTTCATTCTTGAATGGAGAACTAGAAGAAGAAGTATACATGGAACAACCTAAAGGACTTTAGTTATCAGACAACCCCGATATGGTTTGTAAGTTGAAAAAGGCATTGTATGGACTGAAACAAGCTCCCAGAGCATGGTATGCTTGATTGGATAGATACTTGACACAACAAAAGTTTAATAAGGGCTATGCAGACAACAATCTTTATTTCAAGATGGAAGGAAACAAAATGTTGATAGTGGTAGTATATGTTGATGATATCATTTTTGGAGGAAAAGAAGGTATGTGTAAGAGATTTGCAGAGGAAATGCAAAAAGAATTTGAAATTTCTGTGATCGGCGAGTTGAATTTCCTTCTTATTCTTCAAGTAAATTAAACTAATAAGAGGATATTCATTTCACAATTGAAATATGTGAAAGAGTTGTTAAAGAAGTTTGGAATGGATGACTCCAAACCGGTTAGTACTCCTATGTTGACCGGATGTAAGCTGAGTAAAGATGTTGAATCTACTAAAGCTAATCAAATCAAATACAGATCTATGATAGGTGGATTTTTGTATCTTACTGCTACCAGATTTCAAGCAAAACCTAAAGAAGCACATGTTATAGCTGTAAAGAGGATATTCATGTATCTTAAAGGTACACCAAATTATGGCTTATGGTATCCTAAGGATATTGATTTCACTCTAAGTGCGTATACCGATGTAGATTGGGTTGGTTGTGTGGATGACCAAAAGAGTACTAGTGGAGGTTGTATTAATGGGTTATTTTCAGGTAGATTAGCAGATTAGATTAATAAACAAAACCCAAAGAAACTATGAAACACATTAAAAGCTTAAAAAAATTAAAATAGTTATACCTGTTACTCATTGCTTCCATGATTCCTTTCCATAGCACCTTCTAGCTTGCAGCAATTGTGATTGTTGCCCTCATATTTGTGTGTGTGAGTAAATGATTGTTGCAGCAAGTTTTGAAGGATTTAAATGACAAATAAAGACTATGCCTATGACTATGACAAATGACTATAATGCCTATGACAACTAATCCAATTCAATATACTAAATTCCAAGAATGCAAGTAAAATCTAAGCGTAAATATGTCAGAATAATGAAGTGGTCCCAAGAATGTGAGCAAATTGGTATTTTATAGAAAATGCAATTTTGGACAGAGGGACAAGATTGAAAGCTGACGGAAGCCTAGAATCAGTGGACGAGATTTCATGTGACAATCCCTAATTAGGGTTAGGGAAAAATTATTAAATGAGTGGTCAAGATGTCATTTGAGAAAATTGAATCGGCGGTCGAGAATAAATGTGATAATTAGTCAAAAAGATAAATATTTTCAAAAATCAAGAAGATAAAGACTACTTGATTTGTAAGATTCAAAAAATCAAGGGATAAAGGTTGAATTGAAAAGCAAATTTGAAAAAAATCAAGAATTTGCTCAATTACTTGATTTTTGGAAGAAGATTACCATTTTGAGTTAAATAAATTCAAAATATGGATTTTGTGTGACAGTAAATAATTGATTTTTAGATTATTTACTAAAATGAAGTAACAGTTAATAAAGTGAGATCATTTTAAATAATTTATTTATTTAAAATGAGAGAAATGTTAAATTAGGTAATTAAATAATTAAAGATAATCATTTAATTTAGAGGATTATGACTGATAATTAAATAAATTAACAAATTCATTTAATTATGAAAGTTAGTGACATACTAAATAAATAAATAAAATTCATTTATTTAATAATCAGGAAGACATAAGGAATTAAATAAATTCTGAAATTTATTTAATTGTAAGAAGATAATAGACCATTAGTGACATATCGAATAAATAAATAAAATTTATTTATTTCATAATCATGAAGAATAAAAGACATGAATTAATTAAATAATTATGAATTATTTAATTAATAGTCAAATGTGGACGAAGGACATAATTAAATGTCATAATTATGCTAGGATGAAAGTGGTAAAATAGAGCTTGCGGGCCTAGGTCATTTTTACATGTCTACAGAGGTGCTTTCTTTCTTGGTGGAAGATAGGTTTCATGGTTAAGAAATAGGATTCAGTTTCTTTATCCACTACAAAAGTAGAGTATATTGTTGCAACATCTTGTTGCACATAGGTTTTGTGGATGAAGTAAATATTGAAGGATATTGGAGTTATATGTGATGAGCCTATACCTATCTTCTATTATAATACAAGTGCTATAAACATTTCAAAGAATCTGGTAATTCATTCAAGAAAAAAACATATATCTATCAAATATCATTTCCTAAGAGAGAAGGTATTGGAGAATAAAGTCAAGCTGGAGTATGTGTCTACAAAGGAACAAATTGTAGATATATTTACTAAGGCTCTTCTGAAGGATACTTTTGAGTATCTTAGGGAGAAGTTAGGGGTCATTGGCCCTCTAAACTAGGTGCACATGGAGGTGCATCAGTCTAGTGGATCCACAGATTCTTCATTTATTTGGACTAATGAATAGGTCTACTTCGTAGGGGGGTAGAAATTTTTCATTGTTGTAGTATGAGTTGTATGGGTGCACTCCTAAGGGGGGATGATCAGAGCTTTTGATCTTTTCCATTGATGTCAAAGGAGGAGAGAGAGTCATGTAAAAAAAAGTAGAAGAGGAAGAGAAGGTCTTTGCCCAGAATATTGAGAAAGCAGGAATGATGTGAGGAGAGTTGTATTTGATGATTTTTCACATAATGTGTTTCCATCAATGAAAAAGGGGGAGATTTTTGTAAGTATGAGCAAGTTTGGTGGTGTTGTCATTAATGTTTTCATTGATGTCAACATAGTATAGGATGTTGCAGATGTGCTGAAATGATGGGTTACCAAGTGATTTTGAGAAAATTAATAAAGAGTGAATTCAAAGTTATGTATGTGTTCAGAATGTGCTTCGGTATGTGTTCCGCGTTTCTTCTATGTTGATCCTATGCTTGTGCAGATCTGAAGGGTTGTTTATGGGAATTTTTTAGTGACATCTCCTGGTTTGATGCAGTGTGAAAGTTGTGTCCATTGGTGTGTGAACTGGTTTGAAAGAGTTGTTTGTCTATGGACTAGGAGAAATGTTTTCTACTTTGTAGTCCTTCGCTAATTTATTTCAGGTCTTGCGGATCTGGAACATTTCTTGTGATGGTGGTCTCTATGTTCTGGTGAAGGTGTTTGTGGTTTGGTGCTCCGAAAAATGAGTTCCAGAGCTTCTATGTGTATCTGAGTAGTCTGGATGGACTGTTGGAAGGTGTTTTGTGTTCAAAGTTTGTTTCACTTGATGCAGATGTATCTGAAGGTATCTGAGATTTGTTCTCGTGCATATTGAAACATGTTATGTCATCTACATGTTATCTTCTTGCTGGGAAGGGTGTACTTCAATGTTCATTTGTGTTTTCAGTAGGTTTGGCCTACCTGGTGTTTACACTTCATATGAAGGATTAAAAAATTAATTAAGGAAGCATGCGTTTGATCCAAGATGTTGTTTTGGGTTGTAGTTAAGTATTGGTGTGGTCCACTCCCATTCCTTTCCACCGCAGGAATGTTGAGTTTCCAACCTAATTTGATTTTATGAAATGAAGCATATATAGCTGACCTTGGAGAAAGCTTCTAAGGTTGAAGAGGGTATAAATTCAAATCGACATGTTTCCAATATGTGTATTGAATCAAGAAGAAAAGAAGAGTTGTACGAAAGTTAATTGAGGTAGCAGTACTTTAATGTGCTAGATTCCTGAAAGTAGTGAGTTGATGGTGTCTAAAATTCTTCTGATCAAGCTTGTCGATGTGTGTAACCTGTTGTGGTGGATCTTTACTGTAATCATTTGTTTCTGTAGGTAGTGATCCTCCCTATTATATAGTGAGTCCTTTCTATAGGTAGTAAGCCTTTGTATCTGGGCAGTGAGCTCTTGAAAATGAGCCTCTTGTATTCGGTTTTTGCTAGTACTTTATATTTTGAGTTAATCCTCACCATGGTTTTTCCCTTATTAGGTTTTCTACGTAAAATCTGGTGTTCATTGTGTTGATTTTTCTTTATGTTATTTGCATTTCATGTTCATACTTAATAACAAAATTGTGTGGCTGTAAAGTTGATAAGTGTTTGAAGTTTGACTTTGAATTTGGTGACAACTAATTCACCCCCCCTCTTAGTTGTCTTGTGCCTTTCAATAGTTTGGTCACAAAGAAAGTCATTGTAGAAGTGAATTATCTAATCCAGCAAGAAGGAATAGAATGAATAATCTCTTTCATGGTTATTGATATTTATGCCATGGTTATGGTCACAAAGATAATCAGTGCAGATCAAGGGTTCACTCAGTTAAGTCAAGACGAAGATGTTACAAGTGCAATCAACCTGGACATTATGCTAACACATGCAGATATGTTGCTCCAAAAAATCCTGAAAAACAAAAAGAAGGTTGCAAAATCAGATGAACCTAAGAAGAATACAACCATGGTTTGGAAGAGAAAGGAAACAAGTGTGGGGAACTCTTCTATGGCACTGAATCTCGGTACATGCTCTTCCAAAATTTGATCAAATTGCCTTGGATTAGGGGGAGTTTTGCAATGCATATCTTGTCGGTTCCCCCTCTCCAAAGTAATATTGATGAGTTTTCAACATGACTAAGTTCGATCTAGTTGGTAATGTATGATGAAGCTTAATCTAGTTGATTGAAAAGTGAAATACAATTGTTGGCATCATCAATATACGTCTTTGGCAGTGAAATCATCATGAGAAATTAAAGATAAAAGGTGGAGTTTCAAATCATTACTCACAGTTTGCAAAGAATGAGAAGAGGTTTCGCTGAGCAATAAAAGGATTGAAGAAGTTAAGCGTGACAATGGAATTTGTGTTGGTTAATAGTGAATCCAGTAGTGATATTCTGCTGAGATTAAAGGGAGTAGAGTTGGACAAATTTGATCATCAGAAGATGAAGGAAATGAAACTAGGGTTGAAAACTGATGAATTGTAGAATGTAAGTGCCTTGGGTATGAATTTATGGGGAGAATTTCCTTGGATTACTGACAAAGATTCTATCTTGTTCCTATTGAGTTGATTCAAGGATGGCAACATCATTTTTGGAAAACCCTATCTGATCACTAAGGAAGCCATTGAAGCTATTACTGGATTATACAATGTTGGTGACCTCCCTGGGAAGAAAGTAGTGAAATACAGAGATGTGGAGGAACTTACCAGTATCAAAAAAGACCCCTAAGCTCTACTGATAAATACCCTTGTCAATCCTGCAGTAAGAATGTATTTGGTTGAGAGTTATTTCTTCTAGTTTGGGTCTCTGCTCATATGCTAAGTATTTTACTTTCTGAGTTCACTACCGTCAAAGGATAATGTTAAGTGGAAGTCTGACATCCTTGTCAGAAAGCAAGTTTATAGATATTTGGAATGTATGGAAGATAAATCAAGTGCATGCAAAGTTTATTTCTCATCCTTGCAGATGGATCTATGCCCTAGTGTGATAATGTCTAGTGTTATGCCTATCAATCATTTTGAAGAGGGTTCCTCCTCTAGTAAGGAGTTAGAGGTTGTCATTGATGGTTCCCCTCCGGAACTTAAAGGAAGAAAAATTAACACAAAATATGTCATCACTATCTCAAAAGAGATGGAGAAGGAAGAAGAGTCTCTACTTGGATCTGACTCTTTCAATCTAGATAAAATTTGTTCAGTGTTGGATGAAGGTGATATGAAAAAAAATTGTGAAATTCTGTATGTCTGCTCTCCAGATAGCAGACCTAGAATTGAAGATGCTTTTGTTGATTATTTGCTCAAAAAGGGTATTACTATTTTAGTTGTTTTTGACTCTTTATCGAATGATCTGGTAGAAATTTTTTAAGAAAGGTTGTTGTGGGAAAGATCTAAAGGTCATAAGATCCAAGCTATGATTGAGAGAAGGTGTGTCAAATCCAAATAGAAGTTATCCAAACACATTGGTGAGACAAGAGAATAAATTAAGGAGATGTCTAACATCTACAGGTATTGTCTCTGGTGGCCTACTATTGTTGATAATTTTAGGAGAAAAATTGAAGCTATTGAATCTGAATTGAATGATATTGGAAAGTTTTTTGACTTCTTCAAATATAAAGATGGAAAACAAAGAATAAGAGTTGGAGAGTTGCAAGCTGAGTTTTTTTTTTTCAGAGATAGAGGGAATATTTTGTTAGAACTTTCTGGTTGGTCAAAGAAATTGTTTAGGTATGGTTGGATCATCTCTTTGGGATACTTTCTGATGTAGAGGATTGTGAACAACAATGCCTATCTCCAGACTGGTCATCTTCATTTATGTTGTTGGGTCTACATGACAGTATGTGTTCCAGAATGGTTTATGTAGTACAAGCTTGGAAGATGATTCTTCTAACTATGAGAGAAAGGTACAAGAGAAAATTTCATGTGAAAAGTGTTATTTTTACTTGATCTCTTGAATATTCTTATTTGGCCCTTTTCCTTTAATGGAAAAAAGGGGGAGAAAAATGAAGAGAAAAATAAAAACAAAAAGAGGAATTGATTTGCTTGACAAAGGGGGAGCACTTGGAGTTTTGTGTTTTTTAGTTTTTGTTGTTTTTCCATCAATTCCAAAGGGGAGATTATTGAGAATTTGAGATGATTTAGCATTGTTTTCATTGATGTCAAAACCTGGGATACAGAAGGTCGTGCTCTAGATGATATATAGAAACGATCTATCCTATCAGGTGCTATGATGTTGTGTAGTGTGGATGTTATCCTTGATCTAGATATGGTGGTACTTCTTTTTGGGACATTTGTGGAAGATAGTTAATATAGAATAATGAAGAATAATCTTTTGATATTGGCTCCTATGCTCAAAGCTTATTCCAAGTATCCTTGTTGTATGGACATTCATGTAGCATGTTACAAGTTTTGGTATGTCTAATTATGTTTCTCCGATTGATACTGAAATTGATGGATATCAAGATTTTTTCTTGGTTATGGCATTCCCATTGGCTCCAAAATATATTTCATGTAATTCAAAGTTTTCTATCTTTTGGTAATTATTCTATCTTATGTATGGCCTATTTATGGGTCCCTTAGTAATGTGGTAAGAAGATCTTTATGTGTGACCTATCCTCTAGGTCTAGTGCTAGCGTGCTAAGCCTTATTGAATATTTCAAGGTTGTTCTTCAAGCCAACATGTTTTTCTAGGCTGACTTACTTTGTTCTACGAATACACACACACACATACACACACACACACACACATATAGAACATATCTTTGGTTCAAGACAAGTAGCATGGTGTGTGTGAACAAAGAAAAGGGTGTGAAGGATTATGCTTCAAGAAACAGAGAAGGAAGTGGAAGGAAAGTGTCAAGAAGGAGCAATCAGTAGTGTAGAAGTTGTGCAAGAAAGGAGGGAAAAATATTCTTGACTGGATTTTTTGCAGACAAACATTGTCCTTCAGTGAGAACTATATTCATGCATATGCAGATGCAATTATAGCAGTTCATTTTTGTAACATATACCCCAACTATAAGTTGTCTCTCAGCTGCAATAGCTAGTTTTTGTATCTTGGGCAGTGAGCCCACCAGTAGTGAGCCACCTGATAGTGAGCCACCTGACAGTGAGCCTTACATGCACTGATAATTTTGGTAGTGAGCCCTTGTAAAAATCATCTTAACCGGTGTCACCTTAATTGGTGTTCTATAATTGAGAATTAGCATTCTCTGTGGTTTTTCCATCTTGGGTTTCCACATAAACTTTGGTGTTCATTGTGCATGGTGTTGTTATGTGCTTTCATATTCATATTTGTTTGATTATTATCTCATTGATTTAAGCTTGTTCCAGATTAATTAAATTCAAGAAAAAAATATATGATAACTAATTCACCCCCCCTCTCAGTTATCTGAACTGTTCAACATACCTTAGACCTAAAATACCTTCAAGTTGAGATCACATGAATTAGATTTGATACAACTCGATCTATAAAGTGATGGAAATACTCTTCTAACACTCATCAATTTATATAATCTATTATTCAACCCTACAAGAACCTTAATAACAATTCCATTTCCACTTCTATTAGATATACAATAATTTTATCATGTTCATGTAATTTGTAAATGTGTAAAAGAAATAGCAAATAAGAAAAATTCATGTTTGAGAGGCATTCACATAAATTAAGACAACCAAGTTACCTTGGAGAAAAATTGAAAGGTAAAAATTGTTAGAGTAATAAGTTATTCCACTTAATTAATTATATCATATTGATTAATTAATTAAGTCACTTATTCCTTTATTTACTTAAGCTAAACTTAGGCACATTAATAATTAATTATTTATTAATTATTAAGTGTGCACACTAGGGTTTCATTTAGGGTTTCCCTTTTAGGGTTTCTTGATCTCCTTCATAAGGATTGATCTCTTTGTAACAATTGATTCTCTCAATGCATTTTTACTTTAAGGTTTACAGAACATCTTCTTTGGTTGTGCATGTCTTTTCCATGTGACAGGCGATTGCATGCAGGTGATCTTGGGTTATGTGGATTTTTATTTCTCAAATCCTAACATGGTATCAAAGCTCCAAACCTGCAGTTGCCTATTCGTGATTTGAAGATATGGCCTTTCAGTGAGTTTTGAATGCAAGGGTTTCCACAGGCATCTTTTTTGCAAGATCTGGGGGTAGCCAATTTTTTGGGACACTTTGGGCTCAAACGGACACCGCCATTGCATTCGCAGCGACCAAAAACCCTAAAAATGCTTATCATTTCGTCGATTTTGGTGCAGTTGGTCTGAAGGAAAAAAAAATTGCCAGGGAGGCTATACGGCCTCCCCAGCTCGCTTCCCGAAGCACGATTTTCCAAAAAAAAAAAAGGATATTTGTGCCTGCCATCGGCACCTCCAGTTCTAATGAGATCTGCCATCCAGCCACCACCGGGCAGCCACTGGCCCGCCACACCTATCGGGCTCCTCCACCCACCCGCCGCTTGGCCATAGTCAGCCCCCAGCTCCGCTAGTGGTTCTATAACAGACCAAGAGCTCCGAGACCAGCCCCTGGCCGACAAATCCACCTGGGAATATTCCATTGGCAGAGAATATTCCATCTGTGAGCGAAGAATATTTTGATTATCGCAGAATATACCGATGAACGAAAACTTTTTCCAGCAGTATTTATGCAGTCTCCGTACAGCTGTCAAATTTTTTGCATGGGGGAGATTTTTTCCGCCGACGGCTAGATGGCCGTCAAATTTATGCTCATGAACTGCTGACATTAGCATGACGTAAGCGTACGGCCGGCCCTCTTTGCCCTTCCTAGCCCTAATTTTTTCTTAAAGGAGCAGTTTTTTTCTTTTGGTCATAACTTGGGCATACGGTATCAAAATCAGGCAAACGAGATATCGCCGGAAAGCTGATTCTGAGCACTTTTTAGTGGTGCTATTTTTTTTCAATATTTTAATGTTTTCCTTCATTTATTTCTTTTTGAAGTTGGATGTTCTTTTTGGACTTTCGAGCTCATAACTTTTTGCCACGATCTCCGATTTTCGCTATCTTTGCAGCATTGGAAAGGTATTGAGGAGCTCTATGTTGCTGTCCATGCACTTTTTCTGTATCTATCCCAGGGTGATAGCTTAGTCCATATTTGGCCCGATGGGTTGTTTGGAGATTACTTGGATGTTTTGGCAGTTGGGAGGGTGCATCTTGCATCTTTGCACTTTGTTTTCAGTAATACATTTTTTAATAATTGCTTGTTGCTTCATAGATTCCAGAGTTGTTCCCGTTTGGATTTTTTGAGTGTTCCATGGCATCGGGTCTGTTGTTGCTTTATCATGATTCCTTGAGTCAATCAGTGACTCTCATCTAGTTTCAGTAGTAAATAGAAGAATCTTTCCTTGCTTGCCAGTATCAAGTTCCAGTGTTACTCTACAGAGTTCTTCCAGTGCTTCTTTGTAGCATGACATCTCATTGTAGGGGGGTTTTGTCCCACTAGGTTTTTCCTTCTCTACCTCTTTCTTGCATTTGTAAATGGGTACCTGATCAGGCCTTTGTTGCCGGGACCCATCTTTGCTTTCATGCATCTTATTCTAGTGTTTTAGCTTCTTCCTAAGTTCATCTTAAGGGGGGGTGTTAGAGTAATAAGTTATTCCACTTAATTAATTATATCATATTGATTAATTAATTAAGTCACTTATTCCTTTATTTACTTAAGCTAAACTTAGGCACATTAATAATTAATTATTTATTAATTATTAAGTGTGCACACTAGGGTTTAATTTAGGGTTTCCCTTTTAGGGTTTCTTGATCTCCTTCATAAGGATTGATTTCTTTGTAACAATTTATTCTCTTAATGTATTTTTACTTTAAGGTTTACAGAACATCTTCTTTGGTTCTGCATGTCTTTTACATGTGACAGGTGATTGCATGCAGGTGATCTTGGGTTTTGTGGATTTGTATTTCTCAAATCCTAACAAAAATATCCAACAATACTGAGTACTTTTATCCTCATTCAACTATCCACAATCCAATACAAATGATTGCAAAGCCTCTAGGGTGAAAAGGGGCCTTGAAAATAGTTAAAAATTACTCCCAATACCTATAATATTTCGTTTACCTTGAAAAAGATATCTCCACGCTTAAAAAATGAACATTGAATGAAGAGTACAATGAGAGACAACTAAACTCATGTCAACAAGACGTCTAATATATTCTTAACTAAAAGTGGTAACTTTGACCCATTGATCCAACAATTTTGATCCAATATTTAGAATACTCTAGATGAATAATTTAAACTTTTTGGAACCCATGTAGATGGGTAACAAATTTTAGATCCTCAAATTGTGAACCTTGGAAAGCAAAAAACCAAAAGTTTTAGAATTAATAATGAGAAATTACACTTGTAAGTTAGTATAGAAGATAGAAATGCAAGTATGATCCCATATAATATGGGAGAATTGATAAGAAATAAGTTAGGCTTATTTTAAGATGAATGATTTTGTATATCAAACTATTGGGTTTAGACTTTAGAACTAGTGAGTGTGTAGAAAGATTTCAATTATGTGCTAGAATCATGCATAAAAAATACTCACACAATATAGTGTAAAGCATAAAGGTGAAAGAGTAAAGTATGTACTTTTATTCTATACAACATTATAGCTTGTTAGAGAATGAACCAAATAGTTAATATGAACATTGCATTAGTTTTTAAGTTAATTTAGTTCTTAATGCAATGGTCCTTTGAGAAGAATTATATGTTGTATGTTGATATAATAAGAACTTTAAGGATTGTTAAGTATAATTTTCTTACTTGAAGTACATTTTTTTGTAATGGTGGGTTTAATCATGTTTGTTAATATCAAAGCTCAACTTCATAATGTAACTTTAATGATGAATGGAGGCTAAGAAGAGGGAGGAAGTTCAGGGCTTGATTTATAAGGAGAGAGTCTTCAAGCACTTGTTTTATGAACGGCTTGAGCACCATAAGAATTTGACTTGATCATCATGTGAGGTTATCTCAACCAATGGGAGAGGGCTACATGCTAGGTTGATAAATCAATGAAAGGGAGATTCTTGGCCTTTAGATGAAGTTAGGTACCTACTCAATGAAAGGTTATTTAAGTAAGTTTCTAACAAGATGAAATTAATGCACTTGATTAATTAAAGAAGCTATGAGCAATAGTGAACTCCTCCCTCTTTTAGTCATGTAAACCAAACAAGTGGTTATTCTACATCGTCTCTCTTATTGGGTAATATTAGAAAATGTAAAAGTTGTCCCCATAAAAAATTTCCAACATAAAAGAGATGAGTGGACTTCAACATAAACTTTTATAATGATAAAAATGATCACAAAGACTAATTATAGATGGCTATCGTTACTTTAATAGAATTATACTTTTAAATATTATACACATTAAGTTATATATCTTTATTTTGATTCTATTTTTAAATAAGAATTAAATAGGGCTACACAATTATTTGCCTTGTATTGATATTCAGACAACTAATATAATGAAGTGGATTGCCCACTATCATTTATTTAGTTATAAATTCTTACTACTTTTAATCATCCATTTATAACTGATCATGTTAGGCCTTGGCTTGGCTTGGCTTTGTTTGAGATTGGTTAGACATAGAATGATAATGTCCTTTTTTGTTTAAATCCACTATGCATATATTTCATTATATATACAATGAATATCCCCTCATAGGTTACTAGAAGATGGTGGTCCAAAGTCAAGCATCAATTTTATTCATGAGATAGTGGAACATGCTTGATATTTTGTTTATATTTTTAGGATTTTATTTTTTTGTAATTTTAAAAAGGTGTGTAGATCACTAAGTGAGCTAGAGGGCATATATCAAGATTTATTGTAAAGCAAGATGTAATCACTTACCCCTAGTGTCTAGCAATGTATGGAACACTATGAGTGGATGAATGGACTAGTGTGATGAAAATGGATATGTGAAGGATGGGGAGGATAGGAATTATGCAAATACATAGGATAATGGATTTTACTTCCAAGGACTATCTAGTATTAGGATAGCATGTTTGACCCAAGAAAAATGTTTGGATAATGCTTTGTCGGTGATTTTATGACATGGGATAGTATATGGTCAAAAGGAATGACCATATCAAGAGATTTCCCAAAAGTATGTTTTAAAGTATATGCCTTTATTCTTTATCAAGATCAAGATGGATAGGGAAGATGGATGAAAGTGGAATAGATTGTATGGATAGTGGTCTTAGGATAAAATGGAATGATGTATGGGATAAGATGCTCCCAAATGGAATTGTACACAGATAATCGATTGTTACACATGGTGCATTTTTTCCAGGTTTTTATCATGGTACTTGCCAAAAGTTCCACAAGAATGGTTTTCACTATTTGAAGATTATGTTTCTTTATTTTTTTTATTTTTTTAAATGATCATCAACTATGTGGGACCACTTGCTGATTTGGATGTAGACGTTGTTGTCATAAATGTACCAATAATATCCTACTTTGAGGAGTTG
Organism: Sequoia sempervirens; assembly: GCA_007258455.2. Taxonomy (NCBI): domain Eukaryota; kingdom Viridiplantae; phylum Streptophyta; class Pinopsida; order Cupressales; family Cupressaceae; genus Sequoia; species Sequoia sempervirens. The sequence goes on from VDFB02353493.1 coordinate 38,968,483, forward strand.
CTTCACCAAGATAATAGCACTTGTATACATCCCATGGATGTTATTGTGGTCCTCTTGATACTAGAGTTCGATTTATCTAAATGTGCACATCATGATAGAGTACCATTAGATTCCTTATGATAAAGTGTAGCTACCAAGACATGGTGAATGTGGGATTTGTATTTTTTGGATTTTAAGAGAGATGAGAGATATTGATGGGGGATGTGAGATGTGGATGAATTACTTGGTAGTTTGGATACAGTATATTTTATTTTCCAAACTTGATATGGTGGATGATGGAGTGTGGATGTGGGATTTTGGGTGTGGTTGGGACCAATGGTTTGATACACTTTGTGTGTTGGTATTGAAGTTTTCTTTGAAGGAGGTGGACACTTTTCATATATGGAAGGCCCTTTTTGAGATGGCTCCATAATTTCATTGACTTTTGGATTTGGATTTGGATTGGATGCTTTGCATTATCCAGTTTTCCTTGGGATCTGTTTCGACTTTAGATGTCCACTATGAATTTTTAATTTATTTTCTTTAAAAGCTTTATTTTTATCTTTTTCTTTGTAAATAATTTTATCTTTTTGGCACCCATTAGTGGATGGAATAATTTGAGAATGATGATATGTGGTGTTAATTGGATGAGTGTTGCAAACAACCCTATGGCAAGGCTGTTCATGGCCCCTATTTTGATGTTTGCATCACATGAAGTTTCCCCTGGTATCATGGAGGTACTAGTAACATCCTTAAATTTATTGATTGATGAATAACCCAATCCTTGATATTTAGGATTGTAAGAGAATTGTACTAGCTCCAAAATACCTTGTTCATTTAAGCCTAATCCTTTTCCCTTATACTACATACTTTGATAGATTTTTATTGCAATAGGATACATATTTTTTTGGTAACAAGATGCTAATTCATCTTTGTGTTATTAGGATTCATCAATAGTAGTTATCTTATCATCAATAAGAAAGTTGGTTTTGATAAAAATGAGTGATCCAAGTTGAGAGGATATTGGTTCTTTCTTCACTTTCATGCTTGTTGATTCATTATTCTCAAATATGTATAGAGAGAATGACTATGGTTCTAGATGAACAAGGGAGAGATCATTTATGTGTCTATTGGAAGCAAGTTTCTCATCTATAGAAGTGGATGTTATTGGCATATGAATGGGATGAATTTGGTATCATGGATGACATGGAAATGGATAATGGGATATTGATCAAGGATAAGATGAGATGGAAATATTTGAATAACTTGATCTTGATTCATTTTAGGGACTTCTGCTTGATGCTTTGGATATAGTGTTCTTGACATAGATCGAGTTCTGATAATGTGGTAGGAATAAAGGACTCTTGGGTATCCTCAGAATGTGGGTATGGTGGTAATGAAATTTGAGTAGGAATCTGATGCAGAGGGTCAGGGACTTTGAAAGAAACACCAAGTTACAAGACTAACAATGATTCACTCTCAACCTTTCATCTAGGCGCCAGCATGGAGATAAGGCCTCAACTTTGCATTCATGACGTATTGGCTCCCTTATGGTTCCAAACCATTGGAGTGATCTCAAAGGGCTCAACCTAACCTTGCTTTAATGGTTTTCAATCCCTAACCCTCTGTCTTAGACCAAAACTCACCTTTGCTCCTTAAGCAACCTTCTAGCCCTATTAGGCCTATAGCGAAGGATTTTAGACTTTTCTCTCAAAATTCCCAAAGGAACCTCCAATATAATGACTGAATGAGATGAGGTTTATGATCTTACACAACATACTAGGTTCCTGATAGCACTTGTTTTAGACAAACCCTTCCAAAATCTGTTGTCTCCTCAAAAACTAGGCCTAATTAGCCCTATTTTCCAAAGCAACCCCTCTCTAAACTCAACCCCTGACCATGAAACTTTCAAAAATATCTTAACACATCCCCAAACCAAGGATTTTCAAGTTCTTAGTCTTCCATGACACCCCTAACACGCTCAAACACAAAACCCTCCTTAACTTGCCTCAAAACTAGGGCTTCTTGGATCTTGACTTCCCAAACACTTCTAGAACCAGTTAATTGACTCTACACCATTAGGAAAACATATTGAATCATTCCCAACTCAAAAAAATATCCCTCCTTTAGGTAGATCTCTTGCTGCTACACCCTAGGGTCCAACTTCAAGCACTTTTCACTGTCAAATCTTGGTGCACCCCATAGTATTCATCTCTCCTGCACATTATAGTGTTAGATTGGTATTATACATGTTAGAAATGATCCATTTCATATATTTTAGTCACCATTTTCCTTGAAATGGATCATTTATCCATAAAAACTCTCAAAATGAGTGCAAAATCTGAACTTTCTAGAGGACAGTCAGATGTATTGTTTAAAGAAACTATTTATTATTGCTTTCAAAACATAGAAGGGTTTAAAAACATGTAAATGAAAGTTCCAAAGGCATTCAACTGAGCATATCCTCAATAGAAATCAGTAGTTTATCAAAAAGACTCCAAAAATGTAAGAAAATTGTGTTTTTTTCTTATTTCCAGAAAATAGTCTGTACAGTACCTTCACAAACTGATCAACCTCCGTACAAATGATTATTTTGGGGTTATAGAACCATTCCCCAACTGATCAAACTGTTTTGGATTGATTAGGCTACATTAAAATGGTTAAAACTCCTAAAACTCATTTACCCGCCCAAATTGGAATTCAAAAATTTGAATTTCCAATCTTGAAATTTATTAAAATCTACCACCTAAAAACTATTGGATCTTCAATATCCAACCTTATTTGACCTAACTAAAGCATTATATTCCTATTTAGAGCCCTATAACATGATAATTCCAATTACATAGCATTTTGGTCCTAGGGTCCTTATCAGGACCCTTAGGACAGTTGATTCTCTTATTACATTTATCCATGCCAAATGCCATTATAGGCTTCAAGACATCATATGCTTTGGAATGCTTGACAGGTCTTCTTGACCCCTGCAAACTCCTGGCTCTTGAACTGACCCCTAAGGACCTTGGGTGCTCCTGCACCAGAATCACTGGAGTGGGTATGACGGGTGATGGGATAGATTATGGTGCTTGGTCTGAGATTTATTGGTTATAGACTAGATTTGTATCAAACAATGGATTATCTATCTTGGATATCCCTTGGGGAAAATCCTGACAAGTGTTATTAGTGGATGATTCGGTTGATGGGGATGATGTGGATTGATTTTGCAAAGGTTCTAGGGATGAAGGAATGAGATGAGATATGGAGGATTCTTGTGGGGGTGCTTCTTCAATATGACCTATTATGAATTCATCTGAGGTGGATATGTTATGGAAATTGCTAGGCATAAGTAAATGGTTTTGATCATGCTTGAGAAGGTTATCTTGATATATGCGTAATGTTTCACTATGTAATCCATAGATATTATTAATGTGATTATTTTGTGATTAATTTTTAGGATGATCTTCAATAGCAATGTCTCCCCTATCAACGAGATCTTGGATAAGATTCTTCAATTTATAGCAACCTTGAGTGATATGTCCATGTGTTCTATGATAGGAAAAAAAAATTGTGTCTCTCCACAATATAGGTTAACCTATGGTTTATACTGTCTAATCTTTGGGAGTGTGATAATGTTATATTGAACTAATTTCTTAAGTGTTGATTCAATGGTTTCGCCTAATGGTGTGCATTTATATTGAGGAAAGTTATTTTATTTAGGAGGCACATTGTGTTGATTATCTTGGATGGTTCATAGAGTTTGACTAGTGGGTGGTGTTTGTAGTATTATTGTTGATTGAGTGTTTTGAGCCATTTTAGCATCTACCATACCATCATTGACCATATTCTTATTCTTTGACCAAAATCAAGATTTATCATTGAAATAATTAGGACTATTTTTGTTTTCTTTGAATATTTTCACAAGTCCCTTTTCTATAAGGTGTTTATCAATGATAATCCATTTTCTATGACTTCATTAAATCTATGAGAGTATAGTATTTTGAGGTGAAATCCTATTTCCATGTTCAAGTTTTCAATGAATATTTCCACCAATTGTTGTTCAGGCATATGAGAAGGACATTTACTAGCAATACTTCTCCATCTTTGTAAGGAGGCAAAGGACTCTCTATTATTTTGTTTAGAATCACATAAGTCTTTTATGGAGATTTATCATTCCATGTTGTATGAAAAGTGTGTTATGAATTTATTAGTTAATTCATCAAAATTCTTAATGCTAGTTGGTAATCAAGAGAAACACTCCATAACTTGTCCTCCTAAGATCCTTTGGAAGAGACACATAAGATATGTATCATTACGAACTACTTCCAAACAAGAAACATAGAATTCTCTTATATGCTTGTAGGAGTCTCCTTTTCCTTTGTATTTATCAAACTTGGCAATTTCAAAGTTGTTTGGAAAAGGATGAGTAGGTATCATCCTATCAAATGGATAGGGGCATATATTCTAGCGTTTAAATTTTATTTGTTGGCTCCATATTCATGTTTAAAATCTATTGCTGCAAATTTTGTATTTGAATTTCCAAGTCATTTCTTTGTGTGGGGACTTGCATGTTATTAGGATCATAGGTGGATGTGGAGTGTGTAGATGAATAACCTTGGGGAAAGTTCATTGATGACGTATTTTTGTGAATGTATGAAGGATTTTGGGGAATGTAAGTTTGAGTGGTGGGGTTTGAGTTAGCATGAGGGTTGGATGCCATGAACTATTTTGTGGGATTTATAATGGCATGGGATGGGTATTGAATCATGTTGGAGTTAGGATGGAGGTAGTGTTGTGAATTCATGGTGTTTTGATGGGTGTTTTGGTGTGAGTTAGGAATGATAATATCTTGAGGTTGTGATATATAAGTCAGGGAATTAGATGTGAGTGGTGGGGTTACTTAAGTAGAAGTTTGGTTTTGGACTAATGGATTGGTTGTAGTAGTTAGGTTTGTATGAGGATCAACTGTGTGATTACATGATATCAGATGATTGAGATGAGTTAGGAATGATGGAGTTATTAGGTGTTGTATTATAGAGTGGGTTAGTTATTTGTAAGGTATATGTTGGAGCTTGGGTGTATGCGGGAGGCACTCATATGTGTGTTGAATTGGTTGGTATGAATGTTTGTGGGATAGTGGATGTTATTTTTTGATGGGTTTAAATTGTTGGTAGGTAGGGTGGAAGAGTTTATTTGGGGTTGGATTCATTGTTTATTAATGGGTGGTATGATAGTTTTGTTTTGTGATTGCATGGAAGGTGGTGTGGTGTTAGGGTTGTTGGTGAGGCGTATGTTAGAGTTATTTTGGGATACCATGTTAAGGTCATTTGTGGGATCGATGGTAGTGTCATGTGGTTGTGGTATGATATTATTAGAACTTGTTTATGGTGCAGGAGCACCTTGACAATGTCATGTTTCCATGAAGAAATTTTTGAAGGTTAATCAATTTTGTTGTTTCAACATTGTAAAAAGGTCTTCTTGGTCATTTTTCATGTATTAAAGTCCTTAGGAGGTCAAGTTTTAAGTTTGATGTTAAAATTTGAATGTGTAAAAGTTGTCATACAAAAATGTAAAATTGCAAAAGGATGTAATCAAGGAAGGTGAAGGGTCATTTGGATTTTAGGTCATTCTAAGGAAATTAGAAACTAAAGAGTCATGTTTTAATGCCTATAAAAAGGATTTTGTAACCATTTTGAACTTGTGGGTGATTGTGAGTAAGATTTAGATCAATGAAAAAATATGTTTTTAAACATTTTCTTCAGAAAAATAGTGTTTTCAGGCCTTGTACAACATTGTACGGACTGATATACATGGTTGAATGTTTGTAAGTAAAAATATCATCAATCACCTTCCATCCATTCTTTTTCTCATGTAAATTGGTTTAGTTTTGTGCAAAATATTGAGAATTTATTACTGACTGTTAAAACCCTCTATTAGGGTAAACAGAGGCTAAATAAATTGAGTTCATCCCTATTTATATGGTAGAAATCTCTAAGTTTTGGTGAAAATACTCTATTTTGCATATAATTTCATATTACCAAGGTTATAGTTCGTAAGAGCAAGGATTTCATGGTGAATAATTGCTACCATGTTTGAAATTTCTATGCATAGTATATAAATACAAAGTTTCAAGTGGTTAAGGCCTAGCATTTGTGAAAACAAACATGGGAATGGACTTTTTATGAACTAATAAGCATTAGCATGCCTGATAAATGATGTTTGAAGTGTTGGATGTGATATTTTGAGTTGGAGGCAATTGAACCAACAAGCCCCATTTGTGATAAGACCTAATTAGGCCATATTTACACGCAGTCAGTCATGATATGAGCACTTTTCCCCAAAGCATCCTATGTTGGATTTTTGATATGATTTAAAACACATTGAAAGGTATCTAAAAAGCTTGTTACAGTTCTGAGATAAGGTTTGCAACAAAAGTTCTTATTTGACAGTCCTAAAAGGAGTGCTACAAGGAATTGGACAGTCAATGAAGGTTTGTACACCAAATCTATGAATCTAAGTTCTTGAGGCTTTGAATGAGTTTAAGAGTGTTGAGTAAACCTTAATGAAGTTAACTCTAGCCATGAATTGGTTGTTGGGTCCTTGAAGTACAAATTTGGAGTTTGTGATCAAGAAGTGTCATGGTTGTGCATTAGCAGATAGTTTGAGAAAAGTAACCATTAGGTTGTGGTTTATTTGGTTTAATCTGCTAGATTTATGTTTTCCAAGGTTTTTTGGGTTTGATACAAGATTGGGACTCCAATTATTATGTGATGTTGATGGCTTCTAAGCCTTGTGGAGTGAATAAATAAGTAAAAGATGAAAAAATAAACAAACAAGGATTGTTTGCTAAAGATTGAGTTTAGTCAAAATGAGATTGAAAAAGTGAGTTATCTTCCTTTATACTTACATCAGTTTCCCCTAAGGTTGATGGTGAGGTGTTATTAGGGATGTATTTTACGAGGGTGGTGTCAAATATTATGGGAAATTTAACACCTTGATGTGCAAGTAGCAAGAAATATCAATCTTGATCTACAACAAAAAGGGTATCTACTAATATCATGGTATCAGTATCCTGTTGTGCCTCTACCAAATCCTTGAGTGTTATTTCTTTAACTCCACCAATGTTTGGAATATGATTGGGACTCAATGGGGGTGGATTTTCAAATCTACTTGAAATTAATGAGGGTACCTTTCTTTGTCTCCTTGAAATAGTTCCCCATGTACGGGTGTCTTGTTGGGATCTTGATGCTCCATTTTATTCTTAGTTTGTGACCTTGTGTCTACAAGAATATGAGAAATGTCTAATATTTGATTTGTGTGGATGTTTGGTACCTAGTTTTGGATGATGATTAGGAAAATACCAAAAGTGTATCTAGATCTTAAAACTTTATGATCAAGGGTTTGATAATGATGTTTGAATTGTAAACTATAATTTTGAGTTAAAATTCAATGGATAAAAGGGGTGGAATAGTATAACTTAGAAGTAGCCAAATCTTCTAAGATAATCTACCCACAAATAGGCTAGTTTGACTCTTCAACTTGGAGAAGGAAAACTTCCAAGCTAACCACAAAACTAGGGATAATGGGGGATATTAAAAATCTAGATAAACTATAATGAGTCTAATCCCTATGTGTGGATGATTATATGGATGATGGTAAACTTGTTCCTAGCCCAAGTATAGGTATGATTGAAGGATTATAGATGAATGTGTAATGGGATATGATCAAATCTCAATTTAACCTCTATTATGCTAATGAGATCTATGTCTATTGATCTATTTGGTAAGACTAGAGGACTTGGTGGAAATAAAAACCCTAATGACCAAGTAATTGCACGATAGGAGGGAATAGTTATGTCAATGAAAAATTAGTTGTGATATTTTGAGCTATAATGGATGATAGTTTTCGTTGTAGGATAGAATTGGTGATATGATAGTCAAGGGAAATTACACCACTCTGTAAAACAAATACACCAAATAGGGTGACAATTGTATCAAAGCGGGATAAATTTGATATAGTAGGAAAAATGTGCCAAATAGGGTGTCAATTGCATCAAAGCAAGATACATATGATATAGTAGGACAAATATACCAAATAGGGTGTCAATTGCATCAAAGCAAGATAAATGTGATATAATAGGACAAATACGACAATTTAAAGTTTAGAAATATTTGATAGTTCAATTTTGGAATAGAATTGGATTTCTAGATATCATGGGTAATTACACCACTCTGTGAAATAGATACGCCTATGTAAGTCATAAATGTGCGTAGGTTTGCAATAGATGCACTATTACACTATGACACAATTGCACCACATAGAGGTATAAATACGCTAGGCTAGGACAATTTGTGGCATAGGGTTGAATTGACCCTATAACTAGAAGATCACTCAAAAACTCACGAAAAAAATATTAAAAATAGGGACTGGAAGTCCCATCAGGCGTGCCAAAATGTGTGACCTTAGAATTCAATTTTGAAACTCAAAGATAAACATCAAGCAACAAGAATCACAATCAAAAGATCACACCAATGAAGCAATTTGAAAGAAGATAAAATAAACAATCAATACCTTAGACTTGCAAGACAATCAAGTTGAGATATCACAAATTAGATTTGATACCACTTAATTTATAAAGTGATGGAAATACTCTTCTAAAACTCAATTTGTATAATTTATTATTCAACCCTACAAGCACCTTAATAATAATTCTATTTCTACTTCTATTAGATATAAAATAATCTTATCATTTTCATGTAATTTGCAAATGTGTACAAGAAATAGGAAATAAGACAAAATCATGTAAGAGAGACATTCACATAAATTAAGACAACCAGGTTACCTTGGAGAAAAAATGAAAAGTTAAAAATCTCCAACAGTATTGAGTAATTTTATCCTCATTCCACTGTCCACAATCCAATATAAATGATTGCAAAGCCTCTAGGGTAAAAAGGGGCCTTGAAAATAGTTAAAAATTACTCCCAACACCTATAATATGCCTTTGTACTTTGAAAAAACTCTCTCAACACTAAAAAAATAAACATTGAACGAAGGGTACAATGAGAGAGAACTAAACTCATGTCAACAAGCCTTCTAAGATATTCTTAACTAAAAGTGGTAACTTTGACCCAATGATCCAACAATTTTGATTCATTTTTTATAATACTCCAGATGAACAATTTAAACTTTCTGGAACCCATGCAGATGGGTAACAAATTTCAGATCTCCAAATTGTGAACCTTGGAAAGCAAAAGGAAAAATCTTTAGAATTAATAATGATATTACACTTGTAAGTTAGTATTAGGGATAGAAATACAAGTGTGATCCCATCTAATTGGGTAAATTTATAAGAAATAAGTTATCCTTGTTCTAAGATGAATGATTTTGTATATCAAACTATTGGGTTTAGACATTAGGTTAGCAAGTGTGCCAAAAGAGCTTAAGTATGTGCTAGAATCATGCATAAAAAATACTCACACAATATTGTGTAAAACAAAAGGTGAAATAGTGAAGTATGCACTTTTATTCTATACAACATTATAGCTTGTTAGAAAATGACCCTAATATTTAATATGAACATTGCATTAGTTTTTAAGTTAATTTAGTTTTTAATGAAATGAGCCTTTGAGAAGAATTTTATATGTTGTATGTTGATACAATAACAACTTTAAGGATTGTTAAGAATAATTTTCTTAGTCGAAGTATATTTTTTTGTAATGGTGGGTTTAATCATGTTTGTTAATATTAGAGTTCAACTTCATAATATAACTTTAGCGATGAATAGAAGCTTAAGAAGATGGTTGAAATTGAGGGATTTATTTATAAGGAGAGAGCCTTTAAGTACATATTTGATGAGGGGCTTGAGCACCATAAGAAGTTGACTTGATCATCATGTGAGGTTAGCTCAACCAATTGTGAAGATCTACATGCTTGGTTGATAAGTTAATGAACGAGAGATCCTTGTCCTTTAGGCGAAGTTATGTACTCACTCAATTAAAGGGTATTTAATTAATTTTCTAACAAGAGAGAATTAATGCACTTAGAGTCATTAAACAAGCTATGAGAAATATGAACCCCTCCCTCTGTTAGTCATATCAAACAAACAAGTAAGTGGTTATCCTACATCGTCCCTCCTATTGGCTATCCTTACAATGCATTAGAGAATGTAAAATTTGTCCCCCTAAAAAAATTATATCTTAAAAGAGATGAGTGGACTTCAATATAAACATTTATAATGATAAAAATGGTCACAAAAACTAATTATAGATGGATATCCTTACTTTTATACAATTATACCTTTAAATATTATACATATTAAATTATATATCTTTATTGTGATTCTATTTTAAAATAAGAATTAAATATGGCTACACAATTATTTGTCTTGTCTTGTTATTTAGACAACTAATATAATGAAGTGGATTGCCCACTATCATTTATTTGGTACTAAATTCTTACTACTTTTAATCATCCATTTATAAATGATTATGCTTACCTTGGCTTGGCTTGGCTTTGTTTGAGTTGGGTTAGACAAGGAATGATAATATCATGTTTTTTATCCTTATTGAGTTTGACTTGAAAAACTACATGATTGAATCCTGATGACAATATCATTTAATTTGACATGCTGTAAAAAATACCTCCTACTTATACATGATCAAATCCAAAAAAAAATACTGACTAAAAATTATAACCTTATCAAATATAATACTTTTCCAACTTTATTCATATATTAAAAAAACTTTTATAGACACTTTAAGTACCTCTCAATTATTATGATATTCTCAGTGTCACATTTAGTTCCCTCTCTAATTTGATACTTCTACAAATTATCTAAGACCTTAGTGGAATAGTAATGTGGACTTTTTTTTTTCTTATATTAGAAGTTCTCATTGTCCATTTATGTACTTTTGTAACAAGTTGAATCTCATTTGTATATTTGTATATGATTTATTGTAGTTTGTAGCTTTAACCAATAACCTTCTTGCACAAAAATTTATATTTGTCCATTTTGAGCACACAAAATTGATCATCATAGAAAATATGCCTCTATAATCCCACATTGTATTTTTAATTAAAGAAGGAAACATATACAGAGTTGATAAATCTAGTTCAAATGTAATCCTCTAGTTAGTGGAATAGATGCACAACTATTGACTTAGGTTAATTTTCTATAATTATAAATGATTCATTTCTAGATCACATTTATTTGCATTATACTTAAGAGTATAAGTTTCTACAAGTTTCTACAAGAAGTTATCAAAATTTAGGTAAGGCTTGCAATTGTGAAGATAGTGTGGAGAAACTATAACCAGAAGTTAACCTTAACAAATGTGTAAATCATATAGTAAGTAGAATAGTTAACATTCTATTTTCATTCTTGGGACCTTCATTAAGATTGTATTATTCAGAAAATAATGTTCTAGTAAATCACATGTAGAAATATCTATTGAAATATTCACTAGTAATTACCCTCGAGTTGATTACTCGACTAAAGCCTTCAAGTATGATATGAATGCTAGTCATGCAAGTAAATATTAAATATGTTATTTATTTTATCTACAACATGAACATTCTTAATAATGGAAGAAGCTTTGATTAAGTTTTGGACTTATTTACACTATAGATTATTTGAAGAAATTTCAACTTTAGTAAATACTTTTTATTAAAAGCATGCTAAAGTCACTTTGATGGAGTAATTCCTTCATCATTATATGAGAAACATGGTTGAAGGCTTGGCCTACTTATGGATAAATATGTAAGGATTTTAAACAACAACAATATCAAGCACAATTTATTCTAGGAAAAATATCTTAAAAAGTGTGAATTTATGCTAACTAAAGTGATAGTGCAAGGATCCTGAAAGACCCACCATGCATAAATGAGGCAACACAAATGTGAAAAAAATAATAATGAAGATCATAAAAATATGTAATTTGAAGATAGATGGGTTAGCTACATCCATGATATATTAGTAAGATTCTTAGTTTGGTATTGTTGGTAGGGAGGCATAAAATTTACATTTTCATGGAATAGAGGGGGAAAAGCATGATATTTGTAATGTGTTGACATATTGAAACATAAGGAAATATAGAAAATCATTCAAAAAGGATTAAAATAGAAAAAATAGGTTTTCTTGACTAGAAAATTGAGTACATACTATCAGAGTCATCAATATTTGATTATAGATTTGCTAGCTAAAAGTTTGAAGCACCTAGACTACTTGAAACAACAATTTTGATCTTGGAGTTTCCATGGTGTTAAAGAAACTACCTTAAAAGGAAATATGAAACAAACAACACGTCAAAATCCTTCAATGGATGATGTAGATCTCACAAAACTTGGTCCCACTTGAAGGTCACACAATCTACTGAGAGGGGGGGTGAATCAGTAAATCTAATCAATTTAAAACTCTTAACTTTAGCATAAATATCTGAACATGAAACTTGAATCTTCACTACTACTAATCAAGCACTTATCATGAACACACACATCCACACAAGAGAAAGCTAGATATACATGGAAACCTAAAATGGGAAAAACCACAGTGAGAATGGTCGCTTGGATCTACTGTCCAAATCTAACCTCACAAAGAAAATGAAGAGGCCAATCCCCAATTGTATTAGTAGGCACCAACCTACCAGAGACACCAATCCCCAATACAATGAATTGAGCACTAGCTCTATAAGTAGAACACCAGTCCTACAGAAATATAATGCTATATCTTGTGGACCTTGAATGTAGCCTATACATCTCATACACATTTTGAATTGATGTCAGACTCTTTTCCACACTCCTTATGATCTTTTGATAATGGCGCACTATAAACACATGCTCAAATGGTCATCTCCTTGTATATCCACTCACCACCTTCTTCTTTAATTATTCTTCACATGCTATGCATCTGTACAAATCTATGGTTATATACAAGATAATACATAAAACATTACTCCATGTCGGCTAAGGGTCCTTAAATAACTAGGATGACATAAGGTGGACCTAAATTCAAATTTCATGAAACATGTAATAGGTTGGTCCAAAAATAAATTTGTTGCCACCAAAATAACATGATGTCATGTGCTATCATAAGAACCTTAACTAGGTCCTATCTTAACACCACATGCCAACTTTGAATGCCACGTTACTAGCTGTTACCACACAGTTCTTGAACACCAGCTAGTTGATAGACAACCATAGAGAGCCTTCTTTCACTTCAATCTTTTTGAATGTTGAACACATCTTCCAAAAACTCTAGAATACAATAAAACATGTGTAGAAATACACTCCTCTCAAACTACAGAGACAAATGACCTTGTAACTGCAAAATCACTCAAAAACTCACAAAAAATATTAAAAATAGGGACTGGAATGTCACATTGGGCATGCCAAATGTATGACCTTGGAATTCAGCTATGAAACTCAAAGATAAACATCAAGCAACAAGAATCACAATCAAAAGATCACACCAAAGAAGTAATTTGAAATAAGATCAAATAAACAATCAATACCTTAGACCTACAAGACCTTCAATTTGAGATCATGCAAATTAGATTTGATACCACGTGTTCTATGAAGTGATGGAAATACTCTTCTAAAACTCATCAATTTGTATAGTTTATTATTCAACCCTACAAGCACCTTGATAATAATTGTATTTCCACTTCTATAAGATATAAAATAATCTTATCATGTTCATGTAATTTGCAAATGTGTACAAGAAATAGGAAATAAGACAAAATCATGTAAGAGAGACATTCACATAAATTAAGACAACCAAACTGCCTTGGAGAAAAATTGAAAGTTAAAAATCTCTAATGGTACTGAGTAATTTTATCCTCATTCTACTATCCACAATCCAATACAAATGATTACAAAGCCTCTAGGGTGAAAAGGGGGCTTGAAAATAGTTAAAAATTACTCCCAACACCTATAATATGCATTTGTACCTTGAAAAAGCTCTCTCTACACTTAAAAAAATGAACATTGAATGAAGGGTACAATGAGAGACAACTAAACTCATGTCCACAAGCCTTCTAAGATATTGTTAACTAAAAGTGGTAACTTTGACCCAATGATCCAACAATTTTGATCCACTATTTAGAATACTATAAATGAACAATTTAAACTTTTTGGAACCCATGTAGATGGGTAATAAATTTTAGATCTTCAAATTAGGAACCTTGGAAACCAAAAAAAATAAAAAAAAATTAGAATTAGTAATGAGATTACACTTGTTAGTATAGGGGATATAAATGCAAGTGTGATCCCATCTAATATGGGAAAATTGATAAGAAATAAGTTGGGCTTGTTCTAAGATGAATGGTTTTGTATGTCAAACTATTGGGTTTAGAATTTAGGTTAGTGAGTGTGCCGAGAGAGCTTAATTATGTGTTAGAATCATGCATAAAAAATACTCACACAATATAGTGTAAAGCATAAAGGTGAAAGAGTAAAGTATGTACTTTTATTCTATCCAACATTATAGCTTGTTAAAGAATGAACCCAATAGTTATATGAACATTGCATTAGTTTTTAAGTTAGTTTAGTTTTTAATGCAATGACCCTTTGAGAAGAATTATATGTTGTATGTTGATATAGTCAGAACTTTAAGGATTGTTAAGTATAATTTTCTTAGTTGAAGTAAATTTTTTTGTAATGGTGGGTTTAATCATGTTTGTTAATATCAAATCTCAACTTCATAATGTAACTTTAATGATGAATGGAGGCTAAGAAGAGGGAGGAAGTTAAGGGCTTGATTTATAAGGAGAGATCCTTTAAGCACATGTTTGATGAAGGGCTTGAACACCATGAGAAGTTGACTTGATCATCATGAGGTTAGCTCTTGACCAATGGGAGAGAGCCACATGCTTGGTTGATAAGTTAATGAAAGGGAGATTCTTTGCATTTAGGGGAAGTTAGGCACTCACTCAGTGAAAGGGTATTTAAGTAATTTTCTAACAAGAGAGAATTAATGCACTTGATTCATTAAACAAGCTATGAGCAATAGTAAACCCCTCCCTCTTTTAGTCATATCAAACAAACAAGTAAGTGGTTATCCTACATCGTCTCTCCTATTGGCTAGCATTAGAGAATGCAAAAGTTGTCCCCCTAAAAAATTTATATCTTAAAAGAGATGAGTAGACTTCAATATAAACATTTATAATGATAAAAATGATCACAAAAACTAATTATAAATGACTATCCTTACTTTTATACAATTATACTTTTAAATATTATACACATTAAATTATGTATCTTTATTTTGATTCTATTTTAAAATATGGCTACACAATTATTTGCCTTGTCTTGCTATTGAGACAACTAATATAATGAAGTGGATTGCCCACTATCATTTATTTATTACTAAATTCTTACAACTTTTAATCATCCATTTATAAATGATCATGCTATGCTATGCTATGCTTCGCTTGGCTTTGTTTGAGTTGGGTTAGACAAGGAATGATAATGCCATGTTTTTTATTTAAACCCACTATGCATATATTGCATTAAATATACAATGAATATCCCCTCATAGGTTAGTAGAAGATGGTCATTTTTTTTATTTACACCCACTATGCATATATTTCATTATATATACAATGCATATCCCCTCATAGGTTGCTAGAAGATGGTGGTCCAAAGTCAAGCATCAAGTTGTCTAGGAACCAACAAAGGAGATGTTCCAAGTGTGTACTGTCCTAATACACGTACCTTCTTTTAAAAGTTGCAACCAATTTGTTATGACTTTTTAATATTATTTTGAAGCCACGCGTAATATGGGGAAATAATATTATTGTTTTATAAAATATATTTACTGCCCTAAAGATTTGTGCAATTCTTTCCCACAATCAACCTACGTAATCATGACACATGGCAGTCATTTTTTTTACGTTTTAAATTAATTAAAAATGTTAATTTAGACAAACGCTTATTCGTACTTATGAAAGGGACTTACATTGCATTTTGTCCCATGTATTGTCGTTTGTCATCTTGGCAACTTTTTCAGTCAAAGCTATTTTTTTCCAATGGATTTGAAATATCTTATAATGTTATTTTTTCTAATTGTTCATATATGAACATATGAATTGTTATTTTATTTGATGAATAAGTATTTTATATATTATTATGTATAAAGAAGTAAATTATTCTATATTTAAAAAATAGGTGAAATAATATCATATTTTAAAATCTAGATAAGACAAAAAAGTTTAAGACGAAGATGTCAATAAGAAACAAAATAAGAAATAATAAAACTGGTAAAGATCGAGAATTCTAAGTGTAAGTACTACCTTCTTTGACTAAAAGTAGAGGTCTAAAAATATTCATTCTTCAAATTAACAATAGCACAATTATCATCTTAAAATCATGAAATTTTCACTCTCCATATTGATTCTTAGTGAATATAACCAATATTTTTTTGTGGTAATAAAAATATACACGATCAAATTATGATGTATAATGCTTCGTGCATCTGTGAACATCACCTAGATGCAATGACTGCTAAGTGGACCATTCATTATCATGAGAGTGGGTTCTTGTGAACCACTACTCATGAAACATGGGTCAATGAGTTTGACTCGAAAAACTACATGGTTGAATCCTGATAACAATTTTATAATACCTCCTACTTATACACAATCAAATCCAAAAAAAAAAATTGACTAAAAATTATAACCTTATCAAATATAATACTTTTCCAACTCTATTCATATATATAAAAAAACTTTTATCGACACTTTAAGTACCTCTCAATTATAATCTTCTCATTGTCACATTTAGTTCCCTCTCTAATTTGATACTTCTTAGAATTATCTAAGACCTTAGTGGAATAGTAACGTGGACTTACTTTTTTTTCTTGTATTAGCAACATTGTTGTCCATTTGTGTACTTTTCTAACAAGTTGAATCTCATTTGTATATTTGTATATGATTTATCGTAGTTTGTAGCTTTAAGCAATAACCTTCTTGCATGCAAATTTATACTTGTGCATTTTGAGCACACAACATTGATCATCATAGAAAATATGCCTCTATAATCCCACATTGTATTTGTAATTAGAGAAGGAAACAAATAGAGAGTTGATAAATCTAGTTCAAATGTAATCCTCTAGTTAGTATAATAGATGTATAACTATCGACTTAGGTTAATTTTCTATAATTATAAATGATTCGTTTCTAGATCACATTTATTTGCATTATGCTTATGTCAAGTGTATAAGTTTCTACAAGAAGTTATCAAACTTTAGGTGAGACTTGCAAATGTGAAGCTAGTGTGGAGAAACTATAACAAGAAGTTAACCTAACAAATGTGTAAATATTATAGTGAGTAGAATGGTTAATGTTGCAGTTTCATTCTTGGTACCTTCATTAAGATTGTATTATTCAGAAAATAATGTTCTAGTAAATCACATGTAAAAATATCTATTGAAATATTTACTAGTAATTACCCTCAAGTTGATTACTCGATCCTTCAAGTATGATATGAATGCTAGCCTTGGAACTACCTATTAAAGATGTTATTTATTTTATCTACAACATGAACATTCTTGTTAATGGAAGAAGCTTTGATTAATTTTTGGACTTATTTAGACTATAGATTATTTTAAGAAATTTGAACTTTAGTAAATACTATATTAAAAGCATGCTAAAGTCACTTTGATGGAGTAATTCCTTCATCATTATATGAGAAACATGGTTGAAGGCTTGGCCTACTCATGGATAAATATGTAAGGATGTTAAACAACAACAATATCAAGCACAATTTATTTTAGGAAAATTATCTTAAAAAGTGTGAATTTATGCTAACTAAAGTGATGGTGAAAGCATCCTAAAAGACCCACCATGCACAAATGAGGCAACACAAATGTGAAAGAACTAATAATGAAGATAATAGAAATATGTCATTTGAAGATATATTGGTTAGCTACATCCATGAGAAGATTAGTAAGTTTCTCAATTTCGTATTGCTAGTAGGGATGCATTAAATTGGCATTTTCATGGAATGGAGGGGAAAAAACATGATATTTGTAATGTGCTAACATATTGAAGAATAAGGAAATCTATAAAATCATTCAAAAATAATCAAAATAGAACAATTAGGTTTGCACAACTAGAAAATTGAGTACATACTATTAGAGTCACCAATATTTTATTATAGATTTACTAGCTAAAAGTTTGAAGCACCTAGACTACTTGAACCAACAATTTTGATCTTGGAGTTTCTATGGTGTTAAAGAAACTACCTTAAAAAGGCAAGATGCAACAAAGAACACACCAAAATCCTTCATGAAACTTGGTCCCACTTGAGAGCGGGGGGGGTGCAGGGGGGGTGAATCAATAGATCTAATCAATTTAAAACTCTTAACTTCAACATAAATATATGAACATGAAACTTGAATCTTCACTACTACTAATCAAGCACTTATCATGAACACACACATCCACACAAGAGAACACCAAATATACATGGAAACCCAAGATGGGAAAATCCATGGTGAGAATAGCTGCTTGGATCTACTATCCAAATCCAACCTCACAAAGTAAATGAATCTTACAATATGATGTAGGCACCAACCTACTAGAGACACCAATCCCCAATTGTATTAGTAGGCACCAACCTATCAAAGACACTAATCCCAATACAATGAACTAAGCACCAACTCTACAAGTAGAACACCAGTCCTACAAAAATACAATGATATAGCTTGTGGGCCTTTAATGAAACCTATACATCTTATACATATTCTAAAATGACTTCATATTCTCTTCCACACTCCTTATGATCTTTTGATAATGGTGCACTGTAAACACATGCTTGAACGATCATCTCCTTGTATATTCACTCACCACCTTCTTATTTAATTATACTTCACACTATGAATTTGTATAAATTTATGATTATATACAATACATTACATAAAACATTACTCCTTGTTGGCCAAGGGTCTATAAATAACTAGGATGACATAAGGTGGACCTAAATTCAAATTTCATGAAACATGTAATAGGCTAGTCCAAAAACAAATTTGTTGCTGCCAAAAGAACATGATGGCATGCACTACCACAAGAACCTTAACCAGGTCCTATCTTAACACCACATGCTAACTTTGAATTCTACACAATACTAGCCATTACCACACATTTCTTGAACACCAACTGGTTGATAAACAAGCACAAAGTGCTTTTTGTCACTTTAATATTTTTGCATACTAAACATATGTTCTAGAAACTCTTGAATATGATAGAACATGTGTAGATATACACTCCTCTAGAACTACAGAGCCAACAAAACCTTCAAAAAGGAATATTGAGAAACACCGAACTAAAACATTCTGGTATAGCCTTTTGGATCACCTCTATCATACTGAATAGATGTATAAGTTTCTACAAGAAGTTATAAAACTTTAGGTGAGACTTGCAATTGTGAAGCTAGTGTGGAGAAAGTATAACAAGAATTTAACCTTAACAAATATATAAATCTTAATAATAAGTAGAATGCTTAACGTTGTAGTTTCATTCTTGCGACCTTCATTAAGATCATGTATTATTCAAAATAATGTTCTAGTAAATTACATGTAAAAATACCTATTGAAATGCTCACTAGTAATTTCCCTCGAGTTGATTACTCAACTAAAGCCTTCAAGTATGCTATGAATTCTAGCCATTAAAGTACCTATTAAAGATGTTGGTATTTCTTTTCTCTACAACATGAACATTCTTGTCAATGGAAGAAGCTTTGATTAAGTTTTGGAATTATTTACTCTATAGATTGTTTAGAGAAATTTCAACTTGAGTAAATACCTTATATTAAAAGCATGTTAAAGTCACTTCAAAGGCCCAGACTAGTCATGGATAAATACTTAAGGATGTTAAACAACAACAATAATATCAAGCACAATTTATTCTAGGAAAATTATTTGAAAAAGTGTGCATGTATGCTAACTAAAGTGATGATGAAAAGATCTAGAAAGACCCACCATACACAAATGAGGCAACACAAATGTGAAAGAACTAATAATGAAGATCATAACAAGATTCCATTTGAAAATAGATGGGTTGGATACATCCATGAGAAGACTAGTAAGATTCTTAAGTTTGGTATTGCTACTACGGAGGCATAAAACTCGTATTTTCATGGAATGGAGGGTAGAATCATGATATTTGTAATGTGTTAACATATTGAAGCATAAGGAAAACTAGAAAATCATTCAAAAATGATTAAAATAGAACAATTAGGTTTTCTCAAGTAGAAGATTGAGTGCATACTGTAGACATGTAATTCTAACTAAATGATTAAATTAATAATCATTTTCACTCCATCCTAATAATTGAATAATTTTATATTATTTGAATAAATTCATATTATCTATTCCTCTATATTAATTAAATAATTAAGGTTATTTAATTAATTTATTAATTATTCCTCTATTCATCTATATTAATTAAATAATTAACATTATTTGATTAGTTTACTAATTATTCTTCTATTCTAAGGTTTAATTAAATAATTTATTATTATTTAATTACTTATCCCTTTCCCATCTCTAAGATTAAATAATTTATTATTTAAATATCTATTTCCCACTTCCTAAATTAAATAATTATTTTAATTATTTAATTAATTCATTTCTCTCAACATTATCCTCTTTCGAAAATAAATAAAATAATTTATTTTATTTATTACATTCAATGTTGCACATGTAAATAATAATTAAATTTATTTAATTATTAAATGCTCATACAATTCCACCTTGCCTATTTATCGAGACTCACTCTCAATCCACTCATCAATCAAATCCACTTCACTCCTACTCACTTTGAATTCTCTAAGAAATCAATTCAGTCCAGTAACTATCAATCTAAGTTAACTAATCAATCAATTGCTCATGCAATTAGTTAACTAAAATCATGCAACCCCTTAACTAATCAATCAATTTCTCTCATCAATTCTCAATCATTGATCTTCTTAGTTCTTCTTTTGATCTCGACTATGATCAATGTCATCGAATATCTATAAATGAAAGCATCCTCTCCTTCATTTATTATCTCAGATCATGCAAGAAAACTATACTCATATTCTTGCAGGTGCTTCATGTTATTTCACTAAAATACAAATATGAGAGAAAAGTTACACATTCCATTTCTCCCAAGGTGAAATAGAGGAGAACACTACAAGAGGCAAAATTTACACATTCATCACTCCAAGTTTTGATCTCAAGCATGTTTCCTTATGGGTTATTTAAAGGGGGGAGGGCGAAATTTATACCTCAAGGAAAGTTAGCATCATTTGATCCAAGCCTTGTGACCCTTAGTCTATTAAGACATGTATAGGTGAGGAGAGTGGAGGAGACCTCTCCAATCTCAAGCACTATTAGACAATATTTTTGTTCATAGTAGACCCCCACTAAAAACCTTAATAATTAGAAACCTAAGAGTCATTTAGTTGTAGCTTGTTTGTAGTTCAAGGTATAGTATCATGTTTGAAGCTACTCACCATATACTCCCTTAAATAGAGATAAAAATATTTGGGCTGGTTAATAGCTTCCCAAGGAGAGAAAGAAGGTGAGCCTGTTGACATATTTGGCTTGTGCCACTAGACATCTAGCTATCTAATTTTGCAACAAAGTTATTTCTATCCAATCTTATAAATTATTATCACTTCAGTACAGTGGACCTACATCAAGTTTACACACCTATTCTAATTAATTAATTTGTTCTTGTCTTCCAACTATTTTTAGTTTGTTTCATACTAGTGACACCTTATAGTGAGCTTTGGCTTGCAAAAACAACCTTACAAATTTGAAGAGCCAATCCTTTATGCTATTATTTTGTTGTTGTGTATTACTTATTAGATCTGAAAACACAAAATCAATCCTTAAAAAGTTAGAATTTGTCAAACCCTAAGCTGATTTAGGTTTAAAAATTACAAGTTTTGTCTTTGTGTTAAATCAGTGTGTTTGACTGTCATCCCTCACTTCTTCTATTGAATCATGATGCTTTAATTTGTATATTGATGCTTCTGAGATTACATCTCGACATGTTTGTCTACAAATTTTGATGCCTCTATGCAACTCAATGTGTTTGTCACTAAGTAGTTTTCCAGTCAAAAACCTAAATTGGTTATAGTGACACAATTGTTTGTCATACAACAACACTTTTATAATTTTCCTAGTTCTTTTTTAATACTTTGACACTCTTGTTCATGACAATGGGGCACTTTTTACATACTTCAATGCTTCTATCTGTGACAATGTGACACTTTTTTCATACTTTGATATGTCTGTCTCAGAAAGTGCATTGCTTTTGACTGTGGTTTGATGCTTTTATAATTGAAATATTTGACCTTCAAGTAGAATTTCTAAAATAGTAAAAACTCAATTTCTAGAATTTTCCATTACATAGTTATTCAGGCTCATAGACTTATATCAAAAAAACCTACAGGCATAATCAGTCCTTCTAGAAAAATAGTAACAATAAAATAAAAATCCTACGTCATCCTTTCATTTTGGGTCTTCTTAGAAATGCATTCCATTAGTGTTGAACCAAAAAAAACAAAATCATCTATTATCAAACCAAAACTAGACAATCATATTTTGGATCTCTTATCAATATCCCCTAGTTTAGCTATTTGCTTGAAAAGCATATGAAGTAAGTTTTTAAATTAGTATCAAAATATGTGAACAAGTTTTCTTAGTGTCATCATTCTACCCCTAAGTTTACAAATTTCCTATCATCTTCCTTCACTTAGACTCATCAATCTAGGACAAGCAAGGACTATCAATCAAAATAAAATCAAAACTGAGATCTAGGTAACAATTATCTCCTTTAAGATTTATATCTTATATTTGTATGGTAGGGGGAACAACCACACCAAGGCTCCAGGTCATGGAGAGCTGAGAGCTGAATGCTTCCCTAGCTTACCTCAAGTTAAGCGGGTGTTTAAGTCAAGGATAGAGAATGAATAGCACTCTCAAGTGCTTCTATCACTCTATTGATCCAAGCACTTAAATGGGACTAGACGAGCCGGATCCTAGAATTCGAAATGCACCTCAAACATCTCTCTTCTTGAGGATGATAGTGTGGAACTGGGATGACAACACAACACATTGGCGTCCATGCTGCCAAAAAGTAGAAAAGTTCAATACACACTTTTCTACCTTCACCAAAATGTAATGTAGGGGGGCCAACCACACCAAGGCTCCAAGTCACAGAGAGTTGAGAGAGGAAGGCTACCCTAGCTTACCCCAAGCTAAGAAAGTGTGTAGCTTACCACACTCTCGGAGTTCCTACGACTCTGAGAGCTAAAGGCCAAAGGATGAGATGGGACAAAAGACTCATGGTAAGATATCAAAGTGTCCATCATGACTATTTTTGGTGGAGAGATACTTCTGGATGGGAGTAGGAGGGAGAGATGGAGAAGAGATTGGAGTGACAATGGGGGGAGTCAGCTCTAACACCTTGGCAATGGGCCTCTTCCCATTTACTACCTTGGGGGTAGGATCGGTAGGAGGCCACATAGGCTGAGACATAGAGGACTCCCCGCGAGGAACCTTCCCTTTACCATATCAAACGAGCCTAGGAACCATGAGTAGAATGGGAAGTTTGAACATTGGACGCTTGTGCTTTCACCAGGTGGGCACCATAGGATTCTCCAGCAAGCACCTATGAGCAAAATTTTATGATGCTACAACAAAGTGAGAGGAAGCAAAGGTGAAACAACACCAACAAAAGAAGAGGAAGAAGAATGTTGAGCACGCTTCTCCTTTTCTCTTTTCCAAGCCAAGGCAGTATTTCTATCATCCTTCAGGAAAGCCTTATGCGACATGGCATAGGGAGATGGAGGGTATCTCACTTTAGGCGTTAAGCACCCACTCTTGTACTTTACATAGGTCTGGTACAAGAGGCCCATCCTAGGGGGGAGGAGACTAACTGGTGTAGGAAAAAAGTGATCCAATGAATAGCTACCACACACAACCAGTAGTTTATAGCCAGTGCCATGTATTACATGCACTATACCCTCATGGATAAATTTTAGACACTTATGCATGACCGAGGGAACTGCATTTATAGGGGACACCCAGTTTCACCTTGAATATTTCAAACCCCGTGATTATGTCAAAGAGTGAATTCACTTATTTAGGTCCAACAAGGACTAACAAGGTGATACAACCAAGGGGAGGAATAGAAATTTCATTGTGCATACAGATGGTACTCTTGGATGTGTCATACCCATATTTGTGCAGGAAATTGATTAGCATAATCTTCTCAGTAATGACATTCACCCTACACATGGGGTCAACAAGAACACCTGTCACAGTGTTTTCATTGATTCGTACGAGGATGTTTAAGGGAGATGGTTCTCTATTATAAACCATTGGCAGGTCCTACAAGGTGAAAGTTATACTAGGAGAAACACTCACAAGTTGCATGGATGCGATGAGCAGATGCAAAAAGGAGGCCATCGCGTACACTAGAAAAAAACTTTCACAGAACCCCCAAAGGTTTTGCAATTAGACAGTGACCCAACTAAGGTTTCATTTTTCAATGACTACGAAACCTTCCACCTATGCCACTAGGGGTCATAGGTTGGGTTGCAAGGAAAAACACCTCACAACACACACACACAATAATCCTAGGATGCAAGAAAAGGACCTTTCAGCACCACTAAATAGAACCAAAATGGTTCATGTCAGGTTCACCAAAATTTAAGGTAGAGGGACCAACCACACCAAGGCTCTAGGTCATGGAGATCCAAGAGTGGAAGGTTTCCCTAGCTTACCTCAAGCTAAGCGGGTGTTTAGGTCAAGGATAGAGAATGAAGAGAACTCTCGAGTGATTATGTCACTCTACTAATCTGAGCACTTAAATGGGACTAAATAATCCAGTTTCCAGAATCTGAAATGCACCTCAGACAACTCTCTGCTTGAGGATGAAAGTGCAGTGCGTTGTCATCTCTTTAGTGCGTTGGCATCCGTGCGGCCAAAAAGTAGAAAAATGTAGTACAAAATACCAAAAATCCTAATAACAGCCTAGTAGATTAGATTTAACGAACTAAACAAAATAATGACGTACAATAAATGACTATAGAGATGATAAAGGAGATAGAGAAATTGAGGGTGACGAAGAGCAACTCACTACGAGTCCAGTTCACCAACAAGCTCCATGTACACGTACACCCACACACAGCCAAGAGAGGAAAAAAGTTGAGGTTGTATAGGGGTTTGCCTCAGTCAAACACCTACTTTGGTGTTTCCACCTCCACAAACAAAAATATAGATAGAGAGAAATAGAAAAATGATAAAGAAAGTAATGTTGGAATGGTAATAAAATCGAACACTACAAGAGGCACAAAGCTACACAAATCCAACAAAATAGACAAAAGTGTTACCACCCTTGACCAAATGCACTCAAGGCCAATGAGAGAGGAATGCAATCCCATGACAATGGTAGAGTCAACACAGCTGCAACAACACCGAGAGAAGCCTCACTAGGCACCAAGCTGAGGATTTTGTGGTAGAGTATGTAGGATGTTGTGACGCTGGAGACATGAAGCTAGTAGTGCAACAAGTAGCTCAAACATATGAAATCAGTTTGTAGAAGCTTAAAAAAATACTAGAGATATTGTAGAAGATCAAGAATTGCTCAATAGATGAAGTGAATGAGCAAGATAGGCCTTTCAAGATCAAAATGAGAGGGAAAGAGCCATTATTGGGTCAGTTGGTTGACACAGAGGTGTTACGCTTCATTCCCAATGGAGAACATAACGTCCCTATGGACTCCAGAGGAAAGAATCTATTAGGGATGATAGCATGCCATGTAGGTGTCCACACATTGTGCATGTGTCTTCGACAAAAATTCCCCCATCGACACAAAAGACAGGCACCAAGTGGATTCAATGCGGATGGGTGATGTGGAATTTCACAATCAAGTATGGCTTTTCTAAGGCGGAGGGATGTAAAAGGGGAATTTGCAAGAGGGGTGAATATTCACTCCTATACAATTTCAACATCAAAACTTTTGTCTAAAACTATACTTAATGTGTTTCTTTCCAAATCCATTCTAAAAATAAAACATTCATCCATACATCACATCCAAAAAATTAGGAGGTTATAGAATCTCTTTTATGCAAGTACAAACAAGATCCCAAGTCAAAAAAAAATCCAAAATCCCAATCCAAACATGAAAAATGAATTCATGGATCCTTTTGAGGAAAACATCAATAAAAATCCAAACATATATGAATTAGGAGGTTTTGAAGCACCACCCCCACTGGTTCCTAACAATATTCCAAACATGGATGGGTATGTGTGGGACATAACACTTGAAGAGAGAGCCAAGGTAGAACAAGACACGCATGCAATAAAATTAACTCAATCAGTCCTAGCAGCCAACCCAGATCGATATGTGTAGATGCTTACCCAACAAGGTGCTAGATTCCCATCCACTTTTGACATAACATGAATTCAAACTATCACCAATGAAACTCCATCCTCGAACTTGGGGAAACTAGTTCTGATAATAGCATATCACCTTTACTTTGACTAAACCTTAAACTCACTATTCAACCACCTAACAATCCACCCACTAATTCTTCACAAATAACTGCATCCATTCTACAAAATACCATTCCTATAAATTTCACACAGGTAACTATACCACCTATCCATACATAGGCTCCTACCAACCCTACATCAGTTCAGTATATTGCATCCACATCAACACACAATCCATAATCATCTCATCCTTCACAAACACCCCCACATCAACTTCCACCTAATAATCTTAGTCAAATAAAAAACATGCATAAAAATACATCAAACATACCATCCACTTCATACACTACCAACTCTATGAAACCACCTTCACACTATCAACAACCATACACCAATCCTATGTTAGCTGCATAGGACAACTAAGAGGAGGTGAATTAGTTATACATTAAAACATCCAATTCCTCATTAGCTTTAAAACCATTATTAACATTTAAACCCTCATTAAGCATTAGCAGAATGTAAACATGTGAAACAACAATGCAAACACTACCAAACACAATAAAACACCGTACTTACATGGAAAACCCTGAGCAGGGAAAACCATTGTGAGGATTAGCTCACATATATATGAATATCAACACCAAATATAATTAGGCTCACTGCCAAGGGCTCATTTCCCAAAAAAGGAGAAAGGCTCACTATCAAGTGGCTCACTTCCAAGGGCTCACTGCCTAGAAGAAAGAAGAATAGAAGAATACTCTTACATAGAGATTCACTATCTCAAAGAAACATGAAAAATCCACCATTGTAACTCTACACCAACTGCAACCTTCATCTTGCTACCTTCAGCAGCTTCAAGCACCTTGGAAATGTAGACACCTTTTGCTCGTTGCATCCATAGTCATAGGCATTTAAGCTCACACTCAAATCACCACACTTGATCACATTCACATCTTTCACACACCTTACACACACCACACTCATCTCCAACAATTAACCTTGCTTATATATCCTCCACTACATAAAAAACCTTCTTCATGTTAGCCACGATGAAATGTATGCACCTCAAACGTGCAACCACTAAATAGGTCAACACCAAACATATGATCGAAAGAAGTGAAGGAAAACCACACGAAGTGTTAACTAGTGTTGTAAATATGAAGGTGTTGTCATTTATGTCAACTGGTTAGTTGGTTGTCAATTAGTTGTTGTTGTCATTAATTTCATCGATGTTGGTTATTGGTTGTATTTGTCGAGGATATTAAGAAAATTGTAATAAAGAAAGGTTGTAGGTATTAAGTGTTTTCTTTGGGTTTTGACCCAATATTTTTTTCTATGCTAGTAAGGATCCAAGTTACTGTTCATGGTTGTTGGAACTACTATATCCATATTTTTGGTTTCTGGATTGTTGTACAATGTGAGATATGTTCACTAGTATGTGTATTATGTTTTTCTGTGTATCTGGCTGAGGTCTGGGAGAAATTTAGTTGCTCCATATTTCTTCTTGTTCAAGTTTTATGTCTTGCAATTCTCTAGATAAGTTGATGAGGTCATGTTCCAGTGAAATTTGTTATCTGGAAGATTGGATCATGTTAAGGTTGTGTGTGCTTAACTGATTTATGTTTTTTACACTGGTTTTGGTCAAACTTGTGTTAAACACTACTTACAACATTCATGGAAGCATGTTGAGGAATGTTGGGACTTATTTAGGTCCTCATTAAGTGTATGTTTGGGTCGCCCTCATTCTAATTCCACCTTATAATGTTTTGGAACCAACTTAATTTGAATTAGTAAATGCAAATGGTGTGGCTGAATTTGGATGAGTTTTAAGGTCGAATACAATATAAATAAAGGTTGATATGTTTGTCAAAGAGGAATACAAACAATATATATGTGAGATATATAAAAAATAGTGTGTGTTTGTCATGCGGGTTTGAGCAGATCAGTATGAAATCTAATTGTTGAGTTTCTAGAGGTAATGAGTTGAAGGTGTACTCTATCATTCAAGCATGTATGCAAGTGTGTGAGAGAATTATGGTGGAAATATTCATTGCATTGAGATTGTATTTCTCTTTACTACAAACCTCTTTTATCTTATTTGTAATCATGTGGTAGTGAGCCCTCTAGGTGGTTAACCCTTGTTGGATAGCGAGTCTTGTTCTAAATAATGTCATGTTTTGGTAGTGACTTTGTATTCAGTTTTGATATTCTCTATATTGTGAGCTAATCCTCACCATGGCTTTTCCTTGATTGTGTTTTCCACGTAAATTTAGTGTTATAGCTTGTATGGTTTTACTTCTTTCAATTTATGCTTTTACACTTATTAATCATATTAGCAAAGTAAAGGATTTGTGAATGATAATAGATCTAATCTCTAGTGAAATTTTTAAGGATATAATTGTTACAAATGATTCAACCCCTTTCAATTGTCTTGTTCAACAATTGGTATCAGATCTTGGTTCCTTGGAGAAGAGCTTAACCGCTTAAGGTTTGGGATGGTGAGAAAGATCAATATTAAGTGTCCTAAGTTCGATGGGACTGACTATTCAGTTTAGAAGATAAATATGGAAGGATATCTAGAATACTATGGATATGATATTGAGAAAGCTTATAAGATTGCATGCACTGCTCCTGCTAATGGTCCAAGTACAACTGATGAGATCAAGGTGCATGAAGTGAAAAATAAGGAAAAGTTTATTCTAAAGAATAGTCTTTCACATTTCGAATTAATTAAAGTCCAAAATCTTAAGACTGCTAAAGAGGTCTAGGATACATTGGAAAATATTCATGAAGGAGATGAAAAAGTTAAAGAAGTAAAGTTGCAAAACTTGGAGGCACAATTCAAGAGCCTACATATTTCTGAAGATGAGAACATTAAATCTTGTGTACATAGAGTGGATGAGCTGGTAGGTGGGATGTGAGGACTTGGTGCTACAGTGGATGAACCCAGGATAGTTAAGAATATAGTGAAAAGGTATCTAGTATTGAAGAATTTGTAGATTATAAAACTTATACTAAAGATCAGTTGTTGGGTACTCTGAAATCATTTGAAATGAGAAAGCCTAGCTTGAGAAATGGATCAAAGACATAAACTACTTTTAGGGCTAAAAGAGTTGAAGATCCGGATGAGGAGAACTTGGATGAAGTGGAAGTTAACTTTGTGAGAAGAATGAAAAAGGGATCCAGTAAGTATGAAGGTAAATTAACCTTTAAATGTTTTAGTTGTGGAGGAATTAGCCATTATGCTTCAAGATTTCCAAAAAAGAGCTATGAAGAATAAATACAGAGTAGGCAAAGAAAACAAAGGAAAGATGATTAAGAGAGCATATTAGGTAAATTAAGATGTAGGTATTTCTGATGAAGAGTCTAATTATGGAGATTTTGATGATAATGAATGCTTGTTCTTGGATATAAAAGATGAATCTACTCCTGCTAACACTGAAAGACAGGGAAAGGAAAGTGCTTTGGAGAAAGTTGAGGATATTGTAATCTCTACTCTTCATGCTAAACAAGAAAAGAACTACTAGGTTGTTTATAGTGGCTATTCACATCACATGACCAATGATAAGAGTAAGTTTTTTAAACTTGAAAATATGATGGAGGCTTAGTTAAGTTTGGAGATGATACTAGTGCTAAGATTTATGGGATAGGCTCAGTAATTTTTGATGGCAAGCATAATATTGAAGTTGTCTACTATGTCAAGGGTCTAAGACATAATATTTTAAGTGTTGGATAGATGTGTAGTAAAGGATATAATCTTGTATTTGAGGATGAGAGATGTGAAATTAGGAAAGGATATCGAATAGTGATTGTTGGAAGGAAGGAAGCCTAAAGGAAATATTTATCAACTTAAGGGTGTTGATGGATGTTGCTTTATGTCTTAGATTAATGATAGTTGGTTATGGAACTGGAGGATGTGTCACATGAACTTTGATAAAATGGTAAGACTCAGTGTTGTACAAGTTGTGAGAGATCTACTGAGGATTACAATGCATGTTAATGCTATTTGCAAGGATTGTCAATTTAGAAAGCAAGCTAGAAACTTCTTTAGGTCGAGGGAACAATCTACTACTAGACTACTAGATTTGATTCATACATATCTCTATGGTCCTACAAGGGTGAAAATTCCACAAGATGATAGGTATTTTATGCTTATGATTGTTGATTACTCTAGATATACATGGTCTACTTTTCTTAGAGAGAAATATGATGCATTAGATAGATTCAATTCATTTAAGGCTATGGTTGAGAATGAAGGAAATTTGAGAATAAAACATTTAAGGTCTGATAGAGGTGGTGAATTCACCTCTAATGAGTTTAACATTTTTTATGAATTTCATGGGATAAAAAGACAATTATTTTCTTTGAGAACTCCTCAGCAAAATAGAGTTGTTGAAATAAAGAACATAATGATTCAAGAAGTTGTTAGATCAATAATAATTGGGGCAGGTCTACCAAAAGTTTATTGGAGAGAAGCTATTCACATTGTTGTTTATGTGTTCAATCAAGTTCAAGCAAAAGCTAATAGTACAAAGATCCCCTATGAGCTATGGTGTGGAAGAATTCCTACTGTCAAGTATTTCAAGGTATTTGGAAGAAAATGTTATATCAGAGGGGATGAATAAAATTTAGGGAAGTTTGATGCTAGATGTGATGAGGGTATCTTTCATGGATACTCTACTAGAAGCAAAGCTAACAGATGTTTCTGTGGTCATGTAAATTATCCTGATTGACATCATACACTCGATTTTGATTCACTACAATTCTTTCTAGATCACTTCTTTACTAATCATTTAATTGAATAATTTTTATTTAATTAAATTCATTAAATTTCCTCCTTAATCAGATAATACACTTTATTAGATTATTTTATCATAATTCCCCTTTGATTAAATAAATCAGCTTTATTTAATTAAAGTCCTAATAATTCCTCTTTGATTAAATAAATCAACTTTATTTAATTGAAATCTAATGTTTCCTCTTTGATTAAATAATTCAATTTTATTTAATCAAAATCTTAATGTCCTCTTTGTGATTAAATAAATTAACTTTATTTAATTATATCCTAAAGTTCTTCATTTAATTGAATAAATCAAATTTATTTAATTAAATCCCTAATCTCCCAACTATCCTCTCATTTGATTTAAATAAATCTAAAAATCTAAATCAAATGTCAAATCAACTAACTTCATCTAAGTTAATTAATCTTAATTAACTCCTAACACTAATCCTCCATTCCTCTAGCTTTTGCAAGTTGCACATGTAAATCAATTTATTTCATTTATTAATTCCTCTATTTCCATTCAAATGTGGCATCTCTTTGGAATATTCCACCAATTTGAAATCTCCCTATCAAAGGAATTTTGTCCTCCAACGTGGCATTTAAGGCTCTTACATGTCCTTCTTGGTCCAACTTGGTATTAACTCCTCTTACAACTCTTCTTCCACAAGTCATCTTTTGAATTTCAAATTCCACCTACATGCATTTAACATGCACATTGTTCAAAATGTGCTCCATTCTCCTTCATTAGCATGTTGACAAGTGGCACAATGCCATTGGTTCAAGTTTAATTCCACATTATTCCTATTCCTTATTCTACAATCCTTCTCCATTATAAATAGAGGCCTCCTCTATTTGATTTAGGATCCACAATCCATGCAAGATCATTATGCTCATTTTCATCCACATTTCATCCATGTTAGCATGAGAGTTCATCATTCATAGCAAGGTTATTGGAATTTTGCACCAAGGATCAATCAATCATCATCAAGATTATCAAGGGATTGGGAAAGGGCTTCTTTCCATATCAAAGAAGCGCCAATCCCCCTACGAGATGCTAGTTTGAGCATTGGAATAGAGTTTCATTTCTAATTTATTTGTATAGTTTAAGATATTTTGCTTTGTTTCCATATTCATATGTTCAAAGAATTTGATAGGGGATGTGTGGTTTACACTTGTTTATTGACTAATGATCACTTGTTTGTTCATGTTTGAGCAGGTCTAAGCTAAGCATCCATAGTTTCAATAAAAGAATGAGAAAGAATGTAGAGAGCATAAATGTCAAGGTCAATGAAGCATTGAAGAATTAAATTGAATTTGATCGATATGTATCTGATGAACCTGATTATAGAGAAGTAGAAGAAGTTTATGAAGAACAGAAAAATTGAAATGAAGAATAAGAAGCTTCAGTGGTGTCCCCAAAGACACTTAAATATGTGCAAAAGCATCATTTAGAAAATCAAATCATTGGAGACAAGAGAAAAGTAGCATTGACAAGAAGTAGAGTCGCTGCTGAAATAAATTTGTGTTTACTTTCTAAAGTTGAACCTAAGACAATGAGTGAAGCATGTAAAGATGAGCATTGGATGAAAGCTACAGAAGAACTTATATAGATTGAAAAGAATCAAACCTAGGAATTGGTCCCTAGACCGAAAGATAAAAACATAATTGGATCAAATGGGTATTCAGAAACAAGTTGAATGAGAATGGAGAAATGGTAATAAATAAGGCAAGGCTTGTTTGTAAGGGCTACTCACAAGTAGAAGGCATAGATTTTCAAGATACCTTTGCTCCAGTGGAAAGGATGGAAGCTATTAGAATTTTTTTGGTATTTGTTGCACACAAATATTTTAAAGTTTATCAGATGGATGTAAAGTCTACATTTCTAAATGGTGAGTTAGATGAAGAGGTCTACATGGAACAACTAGAAGGATTCAGTTTTTAGATCATCTAGATATGGTTTGTAGATTAAAGAAATCTTTATATGGATTGAAGCAAGCTCCTAGAGCTTGGTATGCAAGGTTGGATAGGTATTTGATTCAGAAAGGTTTCAATAAAGGTACAATAGATAGTAATTTGTATTTCAAAATTGAAAATGATCAGATCTAGCGAGTGGTTGTATATGTTGATAATATTATCTTTTGAGGAAATGAAACAATGTGCAATTTTTTTGCTGAAGAGATGAAAAAAGAATTTGAGATGTCTATGTTTGTTGAGATGAATTTCTTTCTTGGGCTGCAAATCAGTTAATCAGAAAAAGGGATTTTTATTTTGCAATCAAAGTATGTAAAAGAAATGTTGAAGAAGTTTGGGATGGATGGTTCCAAAATGGTATGCACTCCTATGGTGACTAGATACAAATTGAGTAAAGATGATGATTCACCTAAGGCTAATCAGAAAAATATAGATCTATGATTAGAGGATTGTTTTATTTAACTTCTACTAGACCTAATATCATGCATGCAGTTTTTATTGTGGCTAGATTTCAAGAAGACCCTAAAGAAACACATGTTTCTACTATTAAGAGGATATTCAAATATTTGAACAACACTCTAGATTATGGATTATGGTATCCTAGGGATACTAATATTACACTAAGTGCTTATACAGATGCAAATTGGGTAGGTTGTGTTGATGATAGAAAAAGTACAAGTGGCAGTGCATTTTTTCTTGGTTGCAAATTGGTGTCATGGTTGAGTAAAAAACAAAATTCAATTTTCTTATCCACTGTAGAGGTTGAGTATATTGCTGCAACATCTTGTTGTACACAAATTTTATGGATGAGACAAAGATTGAAGGATATCAGAGTAAGGTATGATGATCTCATTTCTATCTTCTATGATTATACAAGTGCAATTAATATTTCAAAGAATCCAATGATGCACTCAAGGACAAAACATGTATCAATAAGGTATCACTTTTTGAGAGAAAAGGTTGTGGAGGATGAAGTAAAGCTTTAGTATGTACCTACAAAGGACCAGATTGGTGACATACTTACTAAGGGTCTTCCTAAAGATACTTTTGAGTATCTCCAGGAGAAGTTAAGGGTTATTTCCCCTTCTTTCTTGAACTAGATGCATATGGAGATGCATCAGTCCAATGGGTCTATGGTTCATCTTTCTTCGGGACTAATGTTTGATGGTTGCCTCTCAGGGGGAGTAGGTAGTATCTTGTGTTGTCATTAAACAGATGTTTGGGTGTAATCATAAGGGGGAGTATTCAGTACTGGTAATGTTAATTAATGTCAAAGAGGAAAAAAATGATAAACATCTTTTTCCTTTTCCATTGATGTCAAAGGGGGAGAAAGTATCATGTGAAATTTTTTATCTACTTAGGGAGAGAAAGTTAAATCATGAGAAAGTGGTTCAAAGCTTTTGTGTTGTCTTTGATGGTTTTTCACATCATGTGTTTCCATCAATGAAAAAGGGGGATATTGCTGCAAATATGAAGGTGTTGTCTTTGATGTCAATTGGTTGATGTTGTCATTGATGTCATGGATGTTGGTTAAATGTTGTATATGTCAAGGATATTGAGAAAATTGTAATAAAGAAAGGTTGCAAGTATTAAGTGTTTGCTCTCGGTTTTGCTCCACAATTTGTTGCTATGATAGTAAGTATTTGAGGTATTTTTCATAGTTTTTGTAAGTTTCTATATCCATATTTTTGGTTTTTGGATCATTATACAATGCGAGATATGTTCACTAGTAAGTGTATTGTGTTTTTCTATGTGTCTGGCTGAGGTATAGGAGAAATGTAGTTTCTTTGGATTTCTTCTTGTTCGGGTTTTATGTCTTGTAGTTCTCTAGATAAGTTCATGAGGTCATGTTCAAGGGAAATTTTATATCTGGAAGATTGGATCATGTAAAGGTTGTGTGTGCTTAACTGATTTATGTTTTTACACTAGTTTTGGTCAACCTTGTGTTAAACACTACTTGTGAAGTTCATGGAAGCATATTGAGGCATGTTGGGACTTATTTAGGTCCTCATTAAGTGTATTTTGTTGGATGTTGTTGATATGTGGTTTTCATTGATGTCAACACTATTAGAATTAATGTATTAGAAGCTATATATGTCAAGGATATTGAGAAAATTGTAATGGAATAAGTTGCAGGTTGTCAGTGATGTTGTCAAGTTTAGTATGTTTCAGAGCTTAGTACATTGATGATCAGAGGTTGTGGATTAAAGGTTTTTTTTTAGTATATCTAGTTTATCCATGTTAAGTTTTAGAGATCCGCATGAAGATTTGATTGAGTTATGAGCAGTTGTGTTCTGATGGTTTTTTTGTTGTTTCAGTTGGTGTTCCTAAATGAAGATGATGTGATTCTAGTAAGTTCAATTGTTGTGGATGCTTCTTTGGTGATTCATGATGTTTGTGGATGCTTCTAGATCATGCTCTATCTATGTTGCATGTTTGCATTGATTGTTGTGCTCACGATTGGTGATTTTATTTTGCGTGTTCATGTTTTTCATGTTCATGGCTGACAAGGTGATGGTAGCGTGTTGTGAATATTCATGGAATAATTTTTTAAGGTGGTTCATGTTTGAGGATGTTATTTTGGGTCTTCACTATGTTTTGGTCGACCTTGGTTGATTCGTATTGATAATATTTTATGTTTTCGACTAACAGATTGTACATTTTACTATTTTGTTGAAGTTGACATGGAGATGTTATTATTCTTAGTTGCGGATATATATAAGTGATTGTTTATTCCATTTGATGACATGCATGTGTATGAGATGTGTGAATAATTTCCTAAACATTCAAAGGCAGAAGCAGAGTGTGAAGAAGAGTGAGTAGAGTGTGAAGAAGTGTTCATGTGCTTAACCGAAACTATAATTAGGCATTAGCATATGCTATTTTCTCAGTTCAAAATCCTCCATATGTAATATGAATGTTTCTATAAGACAGTGTTTCTTCCTTTGGGCAGTAAGCCTCATTGTATTTGAGCAATGAGCTCTAGGAAGTGTGCCTGAATGCATGTGCATTCCCCATTTATTTTTCTTTATACTTTTAACAAGTTATAATCTTGTGGACTGACCTCCACCATGGTTTTTCCCATAATAGGGTTTCCATGTAAAAAATCTTGGTGTTATGTGTGTTTCTGATGTGTTGGTTATTTATGCTTGCATGGTTATTAATTAGATCTGAGAATAAGGATTAATAAATTTAATAAGTTTAAATTTCCATGACAACTAATTCACCCCCTCTTAGTTGTCTACCCTTGCTTTTCCAACAATTGGCATCGGAGCAGGTTCCTTGGAAGAAGTTTAATAGCTTGAGATGATCCAGGATGGCTAGATATAAGAAGGATAGTCTGAGATTTGATGGAAAAAATTATTCTCTATGGAAGACTCAAATGGAGTGTCATTTGAGATGCATTGGTGAACCCTATTGGAACATTACAAGGAATAGGTATGTTATCCCACAAAATGGTCCTTCTACTACTGCTGAGATTAAGGATGTTAAGTACAATATCAAGGCTAAGGAAGCATTGTTGAGTGCTCTGACTGATTCTAAGATGAAAAATGTGATGGATCTGAAGACTACTTATGAGATCTGGAAAAAGTTGGAAACTTTGTATGAAGGCAATGCTAATGTGAAGATTGCTAAGTTACAAAGTTTGAAAGGGGAATATGAAATGTTGAGAATGGGTGATGATGAGAACATTACTTCTTTCATGCAAAGAGTGAAAGAACTTGTGTGTGGTATCAAATGTACTGGTGGATAATTCGAAGAATCAGATATTGTTGCTAAAGTGCTTAGATCTTTTCTTGTTGCATACAAAGTCAAAGCTATTGCTATTAAGGAGCTCCAGACTATAACAAATGTAA
Organism: Sequoia sempervirens; assembly: GCA_007258455.2. NCBI lineage: Eukaryota > Viridiplantae > Streptophyta > Pinopsida > Cupressales > Cupressaceae > Sequoia > Sequoia sempervirens. Next base: position 39,005,555 of record VDFB02353493.1, read on the forward strand.
CCAGAGATATGTTGATTGGTAAGCTTACTACTTTTGAGTTGAGTGAATTTGGTGATGCTCTTCATAAGACAAAATCTGCATTCAAGGCTACAATTTCTAGGAGGGATAAATAGAGATATGATCTGAGAGAAACTTCTTCTAGAAAGATATTCAAGTATGATGAGAAAATGAGAGAGATTGAAGAGGAAGAGAGAAAATTGGATGAGCTTGAAGCACTTATTGTCAAAAGATAAGCCAGAGGAGAAGGTAAGTATAAAGGGAAGATTCCAATTAAATTTTTTTCTTGCAATAAGATATAGGTCATTTTGCATCAAGGTGTCTGGAAAGAGTTCCTAAGTCAAGACCTAACAAGCCTAGATTGCAAAGGAAGTGTTATTATGTTGCTGATGAAGGTGTGATAGATGATGAATCTGATAAAGGGAATGTAAGTGAGGATGAATAGGTATTTATTGCTATCAAGGAAAATAATCCTGTGTTTACTAAATATGCTAATTGTGCAAATGTGGAGAAATCCCTAGCTGCTTGAGTTGAAGAGAAAGATGAATGGGTGATTGACAGTGGATGCTCTCATCATATGACAGGTGATAAAAGTAATTTTGTGAGCTTGGTAAAGTATGATGGTGGTGTTGTAAGATTTGGTGATGATAAAATAGGTGTAATTTGTGGCAAAGGATGCATTTCTCTTGATGGTAAGCATAATATTGATGATGTCCTATATGTGGAAGGTATGAAGCATAGTATTTTAAGTGTTAGATAGATGGTTAAGAAGGGATACAATCTTCAATCAAGGATGAAAAATGTAGAATATTGGGAAGTTCCATAAATGTGATTGCATCAGGTACAAAAACAAAAGGTAATATATTTCACTTGAGTGTTGCTAGTAAAAGTTGTTTGATTGCTCAAGTTTATTAAAGTTGGTTGTGGCATAAGAGAATGTGTCATCTAAACTTTGAATATATTATCAAGATAAGTTCTACTCAAGTTGTGAGAGATCTTCCTAAGTTGAAAAAAACTACTAATGCTATATGCAAGGAATGTCAGTTAAGGAAGCAAACTAAAATTTCATTTTGGAGCAAACAACATTATTCAAATGAATTGTTGGAGCTTGTGCATACTGACTTGTGTGGTCCTTCTAGAGTTATAAGTTTACAAGGATACAGGTATTTCATGTTGCTTATTGATGATTATTCTAGAATGATGTGGGTTACTTTCTTAAGGGAAAAATCTAAAGCTCTAGAAAAGTTTAAGATCTTTAAGGCTATGGTTGAGACAAATACGGGTCTGAAGATTAAATGTCTAAGATCAGATAGAGGTGGTGAATTCACTTCTGGTGAGTTTAATTCTTTTTATGAAGAACATGGAATAAGGAGAAAATTATCTGCACCGCAAACCCCTCAGCAAAATGGAGTTGTGGAAAGGAAAAATTAGGATAATTGAAGAAGCTGCTAGAACTATGATGCTGCAAGGAAATGTTCCTCATATCTACTGGAGAGAAGTTGTGAGTACTACTGTTTACACACTCAACCGGGTACAAGTCAAAGGCGATACTGGAAAGACTCCTTATGAGCTATGGTATGGTCATAAGCCTACTGTTAGATACTTCAAAATATTTGGAAGAAAATGCTATATCAAAAGAGATGAAGATATAGGAAAGTTTGATGCTAGGAGTGATGAAGGAATCTTTCTTGGTTATTCTACTGAAAGCAAGGCCTACCGGTGTTACAATAAGAGATTGAGGAAAATGGCTGAAAGTGAAAATGTCAAGGTTGATGAACACATAGTTAGACCATCCAGAACCTATGGATATGATTTAGATGATTAGAATGACAATTCAGATAAAGGAAAGAAAATTTAAACTTCAAATCAAGTTCAAATCATTCCGGTGAATCAAGAAAATCAAGAGGAGGGAACTATTGAAAGTGCAGAAGAGAAATCACAAGATCCTAAAGTTCAAGAACATCCTAAGACTCCAAGGTATGTAAGATTAAATCATTTAGAAGATTAGATTATTGGTGATAAGAAAAAAGGTGTTCAGACTAGGAGAAAAATTGCAGAAGAATATTGTTTGATTTCAAAGACTGAGTCTAATAGTTTCAATGAAGCATGCAAAGATGAACATTGGGTTGAAGCAATGAAAGAAGAACTACAACAGATTGAGAAGAATGATACATGGATGCTTGTTCCTAGACCTAAGAATAAAAAATGTAATTGGAACTAAATGGGTCTTTAGAAACAAACTGAATGAGCAAGGTGAAGTTGTTAGAAATAAAGCAAGACTAGTGTGTAAAGGATATTCACAGATGGAAGGAATTGACTTTGAAGAAACTTTTTCCCTTCTTGCTAGGATTGAAGTTGTGAAACTATTTCTTGCTTATGCTGCTTACAAAAACTACAAGGTTTATCAGATGCATGTCAAGTCAGCATTTCTAAATGATAAATTGGAAGAAGTGTATGTTGAGCAACCTGATGGATTTCAATTGACTGATCAAGGAGATATTGTTTGTCGGTTGAAGAAAGCACTATATGAACTCAAGCAAGCCCCAAGAGCATTGTATTCTAGATTGGACAAGTATTTGTTAAAGCTTGGATTTAATAAAGGTATTGTTGATAGTAATCTATATTTCAAGATTGATCATGATAAAGATTTGATTGTTGAAGTCTTTGTTGATGATATCATTTTTGGAGGAGATGATGATTTGTGCATAAATTTTGCTGATGATATGCAGAGTGAGTTTGAGATTTCTATGATTGGAGAGATTAAATTCTTTTTGGGATTGCAAATTACTCAACTAGATAAAGGGATCTTTATATCTTAGTCCCAGTATGTGAAAGAATTGCTAAATAAGTTTGGTATGGAAGATTCAAAACTAGTTGGTACACCTATGGTGACCAAATGTAATTTGACACAAGATGATGATTCTTTGAAAGTAAATCAGATTAGATATAGATGAATGATTGGTGGATTGCTCTATTTGACTCAAGCTAGACCTGATATCATGAATGTTGTATACATTGTTGCAAGATTTCAAGCTAATCCTAAGGAATCTCATGTGATTGTTGTGAAGAGGATTTTCAGATACTTGAAGGGGACAGTTGATTTTGGCCTATGGTATCCTAAAGATGATGACCTTACTTTGAGTGCCTTTATTGATGTTGATTGGGCAAGAGATGTGAATGACATAAAGAGTACCAGTGGTGGTGGTGCATTTTTCTTGGGAAAGAATTTGATTTCATGGTTAAGTAAGAAGCATAATGCCATTTCTTTATCTACTGCAGAGGCATAATACATTGTTATTGCTAACAATTGTACTCAATTATTTTGGATGAAGTAGATGTTGAAAGATATCAGAGTTATGTATGATGAACCTATTGCTATATTTTGTGATAATTCAAGTTCAACTAACATTTCTAAGAATCTGGTGCTGCATTCAAAGACCAAGCATATATCTATCAAATTTCACTTTTTGAGAGAGAAGGTGAGTGAAAAGGAAGTCAGATTGGAGTATGTGCCTAATAAGGAATGGATTGTAGAAATATTTACCAAGCCATTTCCTAAGGATAATTTTGAGTATCTTAGAGGGAAGCTATGGGTGATTACCCCTCCAAATCAGAACTAAGATACATTGACTTGCATCAGTCTGCACATTCCATAGTCATATCTTGATCTGGATTGATGTTGTGGTGGCTGCTACTCAGGGGGAGTAATTAGATGTTCAGATATGTGGTTTAGAGCTTGTGTGTATCTTTGCCATTGATGTCAAAGGGGGAGAAGAGTCAGGTGAAAAAATGTGAATTATCTAGGGAGGAGAGTCATGTGGGGAGAAGAGTTGTGAAAAAGTTGAAGAGAAAAGAGTTAGAAACTAAGGGGGAGAAAGTGCTAAGAGATAGTTGCATTGATGGTGTTTTTCACATAATGTGTTTCCATCAATTCCAAAGGGGGAGATTGTTGGATGTTGCTGATATGTGGTTTCCATTGATGTCAATACTATTGGCATTAATGTTTTAGAAGCTATATATGTCAAGGATATTGAGAAAATTGTAATGGAATAAATTGCAGGTTGTCAGTGATGCAGTGAATTTCAATATGTTGTCGAGCTCAATACGTTGATGATCATAGGTTGTGGATTGAAGGGTTTCTTTTTCAAATATATCTAGTTTATCCACATTAAGTTTCAGAGATCTGCATGAATATTTCATCGAGTTATGAGCAATTGTGTTCTAATAGTTTTTATGTTGTTTTAGTTGGTGTTCCTAAATGAAAATGATGTGATTCTAGTAAGTTCAATTGTTACGAATTATTCTCTAGTGATTCATGATGTTTGTGGATGTTTCTAGATTGTTCTCTATCTATGTTGCATGTCTACATTGATCGTTGTGCTCGTGATTGCTGATTTTCTCTTGTGTGTTCTTTTTTTTTATGTTCATGGCCAACAAGGTGATGGTAGCATGTTGTGAATCTTCATAGAATAATTTTTTAATGTGGTTCATGTTTGAGGATGTTATTTTGGGTCTTCACTATGTTGTGGCCAACCTTGGTTGATTCGCATTGATTACAAATTGTACATATTATTATTTTGTTGAAGTCGACATGGAGATGTTATTATTCTTAGTTTTAGATATATATAAGCGATTGTTTATTCCATTTGATGGAATGTATGTGTATGAGATGTGAGAATAATTTCCTAATCATTCGAAGGAAGAAGCAGAGTGTGAAGAAGTGTTCATGTCCTTAACTGAAACTATAATCAGGCATTAGCAGATGCTATTTTCTTAGTTCAAAATCTTGTGGATGTAATCTGAATGTTTTTGTAAGACAATGTGTCTTCCTTTGGGTAGTAAGCCTCATTGTATTTTAGAAGTGAGCTCTAGGAAGTGTTCCTAAATGCATGTGCATTCTCCATTTATTCTTCTTTATACTTTTAATAGGCTATAATCTTGTTTACTGACCTCCACCATGGTTTTTCCCCTAACAAGGTTATGTGTGTTTCTAATGTGTTGATGATTTATGCTTGCATGGTTATTAATCACATTTAGGAATAAGGATTAATAAGTTAAATAAGTTTAAATTTATGTGACAACTGATTCACCCCTCCCTCTCAATTGTCTTTCCTTGTTTTTCCAACATATGTTTGGATATCCCTCATTATAATTCCACCCTAGAATGTTTTGGCATCCACCTAATTTGAATTAGTAAATGCAAATGATGTGTGGCCAACTTTGGATGAGCTTCAAGGTTGAAGATAGTATAAATAAAGGTTGAGATGTTTGTGAAAGATGAATGCAAGCAAGATAGATGCAAGATAGATTTGAAATTTTGTGTGTGTGTGTGTCATGTGATTTTGAGTAGATCAGTGTGAAATCTAATTGATGAGCTTCTAGAGGAAATGAGTTGAAGATGTACTCTATTATTCAAGAATGTCTGCAAGTGTGAGTGAATTGTGGTGGAAATCTCCATTGCATTGATATTTTTTTCTCTCTGTAACAAATATCTTCTATCTTCTTTGTAAGTCTATTGTAGTGATCCCTTCGGGTGGTTAACCCTTGTTGGACAGTGAGTCCTATTCCAGATAGTAAGTCCTATTTTGGCAGTGAGATTTGTATTCAATTTTGATATTCTCTATATTATGATCTAATCCTCACCATGGTTTTTCCCCGATTGTGTTTTCCATGTAAATTTGATGTTAGAGTATATATGGTTTTACTTCTTTTAGTTTATGCTTTTACATTTAATGATTGATCATAATAGAAAAGTAAAGGATTTGTGAATGATAATAGATCCAATCTCTGATGAAATTTTTAAAGGATAAAATTGTTACAAATGATTCACCCCCCTCTCAGTTGTCTTTTTCAACAACTAGGGTTCAAATCTACACTAAATCACTTCTAGAAACAATAAAAAGTCTCTATAATTAGCAACCACATACATGCTTCTCTAGATCCAAAAAAAATCATGCAAACCATAAAGAAACACTTCATAGCATCCACACAATATCCCAAAATATTCCATCATAAGAATACTCTGCAACACTGTCACAACCACCAGAAACTTAGAACACCATCATTTTGTGCAACTAGCAACACTACCACAAAACACAACTTATGAATCCAAACTTGTAGAACATTTGAACACCAGAAACTTCAAGGGAAGGTATATATAGACAATATTAGCATGTCCCCAAATCTGCAAGACAAGAAACCTTAATGCAGAGAAATATAGAGAAATCTCATTTCTCCCAGACAACCTTCTTCACATACAAAACATTGTCAAACACGTCTTCCATTTGTGCACAATCCAGAACCTAAAAATATAGATATAGCACATCTTAACACCTTTGATCATCACATCCAAACCATACAAACATATCTTCAACCATGAAGAAATAAAGAGCACAACACTGAACACTCCTCTATCATATTACACTCTTTTATTCAAATTTTCTCAAAAGCACTTTGAAACCAAGTGAACCAGATGCACCAGCAATACCACAAACACCTACTCAACATATCTACAGCACCAAAAAACTCTCCATCTACAATACCTGCTCAACACCACACTAGAGGCTAACATCAGTGATAACACTAAAGAAAACATAGTGCAACACACTCACTATTGACAACAATGAGAACACTGCAAAAATATTCCTAACCATACCGAAGGTTGACATCAGTGTGACATCAAACCACATCACATACACACTAGGGGTTGAACCATAAATATTTCTTTTGAAACACTCTTTAACAGTTGCAAAATCTCATAAAGAAGAAGAAAATCCTAAGGAACATAAGCATGAGGTTGAAGAAAAGGAAAAGACCTATAAAGGGGAGGACAACCCCAAGAAATGCACACCCACCAAGTCCCTAATAAAAGACACAGTATTCATCTAGGACTCTGATGATGAAGAAGAAGAAGAAGACACAATGATGGAGCAAGAATCTCTAGGTGATAAACAAATTGAAATCAAGAAGGATGAGGAAGAAGGTGATCGTCAATCACCCAAGGAAGAGTCTCAGATGCCCAAGTGGTTAGAAAAGAAATTAGAGAAGAAGACTTCAACACTCAGAGATCCCAAGGTGAGACTCGAGGCTATCTTAGCTTGAGTACAAGTCAACACAAAGAAGGAAAAGAATCCTAAAGTCATATCCAAACTGACCATGGACGCTTTTGGGTCTAGGACTGTGCAAATTGCCACGCCAATTGTGGGTGAAGAAGGGATAAGTTATGACATCTCCACCATCATATTTGGAATAGCCACCAAGTATCAGAAGATAGATCACCTTCAGGAGTCAGTTGCCACAATGGTACATCAAATGCACAAGGACAAAATCTCCAAGGAAGAACTAAAAGCACAGGTGGCTGATTTGACTAACTATATTCAATAATGCTCATCCATGGAAGAGCTTCCCACAACATCCTCAGCAGCACCACAATTGCTATCCAAAGACCATATTGACAAACTCAAGAAAAGAAATAACTGGACTAAGACTACGAAGGATTGGTTTCGACAAGTCCTGTATGTTGGAAGCATGGGCATCAATCGTGTTGTCAGGATGACAAATAAGTTCTTAGAAGTAAAAAAGACACCTTGAGGGCACAAGGAATTTTTGCACTGACCTCCTGAAGATATACGAGTCCACTTATCCTAAAATTGAGGCCATCTTCAAGTTTCCTTAGAAAACATGGGAAAAGGAGCTTGCACTAACAGAGGACGATCACTGGCTCATGGATATGTGGGAGCTAGATTTTGATCATAGGAAAGAGATACTGAAGCAAGTGCTCTGTAAGGTGGAACCTAACATTGATTGGGCCAATGACATTAGGGAATATTGTATTCAGTATTTGAAATTAATGACAAGTTATGATATGGTCGTCGTCAAGATTGATCCAGAAAAAATAAAGCCTCATTTCCATAAGCAGATGGAAGTTGGGATGTCAGGTGAGCTTACCACATATTTTATGAGTTTTTCTACTTGGGCTATTGCCCAATCTAAACAAGTTAGGGACAACATAGCTAAATATGATGGAGATTGGGATACACTCACAGGCTGATCCAAACAATAGAACTACTAGGTGCTCCAATCTAATATAATGGACATTGATAAGCTCTAGGCATTAATCAACAAGTTCATGGAGTATGCCACTTTGAAGAAGCAAGAAGGAAACCAAGTCATTGATGAAAATCTCCTCACAAAAGAACTACAACAAAAAAGGGAAATCAACAAAAGACAAATTTGCTACAGTACTGTCAAATAAGGAAAAAATAGGGAAAGGACAAGGATGTAATTTTAAATTGTAATATATTTGGGCGTAGGTGAAACCCTAGTTTGTAGTGAATCTTGGCCACACAATGAAAATCAATCTTGGCCATTCATTTTTCTTTTTGAACACTATAAATAGGGGGTCTCCTCTCATTTTCAAGAGAGAGTTAAGTTGTTATAAAAGCATGTTGTAGAAATTTTAATAGAAGTTCATTGGATTTTGGTGGACTCTTGAGTTTCTATTGCATGTTACATGGTTCATCTCCCATAGTTGGTTGATTTAGATAGATTCACTTTGTTGTTCTTCATATTTTTAGATTACTTTGATAGATTAGTTAATGTTGTTCAATGGTTGTGCAGATTTCTGTTGTGTTGATGCCTTTCTTGTCCATACTTTTTGTTGTTTAGTGATGGTAGATAGTTGTGTAAAGTTATTCTAGGCATAAACCAAAATTTTCTCCAAACTTCTATCTTTTGTTCATACATGCTTATGGTGAATGAATGGTTGAATATTTGCAATCCTCAGAAGCTTGCACAAGTTTCATGATACTGTGTCAATCTGGTTAAGTGAAATTTTGTTTTAAGAAAGTTGTCCATAGTAGAACCCTCCATGATCACTATTAATTAATAGTTTTAGATCCATGAACCTCTTCTCTTCCCTGCACCTTTTCCTTTTTTTTAATAAGTACCCTATACTAAGGTTCATTGCACATTGTAAAGCCAAATCTTAAGATAAAATAGGAGTTTAAGATTGTTGTTTGGACTTGCAACAAATTGCATGCTAACTTCCCATCTCAGGAACTCCATTTTAAGATTCATCTCATCTCCAACCAAAATCTATAAGCCACCCTATGATTTCTAGCAAAATCACATCAAATATCAACTAAGAAATTCCATGCGCATCAAGACCTGACACCCGAGAGACCTTGGGTAGCAATTGTAACTTGCTTGTGAATTTCTACCTTTCAAGAGAGGTAGTGTGCCTATGCATTTCCTTTGTTGAGAAGTGCATAAAAAACCCATCAACAATGTCCAAAAACTCCACTTTACTAGTTTGGAAGAAGAGGAATGATAGATTCTAGCTCACCTAAGAATAACAAAGCTTGCATATTCTTCACACCAAACAACTTTATCCCCAATTATCTTCCCCTAAAACACCATACACTTCTACAAATGGATGTGATAAATTAGAAATGTAAAACTCAAAGCATGAATTGATTACCTCCATATTTTTGTCAAATGCCTCAAGTGTTGCATTCCTTTGCAAGTCAAGATTTTAGATGTTATGAGTTAAGTATGAAAATTCTATCACCCAATGTTTATTTAACCACATCATCATAGAAGCTCCTAGACTCATGAAATAGAAGTATTTACATATATTTTATTTACTACAAAGGATAAAAATACCCTTTCCTCGATGATTCTAATGGTTTGTAGTATATTTTTCTTCATGAATCCTCCAATTCATGGGTAGCTTAAGTTCCAAAACTGTTGAAGACAACTGGGATGGGGGTGAATCAGTTGTAGCAAATTAAAACATCAAAACCCTCAATAATAGTCAAATCCGCATGCATTCATTAAACCCTTATTATATTAATGAGATTAAACATGAAATACAGATAACAAAAACTAAAATAACAACACCATACACAAGAGAACACCAAATTTACATGGAAAACCCAATGAGGGAAAAACCATAGTGAGGATTAGCTCACAATATAATTAATAGAAAAACTAGTACAAGGGCTCACTACTAGAATAGGACGCACTGTCCAAAAAGGCTCACATCTAGAGCTCACTGCCATAGAAAGAAATACAAGAAGATAGAAGAGAAATGTTACATAGAGAATATGTTCTCAAATGCAACAAGGGATCCACCACAATGCTCCAACAACCTCATGGTATTGTATGAATGATTTTAGACACCTTTATCTCACTTTGTTCAGGAATCCAAACACTTGAAATTTACACTACTCTTCTCCCTTTCACATCACACACATCACTCACATCGATCCTGTATCTATATTTCTTCTCTATGGATTCTTTCTTACATGTCACAATATCACTTCTCTTATTTATATCAACCTCAACCTTGAAAACCTTCGCCATTGTCAACAATTATCCATTACACTTACAAATTCAAAATAGTTTGGAACCTAAACATTCCCATGGTGGATAGGAACGAAGGAAACCCAAATAAATCCTTAATTAGGGCCCAAATAGATCCCAACACACCTCAACATGAATTCTCAAGCCTCACATGTACTACTAACACAAGGTCAGCCAATACCTGTGTTAAACACCATAAGCATTAAGTACACGCTTCCTTCAATCAATCTGAAACTTTTGGACAACAAGATTCACTTGAACATGATCCATAATAATCTATGAACAACTTGAGATTCATTAAACACTTTATCCAAACTCACATCATATAAATACTTCAACTCAGGACAACTGGTAAACCTTATTTGCACACTGACATAGGAAACTCACTTTGTACTATACCAAATCAAGTGAAACCTTGAATACAAAAATATACAAACATTATAAGTAACTTCACAAATCCACACAACCTAAAGCCAAATAGCAAAGAAACATGGAGCAAATCCATTTCTCCCAGGACAGAAAATAACAATGAAAACATGTAAATTTGGGTGTAGAAACCCAAATTTTGAATATAGCAACCTCTAAAAACATTGAATAACCTATAATATATGCACAGGCATAGCATCAACATAAGAGAAATGTGAAGCACAATACCATATTACATTCTAAAAACTTGCACAACATTGTTTCCTCAGTTTATCAAAAAAAATTAAAAGCACTTGGAAACCAAGTACCAGAGACATCATCTCAGCTCAATACTTCATACCAACTCAACTTCAGACACTACAACAAAAATATAGATCCATGTAATCACAACACTTCCAAAAATATCTCAACTATACATGCATAACCTACAACAACCTATTTTCCTCTTTTTCACAATTTTCTCAATATCCTCCACATCTCCATCATGCAAAAAACTACCTTAGCACACAATTGACATCAATGACAACACCTTCATACTTGCAACAATCTCTCCCTTTTTCATCAATGGCAACATAAGATGTGAAAAAACATCAAAGACAACACAACTCTGGAAACTCTCTCTTTTCTTTTAGATTAGATATCCTACACAACATTCTTGCATTCTCTCTCCCTTACAAGATTTTCTCTCCCTTTGAAAACAATGATTAGACAATATACACAACTTTCTCACATGATCTCTCTCCCCTTTGTAGATAATATTTTTCACATAATACTCTCTCTCCCCCTTTGAAATCAATGGAAAAGGATAGAATTTTTTTGTCATCAACACAACCAGCCCAATTTGCATCTATATAAGCACTTAATGCAAAATCAGTATCCTTAGGATACCACAAGCCATAATCTAGAGTGCCTCTTAAGTATTTGAATATTCTTTTTACAGCTATAAAATGTGTTTCTTTAGGTTCTTCTTGAAATCTAGCCATAAGAAAAACTGCCTGCATGATATCTAATCTAGTAGTTGTTAGATATAGCAGTCCACGAATCATAGATCTATATTTGCTTTAATCAGCCTTAGATGTTCTCACCATCCTCACTCAATTTACAACCAACCACCATAGTGTTGGAAACAAAAGGGCAGAAAACTGAGAGGGGGGGTGAATCAGTTGTCTTAGAAATTTAAAATGTATTCAACTTATTAACCTTATTCTCAAATTTGATTAATAACAATGAAAGCATAAATCATCAACACATCAAAAACACACATAACACCAATATTTTTTACGTGGAAATCCTATTAGGGGAAAAACCATGGTGGAGGTTAGTCCACAAGATTATACCCTTTTAAAAGTATAAACAATGAAATGGTGAATGCACATGCATTCAGGCACACTGCCTAGAGCTCACTGCTTAATTACAAAAAGGCTAACCACCCAAAGGAAGATACACTATCTTATAGAAAGATTTGGATTACATCTGCAGGGATTTGAACTGACAAAATGGCATCTGCTAATGCCTGATCACAATTCCGGTTAAGCACATCAACACTTCTTCACTCTTCTTCACTCTTCTACTCTTCCTTCAAATGATTTGAACTTTATTAGCACATCTCATACATGAGCACACTCGAGCATACATCCAAATTGAATAAACAATCGCTTATATATATCCACAACAAGAAATTTCATCGCTACATGTCGGATTCAACAAAATAATAAAATTAATACAAACTATCGACCCAAAACAATAATTAATTTTCAATGCGAATCAACCAAGGTAGGAAACAACTTAGTGAAGACCCAAATACACATCTCCAACATGAAAATTATTCAATTAATTACTCCTGAAAGATCCACAACACGCTACAAACACAATGTCGGCCAAGAACATCAAAAACATGAACACACAAGAGAAAATCTCCAACCATGAGCACAACCATCAATGTGGACTTGCAACACAGATAGAGCATGATCTAGAAACATCCAAAAACATCATGAATCACTAGAGAAGCATCCGTAACAAATAAACTAACTGAAATTGCATCATCTTCAATCAGGAACACCAACTGAAGCAACAAAAAAAATGTCAGAATATAAATATTCATAACTCAATCAAAACTTCATGTGGATCTCTAAAACTCAGCATGGATAAAATAGATACACTCAGCAACAAACCCTTTAGTCCACAACCTCTGATCATCAATGTACTAAACTTACTGATGGACTGAACTTCACTTCACCACTGACAACTTGCAACTCATTCCATTACAATTTTTTCAATATCCTCGACATATACGACTTCTAATGACTTAATGCTAATAGTTTTGACATCAATGACAACCACATATCAGCAACACAACCACAACATCCAACAATCTCTCCCTTTGGCATTGATGGAAACACAAGATGTGAAAAACACCAGCAACACAACTATCTCTTAACACTTATTTCCCCTTAGGTTTTGATTCTTCTCACCTCAACTCATCCACATAAATTTTATCCCCACAAGTTTCTTCTCCTTCAAAAAAAAATCACATTACTCTTCTCCCCCTTTGACATCAATGACAAAGATCTCTAATCTTTGAACCACATATCTAAACATTTGAACATCTAACTACTCCCCCTAAGTTGCAACCACCACAACATCAATCTAAATCAACATATAACTATGAAATGCATAGACTGATGCAATGCAATGAATCCTTAGTTATGATTAGGAGGGGTAATCACCCCTAACTTCCTTCTGAGATACTCAAAATTATCCTTAGGCAATGGCTTGGTAAAGATGTCTACAATCTGCTCCTTACTTAACCATGAAATTAGCTTCTTACCCAAGAAAAGTTCTCCACCACTAGTACTTTTCTTGTCATTCACATCTCCTACCCAATAAACATTAGTAAAGGAACTCAAAGTAAGATCATCATCTTTAGGATACCATAGGCCAAATTCAACTGTTCCCTTCAAGTATCTAAAAATTATTTTCACAGCTATCACATGAGATTCCTTAGGATCAGCTTGAAATCTTGCAACAATACATACAACATTCATGATATCAGGCCTAGTTTGAGTCAAATAAATCAATCCACCAATCATTGATCTATATCTAGTCTGATTCTCTTTCAAAGAATCATCTTTTGTTATCAACTTACATCCAGTCACCATGGGTGTACCAACTAGCTTTGAATCTTCCATACCAAAATTCTTCAGCAATTCTTTCACATACTTGGAATGAGGTATAAAAATCCATTTATCTAACTGAGCAATTTTTAATCCCAAAAATAATTTCATCTCACCAATCATAGACATCTCAAATTCACTCTGCATCTCATTATCAAAATTCATGCACAAACTATCATCTCCTCCGAAAATGATATCATCAACAAAGACTGTCATAATCATATCTTTATTATGATCAATCTTGAAATACATATTACTATCAGCGATACCTTTGTTAAATCCAAGCTTAAACAAATACTTATCTAATCTGGCATACCATGCTCTAGGGGCTTGCTTGAGTCCATACAATGCTTTCTTTAATCGAAAAACCATATCTCCCTGATCAGTCAACTGAAATCCATCTGGTTGCTCAACATACACCTCTTCTTCGAACTCACCATTTAGAAAAGTTGACTTGACATCCATCCGATAAACCTTATAGTCTTTGTAGGCAACATAAGCAAAAAACAATCTCATAGCTTTAATTCTAGCAATAGGGGAAAAAAGTCTTTTCAAAATCAATACCTTCCATTTGAGAATATCCTTTACATAACAGTCTTTCTTTGTTTCTAACCACTTCACCATGCTCATTGAGTTTGTTTATAAAGACCCATTTAGTTCCAATTACATTTTTATTCTTAGGTCTGGGAACAAGAATCCATGTATCATTTTTCTCAATCTACTCTAGCTCCTCTTTCATTGCTTGAACCCAATGTTCATCTTCACATGCTTCATTCACACTAGTAGGCTCAGTATTTGAAATCAAACAGTACTCTTCTACAATATTTCTCCTAGTTTGGACACCTTTGTTCTTATCACCTATGATCTGATCTTCTAAATGATTCAATCTTACATACCTCATAGTCTTAGGACGTTCTTGAACTTCAGGAACCTATGTTCTCTCTTCTGCAGTTTCATTGTTTTCTCCTTCCTCTTGATATTCTTGATTCACCAAAATGATTTGAACTTGATTTGAAGTCTGAACTTGCTTTCCTTTATTTTTACTATCATTATGATCATCAAAATCATATCCACAAGTTCTAGATAGTGTAGCTATGTCTTCATCAACCTTAACAATTTCACTTTCAACCATTTTCCTCAATCTCTTATTGTAGCACTGGTAGGCCTTGCTTTTAGTAGAATAACCTAGGAAGATACCTTCATCACTCCTAGCATCAAAATTTCCTATATCTTCATCTCTTTTGATATAACATTTGCTTCCAAATATTTTGAAATATCTAACAGTAGGCTTATGACCAGTCCATAGCTCAAAAGGGGTCTTACTAGTATCACCTTTAATTTTTACTTGATTAAGTGTATACACAGCAGTACTCACAGCTTCTCTCCTATAGATATGAGGGACATTTCCTTCCAACATCATAGTCTTAGTAGCATCTTCAATTATTCTATTCTTTCTTTCCACAAATCCATTTTGCTGAGGTGTCCATGGTGCAGATAATTGTCTCTTTATTCCATGTTCTTCACAAAAGGAATTAAACTCACCGGAAGTGAATTCACCACCTCTATCTGATCTTAGACATTTAATCTTCAAACCTATCTCTGTCTCAACCATAGCCTTAAATATCTTGAACTTCTCCAAAGCTTCAGATTTCTCCCTTAAGAAAGTAACCCACATCATTCTAGAATAATCATCAACAAGCAACATGAAATACATGTAACCTTGTAAACTTCTAACTCTAGAAGGACCACACAGATCAATATGCACAAGCTCCAACAATTCATTTGAATAATGTTATTTGCTCCAAAATGAAATTCTAGTTTTCTTTCCTAACTGACATTCCTTGCATATGGCATTAGTAGGTTTCACCAACTTAGGTAGATCTCTCATAGCCTTAGTAGAACTTATCTTGACAATATTATCAAAGTTAACATGACACATTCTCCTATGCCACAACCAACTTTCATCAACTTGAGCAATCAAACAACTTTTACTAGCAACACTCAAGTGAAAGATATTACCTTTATTTTTTGTACCTGATGCAATCATATTTCTGGAACTTAATATTCTGCACTTTCCATCCTTGAACTGAAGATTGTATCCCTTATCAACCATCTGAGAAACACTCAAAGGATTATGATTCAGACCTTTCACATATAGGACATCATCAGTATTATCCTTACCATCAATAGAAATGCATCCTCTGCCATGGATCACACCAATTGTATTATCATCAAATCTCACAACACCACCATCATACGTATCCAAGCAGACAAACTTACTTTTATCTCCTATCATATGATGTGAACATCTGTTGTCAATCACTCATTCATCTTTCTCTTCAACTCGAGCAGCTAGGGCTTTCTCCACATTTGTATGACTAGAAGATTCATTAGTTTCCTTGATAACAAAAAATACCCATTCGTCCTCACCTCCATTTCCTTTATCAGATTCATCATTTGTCACTCCATCAGCAGCATAATAACACTTCTTTTGAAATTTAGGCTTGTTATTTCTTGGTTTAGAAGCTCTTTTCGAACACCTTGATGCAAAATGACCTATCTTATTGCAAGAAAAACATTTAAGAGGAAACTTTCCTTCATACTTACCTTTTCCTCTCAGTACTCTTTTAACAATAAGTGCTTCCAACTCTTCTAACTTGCTTTCTTCTTCTTCAATCTATCTGATTTCATCCTCATACTTGAATGTATTTCTTGATGAACTCACACTTGGATCATATCTCTATTTATCTCTTCCAGAAGTAGTAGCCTTAAATGCATATTCAACCTTAGGAAGGACATCACCAAATTCGCTCAACTCAAAAGTAGTAAGCTTACCAACCAACATATCTCTGGTTACATTTGTTACAGTCTGGAGCTCTTCAATAGCACTAGCTTTGACTTTGTATGAATCAAGCAAGGATTTAAGCACTTTAGCAACAATATTTGATTTGTCTATCTGTCCACCAGCACATCTATACCACACACAATTTCATTCACTCTTTGCATGAAGGTAGTAATGTTCTCATCATCACCCATTCTCAAATTTTCATATTTCCCTTTCAGACTCTGCAACTTAGCAATCTTCACATTAGCATCACATTCATACAAGGTTTCCAACTTTTTCCAAAATAAGTAGTCTTGAGATCCATAACATTTGTCATCTCAGAATTAGTCAAGGAACTCAAAAATGCTTCCTTAGCCCTGATATTATACTCAACATCTCTAATCTCAGCAATAGTAGTAGGACCATTCTGAGGAATAACATACCTATTACATGTAATGTTCTAGAAGGGTTCACCAATGCATCTCAAATGACACTCCATTCGAGTCTTCCACAGACAATAATTTTTTCCATCAAATCTCAGACTATCCTTCTTGTAAGTCACCATCCCATATCACCTCAAGTTGTTAAACTTCTTCCAAGGAACTAAGCTCTTATACCAATTGTTGGAAACACAAGGGCAGACAACTAAGAGGGGGGTGAATTAATTGTCTCAAAAATTTAAAACTTATTCAACTTATTAACCTTATTCTCAAATCTGATTAATAACAATGAAAACATAAATCATCAACACATCAGAAACACACATAAAACCAATATTTTTTACATGGAAACCCTGTTAGGGGAAAACCACGGTGGAGGTTACTCCACAAGATTATACCCTGTTAAAAGTATAAAGAATGAAATTGGGAATGCACATGCATTTAAGCACATTTCCTAGAGCTCACTGCTCAATTATAAGGCTAACCACCCAAAGGAAGACACGCTATCTTATAGAAAGATTTGGATTACATCCACAGGGATTTGAACTGACAAAATAGCATATGCTAATGCCTGATCATAGTTCTTGTTAAGCACATGAACACTTCTTCACTCTTCTTCACTCTTCTGCTCTGCCTTCAAATGATTTGAAATTTATTTGCACATCTCATACATGAGAGCACTCGAGCATACATCCAAAATGAATAAACAATCACTTATATATATCTGCAACAATAAATTTCATCGCTATATGTCAGCTTCAACAAAATAATAAAATGAATACAAACTATCGGCCCAAAATAATAACTAATTTTCAATGTGAATCAACTAAGGTCAGCCACAACTTGGTGAAGACCCAAATCAACATCTCCAAACATGAAAATAATTCAATTAGTTACTCCTCAAAGATTCACAACAAGCTACAAACACAATCTCAGCCAAGAACATGAAAAACATGAACACGCAAGAGAAAAACGCCAACCACGAGCACAACGATCAATGCAGACGTGCAACACAAATCAAGCATGATCTAGAAACATCCACAAACATTAAGAATCACCAGAGAAGCATCCACAACAACTAAACTAACTGAAATCACATCATCTTCAATCAGGAACACCAACTAAAGCAATAGAAAAACTGTCAGAATATAAATCTTCATAACTCGATCAAAACTTCATGTGGATCTCTAAAAATTGATGTGGATAAAATAGATACACTTAGCAACAAACCCTTTAGTCCACAACCTCTGATCATCAACGTACTAAACTCTCCAACAAACTGAACTTCACTTCACCACTGACAACTTGCAACTCATTCCATTACAATTTTCTCAATATCCTCAACATATACAGCTTCTAATGACTTAATGTTAATAGTGTTGACATCAATGACAACCACATATCAACAACACAACCACAAAATTCAACACATAGGAGTGCATACCGGTTTGGAGTCATCCATTCCAAACTTCTTCAACATCTCTTTGACATACTTAGACTGTGAAATAAAAATCCCTTTATTTTCTTGATTGATTTGTATCCCAAGAAAGAAATTCATCTCCCCAAACATTGACATGTCAAATTCTTTCTACATCTCTTCACCAAATTTATTACACATAGCTTCATTTCCACAAAATATAATATCATCCACATACATAACTACTATCAATATTTTATCTTCCTCAATTTGCATAAGTTTATCTTCCATTGTTCATCTTTGCATGCCTCATTCACTGTTTTAGGTTCAACTTTAGAAAGTAAACATAGATTTACCTCAACTTTAGAAAATTTGCTTCTTGTCAATACACCTTTCATTTTGAAACTACTCCTTGTTTGTTTTCAAATTGACAACTCTCACAAACAATATTGATAGGCTTCGTGATTCTTGGTAGATCTCTCACTACATGAACTAAACTGATTCTTGCAAAATTATCAAAATTTATGTCACACATCCTCTAGTGCCATAACTAACTGTCACTAATCTAATACATAAATCAATATCCATCAACACCTTTAAGTTGATAAAAAATATCATCAGTCCTTTTACCAACAACAATCACAAATTTGGACCCTTTTATAATCTCACATGTTTCATCCTTAAACATAAGATTATATCATTTGTTACACATTTTTCCAACACTCAAAATATTATGCCTTAATCCCTTAACATAGTAAACATTGCCAGTATTATGCTTGCCATCAAAATTGATTGAACCAATTCTGCATATCTTAGCTCCTGAATCATCTCCAAATTTAACTAATCCTCCATCATATTTTTCAAGTTTAACAAACTTACTTTTGTCTCGAGTCATGTGATTAGAGCAGCCACTATCAACAACCCAATAATTCTTATCTTCTTTAACATGAAAAGTAGAAATCAGAGTACCTTCAACCTTATCCTTCTTCTCTGGATCACTTTCCTTCACACAAATTTCAAAGTTAAAAGAACTAGATTCTTCTTTTATACCAAAGAACAAGCATTCATTATCATCAAAATCTCCATAATCATATTCATCATCAGAAATTCCAACATCTTCTCTAACATATTAAGCTCTTAATCATCTTTCCTTTGTTTTCCTTATTATTATTGTTTGCAGCTCTTCTTGGACATCTTGAAGTATAATGACCTATTTCACCATAGCAAAAATATTTGAAGGGTAGTTTAAATTTATATTTACTGGTTCCCTTTTTCATCTTACTCACAAAGTTAGCTTCCATATCATCAAGATCATCATTTGAATCTTCAATATTTTATAATTTTCCAACCTTAAAAGCAGTCTCCACTTTTGTAGCAAGTTTCAAACCAAGCTTTCTCATCTCAAAATAAGTTAGTGTACCAAAATTTGTAAGTATTAAGTTAGTTTAAAATTTGTAAGTATTAAAATAACTGATCTCTAGAATAAGTATTAAAATTTGTAACTTCCTCAATTGCAGATAGCTTTTCACTATAACTATCAGGAAGAGTTCTAAGAACTTTCTTTACCACCCTAGGCTCTTTAACTTGTGGACCAAGACCTCTCATAGCATTTACCAGTTCATCAACCATTTGCATGTAGGTTGTAATTGTTTCACCTTCATACATTCACAGTCTAAAATTGTACCTTTAGATTCTAAAAATTTTCTTGCTTGGCCTTTTCATCTCCTTCACAAATAATTTTAATCTTATCCCAAAATTCTTTAGCAGTCTTAAGATTTATAACTTTAACCAATTCAAATTTTGAAAGACTATTTGTAATGATAATTTTTGCCTTAGCATTTACCTCATGTGCCTTGATTTCATCACTTGTGGTTGAACCATCTACAGGTTCAGTATATGTAGTCTTATAATCCTTTCCAATCTCATATCCTTGACATGCCAGATATCCTTCCATATTTGTCTTCCAGAATGCATAATCTATTCCATCAAATCTAGGGTAATCAATTTGCTTCATGGTGTAGGGACCATAGGTCCTAGCATGAAAATGTTGCAAAGAGTTAGATGTTAGGTCTTTTTGGTTTGTAATAAGGTCTTAAATACAACTTCTTACTCTTTTGGATTCAATTTAGGTTGTTTGTAGTGGTGTGGGAATCATTTTGAGTCAATTTGGTAAAGTTGCAAAAATTGTAAAAAAGTTTCATAGCAACTTTTGCATTATGATGTAAAAGGAAGTTAAACAATCAAAAAGATTAAAATTTAGTTTGTAACTATTGGAGTGGGCTGGGAAAGGCATAAAAATCCTAATTTCATCATTGAAGGGAGTAGGCTGATGTAATTTTGAAAGTTTGAATAACAAAGCTCTTGTTTTCTACATTTTTAAGGGAAAATTTGCTACTATAGCACTTGGTACAGCCTTGTATAACTTGTAGGTGATCTCTTGTGAATTTAAATTAATGAAGGGATGAGTTAGATTCATTTTTGTTTAGTCTCATAATATTTCATCAATATTTTAGGATTTTATAGTAGATTTACTAAAACTGGTTTAGAAAACCTAGGTTTTAGGGTTTTGAGAGCAAAATAATGGAAATCTCACCATTCCACTAATGAAAATATTTGAGAATCAGTGGAATGGGGTTAGATAGGTTGTATTTTTATTTAAAGGAAGGAAGTTTGATGAAGAATAGGTGATGCCCTAGGGTGAAAACCTCTTATTTTTGGGTGAAAAAGTTGCATAGAAGTAGGGTTTTGTATAAGAGTTGCTTGGAGACCATTATATGTAATGGGAATAATTTTTGAAGACCCTATTTAACATTTTTTGGCTGATGGTATGATGGTTTGAGGTCTGGGTTGTGAAAATCACAAAGTGACCTATCAAAACAATCCTAATTGGGCTTTTATGCAAGCATAACAATAGTTTTTTTAGGGTTATGTTCCAAAGAATCCCCTTTTTCTTTTGAGATATGTTATTAAAGGGCTTAATGGGTATTCTAAACAGGTTTTAGGTTGTGGGTTGGAGTACCATCTGAAAGTTATGACAAAAATACCTTGTTTGTTGTGCTACAAGGCATATTGTCAACTTGTGAAGAAACCCATCTTGTTTGTTGTAATAAGACTTTTGGAAAGTATTTATTGAGAGTTCTATACCTTTGATACCCTACTTTGCATCACTTCACCATCTCATATCTTCCTTAAGTGGTTAAGCTCTTCTCCAAGGAACCTTGCTTTGATACTAATTATTGAAGAAAATTGAGAGGAGGGTGAATCAGTTGCAACAAATTATAACATTAAAACTCTCAACAATAGTCAGATCCACATGCATTCATCAAACCCTTTTTTTTAATGAGATTAAAAATGAAATGCAGATAACATAAACTAAAATAACACCTTACACAAGAGAAAACTAGATTTACGTGGAAAACCCAATAAGGGAAAAACCACAATGAGGATTATCTCACAATATAGGTAATAGAAAACCCGGTATAAGGGCTCATTGCCATAATAGGACACACTATCCAAAAAGGCTCACAGCCAAGGCTCACTACCACATAAATAAATACAAGACAGAAGATAAATTTTACATAGAGAATATGTTCTTAATGCAACAAAGGATCCACCACAATTCTCCAACAACCTCGTAGTTTTGTATGAATGATTTTGGACACCTTCAGCTCACTACCTTTAGGAATCCAAAAACTTGAAATTTTCACTACTTTTCTCACTTTCGCATCACAAACATGACTCGCATCAATCTTTCATCTATCTTTCATCTATCTTGTTTTTCTCTTGGATACCTAAACATTCTTGTAGTGGATGGGAATAAAGGTGACCCAAATAAATCCTTAACTAGGACCCAAATAGATCACAACACACCTCAACATGCTTTCTCAAGCCTCACATGTAGTGCTAACACAAGGTCAATCAATACCTATGTTAAACACCATAAGCATTAAGTACACGCTTCCTTAACTCAATCCAAAACTTCCAAAAAAAAATAACTTGAACACAATCCACAATAATCCATGAACCACTTGAGATTCATCAAACACTTCATCTACACTCACATCATATAAATACTTCAACTCAAGACAATTGGCAAACCTTATTTGTATACTTACATATGAAACACACTCTATACTATACCAAATCAAGTGAAACCTTGAATACCAAAAGATACAAACATTATAAGAAAATTCCCAAATCCACACAACCTAAAGCCAAACACTGGAGAAATGCTGAGAAAATACATTTCTCCCAGGGCATAGGAAACAACACTAAAAAACTGGTTTACACACTAGTGAAAATATCTTCAATGTACAATGATTTGAAAACCAAAATTTTGAATATAGCAACCTCTAACAACCTTAAATGACCTGTAAGATCTACACAGGAATAGTATCAACAAAGAAGAAATGTGGAGTAGAATATCAAAGCACATTCTGAACACTTGCACAACACTGTTTACTTTGTTTATCAAATTTTCTCAAAAGAACTTGGAAACAAAGTGTAAGGTAGGGGAACCAACCACACCAAGGCTCTAGGTCATAGAGAGCTAAGAGCGGAAGGCTTCCCTAGCTTACATCAAGCTAAGAAAGTGTTTAGGTCAAGGATAGAGAATGAAGAGCACTCTCAAGTGCTTCTATCATTCTATTGATTTGAGCACTTAAATGGGACTAGACGAGCTAGTTTCCAAAATCTAAAATGCACCTCAAACAACTCTCTACCTAAGGATGACAATGAAAAACTAGGATGATAGTGTGGCGTGTCAAAATCTCTTTGGTGTACTAGCGTCCATGCAGCTAGAAAGTAGAAAATTGTAGTATGAAATGCCAAAAACCTTCTAACACCTAGTAAATAAGATTTAACAAACTAAACAGAATAATGAAGTATAATAAATGAATATAGAGATAAAGGAGATAGATAAAATGAGGGTGATGAAGACCAACTCACTATGAGTCTAGTTCGCCAACAAGCTCCACGCACATGTACACCTACACATAGCCAAGAGAGGAAAAATGTTGGGGTTGTATAGGGGTTTGCCTTAGTCAAACCCCCCCTTTTGGTGTTTCCATCTCCACAGACAACTAGATAGATAGAGAGAAATAGAAAAATAGTAAAGAAAGTAATGCTGGAATGGAAATAGAACTGAACACTACAAAAGGCACAAAGCTACATAAATCCAACAAAATAGAAAAAATCATTACCACCCTCAACCAAAGGAACTCAAGGCAAATGAGAGAGGAATGCAAGCCCACAACAATGGTAGAGTTGACGCAGCGACAACAATGCCAAGAGCAGCCTCAATAGGCACCAAGTTGAAGCTTCTATGGTAGAGTATGTAGGATGTTGTGACATTGGACATGTGAAGCTAGTAGTGCAACAAGTAGCTCAAATGTATGAAATTGGTGTGTAGAAGCTCAAGAAAATGCTAGAGAGATTGTAGAAGATCAAGAATTGCTAAAGAGATGAAGTGAATGAGCAAGATAGGACTTTGAAGATAAAAATGGGAGGGAAAGAGCCATTTTCAGGTCAGTTGGTCAACACAGAGCTGTTATGCTTCATTCCCAATGGAGAACGTAACATCCCTGCAGACTCCATAGGCAGGAATCTATCAAGGATGGCAATGCATCGCGTAGACATCTGCACACAACACTTACGTCCTTGATAAAATTACCCCATCGATACAAAAGACAGGTGCCAAGTGGATTCAATGCGGATGGGTAAAGTAGAATTTCACAATTGGGTTTGGTTTTCTAAGGTGGAGGGATGTAAAAGGGGAATTTGCAAGAGGGGTGCAAATTCACTCCTATACATTTCCCCCCATTTCAGCAAGCACGACTGTTAATGAGTTTTTGGTAAAGTAAATCAAAGAGTTTATAAATGTATACCTAAAACATTGAGGAAGCAGACTACAATTCGGTGAGCTTGAAAGGGTAGGGAATGCAAATAACTCCACAAGTAATTTTTCCTAAGGAGGTTTGAACAAAGGGCTTCATAGATCCTTGGAAGTATGGAGTTGAACACAGTACACCAAAGACCCGTAGACAAATGATGGAAAAATCCCACAGGATGCAAGCGCTTCATAGGCCCTTTGACCTACAAATAAGGCACCACCCAGGTACTCTCTCCTGAAGGAAGCCCGATGTAAGGGGACTCTGTAGAGTCAAAATAGAAAGCATCACAAGCGCACCTACAAAGCAACATGTTAATCCGCAGATAAAACATGTTAGAAAAAAAAAAGGTAGCCACATAGGAAAACAAGAAGAAAGCCATGAAAACAGTCAAAAAGTGAAGGAAGAGCTTTCAAAGGGGTCCCTTGAGAACCCTTCAAAAGAAAAGGGGTCAACTCAAGGGACACGTTGTTTGAAAGTGTAAAAAAAAAATCGCAAATTGATTCAACATCAAGGAATCATTTTGAAAGATGTTCACTTCATCAAGGAATTCAAAAGGAAGAAAATGTCAGCTTGCGAGGGGAAGGTTGAGGGTTCTCCCACAAGAAAATTTTCTCCCTCCTCAAAGGAAAGTTCTTCAAATTCTTTCTTTGCAAACCCATGACAAAGGAAAACATGTTTTGTAGAGGTCCAAGTTGAGAATGATATTTTGAAAAAGTTTTGAAAATATTTTTGAGAAATGATTCATTGGCCACCAAATTCATTTTCTAAAAATCAAAGTTGACATGATATCCCCCCTAAGGATGGTGCATGTTGAATGCAGAGGCACGTGGCATCTTAAAGAGAGAAAATCAAGAATGAAAAAGGTGATGTTGTGGCCTACAGGACATAGCGAGATGTCACCATGGTAATATTGTCACACACATGAGGGACAACACATGAGCACCACAACATTATAAATAAATAAAAGAAGAGAGAAAGATGCAAAGAAAGCAAAACAATAGCATAACACATAAGGGACAGGGGTGATCTAATAGTTCGAGGTTAGAGCTGCTCATAAATACATATATATAAGTATAATAATAGTATATAGATGAACTGTTATCAACCCCCTACTATATCAAACCATGTGAAGAATGCACAAGAAAACAAAATAAAAATAAAAAAAATGGGTCAACATGGAAGGGAAGCCTAAATGCCCCCAACACTTTGCATCATCCCCAATTGTCAAAATCAATACACATAACAGAGAAAGAATGATGCCACAAATAGAGGAAGCTTTACAACATATAATCACTCCTATATCCAAGCACCTATGAGGGTCACAAGGTTCATCCAAGAACACATAACACAAGCATGAGGGAACACAAACACACACACACACTCTCTCTCTACACTATAGATAAAGAAGAGGTTCCCCCCTAACACTCGTCAACCAAGAGGTCATCGACCTCCCAATCTAGTGTTGGAAAAACAAGGACAGACAACTAAGAGGGGGGGTGAATCAGTTGTCATAAATTATTTAAACTTTCCAAACTTTACTTAATTCAATCTCAAATCTGATGAATGAGCAATAAACCATAAACAATCAACACATCAAAAACACAGAGAACACCAATATTTTTTATGTGGAAGCCGTGTTAGGGAAAAAACCACGGTGGATGTTAGTCCACAAGATTATACCCTATTAAAAGTATAATAAAAAATAATGGGAATGCACATGCATTTAGGCACACTTCCTAGAGCTCACTATTCAATTACAAGAGGGCTCACTGCCCAAGAAATATTTGGATTAAAACCATTTGGATTGTGAACTAAGAAAATAGCTTCTTTAAAAGCCTGATTACAGCTCTAGTTAAGCATAGAAAACCTTCTTCAAACTTTGCTCAAAATTCTCACTCTACTCTACAATTGAATGATTAGAACATTATTTACACATTTGCACTTCCTCTGGCATACATTCGCTCTTATGCACACACTAACTTTTCTCAAACAACCACTCTTATATATCCACAACATGGAATTACATCAACAACCTAGTTGGCCAGAAATATGAAACATATTTTCAATGTTGGCCCAAATTTACAAATAAATTTTCAATGTGGATCAAACACCATCAGCTAATATTATAATGATACCCAAAACAATATCCTCGAGTGCGTCAAACATTCAAAATTAAATATACAAGGATATGCAACATGCCACAACCACCATGTTGTCCAAGAACATGAAAACTTTAACATACCGAGAAAAATATTCAACCATGAGCTCACTGATCAATGTGAACAACCAAAAAAGATAGAGCATGATCTAGAAACATCCATGAGCATTAAGAAACAATAGAGAAACATCTACAACAACTAGAATTACCAGAATCACACCAACTTTAATCAAGAACACTGACAGAGACCATAGAACCATTGTCAGAACACAAATATTCATAACTTGAACAAATCTTCACGTAGACCTCTGATACTTTCGATGGATGGACTAGATACTCTCAGAAATAAACCCTTTAGACTGTAGTAGTTGATCTTGAACATACAGAACAAGACACCTTCATGACCTTCACAATTCCATTGGGAACCTGCAATACTTTCTTTTACAATTTTCTCAATATCCTCGACATATACAACCTTCAATACAATAATGCTAATAGTGTTGACATCAATGACAACCACATATTAGCAACACAACCACAACATCTAGCAATCTCCCCCTTTGTCATTGATGGCAACACATGATGTGAAAAACACCATCAACACAACTCTCAATCAACACTTGCTCCTCCTTAGATTCTGACTCTTCTTCCTTGAATTTTTCTGTAAGATCTCCTCACATGACTCTTTACTCCATATAAGCAACATTTTTTCACATGACTCTTCTCCCCCTTTGACATCAATCACAAAGATAGAAGTAGCAGCCATGGAAACATCAATCTAGATCAAGAAATATTTATGAAGCACATGGATTGATGCAAGCAAATGCATCTTTAGTTTAAATTAGGAGGGGTAATCACCCCTAGCATCCCTCTGAGATACTCAAAAGTATCCTTCGGAAATGGCTTGGTGAAAATGTTTGTAATTTTTTCTTTGGTAGGTACATACTCCAGTCTGACTTCTTTCTCACTCACTTTTTCTTTGAAGAAGAAAAACTTGATTTATATATGATTGGTCTTAGCGTATAGCACTGGATTCTTTGATATGTTTATTGCACTTGAGTTGTCATAGTATATGGAAATAGGTTCATCATATACTACTCAGATATCTTTCAGCATTTGTTTCATCCACATCACTTGAGTACAGTTATTTGCAACAACAATATATTTTGCTTCAGCAGTAGATAGAGAAATTGAATTATACTTTTTGCTCAACCAAGACACTAGCTTCTTCCCTAGGAAGAAGGCACCACCACTTGTACTCTTCCTTTCATCTACATCTCCTACCCAATCCACATCAGTAAATGCATTCAAAGTAAGATCATCATCCTCGAGATACCAAAGCCCAAAATCAACTATTCCTTTCAGATACCTGAAGATTCTCTTAACAATAGTCACATGAGACTCTTTTGGATCAGCCTGAAATCTAGCAACCATATATATAGCATTCATAATGTCTGGTCTGGTCTAAGTTAAATAGATAAATCCACCAATCATCGACCTGTATCTTGTTTGATTTTCCTTAGGAGAACCATCATTCTAAGTTAACTTACATCTAGTTACCATGGGAGTACCAACAGGTTTTGAATCATCCATGCCATACTTCTTTTGTAGTTTCTCACATATTTGGACTGAGATTTGAAGATCCCCTTGTCTAACTAAGTAACTTGTAATCCTAGAAAGCACTTCATCTCTCCAATCATACTCATCTCAAATCCACTCTTCATTTCATCAGCAAACCTCATACACAGATTATCATCTCCTCTAAAAATAATGTCATCAACAAAAAACTCAATAATTAATTCTTTAGCATGATCCAATTTGAAATATAAGTTGTTGTTAGCAGTACATTTATAGAATCCAAGCTTCAGTAAGTATTTGTCTAATCTAGCATACCAAGCTCTAAGGGCTTTCTTGAGTCCATATAGAGCTTTCTTTAATCAGTAAACCATGTCTTCCTTATCAGTCAGTTGAAATCCATTTGGATGTTCAATATATACTTTTTCTTCTAGCTCACCATTCAGAAAAGTTCACTCCACATCCATTTGATAGACTTTATAGTTCTTGTATGCAGCATAAGCAATAAATAACCTTACAGATTCAATTCTGGCAATAGGGGAAAAGGTTTCTTCAAAATCAATACCTTTCATTTGTGAATATCCTTTACATACTAGTCTTGCTTTATTCTGGACCACTTCACCTTGTTCATTAAACTTATTATGAAAGAACCATTTAGTACCAATCACATTCTTATCTTTAGGTCTAGGAACTAGTACCCATGTATCATTATTTTCAATCTACATTAATTCTTCCTTCATAGCTTCCATCCAGTGTTCATCATTGTAGGCTTCTTTGACATCTTTAGGTTCAATTTTGGAAATCAGGCAATACTCTTCTGCAATCTTTCTTCTAGTTTGCACACCTTTATTCTTGTCTCCTATAATTTTATTTTTAGAATGATTTAGCTTTACATACCTCAGAGTTTTAAAACTCTCTCAAACCTCTGATTCTTTTGTTCCTTCTTCTGCACTTGCACTTGTCTTTGCTTCCTGACTATCTTGATTTACCGGAACAAATTGAAGTTGTATTACCAGAACACATAGCACAATTTGAAGTTTATTTTGTGTCTGAACATTCTTCCCTTTGTTTGTATTGTCTTCATCTTAATCATATCCACAATATCTAGATGATCTAGCAGAATCCTCATCAACTCTAACATTTTCACTCTCAACCATTTTTCTCAATCTTCTAATATAGCACTAGTAGGCCTTAATTCTAGTAGAGTAGCCTAGAAATATTCCTTCATCACTTCTTGCATCAAACTTTCCTATATCATCATCTCTCTTGATATAACACTTGCTTCCAAAGATCTTGAAATATTTAATAGTAGGCTTATAACAAAACCATAGTTCAAAAGGAGTCTTACCATAATTACCATTTACATTTACCCGGTTCAACATATACATAACAGTGCTTACTGCTTCACTCTAGTTGATGTGAGGCACATTTCATTCAATCATCATTGTTCTAGCAGCATCCAAAAAAATTTTGTTCTTTCTCTTAGCAACACCATTCTATTGAGGGGTTCGGGGAGCAAATAATTGTCTTCTGATTCCATGCTTTTCACAGAAATAATTAAACTCCCTGGAGGTGAACTCGCCACCTATGTCTAACCTTAAGCATTTGATTTTCAAACCTTTCTCATTTTCTGCCATAGCTTTGAAACTTTTGAACTTTTCTAATGCTTCAATTTTTTCTCTTAAGAAAGCAACCCATATCATTCTAGAATAATCATCAATAAGAAGCATAAAGTACCTTTCACCATGGAGACTTCTGACTCTGGAGGGACCAAACAAATCAGTATGCACTAGCTCTAGTAATCCATTTGAATGATGTTGTTTTCTCTGAAAATAAACTCTAGTTTGTTTTCCCATCTGACACTCCTTGCAAATTGTGCTAGCAGGCTTCACTAGCTTAGGTAGATATCTTATTGCTTGTGTGGAACTTATTTTGACAATGTTATCAAAATTCACATAACACGGCCTTCTATGCCATAACCAGCTTCCAGCTACTTGAGAAATTAAACAACTTTCACTGGCAACATTCAGGTGAAAAATATTACCTTTTGTCTATTTACCTGAGGCAATTACATTTTTAGAACTTCCATATATCCTACATCTTCCATCTTTGAACTGAAGATCATATCCCTTTTCCACCATTTGTCCAACACTCAATAGGTTATGCTTCAATCCTTCAACATAAAGAACATCATCAGTGTTATGCTTACCACCAAGATAAATAGATGCTCTACCACAAATCACACAAGAATTATCTCCAAATCTTACAACCCCACTGTCATACTTCTCTGGACTTACAAATTTTCTTTTTTCACCAGTCATATGATGTGAGAATCCACTGTCAATGACCCACTTGTCCTTTTCTTCAATTCAGGCTGTAAGAGCTTTCTCAACTTTAGCAGATTCAATAGCCACAAGACTATTTTCCTGATAGCAATGAAAACCCAATCATCTTCATTTTCATTATCTTTATCAGACTTATCATCAGTCACACCTTCTTCAGCAAAGTATCATTTCTTTTGGAATCTATATTTGTAAGGCTTAGATCTAGGGACTCTTTTAGGACACCTTGATGCAAAATGACCTATTTTACTGCAAGAAAAACATTTAATAGGAAGCTTTCCTTTATACTTACCTTGTCCTCTACCTTCTTTCTTCACAATCAATGCTTCCAACTCTTCTACCTATCTTTCTTCATCTTCAAGTTGTTTCATTTCTTCCTCATACTTGAATGTCTTTCAAGAACTCTCTCCCAGATCATATCTTTGCTTGTTTCTTCTGGATATAGTAGCCTTAAATGTAGTTTCAGTCTTGGGAACAGATTCACCAAATTTGTTCAACTCAAAGGCAGCAAGTTTACCAATCATTGTATCCCTTGTCACATTCATCAATGATTTGGTTTCTTCAATAGCATGAGCCTTTGCTTTGTATGAGGGAGGGAATGATCTGAGCACTTTAGCCATAATTTCTTCCTCATCCAAGGTACCACCAGCACATCTAATACCCATCACTAGTTCATTTACTCTTTGCATAAAAGAAGAAATATTTTCATATTCACCCATCTTCAGATTTTCAAACTCTACAGCTTAGCCATCTTCACATGTACATCTCCTTCATGCAAATTTTCTAGCTTCGTTCACATCTCATGAGTTGTCTTCAAACCTAACACATTTTTCATTTTTGAATCTATTAGAGCACTCCACAAAGCTTTCATATCCCTAACATTCTTTTTAGCCTCTTTAATCTCATCAGCAGTGGAAGGACCATTCTAAGGAATAATATATTGATTCTTTGTAATTTTTCAAAAGGGTTCACCAATACACTTCAAATGACACTCCATCCTAGCTTTCCACAATGAGTAATTTGTTCCATCAAATCTAGGACTGTCCTTCTTGTATGATGCCATCTCGGATCACCTCAAGCTTTTAAACTTCTTCAGAGGAACCTGATCTAATACCAATTGTTGGAAAAACAAGGATAGACAACTGAGAGGGGGGGTGAGTCAGTTGTCACAAATTATTTAAACTTTTCAAACTTTACTTAATTCAATCTCAAATCTAATGAATGAACAATAAACCATAAACAATCAACACATCAAAAACACAGAGAACACCAATATTTTTTATGTGGAAACCCTATTAGGGAAAAAACCATGGTGGATGTTAGTCCACAAGATTATACCTTGTTAAAATTATAATAAAAAATAATGGGAATGCACATGCATTCAGGCACACTACCTAAAGCTCACTGCTCAATTACAAGAGGGCTCACTACCCAAGAAAGATTTGGATTAAAACCATCCGGATTGTGAACTGAGAAAACAGCTTCTTCAAAAGCCTAATTACAGTTCCAATTAAGCATAGAAAACCTTCTTCACACTTTGCACAAACTTCTTCTCACTCTACTTTGCAATCGAATGATTAGAACATTATTCACACATTTGCACTTCCTCTAGCATACCTTCACTCTTATGCTCTTGTATAATTTTTGAATTTATGTGACAATTGATTCACCTTACCCCTTCTTATTTGTCTTCCCTTGTGTTGCCAACAGGAATAAGGAAGTTAGTGAGCAATTGAAACAAGAAAACGAATCCATCACTTGTTTGAAAGTGCAAGTTGAAGAAAATTAATTAATTGAGGAATGTCTAAATGCAATGGTGAGAATAAAATATGATGAATGCATGAGGCTTGAACAAGAAGTGGTAAACCTAATATCAGATCTGGAGAAAGCAAGAAGTCATGAAGATAAATTCAAGACAAGTTCCACAATGCTTAATGAGTTGATTGCAAGTCAGAAAGCATCCAAAGAAAAAGGTGGTTTGCAACATATGAAGAAAAATCCATGAAAGAACATTTTAAGGAAAAGGTGTTGCAAGTATGGTGGTGTTGTCATTAATATTGTCATTGATGTCAACACAGTTCATTCTGTTGCAGATTGTGCATGTATAGTTGATATGTTGTGAGTACATGGAGTTATCTTTATGATATTGTAGATGTGTTGAATTGATGAGTTTCCAAGTGCTTTTGAGAAAATTAATAAAGGGAGAAGCCAAAGATATGAATGTGTTTAGAATGTGCTCTGGTATGTGCTTTGAATTTCTCCTATGTTGATCCTATGCTTGTACAGATCTGAAGGTTTTCTAATGGTGATCAAGTGATGATATCTCCTGAGTTGTAGCTTCTAGTTTGATGGGATGTGAAAGTTACATTCATTGGTGTGTGAACTATTCTAGTATAGTTGGTCTTCTATGGATTGGGAGAAATGTCTCCGCTCTACAATCCTCCACTATTATGTTTTAGATCTTGCAAATTTGGAATGTGTCTCATAATGGTGTTCTCTAGGTACTGGCAAAGAAGTCTGTCGTTTGGTGATCTGAAAGTCAAGTTTCAGAATTGTTGTATGTGATTGTATAGTCTGAATGGACTGATGGAAGAATTTTGATGTTCAAAGATTGTTGCACTTGTTGTGGATGTATTTGAAGCAACCTAAGATGTGTTCTCGTGCATAATGAAGCATTTTGCGTCATCTATGTGTTATCTTCTTGTTGGAAAGTGTGTATATCAATGTTCATTTGTGTTTTCATTAGGTTTGGCCGACCTGGTGTTTACACTTCATATGAAGAATAAAATATAATTAAGGAAGCATGTGTTCGATCCAAGACATTATCTTTTGGTCTTGGATAAATTTATTATTGGTCCACTCTCATCTTTTCCACCATGGGAATGTTGAGTTGATGACCTAATTTGAATTTATGAAATAAGGCATATGTGGCCGACCTTGGAGAAAGTTTCTAAGGTTGAAGATGGTATAAATGCAAGTCAAATTGGGAAGAATTGGATGGTGATACAAAGTGATGAAGTAAGCCACAAATCAAAAGAGCAGAAGTGTGTGAAAGTGAGTTGAGGCATTAGTACTTCATTGTGTTAGATTCCTAAAGGCAGTGAACTGAAGGTTTCTGCAATCTTTTAATCAAGGCTATAGATGTGTGTAAATTGTTGTGGTGGATCTTTTGTTGTCTTTTGTATCAATAGGTAGTGAGCCTTCCTGTTGGACAGTGAGTCCTTTTTGTAGGTAGTGAGCCTTTGTATTTGGATAGTGAGTCCTCTTCTAGGAAATGAGCCTTTGTATTCAGTTTTGTAATATCTCTATATTGTAATTTAATCATCACCATGGTTTTTCCTTTATTGGGTTTTCCACGTAAAAATTTGGTGTTCATTGTATTGATTTTACTTTCTGTTATTTGTGTTTCATGTTCATACTTAATAACAAAATAGTGTGGTTGTGGAATTGTTAAGTGTTGAAGTTTTAAGTTTGAATTTTTGTGACAATTGATTCACCCCCCCCTCTCATTTGTCTTGTTCCTTTTAACAATTGGTATCAGAGCTTTGGTTCCTTGGTGTAGAGCTTAACCGCTTAAGGAAGATATGATGGCACATAAGTTGGTGATCCCTATGTTCGATGGATCTAATTACAATGATTGGAAAGTATAGATGAGAGGATATATTGTTTCTCTTGGTTACGAGACTTGGAAGGTTGTTGAGACAAATTATGTTGCTCTGGTGAGTGGTCCTACTACTACATATGAGGTTTTTTCTTATGAGGAGAATGAGAAAGTGAGGTATGCTATTTACAATGCTTTATCTAATATTGAGTGAACTAAGCTTCTTTCTTTAGACACTATTCATGAAGCCTAGAAGTAGTTGGAAGAACTGTATGAAGGAAATGAAAGAGTAAAGTTGATAAAGAATCTAGCAGCAAAGTGCATATATGAGAATCTAAAAATGGAAGAAGGCAAAGAGTTCACAAGTTATTTCTAGAGGGTTGAGATGACAACAAATGAAGTTAAGAATCAAGGGGGAAAACTGACCGATGAAGATATAATTGAGAAGATCTTGATCACCCTACCAGATTTTTATAGTGATAAGATCTCAGTTATTGAAGAGATGTATGATCCTAAGAAGTACACTAAAGAATAGTTATTTGGCACCCTGACAACATTTGAGATGAGAAAATTAAGGAAAGAAGAAAAGACAGAAACAACATTTAAGGCAATGAAGATTGAAGATGATTTGGATAGTGAAGGTTTTGATGAGTTGGAAGAGAATTTCACAAGAAATTTGAAGAAACGTAATGGAAAGTATAAAGGTATGTTGCCCTTTAATGTTTCAGTTGTGGTAATATTGGTCATTATGCTTCAAGATGTCTGAATAGAGTTGTACATAAGAAGAACAACAATTATAAAGATAAGGATAAGAAATACAAGAAGCTATATTATGTTAAAGAAGCTGGAATATTTGATGATGAATCTAAAAATGAGGGTGATGATAGTGAATGCTTTTTTTAGCTTTGGAAAACAAATTTGTATTTGCTAACCCTAAAAAATGTGCAAGAAAGAATGCTCCAGAGAACAAAAAGAATAAGATGGAAGGTACTTTGGTCACCACCTTTCATGCAAGATAGGATGAAGACTACTGGGTGATTGACAATGGATGTTCTAATCACATGACCAAAGATAAGAGTAAGTTCACTAAACTTGAAAAGTATGATGGTGGTTTCGTCATGTTTGGTGATGATTCAGGAGCTAAGATTTGTGGGAAAGGTACAATTAGTTTTGATGGAGTACACGGCACTGATGATGTATATTATGTAAAGGGTTGGAGGCATAACCTTTTGAGTGTTGGAAAAATGTGTAGCAATGGTTTTAAACTTGTGTTTCAGAATAATACTTGTGAAATCATAAAAGGATCTGAAGATATGGTTGTTGCTAGAAGGGGAACTCATGGAAATATCTATCAGCTTAAGGGATTTGATGGTCAATGCCTTGAATCTCAAGTAAAGTTGGTTATGGCACCAGAGGATGGAACATGTAAACTTTGATAATATGGTCAGAATCAGTTCAAGAGATGTTGTCTAAGGTCTACCTAGAATCACAAAGCTTGCTAATACTATTTGCAGAAGTTGTCAGTTGGGGAAATAAACAAGATGCAATTTTAAGGGAAAAGAGAAATCTACTACCGGAATGTTGGAGTTGATTATACTAACCTTTGTGGTCTGACTAAAATAGGAAGCCTGAATGGTGATAGGTATTTCATGCTCCTTATTGATGATTATTCTTGAATGACATGGGTTGCTTTTCTTAGAGAGAAGAATTAGGCTTTGGATAGGTTTAAAGTGTTCAAAGCAAGAGTGGAAAATGAAGTGAATTTTGTTAGAATTGTGAAACAAGCACAAAACCACGAGCCATAGGATCAAACAACAAACAAATACACCTTCCACGCAAGAGATCTACAAAACGATATGTGCAATATTCTTCAACAAGAAAAAGCTACATAAGAGAGAAAACTTTGAAGAAGATATGAAAGCTATAGATATTCTCCCGTTAATAATTACAATGAGATCAATCCTTATAAAAGGAGATCAAGAAATCCTAAAGTAAAAACCTAAAATGGAAACCCTAGTGTGCACACTTAATAATTAATAATTAATTAATTATTAATGTGCCTAAGTTTAGCTTAAGTAACTAAAGTGATAAGTGACTTAATTAATTAACCAATATGATTAAATTAATTAAGTGAAATAACTTATTACTCTAACACCCCCCCTTAAGATGAGCTTAGGAAGTAGCTAAAACACTAAGGAAAAGATGCATGAAAGCAAAGATGGGTCCTGAAAAACAAGGCCAAGTAAGGTACCCATGTACAAACAGAAGATCTCTATAATGCAGAGAAATAAAGAAAACCTCATTGGAAAAACTCCAATCCAAGAAGAGATCAAAGGCGATTGAAGGACTGAAGAGCCTCCAAATCAACGAAATGTCCTGAAAAAGAAGAATATGTAGAACACCATAGAAGCATGAAGAAGTTGCAAACTCTGTTAATAGATGACTGCTACGATGTCGAAGAACCTCCAAAAAAGATAGGATGATCAAGATCAAGAAGACAACAATCTGCATGAGTGCCCCCAATGACAGTACTCGAATCAGATGGCAAACAATGGAAAACACCTAGAACTCAAAGATACAGATGGTAAAGGTACCAAAAGTATGAAGAATTGATCATGAAAAAGTGGAAGGTCGCCTCCAAGAATAGGAATGTAAGAGTGTCCATATGGTAAGTGATCCATCTCACCAAAATGCATGGGTAACCAGTCGTTGCATCTGCCTAGTACATAGGAACAAAAACTATATACATAGCTCACTCCAACGAAACCACGGAAGCATTAACACCAATAGTAGAAACCCCCCCATAATGTTGAAAAAGGAGAGGCGTGATAGGTACATTGAAACTGAATGCCAAAAAGTAGTGCATGAAGAGGAACCAAGAGCATCTGAAGTGCAAACATGAAAGTACAAGTTCATAGAAAGGATGTGAAAATAAAATTCTCATACGCATGAGAAAGGTATGAAGGAAAACAATGGCAAACATCAACTCCCATGGCACTTTATATCATAGTGTGAGTACAACAAGGCACAAAGTGATGTGTAAGAATCCTGATATACATGTACAATAGTGTTGCACTTTATCTTAGTGTGTTTACAAAAGAGAACATGCATGAAAAAGATGTCTACAATGTCCAAATAGGACAAAGAGTTGGAAATACATATATAATAATCAACAACAAGTCATCCCACACAAACGAAAATTTTCTAGGAGCTAAAACATCCAAGTAATTCACCAAAGTGCGAAAACAAAAAAAATCTAAATAAAATATACCTAGAGAACAATCTAGAAAAATTGCATTGATGGAACTGAAGAGCTTGCAAAGATGGTTCCAACACCACTGAGATCGCAAAAAATGAACTTGTCAAAAGTTATGAGCTTGGGACTGAAAATAGCTCCTCTGACTTCCATAGGTTGTAGAATGCACCAGCAGAAAAATAAACTGATGAGACCCACACCACTACAAATTTGATGGAATAAGCTTTCTGACGATATCTCATTTGCCAAAAAATGATATCGTATGCCCAAGTTACGGCCTTTGGAAGAAAATAGCTTCAAAGGGGAAAAACCAATGGTGGATTAAATTTGACAGTCATACAATCGTCACAGCAAAAATCTGGGCCTAAATTTGATGGCCAAATGGCAGTCGCCGTATTTGCACAGGTGGGCTTATTTTACAAAAAAATGTTTTTTATAAAAAACAATAAAAACATATATATATATATATATATATATATATATATATATATATATATATTTAAAAAATATATATTAAAAAACATTGCCAGTTGTCGCCGGCAGTCGGACCAGGATGGCTTTAAAGCCACGGGACGCAGGCAGAGCCATATGGGGCCGCAGGCCTACGTATGCAGGTACCCTGTACTAAGGGCCCGCCCCTTAAAAACATTTCTCAGCCTTTTAAAAAAGGATTTTTAATATATTTTTTAACAAACAAAATTTTTAACTTTCTAATAAAAAAATTGAAATTGGAAAATAAAAAATTTACCAGGGTTATTGAAAAAAAAATTCTTGATCCACGTGCAGACAACATATAGAGTCGTACGAGAAAAAATTTTTGCCTCACGAATAGTCGATGCCGAATATAGGAGAGTTTACAGTCGATCTTTAGGTTTTTGGCCACTCTGGATGCAACGGTGAGGTCTGTTTCTGCTCAAAATGCTCTGAAAAATCAAGCACCCCCTAGATCTGGCAAAAAAGCCCTTTCTTCAAACCCTCACAGATCTGACAAACGAAAGCCAAATTTGACAAAACAAAGGTCAATCTTGACTGATCTGGTAACTCTGGATTCAATGGAAAGGTCTTATTTGACCTTGGATGCACCACAAAACTCCCACATTCAAAATTTGCAAAAAAAAACAAGGAGGATTCATATTTGAAGCCTGTAACCCTTGTTGAAGAAGAAAACCTCATAAATCGAGAAGGGGTTTGCTGAATCCACGCTTTGATACCATGTTAGAATTGTGAATCAAGCACAAAACCATGAGCCACAAGATCAAACAACAAACAAATACACCTTCCACACAAGAGATCTGCAAAATGATATGTGTAATATTCTTCAACAAGAAAAACCTACAAAAGAGAGAAAACTTTCAAGAAGATATGAAAGCTATAGATATCCTCCCATTAATAATTACATTGAGATCAATCATTATAAAACGAGATCAAGAAACCCTAAAGTAAAAACCTAAAAGGGAAACCCTAGTGTGTACACTTAATAATTAATAAATAATTAATTATTAATGTGCCTAAGTTTAGCTTAAGTAACTAAAATGATAAGTGACTTAATTAATTAACCAATATGATTAAATTAATTAAGAGAAACAACTTATTACTTTAACAAATTTGAGAATCAAATGTTTGAGATATGATAGAGGTGGAGAATTCACTTCTAGCGAATTTAATATATTCTGTGAACAGCATGGCATAAAAAGACAATTTTCTACTCTAAGAACCCCTCAGCAGAATGGGGTAGTTGAGAGGAAAAACTGGACGGTACAGGAAGCTGCAAGAACCATGATGAAATAATCAAATGTACCAGATGTGTACTAGAGTGAGGAAATACACACTATTGTTTATGTTCTTAATAGAGTTTGGATTAGAGGCAACAGCACACAGACTCCTTTTGATTTATGGACTGGTAAGACTCCTACTGTGAAGTACTTTAAGGTATTTGGAAGCAGATGTTAAATTAAAAGAGATGAGGAAAATCTTGGGAATTTTTACACTAGATGTGATGAAGGAATTTTTCTTGGGTACTCTACTACAAGCAAAGCATATAGATGCTTCAATAAAAGATTGAGGAAGATTGTTGAAAGTACTAATGTGAAAGTTGATGAAGACATGCACAGACCTATTGAGATAAGTGAAGTTGAACCTAATGATCCTATATGTGGACAAGTACCTGAAGAGAATAAGGAGAAGGAAGAAGAAGAAGAAATCCCAAAACCTGCTATTAAGACTCCTAAGTATGTAGAAGAATCATCTGGAGGAACAAATAATTGGAGATAAGAGTGAAGGTGTGAAGACAAGAAGTAAAGTAGCAGCTGAGGTAAATATGTGTTTACTCTCTAAAATTGAACCTAAGTCTGTGAGTGAAGCATGTGAAGATGAGAGTTGGATGAAAGCTATGAAAGAAGAGTTGTAGAAAATAGAAAAGAATCAGACATGGGAATTAGTTCCTAGACCTTTGAATAAGAATGTAATTGGTTCAAAATGGGTGTTTTGGAATACGTTGATTGAAAATGGTGAAGTTATAAGGAATAAAGAAAGACTTGTATGCAAGGGATACTCACAAGTTGAAGGCATAGACTTTGAAGAATAATTTTCCCCTATGGCTAGAATGGAAGCTATTAGAATTTTTTTGGCATTTTCTACCCACAAGGATTTCAAAGTATATCAGATGGATGTCAAGTCAGCATTTCTGAATGGTGAATTGGAGGAAGAAGTATACATCGAACAACCTAAAGGATTTTAGTTATCTGAAAAACCGGATATGGTTTGTGATGTAGAGCTAGGAGGATTCAATAACACATCTCACAAACCTTCAATAATAATCAAAAACAATCTTTGTATAACACATGCTATTAGGCATTGTATATCACATTGGAAACATAACTATGTCAGCCTACAATTTAGTGTAATGAATAGTCATTAATAACTTCTACAAAACAAATAATGAAGCCAATCGCTCTGGTGATATTGAATAAAACATAATTATATAATTTTTTTCCAATTTTTATCAAGATACAACAATGGAAATGAAAGTTGTATTTTTCCCAAAACTGCAAACCCTAGGTAGGGTTCAGACCTGCCCTCACAAAAATGGTCATAACTTATTCAAATCTTAATGAAATTTGATGAGACTTGAAGCAAATGAAATTAGATTCATATGGAAACAAAATAAAATTGGTTTTAGATCCAAAATATAGACTTTACAATCCGTACCATCACACTTTTCAGACTGTAAATTCTGCACAATATTGTTAGAATAGGAAGTCTCACCAAAATAGTCATATCTTCCACAAAACTCAATAAAATTCAATGAGAAAAAAGAATTGGAAACTAGAAACAGATATTTTTCCATAAATATATGATAATCCATTATTTGAGTCCATACCAGGCTGTAAAAATCACAACTTCAGCCCGGAAACAATGTGAAAATCAGAAAATGCACAAAATTTGAGGTTTCCATTCATCAAACTTCAAAAAAACGACGTCTCCAACCCCCAATTCGAGTTTTGGAGGGTTTATTTATACATATTCAACCAAAACCGACTATTTTCAACC
The DNA here is from genome assembly GCA_007258455.2 of Sequoia sempervirens. Classification (NCBI taxonomy): domain Eukaryota; kingdom Viridiplantae; phylum Streptophyta; class Pinopsida; order Cupressales; family Cupressaceae; genus Sequoia; species Sequoia sempervirens. The sequence continues at coordinate 39,046,572 of VDFB02353493.1, forward strand.
ACCTTTTGATTAGTTTGTTGACAAAACACCTTAATGACATTTTTTAACAAGTTACTTGACAACTTTCTTGAGCAACTTTTACAATTTTTACAATATGGAACAACTTTAAATATTATTTGACAAATGACTTAAAATATGACTTCCTAAGACTTAAAAACCTCTAAAATTGTTTTATAAACCTTATTATAATACCCAATACAAAAAATAAAGCAACTATTCACAAATGGCCTCATGGAGGCAAGAAATCAAATAGGTGCTCCTGCACCAGTTTGTAAGTTGAAGAAGGCATTGTACGGACTGAAGCAAGCTCCTAGAGCTTGGTATGCAAGATTGGATAGATACCTGACAAAGTAAGGTTTTAGCAAAGGCTCTACTGACAACAATCTTTACTTCAAAGTGCAAGGTAACAAAATGTTGAGATTAGTATATGTTGATATCATCTTTGGTGGAAATGAAGGCATGTGTAAAATATTTGTAGAAGAAATGCAAAAATAATTTTAAATGTCCATGATTGGTGAGTTGAATTTCTTTCTTGGTCTTCAAGTAAATCAAACTAATAAAGGGATATTCATTTCACAATCTAAGTGCATGAAAGAGTTGTTGAAGAATTTTGGAATGGATGAATCCTAACTGGTTAGTACTCCTATGGTAACCAGATGCAAGCTAAGTAAAGATGATGAATCTGTTAAAATTGATCAAAGCAAATATAGATCTATGATCGGTGGACTATTGTATCTTACTGATACCAAACTGGATATTATGCATGCAGTATGTCTAGTTGTCATATTTCAAGTAGATCCTAAAGAGGCACATATTATAGTTGTAAAGAGGATATTGATATATCTTAAAGGTACACCAGATTATGGATTATGGTATCCTAATGTTCTTGATTTCAGCTTGAGTGCTTATACCAATGCAAATTTGGCTAGTTGTGTGGATGACTAGAAGAGTACTAGTGGAGATGCTTTCTTTCTTGGCGGAAGATTGGTTTTTTGTTTGAGTAAGAAACAAGACTCGGTTTCTTTATCCACTATAGAGGAAAAATAAATTGCTACAACATCTTGTTGCACACAGGTTTTGTGGATGAAGCAAACTCTAAAAGACTCTGCAAAAAGGGGGAGATTATTGCAATAATGGTGATGTTGTCATTAATGTTTCCATTGATGTCAACATAGTTTAGTATGTTGCAAATTGTGCATTTATAGTTGAGATGTTGTGAGTACATGGAGGTATCTTTTTTATGTTGCAGATGTGTTGAATTGATGAGTTTCTAAGTGTTTTTGAGAAAATTAATAAAGAGAGAAGTCAGAGTTATGAATGCATTCAAAATGTGCTCTGTGTTTCTCTTGTGTTGATCTTATACTTGTAAGGATTTGAAGGTTTTCTAATGGTGATCTAGTGATGATATCTCCTATGTTGTAGCTTCAGGTTTGATGGGATGTGAAAGTAACATTCACTAGTGTGTGAACTGTTCTGGCAGAGTTGGTCTTATGTGGATTGGGAGAAATGTTTCTACTTCGTAGTCCTCTATTTTTCTATTTTAGATCTTGTGGATTTGGAACATGTCTCATAATGGTGTTCTTTGGGTACTAGCAAAGAATTTTGTAGTTTGGTGATCCGAAAGTCAAGTTTTAGAATTGTTGTATGTGAGTGTGTAGTCTAGATGGATTGATGGAAGGAGTTCGGCATTCGAAGATTGTTGCACTTGTTGTAGATGTATCTGAAGGAACCTAAGATGTGTTCTCATGCATAATGAAGCATGTTGTGTCATATGTGTGCTATCTTCTTGTTGGGAAATGTGTACATCAATGTTCAATTATGTTTTCATTAGGTTTGGGTGACCTAGTGTTTACACTTCATATGAAGAATAAAATCTAATTAAGGAAGCGTGTGTTTGATCTAAGATATTATCTTTTGGTCTTGGATTAAAAATTTATTGGTCCACTCTCATTCTTTTCCACCGTGGGAATGTTGAGTTGTCGACCTAATTTGAATTTATGAAATGAGGCATATGTGGCCGACCTTGGAGAAAGTTTCTAAGGTTGAAGATGGTATAAATGCAAGTTGAATTGGGAAGAATTGGATGGTGATACAAAGTGAAAAAGTAAGCCACAAATCAAAAGAGCAGGAGTGTGTGAAAGTGAGTTGAGGCATTAGTACTTCATTGTGTTAGATTCCTGAAATCAGTGAGCTGAAGGTTTCTGCAATCCTTTAATCAAGGTTGTGGATGTGTGTAAATTGTTGTGGTAGATCTTTTGTTCTATTTTGTATCAATAGGCAGTGAGCCTCCCTGCTGGATAGTGAGTCCTTTATGTAGGTAATGAGCCTTTGTATTTACACAGTGAGTCCTCTTCTGGGTATTGAACCCTTGGCAGTGAGCCTCTGTTTTCAATTTTGTAATCTCTTTTTATTGTGAGTTAATCCTCACCATGGCTTTTCCCTTATTGGGTTTTCCACGTAAAAATTTGGTGTTCATTGAGTTGATTTTACTTTCTTTCTTTTTTTCTATTTCATGTTCATATTTAATAATAAAATAGTGTGGTTGTGGAATTGATAAGTGTTGAAGTTTTAAGTTTGAATTTTTGTGACAGCTGATTCATTCCCCCCCCTCAGTTGTCCTATGCCTTTTAACAAAAGGAACCTATGATGAGGAAAAATGTTGAAAAGATGGTAGATGTTTATGCACAGGAGTTGGGTATGTCAAAAGAAAAGGTGGAGTATGCAACAGCAAGATCTAGAGCAAAAAAGAGTGCAGTTGAAGCATCAGGGATCACTTGAAGATCAAGAAGAATATCTACCACTCCTCCCTCTGAACAAAATTCCTTCATGGATTTACCATCTACTAGAGAGAAAAGAAAATCTATTGTTAATCCTTTAGTAAGGGAGAAATCCCCTCTAGTGGTACATGCCACCAGGGTAGAAATGAAGAAGACCACCACCACAACACCCCCTATTGCCCCTACAAGAAGAGTTAAGAAAAAGGCTACACGGGAAAAGGGTATAGACATTAATGTTGTTGATGAAGAAGAGGAACAAGAAGAAGGACCATAGTTGGTCTAAAGAGGAAGGAAAGATGCTTCACGAGGTGAAACTAGCACAAAAATAAGAAGAATTGACATGGTAGATATAGAGAGTGAGGAAGAAATTGAGAAAGAGAAAGAGGGATTCAAGATTCAGATGAGAGAAAAGGAGAAGGAAGCCAAGAAGGATTCTTCGGGGAAGAAGGTGTAAGAGACAAGTCAAAAGAAGTCTCTCGTGAAGGTAAAGAAGCAGAAACGACAGAAGATGCCTCATTCCCCAATGAAGCTTGAGGCACTATTTAACAATATTGTGCATAATGACATGTTGAAGGAAATTGTAGATTTGTACAAGGAATCAAATGAGGTGGACAAGGCTACCATTCTTGAGGCTACTATCAAGTACATTATGGTACTTGAAGTAGATTTGAAGAATATTAGGAAGGATATTCCTGATGATGTATGGAACATCCTACTAAACAGAAGGGAGGAAGCTATAATGGAACATGAAAGGCCAAAATATGAAGCCTTGGAAGGAGTTGGTGCTGGAATTTTAGAAGATGATAGGGCCACATTGGTTACTATATATAGTAAGGAGAAGAGAACTAAGAAAGAATCAAACTCCTCATGGGAAAAAATAAAAGTGACTTGGAAAGAATCCATAAAGAAATTAGTGATAAAGTTGAGGAGATTGTTCAAATATATAGGATTTCTTCTAGTGACTGAAGAGGAAGTGAATGAAAAACCCAATGCAAAAGAAGTACACACTGATGATGCTCAACATGAGTAGGATATGAACATAGAAGTTGCAAAAAAATAGCACTCCTCTAGAAGTGGAGGATATGACAAAAGAAAATAAAGAAGAGGCAATGATCAGAGAAGATATTATGAAGGGAAATGTCACAATCACTCCCTGGTACAAAATACTGAAGTCCCTCCTATGGAAAACATAAATAACATTGTAGAGGTAGATAAAATAAAGGAAGTGAATGTAGATAAATGTGATGATGAGGAAAATTTTGTTGATGAGGAAGGAGAAGAGCATGAAGAGAAGGAAGAAGAGAATAAATAATAGGGCCACATTGGTCACTATATATAATGAGATGAAAAGTAAGCAAAGAATCAAATTCCTCGTGAGAAAATATCAAAGTAACTTAGAAAGAATCTAGAAAGAAATTAGTGATAAATTTGAGGAGATTGTTCAAAAGCTAGGACTACTTTTGGTAACTTAAGAGGAAGTGAATGATAAATACAATACAAAAAAGTACACGATGATGATGCTCAACATGAGCAAGATTGAATGAAGTAGTTAAAACAAATAACACTCATCTGGAAGTGGAGGATATGATAGAAGAAAATAAATAAGAGGCAATGATCGGAGAAGAAATTGTGAAGGAAAATGTCACAATCACTACCCTAATACAAAATACTAAAGTCCCTCCTATGGAAAACACAGATAACACTATAGAGGTAGGTAAAATAGAGGAAGTGGATGTAGATAAAGGTGATGATGAGGAAAAGGTTGTTGATGAGGAAGGAGAAAAGAAGAAGAAGAAAACAAAGACAAGGATGCATCTGAAGATGATGAAAAGGATGAAATAATTGACTCTAAAAAGACTACAAAAGAAAAGGATAAGATTGTGGAGACTACAAAGTCTCTTGGTGAATCTTTTGACTCCTACAAAGATTCTTTAAGAAATTTATTAAGTTTTCAACCTATTTTCCAACCCATTGTGTCCTTGCAGTTGCTGCAACTGTCAATGAGTAAAGGTAATGTTGATTTAAACAAGATCTCTCCTATTCACAAACTACAACTAGGAGACCTATTTCATACATCTGTAAGAAATGAGATAATTGAAACCCATCAAAAGAGCAGAGAACTTATGGATGAGGCAATCAAAGTATTTTCAAAGATTATACCTAGATCACATGTGGATACCACACTCTCTGGTATTGAAAATTTTAAGCTTTTAATTGATTAATTCAATTATTATGCATCCAAACTTAAGGAAGAAGTTGAGAAGGAAGTGGAGAAGAGATTGAGTGATAAGAGAATGATGGAGATGATAGAGAAGTGTGTTGTTGCATACAAGATATTTTTTGAATTAATGAAAGATGTTGAAAATAGTTTAGGTGAGGCAAAGTAATTATTACAATATGGCATGAAGGGGCCTAGAGCCGCACATAGCATAATGAAGGAGATGGAATCTATCGAGTCATATATTAATGCCTCCTTCGATGCATATGACTCGTCTGTTGACCTCACCGATTCCACAAGAAGTAAAATTGAAGATCTTCATAAGAAATTTTTCCAAATTCAAGCGTAAAAAGAACATATCATACTATAGTTTGGAGAAGTAAGGGATATAGTCAATCCCAAATTATTAGTGATTTCTAAGGAACTACTCAATTCAAGCAAGGAAAAAGGGATGAATCTAGTACTTTCTTCATCGGAACAAGAAGAATAACTATTGTTGGAATTTGAAACTCAAATCAAGTTGCTTGCAGAGGCCAAAGAAGAATGGGAAGATAGTAGGTCATCTTGGGAAGATCGGGTGAAGAAGTTGCAAGCATCAACCACTTCTAGTTGACTCATCTTTCATGTTTTTATGTATTTTTTTCTGATTCTTTATACATTTGTGTAAATATGGAGTTGTTTTTAGTATCTTTTTGCTTTAGTACATGACTCAGGGGGAGTCAATTCTTTCCACAACTAAGTATATATGAGTACATCATTCAGTGGGAGTTCTAGTAATGGATCAAAACAATGTATATAGGCGACCTTTTCCCATGATGTCAAAGGGGGCAGTATTGGAGAAGATTTTTGGCATTTTTTACATGTTGCCATCAATGAAAAAGGGGGAGATTGTTGGAAGTTTGAGGAGATTGTCATTGATGATGCTAGTTGGAAACATGAGCATGGGGAATGTACATAGCAATGTAATATAGTGTTGTCATTGATGTCAACATTGTTGTGGAATATTTTGGTTAATCCTAACATATTTTTTAGGTGTTGAGGAAGTCATTTGTGCAAGGAGATTTGGTCCATAAAGCTCAGTTATGTGAAAATATAAGTGTTAGAACTACCAATTTAGGGTTACAGTGTCTCAGTTTTTGGGTCCGCACCACTTTGCAAAGGATATTTTTCTCTACACTTCTAACCTAATTTTTGTGGTTTTTAAAAGAATCTAAATCCAATATTTCATATTGTTTGGTGAAGAATTTTGGGAGATATGAATGATAGAGTCCACTCTAGCATTTCATAATTATTTCTTATACAGTGTGTCGGTGTGGGAGATTTCACACTTCTCTGTGGATGATTTTTTGATGTGGTGGTGTTGAAGATAAGTTGTTAGATGTTAGATGAGTGTGAATTCTAGATGGTATCATATTTTTAGGTCCACATGTTTAGAAATAGATGAATAGTCAAAGGATTTTTTATTTAGGTCCTATGGTGTGCTAACCTAACATGTTTGATGAGTATGCAAAGATTTAATATGTGTTGCACTTTTATATGGGACCTATTTTAGGTCCATGTTGGCCTACCTTAATGCATTTTGAATTGTAAATTGTGGCACAAAGTATGGAGAATTTTTTTTAGGATGAAAAGTTATATTTTTGGTGTTACATCTAATTAGGCTGACCTAATTGATGTTACACTTGATGTTGATATATATGATGTATTGATTTTGGTGTTTTGTGAGAAGATAGGATGTATGCAAAATGTGTGATGCAAATTTGATTAGAGTAGAGATAAGTTGTGAGTGTTGAAATCAAAATTGTGTGAATGCAGAGAAGAGTAGAGCATTGATCCAGATCAGTGTTAATTTTGTTATTGTGCTTCATTGGAACTATATTCCTGCATATTGTAGATGCTTTTGTAACAGTTCAAAATAGACTCAAAGCCATCCCTCTCTCTTCTATCTTTTTCTTTGTGGATAGTGATTCCACTTGGACAATGTGTCCACTTGGATAGTGTTTCCACTTGGACAATTATTCCACCTGTAGTGAGCATTTCTACAATATACTATAACCAGTTATAATATATTGTGAGCTAACCCTCACCATGGGTTTTACCAATTGGGTTTTCCACGTAAAAATATTGGTGTTCATGTGTTATGTGATCTTTTGGATGTTTCATGCTCTCTTTCCTTACTATAGTTGAATATTCTTTGGTAATTGGATGGATAATGTTTGAATGGTTTAACAGAATACTAATTCACCCCCCTTTCAGTATTCCAAGTGTTCAACACAATATACTTTTTGATAATTTGAGAATATGTGTAGATGATCTATAGACACACATGAGTATCACTTGTGAAATGAGATATGTGAATGAATTTATTCATTTCTACATACATATGATCAAGTTGTGATCTAGTTAAAAGTTATTCATATTTGGGAGTTGTAGTCTTTTGCCTCACAACATTTGATTTTTCTATGAGACATTGATGTTTAAATGAGCTAGAAATAGCACGAGAGTGTATAAGGAAATACATGAACATTAAAGATGAATCATGAGAAACCCAAACATCTTATCAAACTACAAGGGTATAGTAAGAACAGGTATACAAGTACATGAATAAGATTTTGAAATGAAGAAAAAGTGCAAAATTATTTTTATTATTAAGCATAGAGATGATTAAATCTTAATTGGATAAAAAGAAACATATGATAAAGGATATAAAAATGAACACATTGTGAATATGATGAGGTCACTTGAAGCCAAATGAAACCCTATTCATCACTCAAGTGCACCAAATACCTGAAATCCAACTAAAACCCTGTGCATATAATTATCAATCAAAACACCATAACCTCTTAACCATGCCAAGGATAAAAATCAATCCATTTTGTTTGTAAGATACCTTCTATTCAAAAGACAATATCTTTGTGTGTCTTTGACATCAAGGGAAACAACAAAGGGGCATACACAATCTTATATCACAAGCCTGATAAGATGATATCCACATTCTTATCTAGGTCAACATAATGAGGGCACTAGGCTTGGCCAATACAATACCATTATGATGTAAAATTTACAATAAAACTTAGCTACCCCTAATTTATAGCGTATGGCCATTTTGTCATGTCCCTTTTTCTAAATTTTCTAAAAATAGTAAGTCAACAATCCCAAAATAGCAAATCAGGATCAGTTGACAGTTTGGGAAATAATAATAAATTTAGTGATTTGATTGAGATTAGAATATTATTTAAATACCAAAAGACATTTAATTTAAATATCTTCCCTCATTTCGAAAAGTGAAGATTTGGAAGCTTCACATGGACTGTTTGTTGGCTTTTAGTGGTAATTGGCAATTTTGGTAAAGTTGGCAACTCATGGGGAGTTGTGGAAGTTAGGAGACACTTCGGAAAAGGAAATTTTATTTTCCTTCATAGTGGTATTTTGGCACCTAATTTTAGTTTTAAAATTAGTTTCAAATATTATTGGTTTTGGCTCCAAGTTTTATTATTCTTATTTGCATATTTGACAAAGCTTTGGCTTGTTCTTTAGAGGTTGGTAAACCTATGAAGACCAATCTTTAGGGATGATAAACCATGGATATTTGAGGCTAAATGGTAGTGGTTCTAGGGGTATCTAAGAGAAATATCAATCAAAGGTTGTATTAGAGCTCAAAGAATTCAGTTGTTTCAACAATTTTTAGAGTTTGTTTAATTTTAGTATGCAGGATTGTCTAGGTTGATTTTATGGAGATTTTTGGAGTTTTCCTTGTTACATGTTATTGCATATCATTGTAAGATTTTGTTTTCATCTATTTCAAAGGTTTAAATCATATTGGAGAAGCTAGGTATTGCTAGTTTGGTCTTAGGGGTTTTGCATGTGTGGTTTCAGGTGTTCTTCGAGTGTGGTTTTAAGTACTTTCCAACATAGTTGTGTGGTTATTTTTCTTTTTAAGTTGATAAAGTAGTAATATTTTGTTCTCATATTTTTAATATCTCTAATTATTATATTTTTCAATTTTTTTAGCAATCTATTTCATTTGGATAAGTTGGAGTGAATCAGATAGTCCCATTTTACCCCTGTTGAGTAGATTTGTGTGATTTTTGGAGCGCGAAGCCATAGTTTCGCTTGATTCTGTAAATTTTAATTTATCACATGTGTATCAACTGATTTATATCAGAAAATTAACTTTATGGTGTTCTTTGATGATCTCATACATTTTTTGTTCATTCTATGCAAGACTAGTTGACTAGTTTCAGTGTTTTCGATGAAATTGGCTTAATACTTACAAATTTAATTTTTAGATATGAAATTATTATTAAATATTTGGTTGGGGAAATTATAGTGGTATTAGAGCCAAGTTATTACTATCCTATGGGATATTGAGTTGTTGATGTGAATCATGGGTATTTGGTGTAGGAGCACCTTGTCCTCTAAATACCTTCAAAAGGAAAAATTTGCAAAATTTGAATTTTCAAGTGTAAAAGCATTGTAAAGGTCTTGTGAAGTCATAAGTAATGTATTTAAAGTATTTAATGGGTATTTAGGAGGTCAATTGGGTAAATTTGCAAAAATGTTGCTAAAAATTGCAAAGTTGTCAATAATGCAAAAAGAAAGCAAAAAGAGCACAAAATCAGGAAGGTTAAGAGTCATGTGGGAAAAAGAATGGTTTGGTTGGTTGGAAAGTGAAAAGGAAGTTGCTTTAACTACTTGAAACATCTTTAAAAATCTTGTAGTGGGTGAGCAAAGGATCATCTTTTGTATTCTTGAAGATTACCATAAATAAAAGTACCATGTTAAATAAATTTTAGAGTTTCTTTTTGTTCTTCATTAACTTGTACGGTCTATATAGAGGTTTAGGGTTTTAAATACTATTGTTCTTGATATATCAGAGATTTAGCATCCATTTAAATCTATTTGGGAGTGATTTTATTGAGTAGAACATTTGTTTGAAAGCATTTACTATAGTTCAGTAAGAAACCCTTAAAACAGGGGTTTTGAGAGTCAAATAAGAAAATGAAGCCTACTCCACCGAATTAGGCCTTTTAGATCGGTGGAGTAGACTTAATTAGGATGTTTTATGTTGTGTGGGTGTTGATTTGTGTAGGGGAAATAAGAATACAATTATAGAGTTGTTATTATAGGGGAATTCAAAGAGTTTCCTTCATGTAAAGAATGGCTCCATGGAAGAGAATGATGTGAAAGCATACAAACAAGTTGGGAGTGAGCTTGGACAAGTGGAGCAGACCTATGCAAATTTTTTTGAAGTAGTTTCTATGTGGCAGGAGGTTTGGAGTATGATATTCTAATAAACCCTCATTTGTAGGGCTTATTTTGTGCTTGAAATAAGGGTTTTTGTTTTGTAACCCCTAGAAAGGCTTAAAGAGTTAAAAGCTTGTGGAATCTGATGTTTTTTGCACTTGATTCAAGATTGTTTGTAGTAATTGGTTGTTCAGGAGAAGAATTGCTAGTACTTCCTTTGATAAATTGGCCTAATTGGGGCTCTTTGTTAATGGAAAATCTATTGATTTTGTTATATTTTCCAGAGTAAGTGTAGTTTCCTTGAGGTATGTTTATTTGGATTAAAATGGGTTTCTAGAGGCATGTTTAGTTTACTAAGTTTCAAATTGGGTTGTTTATTATACCCACTTTTGTTAAGGTGTTATACTACTAGGGTTTGAGTGGTTGTATGCAAAGATAGTGTAATTCTTAAAAAATAGAGAAACAAGTGTTTGTTTTATATTGGAACTATTTAAGAAATGATGTTAAAATTGTATCAATGTATGGGGAAAAGGTTTGGAAAAGAAACTTACAAATTTGGTGTTTTGATTAAGGTGATCCCTAGGTGCAAAAGTGTTTTGACTACAAGATAATAGTAAGACTAATTGACCAATGGTTTGAGAATGTGTACTTGGTTTATTGTGATCAAAAATATGTTAAATATAATGTCTCAGAGGTCTGGATAAAGGTTTTTATCATGAATGATTGGTGTGTGGTTACTTTTCCTTGTGGAATAAAGAGTAATATGGTGTAAGGTAGTGTTTTGAGTGCATAAAGTTGAAGTTTTGATAAGACAAAGTTATGAAGCCATAAAAATGGTTTGTTTTTTCCAAATAAAGATTGTTGAATGGTGTACAAAATTTTGGTAACAGTTTGAAAGCAAGTGTGATGATTTGTGGTCCTTTTGCCTTATTGAAACAAATTGAAATGAAAAGTGATGTGGTGCATGTTTGGGTGTTTTGGTTCAAAGTTTTACTAAGAAAATTATTGCTTTGTTTCTATCAATATTGATGATGGATAAGTTGTATTTGAATTCTGATAATGGTATGGATTGATGATGTGGTGGTTTGGCTTATTGGTGCCTTGTGCTTTTCAAGTGAAATGATGTGATTTTGAGGAAAAGATAAAGGAATTTTGGGTGATTGTTGAATTTGATCTTCTCCATTTGAGTTTGGGTCTTGAGTACCCTAGTTGATTGGTGGTTTTTTTTAGATGTTCTTGCATCAGTTTCTTCAAATCAATGTTTAAGAGAATGATACAGAATGACAATGCAAGAAATTTTTTTGATTGGTGTGTAGAATACCAAAGTATTAAGGAATTTCCAACATTTCAAGAATATTTAGAAGGGATGGGAATAAATATGCCCCAATATGAAGAAATTTTTAGACTCTTTGAGGAGATCCAAATTTTTCCTAAAGATTTCAAGACTAAAGAATCATTTTATGAGTTCTTTATATGGGCTAGAGAGGAGGAAGAATAAGAGAAGATCAAGGAAAAAGAAAAAGAAAAATAAAAGGTAAAAGAAGAAGCATGTAAGAATGAGATGATGGAACCAAAAAGGGTAATGGATACATCATTGCAAATTCAAGATAAGGAATAAGAGTCAAAATCTAAGGTTGAAGGTAAAGACATTTTAATTGAAAAATATTTTTCATTTGAGCTTTCACATCAAGAAAAGGTTCCCTTTACCGAATTCAATGAAAAATCATCATTATATGTTGAATGCAAAGCCTCAATAATTAAGGAAGTTGTTCCAATGGACTCTAATGATGATAAAGAAACACCAATTAGCATTGTAGATGATGAAAATAATGATACCATTGTGCAAAATTGGAATAAATCTGCCATGCAAGCGAAAGAAAGGGAAATTTTGTTTGTTAATGATATTTTGATTTCTAATGATTGTATGTGGCAGAAAAATGTTAGTGTATGACATAGAGAAATAAATTCAGTTGTTCAAAATGGAGAGATCAAGATAAAGAAACATGTTCTCAATCATGCACATGGCAATCCATTGATTGATCTACAGAGTAGCATTTGTAATCACATGGAGAATTTAATGCATACTAGCCACATGGTTAAGGGTCAATATCCAAATCTTTTAGAACATTCATGGGATCTAGGTATCATTTTTGAAGAAAAAATTCTTGATGATATTCAAAAGGAGATGACCAACTTGAGATGCTTGAAGTTTAGTTATGGTAATAAAACTTGGTATCATTTTGGTATTCAAGACTTTGTGACTTATTGTCCTATGGTGTTTTTCTTGCAAGTATGAAGGTGTTGTCATTGATGTCAAGAGGATGTCTACTGATTAATGTTGTCATTGATTTCAACTATGTGCTAAGGAAGTGTTTTGCATTATGGATATGTGGAGGATATTAAGAAAATTGTGAAAAAGAGGAAAATAGGTTGTTGCAGGTTGTGCATGTATAGTTGCAATATTGAGGAATGTTGTGAGTACATGGAGCTATCTTTTTGTTGTAGTGTCTGAAGGTGAGTTGGAATGAAGTATTGAGCTGAGATGATGTATTTGGTACTTGGTGTATAGGAGTGAATTTGCACCCCTCTTGCAAATTTCCCTTTTACATCCCTCTACCTTAGAAAAACAAACCTGATTATGAAATTCCACATCACCCATCCACATTGAATCCACTTGGCGCCTATCTTTTTGTGTCAGTGGGGGAATTTTTTTTGGGATGCGAGCGTGGTGCACAGATGTCTACATGGCACACTGTCATCCTTGACATATTCTTTAATCTAAAGTCCACATGGATGTTACGTTCTCCATTGGGCATGAAGTGTAACACCTTTGTGTCGACCAGCCGACTTGAAAATGACTCTTTCCCTCCCATTTTGATCTTCAAAGGCCTATCTTGCTCATTCACTTCATATCTTTAGCAATTCTTGATCTTCTACAATCTCTCTAGCATTTTATTAAGCTTCTACACATTGATTTCATATGTTTGAGCAGCTTGTTGCACTACTAGCTTCACATCTCCAATGCCACAACATCTTATGTACTCTACCACAAAAGATTCAGCTTGGTGCCTAGCGAGGCTACTCTTGATGTTGTTGCACTGCATCGACTCTACCATTATTGTGGGCTTGCATTCCTCTCTCATTGGCCTTGAGTGCCTTTGGTCGAGGTTGGTAATGCTTTTGTCTATTTTGTTGGATTTGTGTAGCTTTGTGCCTCTTGTAGTGTTTAGTTCTATTTCCATTCCAGCATTACTTTCTTTACCATATTTCTATTTATCTCTATCTATTTGACTGTCCATGGAGGTGGAAACACCAAAGCAGAGGTTTGATTGAGGCAAACCCCTATACATACCCAACATTTTTCCTTCCTTAGCGATGTGTAGGTGTATGTGTACATGGATCTTGTTGGCGAACTAGACTCATAGTGAGTTGGTCTTCGTCACCCTCATTTTCTCTATCTCCTTTATCATATCTATAGTCATTTATTATACTTCATTATTATATTTAGCTCATTAAATCTTATTTACTAGGCCATTAGTAGGATTTCTGGTATTTTGTACTACACTTTTCTACTTTCTAGCCACACAAATTCTAGTACACCAGAGAGACACTAGCGGTCCATGCTATCATCCCAATTCCACGTTGTCGTCATTAGGTAGAGACCTATCTGAGGTGCATTTTGAATTCTAGAAGCTAGCTCATCTAGTCCCATTTAAGTGCTCAAATCAATAGAGTGATAGAAGCACTCGAGAGTGCTCTTCATTCTCTATCCTTGACCTAAACACCCGCTTAGCTTGAGGTAAGCTAGGGCAGCCTTCCACCTTTGGCTCTCTATGACTTGGAGCCTTGGAGTGGTTGGCCCCCTTCCTTACATTTTGCTGAACCTGACATGAATCATTTTGGTTTTGTTTAGCAGTGTTGAAACGTCCTTTTCTCACATCCTAGGAGTGTTGTGGGTGTGAGTGTTGTGAGGAATTTCACCTTGCAACCCAACCTGCGACCCCTAATGGTGTAGTTGGAAGGTTCTGTAGGCATTGCAGAATGAAACCTTAGTTAGGTCATTGTCTAATTGTAGAACCTTTGGGGGATCTATGAATGTTTCATCTAGTGTACGTGATGACCTCCTTTCTACATCTACCCATCCTATTTGTGCAACCTACAAGTAGTTCTCTTGGTATAACTTTCACCTCATAGGACCTGTCGATGGGTTATAATAGGAATTGAGGAAACACCACACATCACCTTCTATGCAGAGTCACTTTTGACTAAAGAATAGGAACTTCTAGCTGCATTTCTGAGAGAAAGAAAGTTAAACTTTGCATGGACCTATGCTAGCATGTCGGGTCTTGATCCAGAGGTTGTCATTCATCATCTAGCCATCTATCTAGAGGCGAAACCAGTAAGAAAAAAGATAAGAAAGATGCATCTGCATATTGCATTACCAGTCGAACTTGAATTATAGAATCTCCCTAAAGTTGGATTCATACAGCCAATTGATTATCTAGAGTGGGTTTCAAATCTTGTACATGTTTCTAAGCCCACTGGGGGCATCCGCATCTACACGAACTTCAAAGACCTAAACAAAGCATTCCCTAAGGATGATTTCCCTCTCCCAAACATAGACATGATTGTGGATATCACAGCAAGGCATGAAATTCTATCACTAATGGACGGATTCTCAGGGTACAATCAGATCATTATATCTAAGGATGACCAACACAAGACATCTTTCACTTGTCCATGGAGGACCTACAACTGGAACATGATGCCATTTGGGTTTAAAAACATAGGGGCTACCTACCAAAGAGCTATGACACTAATCTTCCATGATATGATTCACAAAACTATGGAAGACTATGTAGATTACATATTAACCAAATCAAAGAAGCATCACGATCACATAGTGGCACTAAGCTCCATCTTCGACGAGCTAGAAGAATACAAGGTTAAGCTCAATCCAAAAAAGTGTGTCTTCAGTGTACAATCAGAAAGCTTCTAGGGTACATTGTATCTATGAAGGGAATCTAGATAGAACCCACCAAAGTCAAAGCAATTCTTGAGATGGAAGCACCAAGAACATTGAAGCAGTTAAGGGGTTTGTAGGGAAGGCTCCAATCCATTTGTCAGTTTATAGCATAGTTGGCAGATAAGGCTATCCCATATTCTCATCTACTCCACAAGGGGGTAGCATACAAATGGGATGAGAAATGTGATTAGGCATTCAATACAATCAAGGAGTACTTGTTAACACCACTAGTCCTTATGCCACTAATTCCGAACAAGCCATTGATCCTGTATATATCAACAACAACAATAGCCTTAGGGCCCTCTTAGCTCAACATGATGAAAATGGGAAAGAGAGAGCTATTTACTATATCATTAGAACCATGGTGGGACATGAACTAAATTACACATTCATTGAGAAGGCTTTCCTAGTAGTAGTGTTCACTACATAAAAATCCAGACACTACATGTTGGCTCATCAGATAAAACTCATCGCCAAGATAGATCCTCTCAAGTATCTACTTTCTAAAGAAACGCTCATAGGGAAAATGGCTAAATGGGTCATGATTCTAATCGGATATGGCATTGAGTATGTAGAACAACAGGCCATTAAAGGACAAGTGATTGTAGACGAACTAGAAAAGGCACTGATATATTCAAAGAACCCATTGGTATCAGAATTCCTTGATGATTCAATCTTTAACCTAAGTGCAACAAATCATTGGAAAGTATATTTTGATAGATCCTACACACAGCATGGGTCAAGAGTAGAATTCTTCTTCATCACACCACAAGGAGATTGCATACCAAATTCATATAAATTGTCTTTTCCTTGTACAAACAACATTGCAGAATATGAGGCTCTTGTCATAGGACTCGGAATTGCAATACAATGGCAAATTATGGCACTTAAGGTTTATGGGGACTCACAGCTTTTCATCAACTAGGTCAATGATGAATACCAAACAAAGTCTGAAAAATTGACCCCATACAAGAAACTAGTGGAGAGCCTCAAGGAATTCTTTATTGACATCGCATTTGAGCAAATACCAAGGGAAAACAACATAGCAGATGATTCCATGGAAAAAATCAAATAACTACTAGATATCCCACGCAATATCCATAAACATGAATTCCTAGTAGAGTAGCTTCTTGTACCAGCATTCGAGGTACTAGAATCTAAGTTCATGTGTGAAATTGTTGGTCCTGGTAATCCTTGGTACCACAACATATACACCTACTTGAAAATAGGAGTCCTCCCTATTGATATCACCCCGAACCTTAAAAGAACATTTGTTAAGAAGTCATATTGCTTCGTCATCTTAGAAGACACCCTATACCATAGGAGTATCAAAGGAACCATTTTTCGATGCCTTAACCCTAAGGAAGCTTTGACTGCTTTAATTGAGGTACACAATGGAATTTGTGGATCACATTCAAGGGGTATGACCTTGGCCAAGAAACTATTGAGTAATAGGTACTACTGGCCTACAATGGAGAAGGAAGCTCACGACTATGTCTAAAATTTGTTATAATGACATCAACATAGGGACCTCATCCATGCACCATCTCAAGAGCTCCAACTAATTATAACACCTTGGCCCTTTTCATAATGGGGATTCGATCTCATTGGTAAAATCAAACCCACTTCATCCAATGGACAAAAATTCATTATCATCGCCACTAAGTACTTCACAAAGTGGGTAGAGGCCATTCCAATGACCTACCTCATAGGGAAGTAGATCTCCAAGTTCATCCTAAACTACCTCATCTACCGCTACGGTGTCCCACAGGCTCTTATCTCAAATAACGAGACACCTTTCAAAAACCAAAAAATTTGGGAACTATGCCAAAAATTCAATATCCAACATTTATTTTCCACTCCATACTACCCCCATGGAAATGGCCAAGCTAAGGCTTCTAATAAAACCATCTTGAAAATCCTAAAGAAGAAAATCAATGAAGTTGGTCGTGATTGGCACTTATAGTTGATTCTCGCCTTATGGTCCTACTGAATGAGTATATGCATGCCTATAGGTACAATACCCTTCTCCCTTGTCTACAGATCAAAAGCCATTCTTCCCATTGAGATCAAGCTCCCATCCTTAAGAATATCATTGCATAATCTAATTACTAATGAAGAATATCGGGTTTTATGGTTGAACGAGCTAGAACTACTAGATGAGAGGTGCATGGATTCCTTGAACCATCTACAATTCTATGAGAAATGTCTCAAAAGGAGCTATAATAAGAAGATCAAGAGTTAGAACTTTCAAGTTAGAGAGCTCATATTGAAGGAGAATCAAAAAAATGTACCAAATCCATAAAGCAAGGGAAAATTTGAACCCAATTGGTTGGGGCCCTTCATCATCACAACAAGTTATAAATCAAGACCATATCAGCTATCTACACACAAAGGTGAGCCTCTGTAGGATCCCATCAACATCTCCCATCTCAAAAAAATTTATGCCTAAACTTGTAGGGTATAAATCCAAAAATACAAAAAAAATAAAAAAATAGAAATATTCAAAAAAATCAAAAAAAGGATTGAAAACAGTAAAGAAAAAAATCATCCTCTAGTGAAAACCACTTCGATGGTACTTTGGGAAAGTACCTTGGTGAAAACCTGGCAAACAGGCGCCTTGTGTAAATAAAGCACTTTCCATCCACCATGATCTTTATAGCTTGTTTTTCATCATTCATCCATTGCATTTCATATCTCCATCCATCATCCATTTGTGTCTATATCATAGCTTGATCCTGTGTTTGTATCATGTTCCTTCCTAGTACTACTTTGCACATTCGTAAGGTCAATTTGTCCTACCTATATTGGAGTAGTCTATCGCATCATGTTGGGGCATGTTCTTATACCTACATTAGATCAGATTTGTGTATATTCTTGAAATATTCCTAAAATCAGAAAATCCAAAAACATCATAAAATCAGAAAACCCAAAACATGTCAAAAATCCAAAAATAAGTCAAAAAGTCTGAAAAGGTCAAAAATAAATTTGTTGTGTCAAACTACGGGTCTCTGAGCTATGAATGTAGGCAAGGCCATCATCAATGTTCCCCTAAGACACATTAGGTTAATCCTTTAGGAGTATATCGCATTAAAATGGCAATCCATTGCTCATATCTCTTCAATAAATGAGTCTGTGTCAATTGAACTACATGGTCTTTGCATATATAACATAGGCAATACTAATATTTGATCAGCCCCTTAGGCCCCTAGGATAGGTCTTTAGGTTAGGTTATTGGTCAAAATCTCAGAAAACACAAAAACATTATTTTATGTTTATATGTTGATGGCATGCTTGTAGCAGGGTCTAACATGGATCACATAAGTGAGCTAAAACAACAGTTAGCAAAATCTTTTGCTATGAAGGATTTGGGGGAAGCAAAGAAAATCCTTGGTATGAAAATTTGTAGAGATAGGAAAAATAGAAAATTGTTTTTATCTCAAGCTAATTAGGTTGAAAAGGTGTTGCAGAGATTTCATATGGAGAATGCAAAAGCTGTCAACACACCTTTGCCTAGTCATGATAAATTGACTAAGGATATGTGTCCAAAGACACAAGAGGAGGAAGAAAAAATGTCCAAGGTACCATATGCTTCAGCTGTAGGAAGTTTAATGTACGTCATGGTATGCACGAGACCGGATATTGCACATGTCATAGGAGTTGTTAGCAGGTATTTGATTCTTCCTGGGGTTGAGCATTGGAATGTGATAAAATGGATTCTTAGGTACTTGAGAGGTACATCCAATAAATGTTTATGTTTTGGGGGCTCTAACACTGATTTAAAAGGCTATGTTAACTCAGATTTCGCAGGGGATATAGATACCAGGCGGAGTACCACATGTTATGTTTTTATAGTTGGTGGGACAGCAATGAGTTGGATTTCTCGATTGCAAAAGGTGGTTGCTTTATCTACCATAGAGGAAGAGTATGTTGTTGCAACAAAGGTGGCAAAGGAGATGATATGGCTGCAACTTTTCATGGATGAGTTGGGCAAACAACAAGCTGGAAATTACTTGTTTATAGACAGCCAGAGTGTTATACATTTTGCAAAGAATTATGCCTTTCTTTCTAAAACAAAACACATACAGTTGAGATATCATTTCATTCGATTGGTGTTGGAGGATGGATAGGTCAAGCTAGACAAGATACATACAGATGTCAATTTAGCGGATATGTTTACGAAGGCAGTGATAAGGGAGAAGTTGAGATCCTCTTCAACTTCAGTTGTCCTTCAAGGTTGAATTCAAGTATAACAGAGCAGTAGGTTCCAAAGTACTTATTTCCAGTGGGAGCTGTAATTGTAGCAGTGTCATCTAGGATCAGTCTCCAAGTGGGAGATTGTGTTGGTGTGGAGCCCGATCAGTCTCCAAGTGGGAGATTTTTGGTATGTGGCGACTGATCATGCTATATTGTATATCCCATGGTATATTGTACACCCTTGCATGTATTCTTGCCAGGGTCTGGGGCTGGGCTGGGCCCCAGGCGGGGGTTTGGGGGCAGCAGTCCCCGAGAAAAAATTTCCTCCTACTTTTTCGCGTCGTCACCAAAAAAGGGAAAAATCAATAAAAAGGAAAAATCTGATTTTGTAGAACCCAAAATTTGGAAGCTTCTAAGCTTGTTAAAAAGGGGTTTGGATGGGTATTACAGTATGATGAAAAACATGATTATTCACAAGATTGTAATAAGTTTTGCACTGGATAATAAAAGTATTGGATGGCTGTGGTTTGGTGGATGTAGCCCGGATTGGGTGAACCACGTTAAATTTTTGTGTTATGATTTATTCTATGTGTGTTTTAGTTTCTCTATTTATTAATTAAATCTGCATTTAATTGTTAGATATCTGGCTTTCTAACCCTAACATTGATCATTATCTTTTGTCTATTGTGCTTGTTGGATATTCTTGTAATATAGCCTTGGTCATGCTTACTTTATTTGGTTTGTAGGGAGGGTGTTTTGGATGTCTTCTTGACTATTACCTCGGAAGGTTTTGTCTTTCTATGTTTTGTTCTAAGATGTTTGAAACATCTAAACTTCATCCTAATAGGGTTTCATATGCTAGGTGTGAACAAGGATACTCCTATTTAATTGTCAAGTCAAAGTCCATCACACTAGGTACAACGTCATCCTGGTTCTTTATATCTTGATGCATCGTATCTATGTTTGTTATCAAAAATAAGGAAAGTAAGCTCTTTATGTCCCCAATCTGTGATAAGCAATCATTGTCATAATAATCATGTTTTTGCATCATCTTGAACTCAAGGGTTGATTTCTCTTTCTTCTATCCTTTCCATATACTAATACTAACATTGTATCATGACACTCAGAAATAAAAACATCTATATATGCATCCATCCTGCATCCACAAACCATTAGCATACTATGCATATCATCATAATAGGAAACAACAATCATCTCACATACATTGCATTTTCATCCATCATAATATAGATTGGTTATTCTAAGCATCTCATAAACCATACATCTACATAAAACATCCATTACATAATCATATAGGCATTATCATAATCATCACATGTTACATCATTCATACAAACATTGCACTTAGAAAAGATACTGAAAAAGAAGTTGGGCATATCATCACATTGCATCCATCATACATCAGAACATAAGCACATACATGTAGATCAATAAACATTCACATCATACATCATAAATCACCGCATGTCATAAAGCATAAAGCATCATAGTATAACTCTTTGATAATGATGATTAAATGGCCATGGTCAATTAAATGACCATGATGATTTTATGTACAACCTGGTTAATTGACCATGGTTGATTTAACTCTTGAGGATTAAAAGCTGGAGGATTTGATAATGATGATTAAAAAGATGATTTAGGATTAATTAATCCAAAATTAATTAATTGGAGTGAATTAGGAGATGTGACATTTGATTTGATTTATTTTTTAATCAAATGAGAATATCTAGAGATGATTTAATTAAATGATTTGATTTAATTAAATAAGATGAATAATTAGTTAGAAGAAGGGTGAATTAATCCAATAAATTTAATTATTTGATTAATAGTTTAATTTGCTGATTTTAATTAAATAATGTTGATTATTCAATTAATTGATCAATTTGAGATGATTTTAGAGGAAACGGTGTTAGTTAATCAAAATCAAATACCTAGTATCAATCAGGACATTTTACATGTCTACATTTTGCCCCTCTTTGAAGCGAAGCACTTACTGCATCGGTTCAAAGAATAACACTACCATGATCAAAATTAAAAAAATTCTTGATTTTTTCAGATGCCCCACTATTGTCCTAGTGGAACAATTAAGCTGCCATACTACCCCCTCGAGAGATCGAGCAAAAAATATTAAATTAGGTCAAGCTCACGAAAAAAAATTCAACAATGATTTTGGAGTGAAAAACAGTCCACAGGATGCGAAATTAGGCTTACGAAGATGAAAATGGACCAAAACGAGATTTTTTTGGGGAAAAACAAATTAAATGGGTTAAAAAACCCTAAAAATACCCAAAAAAATCCCAAAAAAAATTGCATAAAAGGGATTAAGAGGGGCATTTTCAATTCATTTGCAAACTTGCCTTTTAGAAATCCTACTACTTTTGCTCTGAGGTGCTAACGAAATGGTTGCTCACGTGCTTCCAAGGCATCAGATGGATCGAGTTTGAGAGTTCCAGAGGCCCTAGGACATAGGACCCCCAGCACGCCTTTGAATTTTTTTTATCACTTTTCATGTTTTTAATCATTTATTAGGGTTTAATTAGGTCAGCCAACAACAGCTCTATAGGGCATCGCAATTGTTATGGGCGACATCGCCTTTGCCGATGCCAACCCACGTTTGTAGTGAAGCATCGTGCAACACTCTAGGGTTTCAAAGTCATGCAAAAATATCAATTCACCTTTCTGATATAGCATCACACGGCCCTAAGAGATTCTGTCGTTGTGCAAGAATGTTGACTCACTTATAACGTACAGTGTCGCCTTTGATTATAGTACCACATTTGCAAGATGTAGAGCATCACTTTTGCAAACATTCCACCGCTTTTGAAATTTAGACTCACTTTTACTTTTGGATTTTTTATTTTTATTTTTTGAGAAGCATCCTTTGCAAGTTTTTGACATTGTGCTCGTTTTGGCTACAAGAGGTCCTACCAGTGCTCCATTTAAAGGAGCATATGAGCAGCTTATTGCGACGAGCAAGACATTTGTCAAATCAGGCCCTATTTTTCCTTGGGGCAATTAGTTTCGGCCACATTACACAAATTCTAGAGGTACGGATGCACCTTGTGATGATGACAGCCCTAGGCGAGAGATGGCAGAGTGAGACTTGTTCATTTCACCTACCAACTGGTGAGGCCACCATCACCTTGGAGGACGTGTGGTGGATCTTACGGATCCTGATTCGTGAAGATCACATACAAGGTAGACAACATCCAAATAGACCTCTGTCACTATGAGGGGATTTCCCCTGATCTGACATTGTTTGTTGGTGCACTAATTTTGGGAGTCCTCATTCCCAATCATCGAGCTTGAGGATGCAGCGTTGGCTGGGGGATCATTTGGTCTTGGATGATGGAGGAGATGACTGTCTACACCTAGGGTCCAGTCATCCTAGCCTCCTTGTATCATGATATGTACCAGGTTTTCTACAGTGGGACCCATAGCATTGGAGTGGGTGTCACCCTTTTACACATGTTGTCCTATGAACACATCGTCATGTTGAGGCCATAGATTGTCGATGTACAGACTGATCGTGATGATCCTACAATGTACAAATATGGAGGGATGACTACCCTCCACTTTATAGGTATCACAGGTATCCCGCACTAGAGGTGAGTTTTGGATGAGATGACAGCATTCACATGGAGGCCCTGGCTCCATTTCCTGAGATGGCACGATGACAAAAATCATCTTTTCTATTGGCGAAAGTCTCAATATATGTAGGGACATGAACACTACATAGTTGAGTGATACCTCCCTAATAGGGTTGCTCGCTAGTTTGGGGAGGTGCAGGATGCAGCTGACAACACACAGAAGGCTATCTTTTCCTGTTGATCCAGAGAGGTAGCATGGGGATAGAGGATCCCACTCCAGTAGATGATTGAATATTTTAGGTAGCTGATTATGGTGCCATGGGTTTATCTTGATGGTCCTGTGGATTTAGGGACAACCTAGGCATATGATGGATATTGGAAAACCCATTCCCTAGTTTGATTGACTATGCCAGCAGTGCTAGCTGGAGGGAGAGGAAGGTTAGGGGGCCGAGGATCAGCCAGGTCTAGCAACTGCCAAGACAGGCATAGGGACAAGATGGGTAGGATAGGGGTGCTGGACACGATGGGCATGACTAAAAGGTTCCACCATTAGTGCCACCTATTGGATAGAGGACACCAGTGCAGCCACCACGGAAACCACATATGCCACCGCCGCGACCACCACCAGGTCTTGATCCTAGGGATTGTTAGATTGCAATGTTGTAGGTGTAGGTCCAGGCTCTCATAGGAAAACTTCAGCAGGCCCAGGCCTAGATACATACATTGGTACAAGAGAGGGACCAAGCTCGATAGGAGGTGGCACAAGAGTGCTAGCAAAGGCAGGATTCTAACATGGCCCTTGCCCTCAAGATAGGACAACGGTACTAGCTAGAGGCTGCGGCCTAGCATATTCAGGGGCAAGCTATGGTTTCAGCTGGTATGTATGGTTGTGTGATGCAGGAGGCCTTGTATTACAAGGTCGTGTATTATAGAGTTGTGGCATAGGAGAAAAGAGAGCCATATTTATCCCACCTTAGTCAAATAGCTCCTACTAGGACCCCTTGTGCAGGCACCTCAGGGAGACCCATAGGATCTCACCATCAAAGCTGAGGCAGTCACCATGGAGGTGAATATAGCCATGCCAGCTCAGGATACTAATTAGTACATAGGGACACACATTTTTTGTACAGCCTGATTACAATGTGTATACATTCATTGGCTAGATTTTTTGACTAGCCTCTTGTATATCTGATACTATATATCTGATTCCAATGTATCATGGCATTCATCTTTTTTGATATATATATATGAGATGACTTGCGATGCGAATATGTGATGTGATGCTATCTTTATTTTATGTGATGTGTCTATATATATGGATGGATGGATGCATGTAACATTTATTTTATGATGTGATGCAATGTTATGATGGATGCATAATGTATTTATGGATGATGTATGCAATGCAATGACATGTTCTATTTCTTTTTCAATATATTTTTCATATGCGATGTATGTATGAATAATGCAACATGTGATGATACCTATATGATTATGCAATGTATTTTTTATGCAAGTGTATAGTTTATGAGATGCTTAGAATAACCAATCTATATTATGATAAAAATACAATGTGTATGAGATGATCGATGTTTCCTATTATGTATGATATGAATGATATGCAGCATGATGTTTTGTGGATGTGGGATGAATGCATATATAGATGTTTTTGTTTCTGAATGTCATGATACCATGTTAGTGTTAGTATGTGAGAAAGATAGAAGAAAGAGAAATCAACCCTTGACTTCTAGATGATGATAATGATGATGATTGCTGATCAGAGATTGGGGATATAAAGAGCTTACTTACCTTATTTTTGATAATATGCATAGATACAATGCATCAAGGTATAAAGAACCAGGATGGAATTGTACCTAGTGCGATGGACTTTGACTTGACAATCAGATAGGAGTATCTATGTTCACACTTGCCATATAGAACCCTAGTTCAGAATGCAATTTAGATATTTCAAACATCTCATACCAAAACAAAGAAAAGTGGAACCTTTCCATGTGTTCAACAAGATATTCAAAACACCCTCCCTATAGACCAAACAAAGTAAGCATAACCAAGGTTATATTACAAGAATATCCAACAAGCACAACAGATAAAAAGATAATGATCAATGCCCTATTCTTTTCTCTCTAACTCATCTTGATTAGACATCATTGAGAGGTCATTGGAATGAGCGCAATAAGATAAATCAAAAGAAAGGATCAAGTGAAAAAACAAGCCAATGTTCTTCATACCTCTAGCCAAGAGTAAACTATGATGATGCCTATTGTTGATGTCCATTGTAGGAAGGATGCATCCTAGGACATGATGTTATCATATGATTTTGGATTGACTAGATGATGGGCTATTAATACCAAGAGTTTACTAACTTGTTTACCTACTGACGTAGACTTGAGACCTTGACATTTGAGTTTTCACTTTTGATTTACTATACTTGTTTCCAATTGTTTCACCAAAGATTGGGGGTGACAATGATTTTTTATGAGTGGATGTTTATTGCGGGTGAATGCGAAGTGGGATGGATGGATTTTTTCAAATATTTGGATGTTTTTGATGTTTTGAACTATTTTGAGTTGTTTTTGGTATTTTCAAGATGTTTTACAATTTTTTTATTTTCAAATTTACCAATGTTTTTTGTGTTATATGAGGTTTTAACCTAACCTAAAGACCTATCCTAGGTTCCTTGGGGCTGATCAAATATTAGCCTTACCTATGTTATACACACAGAGACCACATAGTTCGACTAACACTGACTCGATTATTGATGAAAAATGAACAAATGGATTGCTAGTTTATTATGATTGACTCCTAAAGGACAACCTAATGTGTCTCAGCGGCACATTGATGATGGCCTTGCTTACCTTTAGAGCTTAGAGACCCGTAGTTTGACATGACAAATCTATTTTTTACTTTTTCCATCTTTTTGACCTATTTTTTGGATTTTGATATGTTTTGAATATTTTTGGGTTTTCTTGGTTTTATGAATGTTTTTGGATTTTCTAATTTTAAGGAAGATTGCAAGAATATACACAAATTCAATCCAATGTAGGTATAAGAACATGCCCCCAGAGTGGTGTGATAGACTACTCTGATATAGGCAAGAAAAACTAACCTTAGGAATGGGCCAAGTAGTACTAGGAGGGATCATGATAGAAACATAGGATCAAGCGATGATGTAGACGTGGATGGATGATGCAGAACAAGCCGAAGAGATCATGGTGGATCGAATGTGCTTTTTTTACACAAGGCACCTGATTGCAAGTTTCTCACCAAGGTACTTGCCCAAAGTGCCACCGAATTGGTTTTCACTAGAGAATGATTTTTTCTTTACTGTTTTCAATCCTTTTTTATTTTTTTGGATTTTTGTATTTTTGTATTTTTTTGTATTTTTGAATTTATACCTTGCAAGTTTAGGCATAATTTTTTTTGAGATGGGAGCTATTGATATGCTCCTACAGAGGCTCACCTTCAAGTGTGGATAGCTGATATGCTCTTGATTTGTAGCTTGTTGTGATGATGAAGGGTCCAAACCAATTAGGTTAAAACTTTCCTTTATTGTCTAGATTTGGTACATTCTTCTAATTCTCCTTCAATACAAGCTCTCTAACTTGAAAGTCCAAATACTGATCTTCTTGTTGTAGCTTCACTTGAGATAGTTTTGATAGACTTGAAGGTGATTCAAGGCATCCATGCATCGCTCATCCAGTAGTTCTAGCTCATTCAACTGTGACACCCGATATTCTTCATCAGTAATCAGGTTTTGCAATGATATTCTTAAGGATGGGAGCTTCATCTCAATGGGGAGGATGGTTTCTAATCCATAGACTAGGGAGAAAGGTGTTGCACCTATAGGCGTGTGGATACTCATTCAGTAGGACCATAAGGCGGGGTTCAACTATAAGTGCCAGTCACGACCAACTTCATTAACTATTTTCTTTAGGATTTTCAAGAGGGTTTTATTTGTAGCCTTAGCTTGGCTATTACCCTCGGGTAGTATGGGGTAGAAAATCGATGTTGGATATTAAATTTTTAGCATACTTCTTGAACATCCTAGTTTTTGAAAGGTGTCTCGTTATCTGAGATAAGGGCTTGTGGGACACTATATCGTAAAATGAGGTAGTTCATGATAAACTTGGAAATCTACTTCCCTATGATGTAGGTCATTGGGATGGCCTCTACCCACTTTGTGAAGTACTCATTGGAAGTGATAATGAACTTGTGTCCATTGGATGAGGTGGGTTTGATTTTACCAATGAGATTGAGCCCCCATTGTGAAAAGGTCCAAGGTGTTATGATTGGTTGGAGCTCCTAAGTTGGTGCATGGATGAGGTCCCCATGATATTGACATTGCAAACACTTTCGAACATAGTCGTGAGCTTCCCTTTCCATTTATGGCCAATAGTTGGCCAAGGTCATACCACTCAAATGTGACCCACAAATCCCATTATGTACCTTGATTAAATCAGTCAAAGCTTCCTCGGGATTAAGGCATTGTAACAAGGTTCCCTCGATACTCCTATGATATAGGGTGTCTCCTAAGATAACAAAATGGAAAGAATTTTTGAGAAATTTTCTCTTAAGGTTCGGGGTGATATCAGCATGGAGGACTCCTATTTTCAAGTAGGTGTAAATTTCATGATACCAAGGGTCACCAGGACAATGAATTTTTGAAAAATGTTCTCTTAAGGTTCGGGGTGATATCAGCATGGAGGACTCTTATTTTCAAGTAGGTGTAAATGTCATGATACCATGGGTCACCAGGACCAATGATTTCACACACAAATTCAGACTCTAGTACCTCAAAAGCTGGTACAAGAAGTTGTTCTACAAGGAATTCTTGCTGAGGGACATTGTGTGGGATATCCAATAATGATTTGATTGTTTCCATAGCATCTATTGCTCTATTTGTTTCCCTTGGTATTTTCTCAAACATGATTTCAAGGAAGAGTTCTTTGAGGCTTTCCACCAGTTTCCTGTATGGAGTCAATTTGTCATCCTTCGTTTGGTATTCATCATTTACCTAATTGATGATTAGTTGTGAGTCTCCGTAGACTTTGAGTTCCATGATCTACAATTGTACTGCTATTCTGAGTCCTATGACAAGAGCCTCATACTCTGCAATGTTGTTTGTGCAAGGAAAAGACAACTTATATGACTTGGGTATGCAACCTCCTTGTGGTGTAATGAAGAAGACTCCAGCTCTTGACCCATGTTGTGTGTAGGATCCATCAAAATATACTTTCTAGTGATACTCTATGGTTATGTTAAAGATGGACTCATTGGGGAACTCAGATACAAGTAGGTTCTTTGAATATATCGATGCCTCTGCTAGTTGGTCTGCAATTACCTATCCTTTAATGGCCTTTCACTCTACATATTCAATGTCATATTCTATTAGGATCATGACCCATTTAGCTATTTTCCCTGTGAGCATTGCTTTGGAAAGTAAATACTTGAGAGGGTCAATCTTGGCAATGAGTTTTATCTGGTGAGCCAACATATAGTGTCTGAACTTCTGTGTTGTGAACACCACTACTAGGCAAGCCTTCTCGATGAATGTGTAATTCACCTCATGTCCTACCATGGTTCTACTAATATAGTAAATAGCTCTCTCCTAATTTTCATCATGTTCAGCTAAAAGAGCACCAAGAGTTGTTGTTGTTGTCAATATATATAGGATCAATGGCTTGTTTGGAATTGGTGGCATAAGGACTAGCGGTGTCAGTAAGTACTTGATTTTTTTGAATGCCTGGTCACATTTCTCATCCCATTTATATGCTACCCCCTTATGGAGTAGATGCGAATATGGGATAGCCTTATTTGCTAGTTGTATTATAAATCGGTGAATAGATTGGAGCCATTCCTGCAAACCCCTTAATTGCTTCAAGGTTCTTGGTGCCTCCATCTCGAGAATTCCATTGAGTTTGGTAGGGTCTATCTCGATTCCCCTCATAGATACAATGTACCCTAGGAGCTTTCTTGATTGTACACCGAACATGCACTTTTTGGGATTGAACCTAACCTTGTGTTCTTCTAGCCTGTCGAATATGGAGCTTAGTTCCGCTATGTGATCATGATGCTTATTTGACTTGGCCAATATTTCATCCACATAGTCTTCCATAGTTGTGAATCATATTGTGGAAAATTAGTGTCGTAGCTCTTTGGTAGGTCTACATTTTTCAACCCAAATGGCATCATGTTCTAGTAGTAGGTTCGCCATGGACAAGTGAAAGTTGTCTTGTGTTGGTCATCCTTAGATATCATGATCTAATTGTACCCTAAGAATCTGTCCATTAGTGATAGCATTTCATGCCCTGTCATCATATCCACAATCATGTATATGTTTGGGAGAGGGAAATCATCCTTAGGGTATGCTTTATTCAGGTCCCTGAAGTTAATGCAAATGTGGATTCCCCCAATGGGCTTAGAGACAAGTACAATATTTGAAACCCACTCTAGATAATCAATTGGCCATATGAAACCAGCATCAAGGGGCTTTTGTAATTCAAGTTTGACTAGTAATGCTATTTGTGGATGCATTTTTCTCAGTTTTTGTCTTACTAGCTTTGCCTTTAGATAGATGGCTAGATGGTGAACCATGAACTCTAGATCAAGACCAAGCATGTCTATGTAGGTCCATGCAAATTTCACCTTCCTTTCCCTTAGAAAAGCAGTTAGCAGTTCTTGTTCTTCTATCAAAAATGATTTTGCATAGAAGATGATATGTGGTACTTCCTCCGTCCCTCGATTGACTGGATTACATTTCTCTGCTAAGAATGTCGACTTTTCCTGATGAATAGCACTAAGGGGAAGATTGAATCCCTCATCCTTTGGTGCCTCAAAGAGGTTTTCACCATTATATGTGTCCTTTATTTTTACTATTTCCAGGTCAGAGTGCGCCACAGTGTGGTTTTCACTCAAAGACCTAGATATTATTCTTAAATTTTCACTTTTATGACTAAAGGATTCACTTGTTTCCCTATAATATGCATGTGTGTCTAGCTCAATGTTGAACCCAACTTTGTGATCTCTGCATGGTAGAGTATCCCACAATCCCATGAATTCTGAGAGAGCCTTATCATTTTCGAACGTGTCTAAAATCGGTGGTCCTTGTTGATCGTAATCGATGAGTTGGGGGTAGCCAAGTTTTAGCTCATTGGTTTGGTTACTTGGTTCGAAAGATAGGGTACTAATCATGAAAAGAGAGGAATCCTTGAATAGCATGGGTAGGTCAGTTATGGGGTCCTCGTCACACACATCAGTTATATCAAAGGTATAGTTGTCTAAATGAAAACATGTGGATACCGGTTACTGAGGGGGAGCTTTGAATTTTCTAACCGGGGCACCTTTACCAAGTATGGTTATTTTTGGAGGAGTACATCCAAGGCCAAGATTTTTTATACACTTATTAGAAATGATAAGTTCTAGAAGACCATTGTCATTTTTTTTGAGTTTCTTTTTTTTGTTGTAGCCTATGCCAAGCATCATCTGTAGTCCTTTGATGTTATCATCCATGGGAAGATCAAGCACGGGCCTTTCGTCTTAGTATATCAAACTTGATATATCCTTTTCATCTACTGTTTCCCAGCTTAGGTCTCCCCAGCATCTAAATCTGGAGGGGTCTACTTTAAAAGTTTGAAATGGGGTTTCAATCGGTTGGGGCTGCCCATGAGATCGGGGAGATTGAGGTAACTCTCCCATTACAAAGGAACTCTTTTTCATTTTGTAGTCCCCACACCCATTATCCTGGATAATGACTTTGATGTCAATTTTTTTTGGAATGGAGGGTGTCTTTGTCTTAGAAGTGGAGGCTAAGGTAGATGGTTCAATATATGGAGATGTAGGTCCTGTTATGCCTTGCATAACCACCCCACTTTGATCTGGATCAAAATGGGTCCCCCTTTCTCTTTTGTTTACTTTTCTTTTTGTTTTCTTTCTTTCCTCTTGGGAGATCTTCTGTTTTCCTCTTGATTTGTCTTTTGTTCTGATCTAATTCTGGTCCTCTCTTAGCTTGAGTTGGTTTTCTTCTTGCTAGGAATCTACTAAAATAATTACAAGCAAGGGTGAATTTATTATAATATGTTTTGTTTTCTTCTGAGGACTAATGTAGACCTTCCTTTTGCAAGGTTAAATCCTACACTTGATGATATTTGTTGAGGCTCAGTTGGAGGGCATTCCTCAACCTAGTTGGTCATGAAAATTAGCTAAGAAAAAAGTCGGCAGGACTTCTCTACACTCTTACCGATTGGTGGCTTGGCTCTAACAGTTTTAAATCCAAAGAATCAGAATACTCCCCATTATGGATCTTATCGGCATAGGATTATCATGATATCCCCGACCCACAATTTTTTTTGTTCAAATCTATGTTTGTGTTGCCTATTGGAAAGACCCTAAGGATGTCATGGTGAGTGGAATTTACATACAGGCATCTATCGAAAGGACCAAGGTCATCATCCTGGCGAAAAGGAGTTTTCTATCAGCATGATTTTTTCCCTTTGGGGGGTGGTCTTGGCAAAATCTCAAAGTCTTTTTTACTACTATCAAGGATTCATATATCGGCATAAGGTTTTCTCTCCTCTAGGAGGTCTCAGCGAACTCCTTATGTCTCACTGACTAACCCATATAGGAATATACTTCAGCAGGGTTGTTCTCTTCGGTATGTGCTCTCACCGAACAATAGGAGTCTTGCCGATGAGGAAGGGTTCATATATTGGCAAAGCAAAATCATGTCACCCAGAAGTCTCGATGAATGGGTGCAATTTTGCTGACAAGGGTGTCTTCGGAGAGAGGTAGGGCATTCAGCGTAATATCTTGCTAATGAAATATAGTCAAGGCGACTAGGAGCTACACTTCGGCAAGAGGCATGTCTTCAGAGTAAATTCATGGCGAGTTCCTCGTGTCTCATTGATCGGCTCATAAGTGAACACCTCAGTCAAACAATCGGCATTCGACGTAAGGTCTTGGCGAAGTCTCTTTGTCTTTCCCACTGACGGTGAAAGTTGCCCATCGCGGATAGATCTGTTCGTCAGTGTAATGTCTCATCGAGCGGCTCCAATCACACCGACATAGCACGAGGGATTCTATCAGTATGTCTCCAGGGAGACATTGGTGGGCGAAACAATAAGCTCTCGACGACATGACATACTGTCGGCATAACCTCTTGCCGACTCAACGGAGTCCTACCGACATTATAAAATCACCAAAGGATCTGAGATTGGGGAGACTCCAAATGAATAGAGGGGCTTCAATGAAAGGTCTCAACGAAGGAAGGGAGTCTTGCCGATAACGAGGGAAGGCTCGGTAAGAGAAGAGGAAATCGGGGTAAGGTCTCCCCGAAACATTAAAGTCTCCCTGACATCCGAGATGAGCCTGCCCAGTGAGTCTAGCATTTCCATAAGTCTTGCTGACAGAGTAGGTTTGGGGAGAAAACAAAGCTTCACCATGTGGCCTCAATGAAAGGATGCGGTCTTGTCAATGGGTTTTTTGAACTTGATATGATTTCTACAGCTCGCCGAAACGTCTCACCGACTGTCATGTGTCATGCCGATAACTGCTGAAGCGATATAATCACATCAGGGAGACACCAGTGGTGTCTCACCGACATGCAATGTTGATCAGACCACCTTTGACCACTTGAGGAGCTCACTTGGTGTATGCCCGACCAATCATGAGGAAGCCAAAAGAGTGATTCATTGGTCCCTTTGACCGATTGACTGTTCCTGGGAAAGAAGGCCAACATAATGCAAATTAGATTGATTCTTTCTAAGAACAGATGACGATGGATCGACTTGGGCGATGGCGTTCAGATCTACAAGGAGGCTCAACAATGCTTCTAGAAGACGGTCAATGAACAGAGAAGTCCAGAACAGAAAGGGAGCTAAAGGAAAGAAGAAAATATGACTCAGAGGGACAGCTGTGGTGACTACTGGCAAGAGGGTAGATCAATATTGATGAAGATATTTTGAGCATTCAAGGCGACCCACCAACAGAGCTTGAAGATGGACATGAAGATAGGAGAGTAAAGGCTGCAGCTGCAAAAGATCTAAGGTCGTCCCCGGAACAACTTTTCAGCATGGACAGCAGGGCTTCACATTGAATGTAGTTTTGACTTTCCTCAAAAAGATCTGAGGGCCGACTCTCCTATAGTCTACAGATATTTTGTAAACCCTAGTATAGGGGATAGCACATTCCTATTGGTACATTATGTATATAAGGCATTCTTGCCTCTTTGTAAAGGTTAGCACTTCTAGATTAGAACTTCTATGGTTAGAGAACTTTTAGATTGAGAACTGTTTAGAGTTAGAACTGTTAGGAGCTAGTCAGTTAACAGAAGGAGATAGAGTTGCATCTTGATTCTCAGTAATGAGAGCTTCTCTTGTCTTCTTGTTTAACAGTTAGATTTTAGTATAGACTATAATGTATTTTCTAAGTTCTTTTAGTATAGTTGGAAACAATATGGAGCCTCGGATTCTCTGTACACTGGTGATTGTGCCAGCTTTGTAAATATTGCTTATTTGTTTTAATAATAGTAGAAGTAATCATATTTTAATCTACTTCATGTTGTGTTCCAGAATGATACTTGTCTTAAATTGATCATTTGATTTGTGAAGTCTTCAAGGAATGAAATATTATTTTGTGTTTTATTTAAATGGTAATTAAAAATCTGTTATGTGAATTAGCACTGTGAATGAAAGAGGTTGTGTGTCAACCACAAGCTTATCTTGTCCTGCAGTTTTAGTTTATTAATTCCTTGAAGTTAACAAGTCTGGTTAAGATTGGATGAACTATTGTTCTTTTTTGTTTTAAAACTTTGACTTATCTTTTTATATTTCATTAAAAACCTCTGTTAGAGTAGGTTTTATTTCATGTTTGATTTTAGAACAATCCAGA
The DNA here is from genome assembly GCA_007258455.2 of Sequoia sempervirens. Taxonomy (NCBI): domain Eukaryota; kingdom Viridiplantae; phylum Streptophyta; class Pinopsida; order Cupressales; family Cupressaceae; genus Sequoia; species Sequoia sempervirens. Next base: position 39,080,556 of record VDFB02353493.1, read on the forward strand.
AGCCCAATACCAGCAGGCCCCTTGAATATTACTGTTGCATTGACCACTGAGTAACATCAGCATAGTTGAGACCCAACTATAAAGACCTTGGGAGCTAAGGCATCCATGTGTTGCCTTTCTCTTTCAGAAGAAGCAAAATAGCAATATTTTGTTTGCATTGTTATGGTGCCAAAATCACCATCAATAGGAACTAGCGCTAGAAGGAGGGCCTAAAAAGACAAAATGGATAAAGTTTGGTCTTTCTCATTAGAGAAGCTCCATAGAGTTCTTCGATCAGCTAAAAATCCATCACCGTTGATAGAACTCAAGACCCCAACAAGACACAAAGTTCGCAAAACTAGGGCCACCATCATACCACCCTTATCAGCTCCGCTCACCCCACCAGGCTTTTCGCTAATACCCCAGTGGATACCTATCACTCCACTATCACATCCATCTCAATTTTCATCATAGCTAGTTCAACCCATACAACAGCTAGCTAACCCATACAACAGCTAGCTCAACCACCACCACCGCTACCAATGGCATTCCTTCAAAATAATCCTTCTCCATTGGGGACTATTCTTGGAGATTTTCACGACCTGCCTAAGAACCTCGAGAAATTATGTCCCAAGTACTTTCATGGCGAGTCAAGAAGTGCTAAGGAGCACATATAAGCTTTCAAGGATGCTTGTACTAGAGTTCAAATAGCCCACCATGATGTAGTCTGTAGGTTATTCCCTTATTCCTTAGGGGATATGGCATTCAATTGGTACCTTAATCTTCCTCAAGGTTCCATTTTGACTTGGACACATTTGGAAAATGCTTTCATCAACTAGTTCAGGGTTTATGTCGATCCAGCTCTTTTATACCACCAATTTGCCACAATCAGGAAAGAGCCATGTGAATCCTTTCCTTTATTCAATACCAGATTCCAGCGAATGTATAGGAGATTGCAAGATCCCTATCTAGTCACTGAGGATAGTGCCATTCAAGCATACTTTAGGGTTATAGACCCTTTGCTGGGTTTGTTCCTGTAAAGAACTTACCAACCAGTTGAAATTGATTCTCTATCCAAAGTTTATCATTTAGCTATCAAGCTGCAACAACAAATCAGTTCTCAACAAGGAGGCCAGGGAGGAGGTTTCCCTTCGATAGGATATCAGATGCATAGCCCAGCTCCTCTATTTAATAATGTCCCAGGAATGTCTCCTTCCCACTATGGGCCTACATCTGAATTGCAAACTCAGCCTCATGTCCCATTCTTTGCTACTGGAACTCCCGATCTCTTTCAGCAGTCGTAGCTTTCCCAAAGTTCCCATGGTCATCAGAACCAAATTGGAACACCAAATCATGGTGGTTAGCCACCTGCTGCTAAGAGTGTGGAAAGTGAGAAGATATTCTAGCTTACAAATGAGGTAGAAACCTTGAAGAAAATGTTGTCCCAAGTTACAAATGACATGGCTGAACTTCAATTGAACCCCTCCCAAAACAATTAGGGTAGCTATCAAAATCATAACAATTACAACCAAAGGGGTTATCAAGGCCAGAACTTCTCTAATCAAGGGTACCAAAACCAAAACAGGGGATATAATCAAAGGCCCAACAACAACAGACAATGGAATACCGGACCCAATAATGGTGGAGTCTCTCACAACTATCAAACAAATGAGGAAAGAACACATACTGCAAACGTGGCCGACCTCAACTTCATGACCAATTGGTGCAGGTTGCATTACACTGCGACCCATTTTGAGGTAAACTGCGGCACACGAAGATGCCCACACATTCCAAGGGAATTAAAACAAAGGAGGTGACTCGCTAGATACTGCAGTGGCTTATGATATCTTTGAAGAAGAGCCCTCATTCCCAAGGCAAGAGGAGAATGAACCAAAGGAAGATTTGTATGATGCCCAAGCCTTTCAGTCAAAAGGAGGACACTTCCTGAGAAATCAAGGTAAGGGGCCATTTACTACATCGACACCCCCTAATCACATGGTGCCTCCAAATCAAGGTGCTGATAATAATCCTCCTCCACTAAAAGGTCGGCCAGACTTCCATAATAAGGGTAACTCCTCTGTCATTTTCAAAAGTAATTCAAGTTATAACATAGAATTTGATGTTGTTTATGAGATGCAGAGACAAAAATTCTTTGTCATTCTTTGACATATTGAAGTGGTGCCCTGCTCAAAGGGAAATAGTGCTAGAAGCTTTAGAACTAGCTGATAAATCAAAAGGAAAGAGCAAGGTTGCACTTGCTGCGGATATGAATGCAGCCTTGTACAGAAATAAGGTAGGTACCCCACCGTTTCTCCTAAGTTTAAGAATTTGTGGGAAGAACCTACATAACTGTTTGTTGGATTCAGGAGCTTCAGGCAATGTCATGCCATATTCCATATGTAAGAAATTGGGATTGGACCCTGATCAAACTAACAAGAAGGTCATCCAACTTGACAAAATAGAAGTTAAGGTAGTTGGAAAATTAAAAAACGTACATGTCCAAGTAGGATCAAACCCTAGGATCCAAACCAATATAGATGTCCAAGTGGCAAACATCCCAAAGACTTATGGTATGTTACTAAGCATAGATTTGATGAAAATTCTAGGGGGATATCTTTCCCTTGACTTTTCACATATGTGGCTACCATGGAGAGGGATCCCAACTCAGATTAGGATTGAAAGTGACCCCTGCCTCAAGCATATCAGCATGGAATATGATTGCCCCAATGAGGTAGCCTATTTCAAAACTGGGATAGGTGTTTATAAAAGAGAAGAAGCTTTGACCTTTTTTGTTCTTGATCATAAAGAGCTGCCCATACAAAAACCCTATGATCTTCTGATTGATGAAAATCAGCAGGCATTAGCCAGAAAGCTGCAACAAGATCAACTGGTCTTGGGAGAAGGTGTGGATCTGCAAAGTCTCATGCTCCCTAATTGGTGCAGGGTACATTACCAAAGTCATTCTGAATTAACTTTCCAACCCTACATTGACATTTTAGATCATGTTGCCCAAGATAAAAGAAGCTAGTACAAGTCACCCTGAGACCATTGCGAACGGTTTCCCATTTGAAGTTGAAGAAGCAACAATGCTCACCAGGGATAGGATACCTTCGATTGAGGTTCCTTCTCAAATTAAACTGGCCTCAGTCACATGTCTTAACCAGCATACTCCTGTGGAACAACCTCAAGGTTTGCTTGACACCCCTTCACCCACAAATATACCAAAATTCAAGGGGTCAGCCAAAGAAACAAGTGACTATCAGAAGGATAGCCATAGGTCAGATGATACAACTGAGCCAACATCGGGAAGTATACCTAAAGAGACTACAGAATGATTTTTCCCTATACCTAATGCCAAATATCAAGCAATCCCAATTGTGACTCATCTAACTCAAGTACCCATAACAACTTCAAAGCAACCAACTCCAACCCCTGATCAACTATGGACCCTCACATTTGATGGATCCAAATCCAAAATAGGTAGTGGTGTTGGAATTGTATTAACCAGCCCGAGAGGGAAATTTTTCTTTGCTTCTTACAGGTTGCAATTTGGATGTACCAACAACATAGCAAAGTATGAAGCTCTGGCACGGGGATTGATGTTTGCACACAAGAAGGTCACTACCTTGATGGTCAGGGGAGATTCAGAAATTGTTATCAGGCAGGTGCGCAACCAATATACATGTCGCAACAAAAGGCTGGTAGCATATAGAAATCGGGTATGGAACCTAATTGAGGACTTTGATGCCTTCGGGATCAGCTTGATCCCTAGAGAAGACAATCAGGAAGCTGATTCATTGGCTGTTGCTGCAAGCACCCTAGAACCTATGCAAGGTTCCAAGCTCAAGAAATTCTCAGTGGAATTAATTCCCACCCCTACAGTTCCTGACAACATCACGAACTTTCAAGTCTTTGATGATGACCGACATATTCTAGCTTTCTTGGCAAGCTCGGATGTTTTTGAGGGGCAAATTATTGATAAGTTCAACAAAAATCAAGGGGATTGGAACCCTGAGGAATGTGATACAGAAGGATTTTTTAACTTAAAGAATAATAACATTCCCAAGGGAATGGTTTCTTTAGAAATTATTTTTTGATTCAGACCCAAGGGCTCGAGAGAAGATATCAGCCGAAGAAAAAGGAGGTGAATATGTGACAGTTAACTTGGCCGATTCTGGCCCTGAAAGGAATGTCTACATAGGGAAGGCCTGCCCTGAAGCAATTAGAGAAGACATACTGAGGGCGCTTAAAAGAGATATTGTTGTGATTGTATGGAAGTATGAAGACCTCCAGACATTTGATGCTTCTGTTATGACTCGCACTATCCCCTTGAAACCTGAGGTTAAGCCCTTCTGACAGAAGCAGTGCCCTGTCAATGCCCTGATTGAACCATTGATCTATAAAGAAGTTTAGAAGTTGTTGTCTGCAAGGATAACCTTCCCTATGTGCCATTCAACGTGGGTGGATAACTTAGTTCCAGTTCACAAGAAAAGTGGAGAGATTAGGCTATGTGTTGACTTCAGAAACCTAAACAGGGCTTCAGAAAAGGATAACTACCCGCTTCCTTCTCTAGATGAAGTCTTGCAGACTGTCAATGGAGCTCAGATGATGTCATTCTTGGACGGTTACTCTGGATACAATCAAGTAATGGTCAACTTTGAAGACAGGATGAAGACGGCTTTCACTACAAAGTGGGGAACGTTTGCATATAGAAGGATGCCTTTCGGTCTAATAAATGTTGGAGCCACTTTCCAATGTGCCATGGATAGCATTCAACGACCTAATTGGAAAATGCATTATTGTTTACATAGACGACCTGATAGTGTTCTCCAAGGATCGACTCAATCATGCTGCCAACTTGGCCAAGGTTCTCCAGAGGTGTATCCAGTATGGCGTCTCCCTGAATCCCAACAAGTGTGTGTTCAGAGTCTCTGAAGGGAAGCTCTTGGGGCATATAATTTCAAAAAGGATAATATCAATTGACCCAAGCTGAGTTGAGTCTATTCTTAAGATCACACGGCCAAGAAACAAGAAAGAAATGAAGTCTTTCTTAGGGAAAATCAACTTTGTGAGGAAGTTCATTACAGGCTTTGCAGAGATTGTAAAGCCTCTCAACGAAATGATGAAGAAAGACACCAATATAGAATGGACTGATGAAGCAAAAGATGCATTTTCACAAGTCAAGTGGCCCATTTCAGAGGCACCAGTTCTTACCAGCCCTGACTACCTGTGACCATTTTATGTCTACTCTTTTTCCTCTCAACACT
>VDFB02353493.1:39085901-39143007 GCA_007258455.2 Sequoia sempervirens
TTGCCGACATGAAATAAAATCACCGAAGGATCTGAGATCAAGGAGACTCCAAATGAATAGAGGGGCTTTGATGAAAGGTCTCAATGAAGGAAGGGAATCTTGTCGATAATGAGGGAAGGCTCGGTAAGAGAAGAGAAAATTGAGGTAAGGTCTCCTTGAAACATTACAGTCTCCCCGACATTTGAGATGAGCCTACCCAGTGAGTCTGGCATCACCATAAGTCTTGACGACATAGTAGGTTTGGGGAGAAAACAAAGCTTCGCCATGTGGTCTCAGTGAAAGGATGCGGTCTTGCGATGGGTTTTTACGAGCTCGATATTATTTCTACAGCTCGCCGAAACGTCTCACCGACTGTCCCGTGTCATGTTGATAACTGCTGAAGCGATATAATCGCATCAGGGAGACATCGGTGGTGTCTCACCGACATGAGATGTTGATCAAACCACCTTTGACCGCTTAAGGAGCTCACTTGGCGTATGCCTGACCAATCATGAGGAAGCCAAAAGAGTGATTCATTGGTCCCTTTGACCGATTGACTGTTCTTGTGAAAGAAGGCCAACATAATGCAAATCGGATGGACTCTTTCTAAGAACAAATGATGATGGATCGACTCGGGCGATGGCATTCAAATCTACAAGGAGGCTCGATGGTACTTCCAGAAGATGGTCAACGAATAGAGAAGTCCAAAACAGAAAGGGTGTCGAAGGAAAGGAGAAACTGTGACTCAGAGGGACAGTTGTGGCGACTACTGGCAAGAGGGTAGATCAATATTGATGAATATATTCTGAGCATTCAAGGCGACCCCCCAATAGAGCTCGAAGATGGACACGGAGACAGGAGAGTAAAGGTTGCAGTTGCAAAAGATCTAAGGTCGTCCCGGGAACAAATTTTTAGCATGGATAGTAGGGCTTCACATTGAATGTAGTTTTAACTTTCCTCTGAAAGATCTGAGGGCCGACTCTCCTACAGTTTGCAGATATTTTGTAAACCCTAGTATAGGGGACAGCACATTCCTATTGGTACATTATGTATATAAGGCATTCTTGCCTCTTTATAAAGGTTAGCACTTCTAGATTAGAACTTCTAGGGTTAGAGAACTTTTAGATTGAGAACCGTTTAGAGTTAGAACTATTAGGAGCTATTCAATTAACAGAAGGAGATAGAGTTGCATCTTGATTCTCAGTAATGAGAGCTTCTCTTGTCTTCTTGTTTAACAGTTAGATTTCAGTATAGATTGTAATGTATTTTCTAAGTTCTTTTAGTATAGTTGGAAACAATCTGGAGCTTCAGATTCTCTGTACACTAGTGATTGTGCCAGCTTTGTAAATATTGCTTATTTGTTTTACTAACAGTAGAAGCAATCAGGGTTTAATCTCCTTCATGTTGTGTTCCAAAATGATACTTGTCTTAAATTGATCATTTGATTTGTGAAGTCTTCAAGGAATGAAATATTATTTTGTGTTTTATTTAAATGGTAATTAAAAATCTGTTATGTGAATTAGCACTGTGAATGAAAGAGGCTGTGTCAACCACAAGCTTATCTTGTCCTGTAGTTTTAGTTTATTAATTCCTTGAAGTTAACAAGTTTGGTTAAGATTGGATGAACTATTGTTCTTTTCTGTTTTAAAACTCTGACTTATCTTTTTATATTTCATTAAAAACCTCTGTTAGAGTAGGTTTTATTTCATGTTTTATCTTAGAACAATCCAGAAGCCCAATACCAGTAGGCCCCTTGAATATTACTGTTGCATTGACCACTGAGTAACATCAGCACAGTTGAGACCCAACTACAAAGACCTTGGGAGCTAAGGCATCCATGTGTTGCCTTTCTCTTTCAGGAGAAGCAGAATAGCAATATTTTGTTTGCATTGTTGTGGTGCCAAAATCGCCATCAACAGGTCCCTCATCATTCTTTGGAAATTGAGGGATCTTGTAGTACTTGGCTTCCAAATTCTTAGAATAATAAAATGGTTCAGAATCTCCATGGACTATGACCTCTTGATTTTGATAGGGAAACTTGACACATTGATGGAAGGTAGATGTGACAGCTTGCATCCCATGGATCCATGAGCACCCCAAGAGGATATTGTAAGGTAGTTCTAGATCAAGGACTTGGCATGTAGTTTCCATGATTGCTAGCCCTACTTGAATAGGGAGTTGAATAGTGCCTTGAGACACCCTTTCTTGATCATCATATGCCTTGATTGTTATACCTTTACCTTGTTCGGTGATGTCCTTCTTTATTAGCTTGAGAGTATACATATTCAAGCCCACACCTCCATCCACTAAGACTCTTTTGACTTTATTCTTATGGACTAAGACTTCAAGATGGAATGCACAGTTATGAGATGGTTGAGTTGGGAAGTCCTGATCAGAAAATGTTAGGAGATGTGGGGTGGTGATATGTCTGACTATAGCTTGGAAATGGTCTGCATCAAGAGCCATGGGGATAGTGGATGAATCCAATGCTTCTTCTAGGATCTTCTTATGTATAGGCGATACTTTCAGCAACTCCATGATGGAGATCTAGGCGGTGGTTCCTTTTAATTGATCCAAAACATTATAACCATCAGGTATTGACTTCAGATTGTTAGTGGATGCTTTGGGTGCTTGGGATGGTCCTTGAATGGTAAATTTTCCACCATGTTTGGTGACCCCATAGTTAACTTTGGATCCTTTAATGTTGACGACAGTAACCCACTCATCTAAGGATGCAACAACATGGTCATAAACATGGTTCGCATTATTATACTTCGTCTTACTATTGTTGTTACCTTTATTGTGATCTAGCATCGGATTCGTGTATATGTTTATATTTTGATTTCCTACAAGTTGTTTAATGGTTACAGTTCTTTCATCAATGAGGTCCTGAATAAGATTTTTAACTCATATGCAACTGGCTATCATGTGTCCCTTTATTTTGTGGAAATCACAAAGTTGCTTCTCATTATACCATGGTGGTTTAAATTGAGGCTCTTGATAATTGTAATAAATAGGGATCTTGATGAGATTGGCTTGGACTATCCATTGCATGACAGACTCAATCAGTTCCCCAAGTGGTGTGTATTTCTATTTAGGGGGATACTTCCTTTGGGGTGGTCCCCATTGATTGTTCAGGTTTTTGACTGCATGATTATTGGGTTGTTGTGATGATGTGTTCGCTTGTGTGTTATTTTGGTTGTTGGCATGCGGTTGCTGATATAATTGTGTGTTTTTCCTTAGAGCACTGATGACAACGTTGGCATCAACTACACCATTGTTAGTAACATTCTTGTTCTTTTCCCATGTGCAAGGTTTTTCATTATAGCTAGTTGATGGACAATTGTCTTGATAAGTGGATTTCCCCCCTTGTGTGATAAGGGATCTTTCGATGTTGAGCGCCTTGGGGATCAACTAGACATATGTTGTGATGCATTGCATTTTTAGATGGAAGGAAAAGGTTCCTTTGAGATTAGTGATGATAGTATAGATTTGTTGTTCTTTGGGCATAGTCCACTTACTCCTATTAGCCTTGGATCACCATCATTGCAAGAAGGATGCAAATGTTTCCCCGTTGGATTATTTGAGATCAGATAATTCTTCTAAACTCATGTCCATGTCGATAATGAACTTCTAAACTCCAAGAGGTTAGATGTTGTCTTGGAATAAACTTGTCCACAAAGTGATAATTTAACTAAGAGTATGAAGAAGGATGCATCCACACACACTCAATCAAACAAGATGATTTTGGTTTTGATTTAGAAGGATTTTCCAAAAGCCTAGCATAAAGAATTTTTTCCAAGATTTTAAGAGTTGTTTGTGAGATAGGTTTTGATTGATGTTTCGGGGTGGATGAAAGTGTTGATTTTGATCCTAAGTGAACTTAGAGAGACTTTTGTTTACAACACCTAGGTATCGAAGAACATGCTATACCTCCTATGTGAGAAACTCAAAACATTGAAAAAGACTTGGATTTTGACAATAATTAAACAAATACAAGTTGGCATTGTCTTTTGAAGCACGTTTGTAAAAGTTATAGACCAATCTTTCTCTAACTTCGTAAAGCATGGATTGGCGTTTCTTGAGATTTCTTAGACTAATACATTTGTTTTGATTGATAGAATTTGGTTTTGGTATTTCGATCTTGCAAGAAATCATTTGAGAAAACACGTGTGGGGTTCAATTTGTCTTTTTATCTTTGCTTAATGGATTCATTTTACCACAAACACTTTCTTGCTTAGCTTTTTAAACTAAATGTCTATGTCTTAATTTCTTTTCATCACACAAGGTCCATTATGTGGAAATCAAGAGAATCAAGGCAATAGTTCCCTAATGTTGACTTTAGAGAGAGAAAATTGAGATATAAGTCCAAATATTTAGAAGCCTCTAAGGATAAATCCCTAGGGACAAGCAGTAATACTTGGAATTTTCAAAGGTGTTCGCCTCTTCTAAAGGGTTTGAAATTTGATGACCTTATTAAATGTTTGTTTTCAAGATTTTGGATCCAAGCAATGTGTTTAACTGACTCAAATATTGCACAACCCTAGGATGGAAAAGAAAATATTTGTTAAATTCCCACTTGGATAAATCTAGTTGCGCTTATTCAGAGCAGATGATTAGAAGCTTGACCACACTAGCTCCCCTCCATGACATTCACTTATATGGGTCGGCAAAGCTTCATTTCTCATGAATCTCCCATGATGAACTTTTCATCTCTACAAAGAATCACAAATATGTGGAACGGCTCCAGAGGTCCAACCTCCTAACGCCAACAAATATTGGGATTTTGGATTCTAAACAAAGGTTCATAATAAGGGCATCTAGTTTAGGGGCTGCAATGATAAACTCCTTGTGAGAGATCTCCCAACCCTTAGAAAAAGGGCTTTATGCATCATAAAGACACTGGGGGGAGTTATCATACACCGCTTCCCATTGTTTATGATTTTCATCATAACCACAAATTTATATAGCGGTTTGGAAGAGCTTGGCTTATGCTCGTTACCGCTTGGGTCGTTCCATTGGGGTGAGTACTTTTTCCCACCAAGGCAGGCCCTCTAAAGGTCAAAAATAGTGTGTAAGTACATCCGCAGGTCGATCAATCTTTGTTTACGTGAACAAAGAGAGAACACACGCAATGCCTTCTCTCACACTAGCGAGATTTGTTCAATTTTAAAAACCCAAATTTGAAATGTGGAGGCAATCTTTTATACAACCTAATCTCACTAAAATGCTTTTGATTCTCAAGATCTTCATGAAGCGCAAGAGAACTGCATATAAATTCGAATGACAAGAGTTTGTGGAAAAGATTACAAAACAAGAACAAGCACAAATTCTTTTTAATCCTCAAAAGCAGTAAATGGATTCTTTTTATAGCACCAAATTTGAGTGTGAAAGTTGTTTGTTCAATTTTAATCCAAATTAAAATGCTAGTAAGTGTCTAAGATTCAATTTTAACCAACTTGACAAAGCTTGAGTTGCAGGTTAATTTTAAATCCAAATTGAATCTAGTTGGTCCTAGAAATTGAAATGCATGAATTAAAGCTCAAATTGCCACATAGAGCATTAAAAAATGCTTTTAGGACTTCAAAATCTGCCCCTCCCCCGCTTCCTAAAAATGTGGCACTAAAAGGAAAAGGTGGCACTCTATCAGTGACAAATGTGATGCTAAAAAATGTATGCAATGCTCTAGTGAAGTCGAATGTAGCGCTCTACAGAAACAGAAAGTGTGAATGTGGTGCTCTGCAGTGAGAAAAATAGATAGAAGACAAAGGAAGCATATGCAATAGTGTTTCAAAAGTGATGTGATAGAGGTGTGTGAAGGTGACACAACATGAAGAATGTGGTGTTGTGTGTCAAAAGCAGCGCTTTGCGGTGTCACATTTGTAGAAAGGCGATGCCGCTCCCTTGTAGCTACAAAAAATGGAAAAATTATGTGAAATTAGACATGTTAGATTGCTCAGCCTTCCTTCTAGCACCAGAATGTTAGCACAAAACCTACATATACTAACAAAAGATCAACAAAACAATTTCAAACATGTTAGTAACACAAATCTAATGCTCCCTATGAGATTCTTTAGCTAATTCAAGAGAAAAACATAAAAACAACAAGAAACTAATCAAAGACAACATTTAAATCAAATTGAATTAACAAAACCTACATCCCATAGGGGGAGTGGTGCTCCTTTGATGTGGAAAGAAGCTCTTTCCCAATCCCTTAATAAGCTTGATGAAGTTTGGATGATCCAAAGAGGAAATTGCCTATAATCTAGCTATGAAACTTGAAAGTGACGGAAAACTAAGAACTCAAATGGCTATAGTGATAATGCATGAAGTTGTGGATCCATAGTATGAAAAGGATGTCTCTATTTAGAGAAGCCAAGGGTTGAAGAATGAGAGGATTTGATGAATGTGGGATAAATTGAGATCCAATGAGAATGTGCCAAGTGTCACAATTCTATTGGAGGAAGTTGGAGCACATTTTGGGAAATGTGTGAGTGGAGGAGGATGGAAGAGAATTAAGTGTTGTTGGTTGAGAATTTGAAATTGGTGTAAGAGGAATTGAATGAGATTTGAGAGGATGTAAAAAGATTTGAAAGGTTATAAGAGAAGCAAATGCAGATGTGAAAGGTTTTTAAAAACCTTTGGAGGGAAATTGATTAAGAGGTGGTTGAGAGGAATATTCCTTAGAATATGCCCTTGTGAGGATAATTGAGGAATTAGATAATTAGAAGAAATTGATTTTATGTACAACCTGGTTACTTGACCATGGTTGATTTAACTCTTGAGGATTAAAAGCTAGAGGATTTGATAATGATGATTGAAAAGCTGATTTAGGATTAATTAATCCAAAATTAATTAATTGGAGTGAATTAGGAGATGTGACATTTGATTTGATTGATTTTTTAATCAAATGAGAAGATATAGAGAGTATTTAATTAAATGATTTGATTTAATTAAATAAGATGAATAATTAGTTAGAAGAAGGGTGAATTAATCCAATAAATTTAATTATTTGATTAATAGTTGAACTTGCTAATTTTAATTAAATAATGTTGATTATTCAATTAATTGATCAATTTGAGATGATTTTAGAGGAGACGGTGTTAGTTAATTAGAATTAGATACCTGGTATCAATTAGGACATTTTACATGTCTACAATCATAAATCAGGTTGTACAAAAAATGTGTCCAAGTGTGATATCATTATCCTAAGCTTCCCTCGCTTTATTTTTCTCCATGATGGTTGCCTTGGCTTTGATAGTGAGACCATGATGGTCTCCCTAATATTCCTGCATGAGGGGTCCTAGTGGGAGAAATCTAGCTAAGATGGGAGAAATATGGCTCCCATCGCTCTTGGGCCACATCTCTGTAGTACACTACCCTGTAGTATGACTCCTCCTGCATCACTCAATCGTACATCTTGGTCAAGACCGTGGCTTGTCCATGTATCTGTTGTGCCACAACCTCTAGCTACTGCCTCCATCATGTCTCCAATGCCAAGCCCATGTTCGCATCCTACCTCATCTGACGCTCCTGTGCCATCTCCTATTGTGCTTGGTCCCTCTCCTAGACCAATGTCTGAATCTGAGCCTAGGCATGTTGAAGCTGCCCTATCAAAACCTACACTTGTGCCTGCAGTGCTGCAATCTACCCGTCCTGAGGATCGGGACCTGGTGGTGGTGGTGGGGGTGGCATATGTTGATGTGGCTACTAATGTGGTTGAATTGGTGGCCTCTATCCGACAAGTGGCACCAATGGGGGGATCTGCCCATCATGATCTCTGCCTCCATCCTCACCAGCCTGTGGTTGGTATCTTGGCTGCGATAGCGTCTATCCAATATGGGGTCCTTTGACCTGTCCTTTGGCCGCAAATGGAACAATTGGTAAATTTAATTGAATCAGGCCATGAGCCCACCAATATGCATCATACGCCTGGGTGGTCCCCACATCCACAAGACTGTCAAAGTACACCCATGGCACCATGACCAGCTACCTAAAATCATCGATGGCCTATTGAGGTGGGATCCTCTATCCCCATGCTACCTCTCTGGTCCTCCAAACAAAAATGTCTCTCCACCTATGATCTAGGGCATCCTATACCTCCCTAAACTGGCGAGCAACCCTATCTGGGAGGTACTACTTGATCATATAGTGCTCTCTCCCTTGCATGTACCTAGACTACTGACAGTAGAAGAGTTGGTCATTATCATCATGTCATCCAAGAAAGTGAAGCCAAGGCCTCCACCAAAATACTATCATCTCATCGAGGACCTACCTCTAGTGTGGGATACCTGTAATGCCTGTGTAGTGGAGGGTGGTCATCCCCCCGTATCTATAAGCCACGGGATCATCGCAATTTTTTTGAACATCTGCTATCTATGGCCTCAAAATGACAATGTGCTCATACTCCCACATGTGGAGTAATGTAACGCCTGCTCTAATGTTGTGAGCTCTGTTGTATACAACCTAGTGCATATCATGATACAAGGATGTCAAGACAACTAACCCCCAGGCATAGATGTTCATATCCTCCATCATCTGGGACCAAATGATCCCCCATCCTTGTTGCATCCTCTAGCTCTCTGGTCAAGAACAAGGACTCTTGAGATCAATGCATCAACAAACAAAGTCAAATAAGGGGAAATCCCCTCATATTAGTGAAGATCTATTTGGCCTTATCCACCTTGTATGAATCAACGTCGAATATATGGAAAATGGCATCACCACTGACCTCGACATCATATATAATCCACTCACTATGTATGGGGATCCATAGGATTTTCCATACATCCTCCAGGGTCACAGTGGCCTCATCGGTCGGTAAATGGAATGAGGAGGTCTTGCTCTACCATCTCTCCACCAAATTTTTCATCATCACAAGGTATGTTCCCACCTCGGGCATCTAGGCAATGTGGCCGAATCCAATCGTGCCAAGAAAGAACAAGGACTGATCTGATAAATGTCTAGCTTTGTGCAGAAGTTGGATCTTGTGCTCCTTTGAATGGAGCATTAGAAGGACCTCTCACAACCAAAACACGCACGACGTCAAAAATTCACCAAACAGATTCCTTTTCAAAAATTAAAAATCCCTAGGAAACAAAGGCGACGCTCTATCATTTGCAAAAGTGGCACCATAATCAAATGCAATGCTCCACCAAAAAGGCGAGTCAACATTTTGGGGTGACACCATTTCCTTTTTGGGACACGCAACACTATCTTGCAAAGGCGAGTCGACATCCCTTCAGCGACCCCAAGACCATTCAACGTCGCACAATGCTCTAGCGCAAACGCAAGTTGACATTTGCAAATGCGATGCCACCCATAACAAATGTGGCACCCTAAAGGACCTCTTTTTGTCGACCTAAAAGGACACTAATAAATGCACCAAAATCATAGAAAACGAGAAAAGTTTCAAAAGGTGTACTAGGGGTCCTGCATCCTAAGGCTGCTAGAACTTGTGAACCTAATCCGTCTGATGTCTAGGAAGCACACAAGCCACCATTTCGTCAACACCTTAGAGAAAAATCACCAAAATCTCTAAAGGTCAAGTGTGCAAATGATTTGAAAAGGACCTTCTTAACCCTATTTATGCAATTTTTTTAGGGTTTTTTGGGTGTTTTTAGGGTTTTTGAACCCATTTAATCTATTTTTACCTGAACAAAGCTTGTTTTGATCCGTTTTCATCATCGTAAACCTAAATTTGCATCCCATAGGTTTTTTTTTGCTCCTAAATCATTGTTGAATCTTTTTTCGTGAGCTCGACCAAATTTTTCAAGTTTCACCCGATCCCTCAAGGGGGAAATGTAGTAGCGTAATTCCTTCTGATGGGGCAGCAATGATCCATCCCAAAAACAAAAAAAAAACTTGAATTTTGATCATGGCAGTGTTATTCTTTGAACCGACACAGCAGGTACTTCACTTCAAAGAGGGGAAAAATGTAGACACCAAAAAAGTCTTGATTGATACTATGCATCTAATTTTGATTATTTAATTAAATTTAGTTATTAATCAAATAATTAAATTTATTGATTAATTCACCCTTCTTCTAACTAATTATTCATCTTGTTTAATTAGATCAAATTATTTAATTAAATCATCTCTTAATCCTCTCATTTGATTAAAAATTAATCAAATCAAATGTCCAATCTCCTAATTCACTCCAATTAATTAATTCTAGATTAATTAATCCTAAATCAACTTTTTAATCGTCATTATCAATTCCTTTAGCTTTTAACTCCTTAAAAGTTAAATCAACCCATGGTCAACTAACCAAGTTGCACATAAAATTAGTTTCTTCTATTTATCTAATTCCTCAATTATCCTCACAAAGGCATATTCTGAGGAATATTCCTCTCAATAACCTCTCATTCAATTTCCCTCCAAAGGTTTTCAAAAACCTTTGACATCTGTAATAACTTCTCTTACAACCTTTCAAATCCTCTTACATACTCTCAAATAGCATGCAATTCCTCTTACACCATTTTCAAATTCTCAACCATCACCATTTACTTCTCTTCCATCCTTCTTCACTCACACATTTCCCAAAATGTGCTCCAACTTCCTCCAATAGAATTGTGACACTTGGCACATTCTCATTAGCTCTCAATTTATCCCACATTCACCTATTTCCTCCATTATTCAACCCTTGGCTTCTATAAATAGAGGCATCCTTTTCATAATATGGATCCACAGCTTAGAGCATTATCATTATAAGCATTTCACTCCGTAGATTTTCATCATTTTCAAGCAATTTAGCTAGATTATAGGCAATTTTACACTTAGATCATCTACACTTCATCAAGCTTATCAAATGGATTGGGAAAGGGATTCTTTCCATATCAAAGGATCACCACTCCCCCTATGGAATGGAGGTTTAGCTAATTTTATTTAGATTACATGCTTTATCTTATTCAATTTATTGTTATTTCATATTTTCTAGTGATTTTGGTTAAAGAATTTCATAGGGAATACTAGATTGATCTTTCTAACATGTTTGACACTTGATTGTTGATCTCTTGTTAGTTTGTGTAAGTTTGGTGTTCACACTTAGTAGTCAGATACGTCAGTTGTTCTCACAATCATATTTTTTATTATTGGTAGTAGGAGGCTCAACACATCACACATCTGAAAAAGGACCTTTACCATTTATCCTGAGTAAACAATGTTGCATGCTTTGTGGTTGATGACTTTGTGATACCATTTGAGATGCATGCTTATAAACTCCATAGTGGCGGAGGATGTTCCATATTATTATATATATTATTCTTTATTCGATAATATTCCATTTATATGAAATAGAAAGATTTGTCAACCATTTCATGCTTCATAAGATTCTATTAAATGTGTTCTCTTGTTATTAGATTTCTCTATGTTTGAATTTAGATACTGCTTACCTTTTTATTTCTAGACCAAAACAATAAAATTTTCTAGTTTCAAAAAAATCTTGATCATTCCATTCAACACTCAGTGTGTATCCTTAAGTCTCCTTGAGAGAGTTTTATCGACAGCACTAACATATTCATATTCACCCTATCCTTTGAATGTTATTTGGTTTATTGTAAATCCTTATTATCATGCCTTAGTTTATTTTCTTTTGTCAGCTATATTTACATCACAATGAGACAATATTTTCCCTTGAGCCAAGAATTCTTGTTATGTGTTTCAATAAATTTAAGGAGTAAATCTATATGATGCATCCATCAAGGGTGCACAACTTGGGATCTTCATTATATGCCAATGTGTGAAGCTTCTCCTCTAATATTTTTAATCACTCTAGAATGGAAAGCCTTTCCTCTTCAAGATCAACCTTGATTCATCCAAGCTATCCTCAAGTTGTTGCTCTTCATGGATCCCACTTGTGCTCATTGTCAATTCCTTACTTCGATTATTCTTCATCAATGCCATGCCAATAAATAAATTGCCTCAATGTTTATGAATATAGTGTAAGATTTGTGATCCTTTTGGCTTATTCTATTAGATTTTCACAATAAATTCTTGACTTACATTTTTTCTTGAGTTTACCCTCTCCATGCCCATTGTTAAGACAATATACCCATGCAACTTAAGCCAAGATGACCGTGGTTATGTTATAAAGATCATATTTCCTAGTTGGAATTTGTCATGTTTCTTTTCTCAAGATAATCGACCAATTGTTCTGAATTTGTGTGAGAGAAGTTTTTGATAGATATGTTAGTTTTTTAATTTCCCACCAGATCTCACATATAATCTATCATTTTTTCCATTACCAATGTTCAATTATCTGGAGAGATTGGCCAACGAACATGTGAAAGTTAAAATAACTTCCCCTCTACACTTTAGGCTCTACAAAAACTAGGAGGGTGATCCCATGCAATTTTCTCAAGATCTCTTATGCCAATTTATCCTGAACACTACAAACAACATATATGTTCTATACATAATTGCTTGACAATATAGAAATACAAAGATCTGGCAATATATTTAAACATTTAATATTCTACAGCAATAGAACATGATACTTCATGAAATTTTTTAACAAGCGTAATTGAATTTAAATATTTATAATTTTTATGTGTGTGAAAGACCCTGGAGATGCAATATAAACACAACTTTAGTGATTAGTTCCTTAATCTAGGGCAAGGAGTCATAATCAATGAAATTAAAATTGCATAACATTGTTCCCCCAACATAACAAAGCTATTTAATGATGCATTACACCATTAAACTCAAAAAAATTAACCAATAATACTTATCAAATCCTTGTCTACATCCACACAAATATTTATATCTATTAAAGCATTTAACTTATTCTTTGAATACGAGCATTAACAAAAGATAAACATCCAAAGGAAAGACAATGGAGATGAATTGAAACATCTTTGATTCATTGCATTCATAACCAGTGTGAAATATTTGAAAAGAGAACATTAGCTTTAGAAGTATGCCATTGTATTTAGAAATGTTAGTACTGTCATACAATTCTTTCAAAATTTGTAAAGAATAGACTTAGTAACCTATAAAATGTCTTAAACTTAATTTCTCTACATCTGTATTACAAAACTCTCCAAAAAATTTATCAATCCTCTCATGTAAGTGACCTTGAATTCCCTTTTATAAGACAAGGGAGAAACAAGCTTTGGGTCATTTACACATGTCACATTTCCATTTGACATACAATTACATTTCAAAAAACCTAATCGTCCATGAGGGAATATCTCATATAAGACAAAAAATTCCTTTCAAGTTGTTGTAGAATAATCCCACATTCCTCAGAAGATGCACGTTGACAAAGATAGTTGTAACCGAACATTCCTTTATCCTCAATCTTCCTCAAGCTTCCAAAACTTTAGGAAAAATAGCATAAAAATAGGAAAAGATAAGTTAACCATCCACATCAACATCCACCAAGAAATCACTTTCCAACTCAGTAGGAGACAACCTTAAACGCCGTCATATCAAAGGCTTAATTTGTAAAATTTTTGAGCCATGTGTTATACTCCTCCTCTTTTGTCCATTGAATATCTAACAACTTCTGCACCTTTGAGTTGTGCAGGTTGTACCTAGCATCTATTATAGTCCTGGCCTCTTTTACAAATACATCAAGATCTACTTCCATTCTAAAAAGACCATCAATAAGATTGTTCAATGATGCATAATCTAGTTTTTTCTGAAACAAATAAAATTAGACAAAGATGGAACAATATTTTCAAATTATTCTTTCCAAATGGTGAAGTCATTTAGCTTTCCTTCTCCATCCAAGATCTTTGGCACTCCCATCTCCTCCATTTCACTGAACTTCACCTTACTTTTGATTATATGTCTAGGTTGCTCTAAAAAGAAAAAAATTCACCTAATAGACCAATAGCTTTCACCAGCTGTGGAAGATTTGTAGGTGCTTCAAGATCACCTTCCATTTTTTCCATCATTTCCTTCAAAGCTCCAGCCCTTGTACTTCACTTACTCAATAATTTTGAAAACTCTTTTTCACCTCAAAATGTCTTTGGTAGGCCTCGTGAATATTCTTGTACACATTCCCAAGCATGCCAAATACTTTTGGAAACAAAAGTTCCTTCGGTATGAATGATGTGTTGGATGTTGTGGTTGTGTTGCTGATATGTGGTTGTCATTGATGTCAACACTATTAGCATTAATGCATTTGAAGCTGTATATGTCAAGGATATTGAGAAATTTGTAAAGAAATAAGTTGCAAGTTGTCAATGGTAAAGTGAAGTTCATTATGTCAGTATGTTTTTTACATTGATGATCAAAGGTTGTGGACTAAAGGGTTTGTTATTGAGTTTATCTAGTTTATCCATGTCAAGTTTCAAAGATCCGTGTGAAGATTCGACCGAGTTATGAAGATTTTTATTCTAATAGATCTTTTGTTTCTTCAGTCAGTGCTCCCAATTAAGGATGAGGCTATTTCAGTTAGTTCAGTTGTTGTGGATGCTTCTCTAGTGATTCATGTTGCTTGTGGATGTTTCTAGATTGTGCTCTATCTTTGTTGCTCATCTACATTGATCGTTATGTTTGTGGTTGGCGATTTTCTCTTGTGTGTTCATGTTTTTCTTGTCCTTGGCTGACATGGTGTTGAAGCGTGTTGTGGATCTTTGAGGAGTAACTAATTGAAGTGTATTCATGTTGGAGATGTTGTTTTGGGTCCTCACTAAGCTTTGTCTAAACTTGTTTGACTCACATTGATAATCTTTAATGTTTTGGGTTGACAGTTTATATTCATTTTATTATTTCTTTATGGCTGACTTGTAGTAATGAAATCTCATGTTGTGGATATAAAAGAGCAATTGTTTATTCAAATTGAAGTACACAAATGTATGTCAATGGATTTTGAGTGTGTGTGTATGTGTGAATATCATTCGAAGGTAGAGAAGAGTGTGAAGAAGTGTGTTTAAGTGCCTAACTGGAACTGTAATCAGGCATTAGCAAGTGCTATTTTCTTAGTTCAAAATCTAGATGGTTTTAATTTGAATCTCTTTGTAAGACAGTGTGTCTTCCTTTGTAATTGAGAAGTGAGCTCTAGGTAGTGTGCCTGAATGTATGTGCATTCCCCACATTTCATTTTCATTATACTTTTAACAGGGTATTATCTTGTGGACTAACCTCCACCATGGTTTTTCCCCTAATAGGGTTTCTACGTAAAAAAAATCTTGATGTTATGTGTGTTTTTGCTGTGTTGTTGATTCATGCTTTCATGATTAATTATCAGATCTAAGAATAAGGTTAATAAGTTGAATAAGTTTTGAATTTCTGTGACAATTGATTTACCCCCCCTCTCAGTTGTCTACCCTTGTATTGCCAACAATTGGTATCAGAGATTGTTCCTTGGAAGAAGTTTAATAGCTTAAGGTGATCTGGGATGGCAAGTTACAAGAAGGATAGTCTGAGATTTGATGGAAAAAATTATTCTTTGTGGAAGACTCGAATTGAGTGCCATCAAAGATGCATTGGTGAACCCTACTAGAGCATTACAAGTAATATGTACATTATTCCATAGAATGGTCCTACTACTTCTGTTAAGATTAAAGATGTTGAGTATAATATTTGGGATAAGGAAGCTTTGTTAAGTGCTTTGACTGATTCTGAGATGACAAATGTTATGGATTTGAAGACTGCTCATGAGATTTGGAAAAAGTTGAAAACCTTGTATGAAGGTGATGCTAATGTGAAGATTGCTAAGTTGTAGAGTTTGAAAGGGAAATATGAAAGGTTGAGAATGGGTGATGATGAGAACATTAATACTTTCATGCAAAGAGTGAAAGAACTTGTGTGTGGTATTAGATGTGCTAGTGGAAAGATAGATGAATCTGAGATTGTTGCTAAAGTGCTTAGATCCCTGCCTAATTCTTACAAAGTCAAAGCTAGTGCTATTGAAGAGCTCTAGACTGTAACAAACATAACTAGAGATACATTGGTTGGTAAGCTGACTGCTTTTGAGTTCAGTGAATTTGGTGATGCCCTTCCTAAGGTTGAATCTACGTTTAAGGCTACTACTTCTGGGAGAGATAGACAGAGATATGATTCGGGTGAGAGTTCATCTAGAAAGACATTCAAGTATGAGGATGAAATTAGACAAATTGAAGAAGAAGAAAGAGAGTTGGAAGAACTGGAAGCACTTATTGTCAAAAGAGTACTAAGAGGAAAAGGTAAGTATGAAGAAAAATTGCCTCTTAAATGTTTTTCTTGCAATAAGATAAGTCATTTTACATCAAGGTGTCCGAAAAGAGCTCCTAAACCAAGACATAACAAGCCTAGATTTTAGAGGAAGTGTTACTATGTTGCTGATGAAGGTATAACAGATGATGGATCTAATAAAGGAAATAGAAGTGATGATGAATGGGTATTTATTGCTATCAAGGAAAATAGTCTTGTATCTATTGAATCTACTGGTTGTACTAATGTGGAGAAAGCCCTATTTGCTCGAGTTGAAGAAAAAGATGAATGGGTGATTGACAGTGGCTGTTCACATCATATGACAAGAGACAAAAGTAAGTTTGTAAGCTTGGAAAAGTATGATGGTGGCATTGTGAGATTTGGTGATAATATAGCTGGTGTGATCCAAGAAAGAGGATGCATTTCTCTTGATGGTAAGCATAATACTGATGATGTTCTATATGTAGAAGGCTTGAAGCATAATCTTTTCGGTGTTAGTCAAATGGTTGATAAGGGATACAATCTTTAGTTCAAGGATGGAAAGTGGAGAATATTAAGTTCTAGAAATTAAATTGCAACAGGTACAAAGACAAAAGGTAATATCTTTCACTTGAGTGATGCTAGTAAAAGTTGTTCAATTGCTCAAGTTGATGAAAGTTGGTTATGGCATAGGAGGTTGTGTCATATTAACTTTGATAATATTGTCAAGATAAGTTCCACTAAGGTTGAGAGAGATCTACCTAAGTTGGTGAACCCTACTAATGCAATATGTAAGGTATGTCAATTGGGAAAGTAAACCACAATTTTATTTTAGAGTAAAAAGCATTGTTCAAATGAATTGTTAGAGCTTGTGCATATTGATCTATGTGGTCCCTCTAAGGTTAGAAGTTTACAAGGTTACAGGTATTTCATGTTACTCATTGATGATTATTCTAGAATGGTATGAGTTACTTTCTTAAGGGAGAAATCTGAAGCACTAGAAAATTTCAAGATCTTTAAAGCTATGGTTGAGAACAAGATAGGTTTGAAGATTAAATGTCTAAGATCAAATAGAGGTGGTGAATTCACTTCTGGTGAATTTAATTCTTTTTGTGAAGAACATGGAATAAAGAGACAATTATCTTCATTGTGAACCCCTCAGCAAAATGGAGTTGTGGAAAGGAAAAACAGAACAATTGAAGATGTTGCTAGAACTATGATGCTAAAAGGAAATGTACCTCATATCTATTGGAGAGAAGTTGTGAGTACTATTGTGTACACACTTAACTGGGTACAAATCAAAGGTGATACTAGTAAGACCCCTTTTGAGCTATGGACTGGTCAAAAGCCTACAGTTAAATACTTCAAGATATTTGGAAGCAAATGTTATATTAAGAGAGATGAAGACATAGGAAAGTTTGATGCTAGGAGTGATGAAGGTATCTTTTTGGGTTATGCTACTAAAAGTAAGGCCTACCGGTGTTACAATAAAAGATTGAAGAAAATGGTTGAAAGTGCAAATGTTAAGGTTGATGAAGACTTTGGTACACTATCCAGAACTTGTGGATATGACTCTGATGATCAGGATGATAGTACAAATGAAGGAAAGCAAGTTCAAACTACAAATCAAGTGCAAATCAATCTGGTAAATCAAGAGAATGAAGAAGGAGAAGCTAGTGAAAGACCAAATGAGAGATCAGAAGAGCCTGAAGTTGAAGAAAATCCTAAAAAGACTCTGAGGTATGTAAGATTGAATCATACAGAAGATCAAATTATTGGTGATAAGAATAAAGGTGTTTAGACTAGGAGAAAGATTACAAAATAATATTGCTTGATTTCAAAAATTGAGCCTACTAGTGTGAATGAAGCATGTAAAGATGAGCATTGGATTGAAGTAGTGAAAGAAGAGTTAAAACAGATTGAAAAGACTAATACATGGATTCTTGTTCCCAGACCTAAGGATAAGAATGTAATTGGAACTAAATGGGTCTTTAGAAACAAACTAAATGAGCAAGGTGAAGTGTTTAGAAACAAAGCAAGATTGGTATGTAAAGGATATTCACAAATGGAAGGAATTGATTTTGAAGAGACCTTTGCCCCTATTGCTAGAATTGAAGTTGTAAGATTATTTCTTGCCTATGTTGCTCACAAGAACTACAAATTTTATCAAATGGATGTCAAATCATATTTTCTAAATGGTGAATTGGAAGAAGTGTATGTTGGGCAACCTAATGGATTCCAGTTGATTGATAAAGAAGATATGGTGTCTCGGTTGAAGAAAGCACTGTGGGGACTCAAGCAAGCCCCTAGAGCATGGTATGCAAGATTGGATAAGTATTTGTTGAAGCTTGAATTTAATAAAGGTACTGTTGATAGTAATCTGTATTTCAAGATTGATCATGATAAAGATTTGATTTTTGAAGTCTTTGTTGATGATATTATTTTTGGAGGAGACGATGTTTTGTGCATGAAGTTTGCTAATGAGATGTAGAATGAATTTGAGATGTCTATGATTGGTGAGATGAAATTATTTTTGGGATTGCAAATTACTCAGTTAGATAAAGGGATTTTTATATCTCGGTCCAAGTATGTGAAGGAATTACTGAAGAAGTTTAGTATGGAAGATTCAAAGCCAGTTGGTATACCCATGGTGACCAGATGCAAGTTGACAACAGAAGATGATTCTCCGAAAGAAAATCAAACAAGATACAGATCAATGATTGGTGGATTGTTGTATTTAACTCAAACTAGGCCTGATATCATGAATGTTGTATGTATTGTTGCAAGATTTTAAGCTAATATGAAAGAATCTCATGTGACTGTTGTGAAGAGAATTTTCATATACTTGAAGGGAACTGTTGATCTTGGCCTATGGTATCCTAAAGATGACAATCTTACTTTGAGTGCCTTTACTGATGCTAACTGGGAAGGAGATGTGAATGACAAGAAAAGTACTAGTGGTGGAGCATTTTTCTTGGGTAAGAAGCTAATTTCATGGTTAAGCAAGAAGCAGAATGCCACTTCCTTGTCTATTGTAGAGGTTGAATACATTGTTGCTACTAACAATTGTACTCAAGTCATATGGATGAAGCAGATGTTGAAGGATATTAGAATTATATATGATGAGCCTATTGCTATATTTTGTGATAATTCAAGTACTATTAACATTTCCAAGAATCTCATGTTGCATTCAAAACAAAACATATATTTATCAAGTTTCACTTTTTGAGGAAGGTAAGTGAAAAGGAAGTCAGATTGGAGTATGTGCCTACTAAGGAGAAAATTGCAAACATCTTTACCAAGTCGTTGCCTAAGGATACATTTGAGTATCTCAGAGGGAAGTTAGGGGTGATTACCCCTCCTAATCAGAACTAAGGATGCATTGCATTACATCGGTCTATGCATTTCACAGTCATATATTGTTTTGGATTGATGTTGTAGTGGCTGCTACTCAGGGGAAGTAGTCAGATGTTCATAAATTCATATATGTGGTTTAGAGCTTAGAGAAATTTTTCATTGATGTCAAAGGGGGAGAAGATTCATGTCAAAAACTGGTGATTATCTGAGGAAAAGAGCCTTGTAGGGAGAAGATCATGTAGAAGATGGGTCAGAACCTAGGGGGAGTAAGTGTCAAGAGTTAGTTGCGTTGATGGTGTTTTTCACATCATGTGTTGCCATCAATGCCAAAGGGGAAGATTGTTGGATGTTTTGGTTGTGTTTCTAATATGTGGTTGTCATTGATGTCAACACTATTAGCATTAATGCATTTGGAGTTGTATATGTCGAGGATATTGAGAAAATTGTAAACAAATAAGTTGCAGGTTGTTTGTGGTAAAGTGAAGTTCAGTTTATTGGTATGTTCTATACATTGATGATCAGAGGTTGTGGAATAAAGGGTTTGTTTCTGAGTGTATCTAGTTTATCCACGTCAAGTTTTAGAGATCTGTGTGAAGATTTTATCGAGTTATGAAGATTTTTATTCTGATAGTTTTTATGTTTCTTCAGTCGGTGTTCATGATTAAGGATGAGGCTATTTCAGTTAGTTCAGTTGTTTTGGATGCTTCTTTGGTGATTCATGTTGCTTGTGGATGTTTCTAGATTGTGTTATATCTTTGTTGCTCATCGACATTGATCGTTATGTTCATGGTTGGTGATTCTATCTTGCATGTTCATGTTTTTCTTGTCCTTTGCCAACATGGTGTTGAAGCATGTTGTGGATCTTTGAGGAGTAATTAATTGAAGTGTTTTCATGTTGGAGATATTGTTTTGGGTCCTCACTAAGTTGTGTCCGACCTTGGTTGATTTGCATTGATAATATTTAATGTTTTGGGCTGACAGTTTATATTCATTTTATTATTTCTTTGTGGCCAACTTGTAGCAATGAAATCTCATGTTGCAGATATAAAAGAGCGATTGTTTATTCGAATTAAAGTGCACGAATATATGCCAATGGATTTCAAATGTGTGTGTATGTGTGAATATCATTTGAAGGAAAATTAGAGTGTGAAGAAGTGTGTAGAAGAGTGTTTATGTGCCTAACTGGAACTGTAATCAGGCATTAGCATATGCTATTTTCTCAGTTCAAAATATGGATGGTTTTAATCTGAATCTCTTTGTAAGATAGTGTGTCTTCTTTTGTAATTGAGCAATGAGCTCTAGGAAATGTGCCTGAATGCATGTGCATTCCCCATATTTCATTTTCATTATACTTTTAACAGGGTATAATCTTGTGGACTAACCTCCACTATGGTTTTTCCCCTAACAGGGTTTCCATGTAAAAAATCTTGGTGTTATGTGTGTTTCTAATGTGTTGTTGATGATTTCATGGTTAATTATCAAATATGAGGATAAGGTTAATAAGTTGAATAATTTTTGAATTTTTGTGACAACTGATTCACCCCCCTCTCAGTTGCCTGCCCTTGTATTGCCAACATGATGTCCTTCATAATCATAAGGATTTGAAAACCAATCCCCTTCTAGGCGGGTCGATTCGATGGAAAAATAGAGGTTATGCAATACCTGATAAGAATTTTTTAGGCTTCATTCCCTTAAATTTCCCTTACAATCCATTTGGCACATAGATCCAACCCTTGTCGCTAAGTGGAAAGAAGCCCAAGTCCACTAGAATCCTACGAGAGAAAGTAAAAATCCAAAGCAAAACAATGAAAACCTTTGTGATCTTCTGAAGAGGCACACAAAAAATCATGAAGAAGATTTCAAGCTTCAAATAAGAAGCCTTGGAGAGGTCCCAACAAGAAGAATAATAAACATGAGTGACCACAAGAATTTTAGAACAAGTCTAGAATCACTAGCCAAAGAGAGGGGCTTGGTGATCCAATAAGAAAGCTTCTTCTCAATTATAGCAAGTAATGCATTCCAAAGGTTAATTGGAGACACCTAAAAGGAAAAGGGAATGCCAAAAAATTAAAATGTTTCCCATGATAAATCCACTTCTATCCAAACCTGAGAAACCAGGGAGGCATAGGAAGAAAAGATTGATGATAACACTAGGTTTTGTGCTACTATATAGCTAAACCAAAGGCAAGGAAAAAAGTATCAAGTTATTAAAGAGCCTCTTTGACATTTTTCTCACCTTTGATGAATGTGAGAAATGATTCATCCACAAAGTGCCCATTAACCAATTGGTTAGAGGATTCTAGCAAATAAATACCACAAACTTTTCCAAAAGAAATAACATTAATCAATAAATATCCAAATCCTTCAACAACAAGAACATAGATAGACAAAGCAAGAGGGAAACCCTATCTAATGGAACAGTACAATTGAAAGGCCTAAGACTGGTGGTTTTTTATAGTAATGCATGTAGAGGCATCTGCAAAGAACATTTTAATAGACTAAAGAAAATTAGGGCCAAAACTTAGAGTACCAAGCATAGCCAAAATAAAAGGTCATTCAATGTGGTCATAAGCCTTGGAAAAATCAATCTTTAAAAAAAGTAGCTTGCTACTTAGATTTTTGGGCCCATTCCATGCCTTCCTAGACTGCAATGATGTTATCCATAATTAATTTGGATTTGATGAATCCAATTTGCTTTGGTCAAACAATGTGAGACAACATGTGTCAAATTTTCAAATCTAAGGCCTTGGCAATGATCTTGTAGGAAATACTAAGCAGCATAATAGGCTACTAGTTATAGATGTCTTCAAGATCACCTAGCTTAGGTATGAATTTAATATTCCTTTATTAATTATCTTTCCTAAAGATTAATTATGAAAAGCTTCTAGGTAGACCTTATGGAGGTCAAAACTCACACAAGGCCACAAGGCTTTGTAAAATTCATAAGGAGAACCATCACAACTATGTGCCTTATCATCATCCATAGAGCTAACCGCCTCCTTAAGATCCCCCAAGAAGAGAAATTGCTCACAAAAATCATGTTGAGGCTTCAAAATATTGCATGGGACCACCCAAAGGCAACCTTGGAGAGCACGATCTCACTCAGGGGAGACTTCCTAAGCAATTAAAAAAAAATCATAATGGCAAACAAAAGCCTAGAGAATGTTCAATAGCTCGAAGAGCACTGTATGACCTTATTTTTTTGATTCTTGGCACAGTGTGGCAAGCATGAAGAGCCAAAAAAAATCCTTTGAGTCACAATCACCTATTTAAGCCAATACATTTTGGCTTTGATTTGGGCTCCTTTGGTTCCATGAGTATCAAAAATATGCTTCTGGTGTTGAAGCTAGGCCAACTAAGATTACGAACTGAGAGAGAAGGAGTTGTGGAAAGAGCCTTTGTCAAAGGCCTGACAAAGGTCTGAGGTGGTGGCCTCATAGGACCACCAATAAAAGATGGCAAGCTAATGGTCATAGATGCATAGAAAGCGAGTAGTGTGCTAGATGGCACGATTCCACCAAGCAATCTACCCACTATGTTGAGTAGGATGATATTCCAATTTCTAAACCCTATAGATGTGGGCCAACATGGGTTGATGACTTAGCAAAGAAGTATTTAAAAAAAATTGAGTCTTGGAAGGTTGAGCTGACCCCACTTGCCAATTAATAGAAAATTTAATGGGGAAGTGATCTGACAAGGTGACCTTGGGAAGAGGCATCACCAAAAGAGCTTGAAAAGAGGCAAATGAAAAGAAATATTGTGTCATAATCATGGCACCATTAAGACATTTAACAACTCTATCATTTCTCACCCAAAAATTTCTCCATGTATGCCAAACAACTTGAAGTTGGTGGCAGAAAGAGTTGGGATCAAAGAGACCCAATTTATTGTGCATGTAAAAGCAAGCCTCCCACTCGCTAGTTATCCAATGTCAAAAAGGCACTGCCCCATCCTTATCATAGGCCTCCTCAACCATATTAAAATTTCCACACATAACCCAAGTGGCATGGGGCATTAAATTCACAATCCACCGCCAGAGAGATCTTTTAATAGCATCATTGGGAGCATAAACATTAATGATCCCAAAAAAATGATTTTTGATGACATGAGGATCCAAACAAGTTGATGTGTTAGATCAGACCCATGATCAACCACACAAGAATTCCATTGTGGCATAAGAAGGGTGACAACCCCTCCATGAATAGAATCATGTTTGGAAGCAAACACCAAGCCATCCAACCAGATCACTCGGCATGTAGCGAAGACTATTAAAGAAGCAATCTTAATTTCTTGAAGACACAAAACATGAATACTAGGATAATGTTGTTAAGTATTCCACACAAAATACTTCCTAGTGAGGTCAGTAAGACATTGGACATTCCATGACAAAAATTTCATGATAGAACTTCTTGCATATGTAATGTCCCTATCATATAATTTTAACAAATACTAATTTGTAGATGAAATTCAAACACAAAAAAATAGGCACAACAGATATTACTCCAAAAAATGAAGAGAAATCTAGAATGTATGTATTATTTATTGACTATAATTCAAGCAATGATCCAGAATGATTTACATTTTCTTCCATCAATCAAATGGTAGCAGTACCACTTCCTTATAGAATCTTTGAATCTCAAATTCAATCTCTGAATGAGAATGCCCTTAGGAACCAAAGGGGTTTCATCCTTTGATCCTAGTGAACACTAGGTTTTCATCCAATGAACACAACTCCTATGGGTTTTCATCCATAGATGGAAATAAAACACAAGTATCCTAGATTTACAAGAAAATGGAATAAGAATTTGATTCCCTTATATGCATTGGTTTCCGTACATTTATATGCTATCATTCCTCTTAAGGAATAGGTCAACCTTGAGCCCAATTAACATAAAAGCCCAGAATTTGAGTAACCAACATGCTACATTAGGTCGGACTTAAGACTAATGTAGAATTATTTGGAATAAGTGTGCCTTCCTATAGACCCATCCACATGCTTTCCTCGCTCATTCCATCTTCCTAAAAATTTGTTGTCACTTCCACATGATCCCACAATGACTTATCCTTCGAGCTTGTAGGGGTGGGTACCAGTTGACTAGCATAATCACTTTCTATTAGCAATATCTTTCTGTTGCCCAATCCTACCTTCTCGAGTTCTAGATATGATGTGCAAGTTCCATCATAGGTGCTATGTTCCAAACCACACACCTAAACATGCTCCTATGGAGGAGCGCGGAGGGATTCCTAGAATTGACTTTGTCCTGGCATAGTGAGCCTAGGAACTGGTGATCTTCTAATGGTGATATATTTCTGGTAGATGATCCTTTTCCCATGACCTTTGGATATGTTGTGGGGCCTTCATTAGAGATGTTATGTCCCAAAATGCGGACTGAGATGAGCTCCTATGGAGGAATGTGGTAGAATTCTTAGATTCTACTTTGTAACTATTTTTTCATAAAAAGAGACATGACATCATACCATCCTTGTCATCTAAAGAGGAGAAATGATTTTGCAAATAATATGAGGCCTTCTGAAAGCTAGGCAATCCATGTATGCATTTCTTAGGAATGTACTCACCATCCTCCACATGCCCAAACAGTCTATGAGAGTGATCCAAATTTTGCTACTGAGAGGAGAGAACCGAGGTTGGCTGAGGTGTTCAGGCAATACTTTATCAACCCAGAGCCTCTTATTTGATGAAATTGATACTCATTTTCCCCTTCGAAGAAGGTTTTGAAACCATATTTTATTTTTGTGTCACAATAGCCTCTATGGTCTTACTTGGTTCATTGCTAGAAGGTCCAACCTTCCCTCTGCAAGCAACTATCATCCACTTCTCTTTCTTTTTTGACATCTCAACAACCCATGAAGGGTTTGAAGAATTAGGAGGGGAATTGGTCTTCGACACCACCAATGGGGAATCTTTAATTTTGTGCTCTGAGGATTCACAATGAAAATTTGTATTTGGTAAATTCAAATAGAGCACCCATTGAGTGGCGAATGCCTCTAATTTGAATATCAATTGTGTCTTTGAGATAATGAGATAAATCCACTTCAACATAGACCCTCTCTTGGGTTCAAGCATGGTAAAATCGATCAAGCTCAACACAAATAACCTTCCCAAGAGACGTAACAATCATTGGGATAAAATGCCAAGAAGGTAATGGAAGACCCGAAAACTCAAGCCAGATAGGAACTCAATGTTTTTATCATCTAAGACAGAAAAGTCTCAAGACCATAGTTGAAAAACCAAAAAGAGACAACTGGAAATACCAAGGCCCATGCTAGAAAATGGCCTAGACATGACTAACTTCAACAAAATGAAAAAGAAAAAACCCTTTAGTGAGATTTTGGAACCCATCAAGATGAATCCCATGTGGGGGCCAAGACTTGGCAACTCAGTCACAAAGCATGCTTTCAGGGGGTACCCTCCCAACAAAATAACTTATAAGAGTATGTTACTCTAACTATTGACATACATAATCAAATTTTGGGGTGGGTAAAACCACATCCACGAGAGTCTCATAAGGCATACCTCATGAAAAAAAATTGGCATGAATTTCTGGGGTCTCTTGTTTAGAGGAGCCATTGTTCATAGACACCACACCATTAACACCAACAACAATTTTTGGGTTGAAACTGGTCACAACCATTTTAAATGAAATTTCCTGCAATGAATGTGGTATGATGCAAGACAAGATAGCAAAGGAAAAGGCAAAGTATGCATAAAAAACTCAAAACCCTACCCTGCATGCTCCATCTATTGTTGCATCTACACATTTTAGTTTTTTTTCTTCAATAGCTTCCAATGATTCAATGTAACAAGCTATTCATCATCTTCTAGATATAGCTGCTTGGGATGAGTACTTGATAGGTATTGTAAGTTTATTTTGAGAATCCTATCTTATAGACTTAGAGGACACTATTGAGGATATTCATATTCTCTTTGATGTTAGATCCTATGGAGTTGTATCATCTTCTTCAAATATTATGAGATCATCTCCAATCCCTCTTGTTCCTTCTCTAAATCATCATTTGTCATAATTTGGTATTGGTGTTAAAAATTTTGAGCGGTATTTTGAGGGATCATCATTGAGTTTTCTTCCCTCATATTCCTTTCAAGAATGGGAAGACAACTTGCATACTTCTATGGTTTTATTTCTTCCTAAGGGGAGGAATGTTGTTTGATGGTCTCAAATTATCTTCAGTACTCACTGTTGAGCATCTACCATCACTACAAGAGAGTCTACATTGAGAGGTTACATCTTCTTCTTCTTCTCTCTTATGGGGGATGCTTTTTCCTCACATGGGTTTTTTTTTCTCATCTTTCAAAGAGCATATTTTACCCTCATTTGGGGGAGTTTTTCCCATAGGGTTTTCTCCTCTAGGTTTTCTCCTCTTCTTTATGAGGTGCATTGTACTTGGGTACCTTATGAGGTCTTGTTGTTGTCACCCAATCTTTTGTCCCCACCTAAGTTGTGCTTAAAGGGGGGTGTTGGTGTAAAATTCATTTTTACTTCTATTTGCACCATTTATTTTACTCTACAAGTTAACCACTTGATCAAGTGGTGATTTGGTAGTTAGAGAGCTAGTTATCTCTCACAATTTGTTATAAATTTTGAATAACTATTTTCCCTCCAATTTTAGAATTTGGTTTTCTCACAATTCCTTAATATACACCTCATTTGATCACTAATAAACATCCTTTGTACCTAAAATTTGTATGGTATTGTATTGTTTCGTCTAGATTTATTGACTCCATTTTTTAATTCCTAACATAAATCAATGCACATAATAACTTAGGCCTCTTTATATTAAGAAATAATAATATTTTTAAAATATTGAATGAAGATGATTAGATATTTATTAAATTAGGGTTATGATAAAGCCATAGTTTATTAGCACTATTCCAATATTTAGAGTTTATTCAAAGACTATAAAGACATAATCAAATGAAGATTATGAACGAAGAAAGAGTGTAATTAAAAATAGTAGGTTTAACCTTATTATCATGACCAGTGGGTAGTTAGGGAGGAAAGAGTTAAGAGTTCTCTATATTGAAATAAGATCAATTATTCTCTACTTTTTCTATTGCTTATCAAATAATGACTTGAGAAAACTAAATGTAGGTATCAATTTTGATGTTTTACTATTTCTTGTGGATGCACTTATTATACATGTTCAATTGAAATGATAGATGGTTTTTCTACATGATAAAGAAAAGAATTAGCTTGTATTTTGGGGTTATTCTACAATTTTTTAATGACCAAGTAAAGGGACCATTACATGGGAGCATTAATAGATTTTCATTCTTGTATTTAGTCCTCTACAAAATGGATCAGCATACTTCCTTTGAGTAAACTATTTTTTTTTTTTGTTAACATGAACTCTTCTAATTTCTATGTCTAAAATGAATTTTGTAGCATTGAGATCTTTCATGTTAAACTATGATGAGAGCTAGGATTTTAGATATTTTTTCATTTCCTTATTGTTACTAATAAGTAATCTATCATCAACATATAAAATAATGATAACAAACTAATAGTTAATCTACTTGAAGTATACACATTGATCAACTTGTTATGAAAATAATCAAGTTTAAAAATATGGGTATAATATTGTTGATACCACATCCTTGGTGACTACCTTAGGCCATATAATTACTTCTTTAATTTGTAACCCAAGCCCTCTTTTTCTTTACTACAAAATTTATAGGCTTTAAAGTAGTCTATTAGGATGGTGTTGAGATGTAAATTCTAGATTGTTAGCATGGATTTTATCCAATGATTACCTTTGGCACCTCATAATAATAATACTATCTTAGTGGTGGTTGACAAGTTAACCAAAGTGACAAATTTTATGGAAAGTAATTAGAGACACTGAAAAAATGTCCTAAGCTTGCGAACACCATTTTCTACATCAATTCCCCTTCTTCCCTACATAATTAAATAATTTTAATTATTTGATTATTGTCTAAAGTCATATTCTTCTAATTAATTAAATAATTTTAATTATTTAATTAATTAATTTCCCCTTTTATTCTTCCTTTGATTATTAAATAAATTGTATTGCTAATTAATCCTTTCACTCTTTAATTAAATAAATTCTCATTTATTTAATTCTTTGTTGTCATTTTCCCAATTTAATTATACATTAGCCTTTTTCTTTCACAATTAAATAAATCTTATTTATTTAATTCCCATCTTTTTCCTTCCACTAGTAAATAATTATTTTAATTATTTACTAATTTATCTTTTCCATCTACTTTCTAATTAAATAATTGTTTCCAATTATTTTCATTAAAAGTCAACTTTTCCCTCTTCTTCTATAATTAAATAATTGTTTTTATGCACATTCCCTCCTAAATTAAATAATTTTATAATTATTTAATTTAGTCTAGCCACCTCTTTTTTGTGCCAATCTTCTCTTTTATTCTCAATTAATTTCCACCCTTGACAAGGTTTTATTGTCTTTTAATCTCCACCATCCATCCTTAACTAAACTCTATTTTTGCTCTAACCATATTTCCTTGCTTCTCCAAGCAATCTCATCCATTGATCTTCATCATTTAATCTTGGCCCTTCATTCAATTTTGATTTTCTATAAAAGAGACCTATCCCTTTCATTTCAAGGCTACACAGCCACTATCTTTGATATTTTGTTGTCACTATCACTAGGCTTATTCTTGCATACTTCAAATTTGAGGGCAAGATAGCATATAAAGCAAAATGGAGAAGAGCAATGAAGGTGATTCAACCATGGCCTAGGAATTATGGTAATATTGCTTCATTATTTTATGTTTTTATGTTCATTTGTACTCCATTGTTGGATTAGGGGCTTTAGGGCTTAAGTTCTAAGTAGTTGGTAGTTGATACTATTGATTCATGTCTTTTATCTTTGATTTTACCCTATTCTATATTAATTTGATTAATGATTCCCCTACTTTGTAAGGAGATTCATGAAGAGATTTTTAGATTACATGATATGCCTAAGAAGATTATTTTTTTATAGAGATATTTGGTTGATTCTAGATTTTGGATTACTCTTCAAAATTGATCTAGTTACTCAATCAAATGGTAGAGGATTACATGATGTGTCTAAGAAGATTCTCGTACTAGTGTAGACTTGACCCAAGTCACTTATGTAGTCATAGATTTGAACTCTGTGTTATACAGCTAATAACTAGGAGCAATAGTCTTGTTATGCATCACTTTAAGCATTTATCAAACACTCATGAGTTAAATGAATTCAATAATTAGGAATATAAGCTACAATAGTCATGCTTTCTTCTAACTCTCATGTCAATTTTTTTAATGATTAACGCCTTTGGTAATCTTTGACGAAAGAGTTTCTTAGGAAACTTTTGTTATTAAAGCAATTACTTTATTAAAAAAGGCTTACAAACATTTAATTTGGTAGTAAAAAATAAAATTGAATCATAAGGAGTTTAAACATATGTTGTTCTTCTTGTGATCTAATTGTTATTGTCTTATTTTTTTATTTTACCAAACTTGTAACTTAACAACTATTCACTTCCTTTATGAAACCATGCTCTCATCATATTGTAACTATTTCTATTTTTCAAACCATTCATTTATTTTGTTTCCTACGTGATCAACCTGACTTTAAAACACAATCCCACACCACCCATATTTTATTTAAAACTAAATATATACCTACTTCAAATCATTTTTTTGGACAAATCATTTCTTTAGAAAAAGAAAACAAAACAAACCAATTGAATTCGAGAACCCATATGATGAATCTAACTTTAAAACACAATCTCACACCACCCATATTTTATCTAAAACTTATATACCTACCTCCTTCAAATCTTTCCATTAGAGAAAAACAAAAAAAGATTCCGGTTGAAGGAGCAAGATGAAAGCGTTAGGTCAAATATGTTGTCCCCTTGGAAGCAATTGTAAAAGCAAAAGATGGTAGAAATAGTTGATCCACGTGATAATGTTGGGGGAATGTAGGGCACGCAAGTTGACTTTATCCCATTTCATGCCTAATAATATATTTACCGTTTTATTTTCCTTTAAAAATCTCATATCCCAATATGAAATAGCAAAGGCCGAGGTTTTGCAAAAGTGTAAATTATTATGCCCAAATTTGACCAAGTCCTTAATAATGAAGGAAGCTACTAAATTTGAAGCGTAGTAGAGTTACAAAAGGAGAAGTCAAGGCAAGGAGGATAAGGCGGAGGTTGTCACAATGTTGGTTGACATTAGGGTAAGGTGGTGGGGCCATGACTGAGAATTTCATGCATTGATTGGATTTGTCTCTTGCTCTTTGCATTGCAATTTGCAAACATTTTTTCGCCCTTTTAATTCCCATCCAAATCTTTCTCCAATTTGGCCTCCCTTCCCTTCTATTCTAATGGAATCCCCCATTTCCCTATCAATTTGGGAAGGCCCACTTCCCCTAATTGTGGCTCCATCTTATAAATCATTGGATGTGATTAGAGGGTGACTTCCTCTCCACACAACTATCATAACGTCTAATTCTACCCCATGTTTTAGGTTTACGTGGGGCTGCTTCTTTCTTCTACTTCTACTTGGAGATTTAGCTAGAGAAGACAATGGTCACATCATATAAGGACCAGGGATTAGACACCTCACACTCTCTCCTTTTACTTTACTTTAGAGGGAGTTGTATGGAGGGTTGAAAATATATAAATAGGTTAGAGAATTTTGTCCACTTATATATAAAATCTAGTTCTCTTGGATGATGGGAATTTTGTTGCCTTTTTTTTTCCCTTTCTATACCTATGGAATGATAAAAATAGCATGCCCATGTCTTTGAAATAAATATAATAATTAGTTTATAATGGTGTATAAAATTGATTTATAACATTTTATATGATGTGTTGCAAGAGTTTCGCCTTTGGTCTTCTTGTGTTGTGCAGTGCAGCGCTTGCGTTCGTGACATGGCTTAACCACCTCATGTGAATCTTGGATCTTGTATAAATTTGGTGGTTGTATCGGGCATTAATAGGGCGATCTTTTGGTGCAACGACAACCATTTGTGCAACATCATGACCGTTCTTATTATTAATTCTTAGATTTGTGTTTTTGATTTTCATATTTGTTTTTACTATTATGAATTAAGATATATTGGTGTAAACTTAATCCAAGTCATTTTTGTAGTTGCAAATTTAAACCTTTAATTTTTAAAATTCAAAATACAATTTTATTTGTTGTCAACCACTACACTAATTGTTGTGTGTCAACTTAACATGGATTTTGTTTGCTTGTGTGCTTCCTTATTATCGTTCACTCATTAAGAGTTGTGATGGAATGTGAGAACATCTAGATCTAAGAGCTAAAAGGAAAAAATCTACCTTTTCATTGTTTGTTTATCACATCATTATAGGATATTTGTCTGTTTGTCTACTATTCTCGGTTATTTTGCTTATAGTCATAAAATAATTCACTTGAGGATATGACCTAAGAGAACATGAACCTCATGGTTTAACAAATCGTCTAAAGATGATTTTAAAAATTGTAATTCAAAATCAAGTTAAGGTGTGCAAATTAAACCATACCCTATTCTATCACATCAAATCAAGTCCACGTAGAAGATCAAGTTCAAATTATTTGTATAAGGGTATGTTTCCCTCTACATCATGTACATTGTATGGGGTTTTTTTTTTTTTTACTTTAGGATTGGGGAATGGGAATTTCAACTCTTCTTGTTGGTTTTTTGTATTATAATTTGGTTGTCATGTGATGTTGTCTTAGAATTACTTATATTATCATAATATTTGGTTTTATTTTCTTCTTATAGATTTATGTATTTATCTATGAACTGTAGAATTGGGGGTCTTATAAAGTCAAGTCCTATAATAATTATAATTTTCATGGTATTTGGAGAGCCATACAACTCATATTTATCTAGATGGACAATGACAATGATCAAAGGCCACATTTAAATAGGATATAACATATTCACCATGCCAAGGCAATCACCAAGTGAAATATAAGAAACTTGGAGAGAATGATATGTGAGTATCAGAATCACTCCATATAGCTATTTGCTAGTTGTGATGCCCCACTCCACCTTTCTTTTCTCTAGTTTGATCCATGGATAGATAAACTTATATTATTCTATGATTCATTATGTATTTTGACTATATTATGTATCTATATATAGATTTTAGGTTGTATAGATGTGATAATATCATCTAAACCATGTGGCATGTATTTTACTATGTATGTATATGTATTCTCTAGACATAGCAATAGATTATTATGATTATCTCTTGCACTTAAAAAGTATGATACACAAATGATTGAGCGTAATTTGTGGCATTGAACATTAGTTAATCATGTGTGTTGATGTTCATTTTTCCTGATATGATTATGTTGTTATCCAATCATAATATGGTCAACTTTTGTGGTGATATCATGATTAGATATATACACAGAATAATTTAATATTTAAGGATTTTAGATGTATGTTATCTTGCTTGTACATACTAATGAGTGCAATAAATGTACAAATTACAAGTGCAATTAAAGAATAAAGAATTAAGGATAAGGGAATCCCCTAAACCACATTGCCACATCAATTTCACTTTATATTCCCAAATAATTATATCCTTATTCCTCAAAACCATTGCAAGAACTAGTTATATAATTGGTTGCTAGGTAAAGACTTGGAGGTCTATTTAGGTGTATACCATGTAACCCATATTTTAGGCTATCAATATGGAGGAAATCAAAAAGAAAAATAAGTGAATATTTAGAATTTACCTTTATGGCCCTTTTTAACAATTGTATGATACTAGAAAAGTGTTTCCCAAGGGAGGATGAATGGTGATTGTATGGGTCTTTAATTAGTTAAGTGGTCCTTTTAACCAAAGTTAACTCCCTAGGATCTTAGTAAACCCAAATGGGGATCATGCAAGGAAGGGAAGAAAAGGTACATAAGTAAGTGCATGGAGACAGGTGGCTAAAAAGTGGCCAAAACTCATTTTAAGCCATAAAATTTTCTTGTTATCTAAAAGCGAACACATAATGGATTGGTGATACTAGAGCTATAAGACACTTGCATTATATAAATGATTAATATTTACAAGTAAATTTGCACCATACAATGATGCTTGATGTAATGAAAATATAGCTTGATCATATTATAAAGTGATTATGCTTCCTAAATTCAAATTTGAAAGTACCATCTCTAAGGCTCAGATTTATAAGCATGAAGGTTGGACATTCATATTAGGCTCCTAGGTATTTGTTTTACACAAATAAATTAGCATTCCTCCTAATCAACTTAACATGTTTTAATATGTGATTCCATGAAATCATCACTGTAACATTAATTTAGTTCTTAGCTTTTTAATAAGTTAAATTATTCTATAGTTAGAATAAATTAAGATTTTATTCTTTATTTTCTTTTAATGATGTTTTTATATGTATTAAATACACGTAATATTTTTGCGTAATATTTTTGTATATGTGCTCAAATTTTGACCCTTTTAATCTTCACCATTAAAAAATATTTGTAGTTTAGAATTTAATATATTTGAAACACTATAATTCTTATTCTAATAAAATCTTTAACTTTGAGTATAGCATCTCAAATTACTCATTTAAGTTCAAATTTTGTCGATTTCAAGAAAAAAGTGGCAGCTTAAGGCCCATTTTGGCCTCTCATTTTTTTGCACTTACCCACACATTTCCCTCTTCTATTAGTCAAGAAGGGAGTTCCTTTAATATACATTGGAATTTTCTCTTTTGGTTTCTTATTGGGGAAGGAGATAGAAGATTAATAAGAAAGAGTAGATTTTTAGGTGGTTGAGTCAAGGTAGGTCCCCATGTCCATGCAATTTATAATTTTATTGTATTATTTCTTAAATTATGTTGCTAGTTTATGTAGATTTCCTTTCTCTTCCCTTTTGTTTGTTTAGTTAAATTAAGGTTGGTTTTTCTTATATTTTTCTTTGGGTTTGGTTGAGCCTTTGGGATGATTTAAAAAAACAAAATTAAGTCTTATTTTAGGGTAGCATGTTGTTCTCTAATGGTTCTTATCTTGCTTCTACTTTTATTGAGCTCTTCCCCTTTGATTTCGTATAGTTTTATTATTTTTGGAGAGGATGTGAAGGATTTGGAGCTTGTGGAGGTTGCTTGCTAATTCCTTGGGGCTAAACATCTTATTATACTTGGACTTT
Source organism: Sequoia sempervirens (assembly GCA_007258455.2). Lineage (NCBI taxonomy): Eukaryota > Viridiplantae > Streptophyta > Pinopsida > Cupressales > Cupressaceae > Sequoia > Sequoia sempervirens. The sequence goes on from VDFB02353493.1 coordinate 39,120,547, forward strand.
TGGAATAGTTGTTGGTCTATATGATAATGTTGGAGGACTAAGGTCTACAAAAATAAAGAATATTGAGATGTTTCTATAAAATATAAATTAAGTGACTATATATATCCTATAATTCTTTTGATGGTTGCACAAGTGGTAGACCCCTCATGTTTCTTCTTTGGGTAAATTTTATGTTATTGTTATAGTAGTTTTATCATTGCAAAATGGGTAAACCTCACATCAATTTGATGTGGCTTCATGTGTTACCTTAGGTATCATCCAAGTATGATCATTCTTAGACCCTTTGTGTAGACTATTGTTATAGGAAGATGGTTTCTTGGATTCCTTATTTATCATCATTTCTTGTAGTGTTTGGAAAAAGGGAAACACAAACTGTGCAATACCATTCCTATTCACATATACCAACGATGGAAATTTCATAGCAGTAAAACAATTAGAAAATCCACGGTTTCTCTAGAGCTACCATTCAAGAAAGAAGGCCAAAAACAATTGATTATGAAAAGAACTAACTTCCACTGGCTTCCCTTCCATGTGGAAAAACTCCCAATTGACCTCTCTTAGGCTGTGAATTCTCCAATTACACAAAGCAGAATGAAGGACCTTTCCAAAGAAAAATTCCTCCTTGTAGACATAGGCCGAATTCATGTCATGGATTTGATTTCTCCTAAATATTCCCTCTTGTCCAATTCACATTGTCTTCTCTTCCTTCAAGCTATACGCAACAACCTGCTTCTTTGTTGTGCTAAAAATTTCCCTCACATCCTCCCCTCAACGCCTCCCTTAACAAATTCCCCCAATCAGCCACGTTGAGAAGAAAGTGCATTTCAAAACTGAAAATGATAATTATCGATGCCTCTTTTCTCTCCTTCCTTTTTCCCCACGATACCATCTTCTTTTCAAACTGGAATATTATAACTATTTCTTACCTATTCTTCCTCCTACGTGGGCATATTGAGGTTGGATGAAAAATACTGAATTTACAAGTTCAAGCTCTTATACAGGTGTGTGGTGCATGGGTCTCTCATCACAAGCCAAAATTTAAGCAAACCAAAAACATCAAATAAAAAAAACCAAGCCAAAATTTGAAGCTCCTGCGTCAGACTCCCCAGGAGACAAAAGAAACATGTGCTCCCGCACATGAGGTCATCAACCTAAAATCATTTCTTTATTTTTTTATCTTTGGTGTCTTCCAACATTGCTCTGGAACAACTACCATTCGTTCAATATGTTTTCGTTTGTTTTCCTTTTCCTTACTGTATCTTCTTCGTCTTATTTCTTTTTCATCTACAAGCCTCCAAACTTCATCTCACATTCATATATATCCTTTTCATATTCATCTTTTAAACTCTTCTCATCAACAATGTCCTTCAAAGATTCAAAAGCATCATTACTAAAATCAACATAATCAACTTGCTTACCATCAAATTGCATCAACAAACCATCTTGAACTCCATCATTCACAACACAACCTTTATCAAAAGTTGCATATACAATTTCATTAATTTCCTCTTTTGCTGCAATAAATTCTTGATCATTAGTTGCAACCCTCCTCTTTGTATCTTTCACTATCTCAGTTGTATTTGTATCGTCATCAAAAAATTTCTCCATCCACTCTTGTTCTATCACTGAGAATTGTGCCCACAAATCTTTTGCACTCGTTGCACCTTCTTTGTCCTTCACCTCTACTGGATAATGTTGCTCACTTAGCAACTCGCTACTATGCAAACCTTTTCCATCATCTCTTTTCAAAGCATCCTGATTCTGCCCCCTCCTCTTCGTAACAATCATCTACACAGGCCACTTCAACTTATTTCTCAATGGCCATCCCCAATATTATTGGCTTCTTTCCTTGAGAATTCGCTTCACCAATAACTTACATCTCTCCAAATCTCTTCTCAACTCGGCCATTTCTCTTTCAAACTCTGAATCTTGTTTCTTCATATTGTCTTTCTTCTTGTTGCTTTCCCTCTTAGTATTATGTTGCATCTTCTAACCTTTCCTCTTTTTATCTACCTAATACCTCACCTAGGGCTTCCTTATTCTTGTCATTTGCCTAGTCTTTTGGCACCCAGGTTCCTTTCATTAACATGTCATTCTGCAACACATATCTGTCTAATAATCGATGGACGTAATGAACTCCTTCGTCACACCTTTCAGAGCTCTCCTAGATCTTTCTCGCTCTTATACCAAATTGATAGCACCCAATCTCACATGCGGTGCTCTAATACCATAATTAATGACAGATTGAAATATAATGCAACACACTTATACACAACTAGAAGGTAGGAATTTGAAAGCATTAATATGTTGCCCACAACATAAAAAGAATGTGTTGCCAAGACCCTTTCTTTTATTCACTCAAATATTCAAACATCCACTACAATAATGGAAAAGGGAAACAAAAACTGCACAATACTATTCCTATTCACATACACCAATGCTAGAAATTTCATAGCAACAAAACAATTAGAAAATCCACGGTTTCTCCAGAGCTACCATTCAAGAACAAAGGCCATAAATAATTGATTATGAAAAGAAGTGACTTCCACTGGCTTCCCTTCCAGGTTGAAAAACTCCCAATCGACCTCTCTTAAGTTGTGAATTCTCCAATTACACAAAGTAGAATGAAGAACCTTTCCAAAGAAAAATTCCTCCTTGCAAACATAGGCCAAATTCATGTCATGGATTTGATTTCTCCTTTATTCCCTCTTGTCTAGCTCACATTTTCTTCTCTTCCTTCAAGCTATGCATGCAATCTGCTTCTTTGTTGCCCTAAAAATTGTCCTCGCATCCTCCCCTTAGCGCCTCCCTTAACAAATTCCCCCAATCAGCCACGTTGAGAAGAAATTGCATTTCAAAACTGAAAATGACAATTATTGATGCCTCTTTTATCTCCTTCCTTTTTCCCCATGATACCATCTTCTTTTCAAACTGAAATATTATAACTATTTCTTACCTATTCTTCCTCCTACGTGGGCATATTGCGTTGGATAAAAATACTGAGTTTGCAAAGTTCAAGCTCTTATACAGATGTGTGGTTCATGGGTCCCTCATCACAAGCCAAAATTTAAGCAAACCAAAAACATCAAATAACAAATTTCAAGCCAAAATTTGAAGCTCTTATGTCAGACTCCCTGTTATGCCTTGCATAACCACCCCATTTTATTCTGGAACAGAATGGGTCCCCCTTCTCTTTTTGATTTCTTTGCCTTTGTTTTTGCTTTGCTTTTGGGGTTCTTCTGTTTCTCTGTGTTTTATCTTTTGTTCTATCTATTCTAAGTTTGGTTATGCCCCAGTTGGAATTCGGGTTTTCTCTTGAGTTCAGGATTTTCCACCCAATCTGGATTTTCCCGGATCTCACTCAAGCTCTGGCCAAACGTTGTTGTTCGAGGATTTTTGGTCTTCGCGGAAATCCACGTGGAGCGGATTCGCGGATTTCTTTCTTCTTCAAATTTTACAGAAATCTGTCATTCCCTATTTGTTCCGGGTTTGCCAGAATGTCTTCTCCTTCGCGGAAATCCGTCCCACGTGGATTTCCCCGAAATCTGGTGGAATGTGAAAAAGTATGGATTAGTAAGGCTAGTTAATAAATAATGGTGCATTTTACGATTAATTGATGTTATTTTGAGATCTCACATGTTGTTCCTTGATTGATAATGATCAGATTAAGTTTCTAATGGGTGTTTTCATGTTTATGTCGCTGGAATCCACCTAACTCAGAATTCTCCGAAATTCCTCCCTGGCCTAGATTCTGCGGGTCAACCTGAAACCCGAACTACTTGTATGATCATTTTGTTTGAAGATTTAATGGCACCTTACTGACATAGGATTAGTTTCAATGATGATTTGATTAATTAAATTCTGTCTGTATGATCTTTACTGTGGTTTTCTTTGTTGAATGCAGGATTAAATCTTACACTTAATGATATTTGCCGAGGCTCAGTTGGAAGGCATTCCTCAATACAATTGGTCATGAAAATTAGCTAAGGCAAAAGTCAGCAAGACTTTTCTAGAATCTTACCGACTGGTGGCTTGGCTTTGACCGTTTGAAATCCAAAGAATCGAAATACTCCCCATTATGGATCTTATCGGCATAAGATTATCATGGTCTCACCGACCCATGGTTCATTTTGTTCAAATCTGCATCTGTGTTGCCTATCGGCAAGACCTCGAGATTGTCACGGCAACTAGGAGCTCCACTTCGGCAAAAGGCTTGTCTTCAGAGTAATGTCATGGTGAGCTTTTCATGTCTTACCGATCGCCTCATGATTAAACACTTCGGCCAAACAAACAGTGTTCAGGATAGAGTCTTGGCGAAGGCCTAATGTCCCACCGACTAGCAAGAACAAACAAGTCCTTATGGCGAGAATTTATGTCTTCGGTGGAGAGTCTCCCCAAGTGCTATGTGTCTCGCTGACCTCCGATAAAGTGCTACATCTCAGTGAGAGACTTTTCTTCAGAGAGAAGTCCTGGCGACTATGAAAGGTCACACCGACACAGTGCAAAGGGGATTCCATCAGTGGTATTCGGCGAGATGATCAGTATGTCACAGTGACAATAGGATAACTAGTAAAGCTTTCGTTGGGATGTGAGGTATTTATAGGACATCTTCCCAACAAAGGGATGTTACAACAAAGCGCATGCAATGAAAGAATTCATGTCGGCACGACTACAGGGAGGTCTTGCCGACAATATCGCCCGCCAAAGGATCATGTCTTCGCCATAGGGTCTTGGCAAAGAGAGTCACATCAAAACAGAAAGGGTTGGGGCTCGAAGAGGTCGGGAAGACTCTGGGTGAATGAAAGACTTCGCTGTAAGGTCACGGCGACGAGTGATTGTCTCGCCGACGGCAAGGAGGTCTCAGTATCAGAAAAGAAATTCGGGGTAATGTCTCCCCGATCCTGATAGGTCTCCCCGATACAGAATGTGCTTGCAGAAAGGGGAGGGACTTCACCATGTGGTCTCATTGAGTTCATGCAGTCTTACCAATTGGAAAATGAGCTCGATATGACTTCTGAGGCCCGCTGAAACATCTCACCGATTGATCCCTGCTATGCCGATGCCTGTTGTAGGACGAAATCACATCAGGGAGACACCGATGGTGTCTCACCGACCTGCGATTTAGGTCAGAACACTCTTGACTGCTCGGGAATTCGGCGTGGTAGGTGACCAACCAATCACAAGGGGCTAAGAGGACTGACTGGCGACAGTTGACTAATTGACCGTCCCTGTGAAAGGAAGACTAACAAAAGGCAGATAAGATGGATTTCTTTTGAGATCCAAAGACAATAGATTGGCTTGGGCGATGGCGTGCAGATCTACAAGAGTCTCGACGGTGCTTCTAGAAGGTGGTCAACGCGCTGAAAAGGTCCTGAACACGAAGGAGGCCGAAGAATGAAGAAGCCATGACTCAGGGGGACAACTGTAGCGACTACTGGCAGAGGGTTAGATCAGTATTAATGGTGCCCTGGAGCATTCAAGGCAGATTTCAGAAGGAGTTCGAGTATGGACACGCAGATAGATGAGCTAATGTTGTAGATACAAAAGATCTAAGATCACCCCCAGAATAGCCTTCCAGAAGATGGACAACAGGGCTTCATATTGAATGTAGTTTTGACTCTTCTCAGAAAGATCTAAGAGCCGACTCTCCTGGCAGTGGATATTTTTGTAAACCCTAATACGAGAGGGGACAACACATTCTTGTTGTGACATTCTGTATATAAGGCATTCTTGCCTCTTTGTAAAGGTTAGAACGGGGAGAGTAAAAATTAGTTAGCACTTGTAGAGTTAGAACTGGTAGGATTAGAACGAATAGGAATAGAGGGGATAGAAGTCGATCCTAATTCTTTGTAATAGGAGCTTCTTTTGTCTTCCTGGGTAGGAATTAGATTTTGAATGGACTAATGTATCTTTCAGTTTTCCTAGTGTAAATGGAAACAATTTGGAGTCATATATTTTTTGTACACTGGTGATTGTGCCAGATTTGTAAATGTTGCTTATCTGTCTCACTGACAGTAGAAGCAACCAGATTTTAATCTACTTCATGTTGTGTTCTAGAATGGTGTTTGTCTTGAATTAATCATCTGATTTGTGAAGCTTTCAAGGAACGAGTTTGGTTTTTATGTTTTGTTTAAATGGTAACTTACAATCTGCTGTTGAAATCAACACTGTGAATGGGCGAAGCTGTGTGTTAGTCACAAGTTAATTTTGTTATGCAGTTTAGTTAGGAATTCCTTGGAAGGTGATAGGTCTAGTTAATTCAAATGAAGTATCATTCTTTTCTGTTCCAAAGCCATGATCTATCTTTTGTTGTTTCTTTAAAAACCCTGGTTAGAGTATATTTAAGTTTATGTCTACCCTCCCCCCCAAAACAATCCAAAAAGATCAACACTAGCAGGCCCCTTGAATATTACTGTTGCATTGACCACTGAGTAACATCAGCACAGTTGAGACCCAACTACAAAGACCTTGGGAGCTAAGGCATCCATGTGTTGCCTTTCTCTTTCAGGAGAAGCAGAATAGCAATATCCTGCTTGCATTGTTGTGGTGCCAAAATCACCATCAACACTCCCCAGGAGACAAAAGAAACATGTGCTCCCGCACATGAGGTCATCAACCTGAAATCATTTCTTTGTTTTTTTTCTTTCATGTCTTCCAACATCGCTCTAGAACAACTGCCATTCATTCAATATGTATTTGGGTGCCACATTTTTGGGTGGTTTTAGTTCATTGTTTAATAATTTCCATTTGTTGGTTTCATGTATTACTTTTTCTATTTATTGGGTGCTTGAGATGGAGGCTTTAATAGTTGTTTTGTAAGCATTGTTATGTTGCTATAATTACTCTAGAGTTATATGTTAGTGATACTCTTGTAAGGGAATATCCCTAAAATTGTATTGCAACCTTTATTATACAATTGGTTCATGTTTTAGAGTGTGAGGTTTTTTTCCAAAAGGGTTTCCCTCACATACACACGTTTTGTGGTATAATTTTTTTTATGCTTTATATGTGTTTCTTCTTTTTATAATTATAAAGATAGATAAAATTTGCATAATACTCTTCTCTAAGATTAGTTTAGGAAGAATTTTCATGTATCTTACTTCCTTTCATTTCATAGCTTCAAGATTTTTCCATTTTAGGATGAAATTATGGTTGTGCATACACCAATGCATTCATAATTATGTCTTAAGATTGTACAATCATATGGATGCTCATTAATGACTAAAATAATGCCACTTCAAATTCCTTTTAGATGTAAATAGTGTTTTCCTAGGTCCTACAAAGTTCCCAATGATCTTAGATCCTAATTTTGTTGCTTGACATAATATTTAACATGATTATAAATTACAAAATCTATTCTCTTGGGTTTTGATACACTTAAATAGTTTTAGGGTCTTCATATTCTACATTCTCCTACTTGGTCTTAAAATCTATGGCATTCCTATATATTTCTTTCTATAGTTTTATCATCTTATGACTTGTTGTTTCAAGCTCCTTTGATTGTTTTGGTCATGTATAATGCACAACTCCTTGATCTTGAAAATTTATGTGGGGTTTCCCATTGCTAATTGATTATTTTCTTAAAAGAGTTATTCTTCTTAAATAGAGGCAATTTTTTTCATCAATTTTAAAGGGTTCCATTCCCAGGCTTCCAAATTATATGGCATTATCTTTTTTCATTATAATCTATTTCTCTCTGTTCATGGTATTTATATGTAATTTTTACACATCTCTTTTGTATTGTCAAATTCTATATATCAATGTGTTCTTTACCACTCATATGTTTTATTGCATTTTCCTTCTTGGAAAATCAATACAAGCGATTTATTCATTAAACATTGTAATTTCTAATATTCTCTTTGGTATCATTGAATTATCTCTCTCCTCAAGTTCCTCTCCATACATGATATGATAATAATATCTTTGTAGGCCTAAAATAGTATTATTCATATACATTTAAACATTGTTGTTCTTTAACTATAAAGACAACTAGAATTAAGAGAACACATAAAATACCTTCTTTGTTTTGTTTGACTACTTTTGGAGGTTAAACAACCAAAATAAGGGCTTGGCCATTTTGGAAAGCTCCAATATTGTCACCTTATTTTCTCTAGTCTATCATGTAGGCAATTTTGTGAGTTCCATTCTTTAGATTTAGCTCTCCTTGATGGTTTCATATTACTTCCCTTTATATTTTATCATTTTAAATAGCTTATAATAATCTTCAAGTGTTTAGAACATTCTATTAAGATACTATTGTTTCCTTTTTATTTATGTATTGTTCTTCTAGTGTCCTTTGTTGTGATTTTATAGGTCTCTATTATATTATATTTTTTTGATTGAGCTAAATGTTTGCACGATCATACAAACTCTAATATAACCACATTTATGCCCTATTTTATGATTTTTTTCCAAGTTTTCTGATGTAAGAGCATCATTTTATCTTGTTCTAGTTTTTCCTTAAAATGTAGTGGTAGGTGTTTTGATCATATTTTAGGAGGTTTCTATTTAAGTTTGGACAAATAAGTAGTCATAAATTTCAAATTTTCATGTTTTTTACTCAACCCCAAGTACCTAATTAGGGGTTTGAATACTTAATTTGTAAACTTGGGTTTGCATGGGATGAGGTAGGTAGTAGTTAGGGATGATGTTGAACTTTTAAAAACATTGAAAAAGTAGTTTTATGTCATTTTGGAAAGAAAACAAATGAAGTTTTTTTTGTATGTAATATGCTGGCAAGGTGTTACTAGTGTTCTAGACCTCCATTTTTGCAAAATAAGTAAAATTTGAAGTTATTTATTTGATTTTCTTGTTGATTGAGTTGTTAAGGGTCTATATAGACCAAATGAATGTGGTTTGAGGTCTGGAAAGTGGATAGTAAATCATAAAACAATTGTTTTCACTTGTTGCCTTGCTAAAACCTTGCTTACATTTTTAAGGAAGAAGTTTGAATTTTGGGAGAAATATGCCTACCCAATCGATAAAATTTGGTTTGTAGGTGTATGGAAATATAATTCAATTGTTTAAATAATTTTTGTATCAATTTGGCATGTGTGAGGGAATTATTTAAAAAAACTCAATGTTAGAAACTTAGAGGGCTAATTAGGACTGGTAACAGTATGTTTTGAAGGGTTCTTGTTTCATTTTGGAGGATTCCATGGAAGGAGGAGTTGTATCTCCATAAAGGGTGTTTAAAAGTGTGTTTAAATTCCTAAGAAACTCCATAAAAATTATTGTCCCATTAGATATGTTTGAAAACATGGCTACTAGGAAGAGATAAATTATCAAACAAGTCACTAATCATTATACTTTTGCTGCAAATTTCTTTCCCTCTGCATTATTTTCATTCCTCATTGTGTAAATATAATTCTTGCTTTTGTATATCATTTCAATTTATAACTATCATTTGGTATTCTATAACAAGTTAGTATATCAAATTCTTGTTCCTCTTATTCAACTATGTTTTTTTTCCTTATAAACATTAAAAATAAAAAATAAATTAACAATAACACCTAGCATTAAATAGACATTACTTTTTGTATTCTTAAATCGGAAAGGAAAGTAACTTTATGTTGGTTTATTTAATGCACCTTTTTGTGATATAATTTAAGCTATTTTAGAATTAAATTAGTTTAAATTTTACTTCACATTTTTAGTGAACTTGATGTACCTAACACCTCTTCCTTCTTTTCTCAATTTCTAGTTTCCTCCAAGTTCTTGGTGGTTATTATGCTATTTTTGGTTCTTTTTAGTAATTCTTGCATTATCCATGTGCTTTCATCATCTCTCATATCCCTGTTTGTGATTTTGTATGTATTGTAATCCTCCTACTTATCAATTGATGAGCTAAAGGGGCTCTATTATGAATGGTTCATAAGGCACAACACTTGCTGAAGGTTTTGCAAATGGGGTAACAACTCAAGCGGGCTTAACCTTGGAGAAAACTCCCTGGTTAAGCAGCTTGAGCTGGCAGATCTTGGGATGGGTGACCTCCGACGACCAATGCTTCACCTCTGTGAGCATCACCTAGATGCAATGAGTGCTAAGTGGACCATTCGATATCATGAGAGATGGGTTCTTGTTGAACCACTACTCATGAAACATGGGTCAATGAGTTTGACTCGAAACTACACGGTTGAATCCTGATAGCAATATCATAATTTGACACGCTGTGGAAAAATACCTCCTACTTATCAAATATTACTCCTTTATTAATAATAAAATATTAAGCATCCAAATTTTATACCCTCAAACCCCTTGGATCTCTCACATGATGTCTATTCCTTCTCTCCTCTCTCTAATTACATAATGATTCTATTATTAAATTTGATCATATTTATTCATTGTATGGCTATTATACATCCACTACTAACTTATCTTCTAATTATTATTCTATTAGCGATGAAGCCCATCTCCTTTCTCTCTCATCTCATGATGTATCTTTCTCTCTTTTTTCTCCCTCTTTCTTTAAAGGATTTTTTTTTCACAAATAATTTAAAGCATGATGTCATTATTGATCATATTTTCAATATTGCATTGCCTACTCTTCATATGATTGATATCTCTATTTATGATAATATATTATTTGAAGTTGATTCTAGTCCTAAATTATATTAGTATTAAAGGATTTAGAAGATATTGCTTTGGCTCCTTCCCCTATACCTAGTAGCATAAAAATTTCTCTAGTTAATGTATATTTTATGATTAGATTTATTGCACGTTGTTGGACTTAATCATAAAGTTATCAATGTTAACCATTAGGGTGTGAGTTTCAATTTTTTTTTCAACTTTCATTGACTTTCTTTGTATGGAGATTTTTCCCCACCTCCACCTTCTTACCTAGTTATTACTATCCAACATTTTCTTAATGAACCTAAGAACTATCCCTTGTCGACTCATCTTGCTTCATCCTTTTCTTCCCCAATGGTTGTGCCTAAAGCTCCTTATTACCAAATTTCATGTATGGTATGGAATGCATACAACACTTGACAAAAATAACAAGTGATTGTTTCTCTTCCTGCATTTGATCATATTCTTAAATTAGCTCTCTATATTGCCTCTAAGAACACTAGATAATATAATCTTATAGAATAAATTTAGGCTATACAAGCTAAGAATTATCGTTAGGATCTTATTCAAAATTCACCCTCTTATCATGTGTTGATTTATAAATATTTACAAACTATCCATGTCCCCTTTGCTTATAAATCTATTGAAATAAGTGCTCTAATTGAGTGTATTTATAATCACACAATGGAGATTACTTTTCTTCCATCTAAACTTGATTCTTCTGAGGTCTAATATCAAAATATTCCTCTTCTAATCATGGTTGACATTAGTTTTATGGGAACCAAGTGTACATTAATGGATAGTCTAGTTCTAGACTTTTTATTTGTAGACTTGAATTACTAAGATGCATTCAAAATGATACTTCTAATCTTTCTCATACCAAAGTTTATATCAAAGGTTTTGATGAATTATTGGATAGTATTCCTTGGGTACTATTGAATTTCCTACCTTTTTAAGTCTTGTTAATCTCCCAATGTTAGTCCATGTTATGTTGGAAAAATGCAATATCTTAAGCATGAGAGTTGTGGATCAATGGTAGGCATTCATGACCTAGATATCATATGAATCACCTCAAGCTTGAGGGTTTTTATTTAATGAATCATAACTAATACACCATTAGTAGACATTTATGGTATAGATATAATTAGTCACAAGTATGAGTCAATTTAGTGACTCTAATAAATTTGACATCAATAAATCAATTTTTTTTTAAAAGTTATAATTAAAATAAAAGAATATTGTGTAGAAAGAAGTGCATCAAACTCTATAAAGGATATCCTTAAAAATAACTTGTTTAAAACAATAGAGGATGAAACCACCAAATTAGATCAAGTCATTATATGGACTAATCCCAAGACTAGGTCACACATATAATTTTGTCTTATGATCTTGTTCTCTATTTTGGCACTAGATCTTCATTTCCAATCTTCTTTCACTATGCACCAATTGAGTAAATGGGTCAAAATAATTCTAATAGACTAAATATTATTGGTTGCAAGTTTGAGTCACACTCACAACTCCCCTCAAAATTGATATTACTAAACCAAACCTTGTTAAAAAAACTACCCTTATTATGTCGATGTCATAACTACAATGATGACAAGATGGATTGTAATGGAGTGAGGGAAAAAAATTCCTTGACATAAATTTGATGGAACATTTACATGTCAAAAATTCATTACGTCGAATTGTGAATATTTCTATATAAAAACCTAATAAACTAGCACATATATCTTAAATTCATAATCTAAAAGATACATCAATCTTATGGTGCCTATCTAACCTACATCACAAATTTAATATGCGCTTCAAAATACATCAATCCTAAAGTACCTATCTATCTTACACCATAATTCAAATAGAAATACCTTAAAATTAATTGGTTAGTTTAAATAAAAAATACATAAAGGGGGATTTTAATGTAGAATGAAGTTTTTATTGTAGAAACATTATTTTAAGAAATTATCAAAAGAATCAATAATTGAAAATATATTCTTGAAGTGCCTAAGTTTTACGAGTGAAATGCCTTCTAAACATCCTTTTTTTGTTCTTGCTTGCAATTATTATCTATATGAAACTATCTGCAAGACACATTCAACACATATAATGAGAGGAATTCTCTATGTAGAATGAAATTTTATCATAGTATTGTACTATAATATTAAATAAAATTTTATTGCAAAAGAAAAATACTAGTTGTTAGATAAGATATGAGAGAAATTACATGAGAAAAGGAAATAAAATAAATATTTTGAGCCAAAATATGTGTCATCATCAAAATACATATCTAGATATATTTAACATGAAGCTCAAAGTTATATAACACAAAATATAACATGAAGCAAGGATGCCTTACATGCATTAAAATGGAATATGTTTAATGTATATGTGAGAAATTGATAATTTTCATTGTGTTTTAATTATTATCCATAACACATTAATTAGGCACATTTAACTTTTCGATATTGTAAACAATAGATTCTCATGAGTAACTCAATTCCATCCCTCAATATTTGCTAAATAATTAAAATACAATTAAAGATATTTTTCATTATTTATTACTTCCCTTAATTTTATTTTCATGAAATGGTCCTTCATTATTGTACTTGTGTGTGAATATTTTTTAAAATTGAGCTATTAGATTGGTTGTGGTGTATGTCTACACACTAGTCTTCGATGCTTTGATGGAAAATTCATCACATTTCTCTAGTGTAAGGATGACTATTGTTTCGTTAGAAAATAAGATCCTAGGTCTAATGGGTAGATCACTAAATTAAACCTTTTCCAAGAACATGTGTGGAATCTAGATCAACAAGGATATGAGATTGACTTACAACCTAAAAGGTGAATCAATCAACCCCAGATCTAGATTCTTTTGTTGGGGATTTTGGATTGGGCTTAATGGATTGGAATATTGATTTTTGATATGATGCAATGATGTAACTATGTAAACTATGAGAATGCAACACATTCTGTTATGAATTATGACAAACTAAAAATAGACAAACAAAATCAGAGTATACAAATATAAAAGGCAAACACAGAAGAACCTAGAGTTCAAATTTGGGTTAAATCTGGCTGGTCTAGGGTGAAAGGACACCCTAGACTAAGGACATAGTTCCTGAAACTGATTTCACAAGCTTGAGGTCCACGGTTTGTAGCTTTTGTCTTCCAAGTTTGGTTGTCAAAACTTCATTTATTGATAAGAAAATGTAGATTTCATAATTTTTCCACTTGTAGGGTTTTGATGCATGAATGAGAAAATTGCCTTCAATCTTCCTCCAATTCACTTTAGATCTGTAACATGCACACATGAAGAGAGGGGAACGATTGTGCCATGTAGGGGCTTTCCTTAGTCAAATCCCGTGTTGGTATTTCTACCTCCACAGTGACAAAATTGATGAATAAAGAGAGCTTATCCTTTTGAGGGATAAAGGCTAAATGAGAAACAACTAATTTGAATTGACACTTTGCTGCAACTCACCACTCAGATTTGATCTCCTTGATGGATTAAAGTCACACTCATCACCTTCAAGCATCAATTGTTGCTTGACTTGATTTTATTTGAAGACCTACAAGTGTTAGTGCTAAAAATGAAATGCATGCAAAAAATGGACAAAATCACATGATGCTTGAATGATAAGATTCTATAATAATCCTCAATTCTACTCTTGATTGCTCTTGGACTAATTTTTGAAGTATATTAATTGCTAGTGAATTCCCTTCTTTTTCTCCATATAGCAAAATTGTGAAAACATTATGTATTTATATGTAATTAACCTAATTTCCCCAAAATTAAATCTTGATAGTTGACAATTAAAATTTGAATTTCAAATAATAAATTATCAACACCGACATATTTAAATTTGGAGCCAAAATAGGTAGTTTAGGGCACAGGGCACCCTAGACTAGATTCTCGCTTTTCAGGGGTCCAAAGTGTCAAGGGAAAAATATTAAATGCCTACTTTGATTTCCCATGTTTGGTTTTTTGATAAATGTTTTAAAATGAGCAATTACATGTATAATTAGGAAATTAGGTGCATAATTGGGTCTAGGATATAGAGGGAGCAAAAACCTAGGTTAAAATTGTCAAGGGTGACAATTTTCAACGCTACGACTACAAAATTAATAAATGTAACAACTCTTGTTGTAAGTATTTGGATTAAGAAGATTTTTAAGATGTTTGAGTATAATATTAATCTTATTTTCAGGTATGAATTACATGGGTATTATTTTTCTTTTATATATATTTTTTTGTAATTTTATTTGAGGTACCCTTATGATATGGAAGAAATACCCTTGAAAGAATTTGAGCATCATATTAAGCTTGGTTTGAACCTAAATCCCTCTCAACCCTAAATTCAAACAATCACCCTATCCGTGACAAACTTTAGAAAGAAAATAACTATTACAAATCTAAGCACTAAATTATATGAGTTATGCATGAGATATGATCGATGGATACTCTATTAAAATATTAGAAAATATAAATTAAAAGATATGTGACCTGAATTATAGAAGATAAAACATGTTTCCTCTTAATTTGTCCATTGTGTACTTATATTAGACCTAATACATAAAAAAATACTATGGTCAATCTAAAAAGATTCCAAATAAAAATATTATTTAAAAATTTATACATTAATTTAAAAATAATTGTCTAAACAATTAAATACATGAATTTGATAGGTCCTAAAAATTTGACTTACATGCTTATAAAAGTGATCTCTATAATTATGTTTATATTTATAATTAGTATTAATCCATTAATATGTTTATGATTTGTTATCTTCATATTCGAGGAAATTTGTAATCAAACAATCCTGCAAGGATGTGAAGGATAAAGAGACAATGAAGGTGGATTTAACAATAAGGACAATCCTTAGGATATTTTTACATGGAGGTTATAAATGAATTAGATTATCTACTTATTTTGATAAGTACTAACAAACAATCCAATTACTTACATTCAACACAATATTATTATATAATTGAGAGACTTGAGAGTGTGATATTGAACACCTAATATGTGAATTAATAAATATCACGTAGACGACAAGTCACATTCATAAGCTGCATAAGCCCTAAGAGACATGACATGGAAACTAATAATATTATTTTTGTTTTTTTTTATACTGAATTAGAGAGGGAGCTTTCATCCATTAGTAATTGATTAATACCACATATTTAATTGTCTGTTATGCTAGTCTAGAAGAAATAAAATATACTTAAACATTAGAGAATACATACCCATGCCTTCAAATTTATACCGTTTTATAAAAATGCTTCTTTTTTATACATAAAAAATAGAATACATATCATTGAAAGCTAATATAACATTAGACATTACATATCCACTTATAAATTAGTACAACTTTTTACAAAAGTGTATCTTTCTTCTAAGTTAAAAAAACAAAAATTATCATACAAATATTAAATCAACCAAATGCATAAAATGAAAATTACAAATCCCCTTCCCAAGTAAAACAAATTATCTTAATTAGAAAAGTGGTTTAATCCAGTAGGCATCAATAACCAAGATACCATATAAATCACCCCAAGCTTGGGGGTTTTTGGTTCAATGGCAAGTATTGATAATCTAACATTGATGGTCTAGACATAACTAGTTACATGTACGAGTAGAATTAGTGACTCTAATAAATTTGACATCAATAACTCAAAACTTACATTAAAAAATATCTTAATAGAGAAAAACACACCAAACTCTATAAAAGATATCCTTAAAAATAAAATGTTTAAAGCAAGAGAGGATGGACCCTATTAATTATAGGTCACATGTGTGGAGTTGGCCCAAGAATAGGTCATAGGTACAATTCCATCTCATGATATATTTTTTCTTAGGATCTTGTTCTCTATTTCAGTACTAGATCTCCATTTTCAATATTCTTTCACCAATTATCAATCATCAGTACTAGATCTCCATTTTCAATATTCTTTCACCAATTATCAATCATCACACAGGTCAAAATCATTCTATGAACTAGATATTATTGGTCACAAGCTTGAGTCACACTTGCAACTACCCCTAAATCAACAATTTTAACCCAAACTTTGTTTAAAAAAATTATCCTTACAATGCCCATAGGACAACAAGGGGAGATTTAATGGAGTGCCAAGGTAATGACAACCCCGACATAAATTTGATGGTCATTTACATATCAAACATTTATTATGCTTCATTGTATATATATTTATATATAAACCTAATAAACTAGCATATATATTTGAATGATTGCTTTGGTATCAATTGTATATTTTTTGTATCAAATGTTTTCAATACTACATAGACTATGAAAAACTTATGCCAACTATAACATATACACATATATATCTAAAAAGACGCACATATCACTTTCAAGACGCCTATATGAAAAGACATCAATCCTCAAACATCTATCTAACTTAGACCACAAATGGAATAAAAAAACCAAAATAAAAAATAACTTTTTGGAAGAAGATGCAACTAACAAATAAACCCATAAAAACACACCCTAACAAACTCGTTAATGATGCATGGAGCTTCTGAATCGAGTAACATGCCTAGCGCACCTAGATTTTGTCACGGGAATCCCCAACTGTAACGAACCCAGGTTTCCATTCCTTTCTTTACGCTCCGTAGGGCATCGTCCATGACTATAACTTGAGTTGAGTTGCCCCTTTGCCCTCCCAAGGGAGAAAAGTGGTCAAAGGAGTAGAAAAGTCCCCACAAGTAGTTGTCTTTAATGTGATGTGGGACTGGGGGGACACAAGACAATGCATGCACAGAGTAACCAGGAGGAGGCCTAGTTGGTAGATAACATAGCAAAACTCCATGGAGATAGGCAACCTACCAGTCTGTGCTGGACAAAGATGGGGACACAAAAGTACAAAGAAAACCAGCACCAAGATTCCACATTAGCAGACCACAAGGTAAGGAGGAGAGGGAGGGAGAGAGAGGGGATGTGGGGTAATGTGGGTCCCACAGCACCAGGGTAGGGGGCCCACCAGGGTTTATATTTTCTTTCCCTAACTTTATCGGGGACAGCGAAAAAAAAACATTTTTTTTGATTCCGTGGTGAAAAATGAAAATTGACAGGCACCTTGCCGGAATTTGATGGGCGAACAGGGCTGCCTGCCGCACGGTCGACAAGCAGATTCTGCGTTCATAAGATAACGGAAAAGAAGGCTTTATTTTGTTTGCTCTTTTTATTCCTGTGTCTGTCGTTCGAGGCGCCGTCATTTAACGGCGCCGGCTGCTGCTACAGGAGGGTTGTGTACTCGACGGCATTTAATGTTAGCCGCCTCGCCTGCCGGCCGGCCGCAGTTCACCGAATTATACGGCAGATACGCGCCGGGATACTCGCTTCTCCGGCAAGGAGGAGGATTCCTTGACCAGGTCGTGTAGTTAGGATTAGACTCAACCTGGGGTTGGGAGAGGCGTTTTTAATGTTTTTATATACGAGGGTGGGGATGAAATAAGCTCTTCTTGCTCGCTCTGTGTGTGAAGAAATCGGAAGAGACCGGTCAAAAGCTGTGTTGGGGTCGTGGAATTTCTTATACTGAAAGAATTAGTGGTGCTTTGATTTCTTTTGGTCGCCTCCTTTTCTCGTTTGGGTAGTGATTTTGATGTGTGTGGTTGGTGTGGTGGGGCGTGTGGAGTTTACGAAGGCAGAGAACGTGAAGTGGCGGGGCGTGATTTGTTTTCGTTACAGGCGTGCTTTAGTGTCGTGTGCTGAAAATCCAATTCATGTTTGTAGCGCTGCTGGACATTTAGATTGATATATGGGGTAGTTTTATAGAGAATAGAGCTGTGTGGCATTGTTGGGCTTGCTTGGTTTCTGTTTTTTCTGCCGGGTAATCAGTTACAGTGAAAAAATAAAGCAAAAAAGAAAAACGCATTTGGAAGAAGAATGTCAGGTTACAGAGAGAACAATTTCAGGAGCCCCATGGCTAATTTTCCGTCTGATGGAGTTAGTACGGGAACTGGTAAGTCATTTGGGCTTCTTTCCCCTCTTCTTTTGCGTTTTTGGATGACCCCCGAAAGTACCCATTTTGGCATATAACTGATCTGCTTGTTTCTTTGATGGGTTGGACTTGATTTGGTGTAGGGAGCGACGATGGGGGGCTTTACGAGGAGCTGTGGCATGCCTGTGCTGGTCCTCTTGTGACTGTACCTCGTGTTGGCGAAAGGGTTTACTACTTTCCTCAGGGTCATATGGAACAGGTATGTATGGAAAGGGGTTTATTTAGTCTTTTTGGTGCACACTAGGTTTCGCATCCCAGTAGGTGATTGGCTTCGTTGGCAGGTTGAAGCATCGACAAACCAGGGTGCCGATCTTCAGATGCCCCTGTACAATTTGCCGTCCAAGATCCTTTGCCGTGTCATTAATGTGCTATTAAAGGTATGGTGAACTTATCCTGTTAAGTAATCTTGCACAGATATGGCAAAACCCAATTTATGCGTTTATGTTCTCAAACCAACATAATCGTTGATATGAGAGCTTGCTTACATTCCTGGCTCCGGTTAACATGTTTATTCTGTATTTTTATAAATTTCTTGGAAATTTCTTTTGTGTTTTGCTTTGTGGGTGTTGCCAGAATGGCTGCTTGCACTCGTAGCTCTGTCTTACGGTCGTGTGTTTTAACTGATTTTTTTTGTTGTTGTTGTGGGTGGGTCTTTGATAGGCCGAGCAGGAGACAGATGAAGTTTATGCACAAATTACTTTGGTCCCAGAACTAGAGGTAATGTATGCATATAATTTTTGAAAGTGGGTCATCCGTAGATTTACGAGATCCCTAACAGATGTACTAATAGTATTGTGGGTTTCATTTATTGTAGCAGATTGAGGCTTGTAGCGATGCGAGTCCGCCCAATCCACCTCCAAAGAGGAATGTGCATTCGTTTTGCAAGACGCTTACTGCCTCCGATACCAGCACTCACGGAGGCTTCTCTGTTCTCAGAAGGCACGCTGATGAATGCCTTCCACCTCTGGTTAGTTATCCAACTCAAAAACAGATAGTTTCTTCAAAGGGGTTTCTTGTGGTTTTAAATCTAAATTTTATTTATCAAATATGCAGAATATGAGTCAGCAGCCTCCCACCCAAGAGTTGGTGGCTAAAGATCTACATGGGATCGACTGGCGTTTTAGACATATTTTTCGAGGTGGGTATCATTTTTTTACTTTATATCGTAGGGTCTCTGCTCTCTGTAGGCTCTTCTGGAATAACAACTTTTTAGACATTAATTCCTGTATATCTTCACATAGGTGTGATTTTTAATTAGTATACCTTATATTTAGTGCATGATACATGATTCTGATACTAAGGGGTCATAAATCACTAACAATTTTGGTATCCAGAGGTAAATTGCCATTTTCCTGGTGTGTTAGAACTTCAGAAGCGTTTATTATGATTAGACTATTCTATATGTTAGTATTAAGGCTTTCGAGGTCTTAAGTCCGCTTCAAATCAGGATTGTTATTTCTTCTGATCTGAAATCTTGTAAATGCATATTAAGGCACTTGGGTGTTATCATGATATGGGCCACTAACATTAGTTTTGTCACCTGCTGTGATATTTTTAGGTAAGTTGGTCTAAATCTATGAGCTAGGCATCTTAATGAATATCATAGTTTGTTTTAAAGAGTTTTCATGCACTGTATGCTTAGACTGACTGAATTTGCAATATTCTATATGCCGTTGAGATTATATGAAACTAAGTGAAGAATCGCTATATGGGTTGAAATTGACAGGTCAGCCTCGACGACACTTGCTAACAACAGGCTGGAGTGTCTTTGTTAGTTCTAAAAGACTGGTGGCTGGAGATGCTTTCATATTTTTAAGGTTAGATAACTCACTTATTCTTAACATTTTTGATATGTTCATATATGCCTGGTCTTTGTGGTTCCAGTTTTAGTTGTCAGGCGGGAATACTGCTTATGGACATGGTAGATCTATTATGAAGAATTTTAATACTTTTAAAAACTGATTACTCTTGATATTGCTGATCTCAGGGGTGGGGGTGAGAATGGAGAATTAAGGGTAGGGGTAAGACGGGTCATGAGGCAGCAGAGCAATATGCCATCTTCAGTCATATCTAGCCACAGCATGCATCTTGGCGTCATTGCTACAGCATCTCATGCTGTTGCAACACATACCATGTTTACTGTTTATTACAAGCCAAGGTGTGTGAGCCTTGCCCATTCCTCCTTAAATCTTTACTACTACATGTTCATTCTCAATCCTTAATAATCTGGTGTTATTTATGGTCTTCTTTCAGCTTGTAATCTGATATGATTTATTTCACAATAATTGTTGTACTGATTTGTTTTAAGATCTTATTTTCTTCTCAAGAGAGAGGTGCATGTATTTTATCGCATTGCTTCTTGGATTTTGAATCTCGTGTTTATTATGGTATGCAGAACAAGCCAGTCTGAGTTTATTATTCCTTATGATAAATATATGGAGGCCATGAATAGCAACCTTTCAGTTGGCATGCGATTCAAGATGAGATTTGAAGGGGAGGAGGCCCCAGAGCGAAGGTATTGTTATGTTTCACTTGTTGGATTATAAGGATCTGTTTCTGGCTAGAAGGATTAAATTTCGAGGACTACTATTTTCATTCCTGAATGAATGGAATGGAATGGAATGGAATGGAATGGAATGGAATGGAACTTCAGCCCGCCATGCCGTTTTCTTTACCAAAGTGTTCATCATACCGCTTGCCGTACGTCAACGTAAAAGCTAGTTTCTTTAGATCTTTTGTAATCTAATCGCTAGCTGGACATCGTTAGGTGCAATGGGATGAAACTTCTGCGGTTCCTCGGCCAGAGAGAGTCTCGCCCTGGGAAATAGAACCATTTGTAGCACCTGTGGCAGTGAACCCTCAACCAGTACCCACAAGAAAGCGTCCACGAACGAATGTTTTGCCTTCGCCTGCAGACTTGTCAATGCTTGGTATTGTTTTCAATAGTGTTTTACCTATATGCATAGCTAGTTACATTTGATAAGACAGAAAGAGTCTTAACTGTTATTGTTTGGGATCTGTAGGCTCTTGCAAAACTTCTGTGGACTCATCAACAGTACTCCGGTATCCTCGAGGATTGCAATGCCAAGACCCAAAGGCCATGGGCGAGACAGAGGTGGAAAGCTCTCAGAAGTGGGGGGGTGTTCCAAAACTGAGTGATGGCTTGATAGATGGTGGGAATGCTGGCTCCCAGAAATTGCCTGGATCTCAAAACTGGATGGCATCATTACACAAACATGAATCACCATTTCCCGACTCTTTTTATGGACTTAAAGGTACCAGTGATGTGTCGTTTTCAAATCAAAATGTTGAAAATATCCATCATAGTATTCCTTTGAGAATATTCCAGGGTCATGAAAATGGAACGTTGGATCCGTCTGCAATAAAATTACAGTTATCAACCACATGGCCAATTGCCTTTTCCAATGATATACAGGGGTTGAGTGAGTCAGATTTAAAACATACTGGTACATATTTGAGTTCATCCAACAAACCTTGTGGATCTGGGATATATGATGTCTTGAATGGCAGCACTTCACATAATTCTAATTTTGGTGTTGGAGAGTCACCGGGGAACTGGTTTATGCCTTTAATTCCTCAATCACAAGCAGAAGGTTCAGGGGAACCAATGTCAGGGAGCATAAGTAAAGGTATAGCAGGAAATATACAGCCCACTAAACTTACATCACAATCTGGCCTTACTAATCGGGAACAGCCGAAAGATAAGAGAGGAGAGCCTGTGAGCAATTACAAATTGTTTGGTTTTCAGTTGATCGACAATACCATAGTGGATGAGATGAACCCATCAGCCATCGCATCTATTGTGGATGATATGCAGACTGCGAATGTCTCAACAGCAAAACAGAC
>VDFB02353493.1:39143107-39623944 GCA_007258455.2 Sequoia sempervirens
TTTAGGTTTTTTGCCACTCTAAACGCAACGGTGAGGTATGTTTCTGCTCAAAATGCTCTGAAAAATTGAGCACCCCCTCGATCTGGCAAAAAAGCCCTTTCTTCAAACCCTCACAGATCTGACAAACGAAAGCCAAATTTGACGAAACAAAGGTCAATCTTGACTGATCTGGTAGCTCTGGATTATATTGAAAGGTCTTATTTGACCTTGGATGCACCACAAAACTCCCACCTTCAAAATTTGTAAATAAAAGCAAAGAGGATTCAAATCTGAAGCCTGCAACCCTTGTTGAAGAACAAAACCTCATAAATCGAGAAGGGGTTCGCTGAATCCACGCTTTGATACCATGTTAGAATTGTGAAACAAGCACAAAACCATGAGCCACAAGATCAAACAACAAACAAATACACCTTCCACACAAGAGATTTGCAAAACGATATGTGCAATATTCTTCAACAAGAAAAAGATACAAAAGAGAGAAAACTTTCAAGAAGATATGAAAGCTATAGATATCCTCCCATTAATAATTACATTGAGATCAATCATTATAAAAGGAGATCAAGAAACCCTAAAGTAAAAACCTAAAAGGGAAACCCTAGTGTGTACACTTAATAATTAATAATTAATTAATTATTAATGTGCCTAAGTTTAGCTTAAGTAACTAAAGTGTGACTTAATTAATTAACCAATATGATTAAATTAATTAAGTGAAACAACTTATTACTCTAGCAAATTTGAGAATCAAATGTTTGAGATATGATAGAGGTGGAGAATTCACTTCTAGCGAATTTAATACATTCTGTGAACAACATGGCATAAAAAGATAATTTTCTGCTCTAAGAACCCCTCAGCAGAATGGGGTAGTTGAGAGGAAAAAAAACTGCACTCGGCTGCTGTAGTTTGGAAGAACCAGCGATGAAAGAATCAAATGTACCATGTACTAGAGCAGACTTAATACACAGACCGTTGTTTAGTTCTTAATAGAGCTTTATTTATGCACAGCAAGACTCCATTTTGATTTATGACCAGTAAGACTTACCTGTAGCACTAGCGTATTTGGAAGCAGATGAACTGCATTATGCAATCTTGGGAATTTTTACGCTAGATGTGATGAAGGAATTTTTCTTGGGTACTCTACTATGAGCAAAGCATATAGATGCTTCAATAAAAGATTGAGGAAGATTGTTGAAAGTACTAATGTGAAAGTTGATGAAGACATGCACAGACCTATTGAGATAAGTGAAGTTGAACCTAATGATCCTATCCGGCACCCTAAGAGAATAAGGAGAAGGAAGAAGAAGGTTAAAACCCAAACCTATTAAGACTCCTAAGTATGTAGTCCGGAGGACAACAATTGGAGATATGATGAAGGTAGAAGACAAGAAGCAAAGTGAAGAAATTCTCAGGAAAATATGTGTTTACTCTAAAATTGAGCCTAAGTCCGGAGTAAATGAAGATGAGAGTTTGGATGAAAAGCCAGAAAGAAGAGTTGTAGAAATAGATACAGAATCCGCATAACGAAGTTCCAGAATTTTGAATAAGAATGTAATTGAAGTCCAAAATGCAGTGTTTTGGAATACTGCTGATTGAAAAAATGGTGAAGTTTATATGAATAAAGCAAGACTTGTATGCAAGGATAATTGGTTAAGCGAAATGGACTTGAAGCTAAGAATTTTCCCTATGGCTAGAATGGCTATTAGAAATTGCTTGAATTTTCTACTCCACAAGGATTTCAAGCATATTAGATGGCGTCGCTTCACATTTCAATGGTGAATTGGAGGAAGAAGTATACATGGAACAACCTAGTGATTTTGAAGATTCCTAGTGTCGAATATGTACAGTATGAGCTAGGAGGATTCAATAACACATCTCACAAACCTTCAATAATAATCAAAAACAATCTTTGTATAACACATGCTATTAGGCATTGTATATCACATTGGAAACATAACTATGGCAGCCTACAATTTAGTGTAATGAACAGTCATTAATAACTTCTACAAAACAAATAATGAAGCCAATCGCTCTGGTGATATTGAATAAAACATAGTTATATAATTTTTCTCAAATTTTTATCAAGATCCAACAATGGAAATGAAAGTTGTATTTTTCCCAAAACTGCAAACCCTAGGTAGGGTTCAGACCTACCCTCACAAAAATGGTCATAACTTATTCAAATCTTAATGAAATTTAATGAGACTTGAAGCAAATGAAATTAGATTCATATGGAAACAAAATAAAATTGGTTTTAGATCCAAAATATAGACTTTACAATCCATACCATCACACTTTTCAGACTGTAAATTCTGCACAATATTGTTAGAATAGGAAGTCTCACCATAATAGTCATATCTTCCACAAAACTCAATAAAATTCAATGAGACAAAAAGAATTGGGAACTAGAAACAGATATTTTTCCATAAATATATGATACTCCATTATTTGAGTCCATACCAGGCCATAAAAATCACAACTTCAGCCCGGAAACAATGTGAAAATCAGAAAATGCACAAAATTTGAGGTTTCCATTCATCAAACTTCAAAAAACCTCTCCAACCCCCAATTCAAATTTTGGAGGGTTTATTTATACATTTTCAACCAAAACCAACTATTTTCAACCACCTTTTGATTAGTTTGTTGACAAAACACCTTAATGACATTTTTTAACAAGTTACTTGACAACTTTCTTGAGCAACTTTTACAATTTTTACAATATGGAACAACTTTAAATATTATTTGAAAAATGACTTAAAATATGACTTCCTAAGACTTAAAAACCTCTAAAATTGTTTTATAAACCTTATTATAATACCCAATACAAAAAATAAAGCAACTATTTACAAATGGCCTCATGGAGGCAAGAAATCAAATAGGTGCTCTTGCACCAGTTTGTAAGTTGAAGAAGGCATTGTATGGACTGAAGCAAGCTCCTAGAGCTTGGTATGCAAGATTGGATAGATACCTGACAAAGTAAGGTTTCAGCAAAGGCTCTGCTGACAACAATCTTTACTTCAAAGTGCAAGGTAACAAAATGTTGAGATTAGTATATGTTGATGATATCATCTTTGGTGGAAATGAAGGCATGTGTAAAATATTTGTAGAAGAAATGCAAAAATAATTTGAAATGTTCATGATTGGTGAGTTGAATTTCTTTCTTGGTCTTCAAGTAAATCAAATTGATAAAGGGATATTCATTTCACAATCTAAGTGCATGAAATATTTGTTGAAGAATTTTGGAATGGATGAATCCTAACTGGTTAGTACTCCTATGGTAACCAGATGCAAGCTAAGTAAAGATGATGAATCTACTAAAATTGATCAAAGCAAATATAGATCTATGATCAGTGGACTATTGTATCTTACTGATACCAAACTGGATATTATGCATGTAGTATGTCTAGTTGTCATATTTCAAGTAGATCCTAAAGAGGCACATATTATAGTTGTAAAGAGGATATTTATATATCTTAAAGGTACACCAGATTATGGATTATGGTATCCTAATGTTCTTGATTTCAGCTTGAGGGCTTATACCAATGCAAATTGGGCTAGTTGTGTGGATGACCAAAAGAGTACTAGTGGAGATGCTTTCTTTCTTGGTGAAAGATTGGTTTTTTGTTTGAGTAAGAAACAAAACTCAGTTTCTTTATCCACTACAAAGGAAAAATAAATTGCTACAACATCTTGTTGCACATAGGTTTTGTGGATGAAGCAAACTTTGAAAGACTCTGCAAAAAGGGGGAGATTATTGCAATTATGGTGATGTTGTCATTAATGTTTCCATTGATGTCAACATAGTTTAGTATGTTACAAATTGTGCATTTATAGTTGAGATGTTGTTGAGATGTTGTGAGTACATGGAGGTATCTTTATGATGTTGCAAATGTGTTGAATTGATGAGTTTCTAAGTTTTTTTGAGAAAATTAATAAAGAGAGAAGTCAAAGTTATGAATGCATTCAGAATGTGCTATGTGTTTCTCTTGTGTTGATCTTATACTTGTATAGATCTGAAGGTTTTCTAATGGTGATCTAGTGATGATATCGCCTATGTTGTAGCTTCAGGTTTGATGGGATGTGAAAGTAACATTCACTGGTGTGTGAACTGTTCTGGCAGAGTTGGTCTTATGTGGATTGGGAGAAATGTTTCTGCTTCGTAGTCCTCTGTTGTTCTGTTTTAGATCTTGTGGATTTGGAACATGTCTCATAATGGTGTTCTTTGGGTACTGGCAAATAATTTTGTAGTTTGGTGATCTGAAAGTCAAGTTTTAGAATTGTTGTATGTGAGTGTACAGTCTAGATGGACTGATGGAAGGAGTTCGGCATTTGAAGATTGTTGCACTTGTTGCAGATGTATCTAAAGGAATCTGAGATGTGTTCTCATGCATAATGAAGCATGTTGTGTCATATGTGTGCTATCTTCTTGTTGGGAAATGTGTACATCAATGTTCATTTATGTTTTCATTAGGTTTGGTTGACCTAGTGTTTACACTTCATATGAAGAATAAAATCTAATTAAGGAAGCATGTGTTTGATCTAAGATATTATCTTTTGGTCTTGGATAAAAAATTTATTGGTCCACTCTCATTCTTTTCCACCATGGGAATGTTGAGTTGTCGACCTAATTTGAATTTATGAAATGAGGCATATGTGGCCGACCTTGGAGAAAGTTTCTAAGGTTGAAGATGGTATAAATGCAAGTTGAATTGGGAAGAATTGGATGGTGATACAAAGTCAAAAAGTAAGCCACAAATCAAAAGAGTAGGAGTGTGTGAAAGTGAGTTGAGGCATTAGTACTTCATTGTGTTAGATTCTTGAAAGCAGTGAGCTGAAGGTTTCTGCAATCCTTTAATCAAGGTTGCGAATGTGTGTAAATTGTTGTGGTAGATCTTTTGTTCTATTTTGTATCAATAGGTAGTGAGCCTCCCTGCTAGATAGTGAGTCCTTTATATAGGAAATGAGCCTTTGTATTTGGACAGTGAGTCCTCTTCTGGGTAGTGAACCCTTGGCAGTGAGCCTCTGTATTCAATTTTGTAATCTCTTTTTATTGTGAGTTAATCCTCACCATGGCTTTTCCCTTATTGGGTTTTCCACGTAAAAATTTGGTGTTCATTGAGTTGATTTTACTTTTTTTAATTTGTGTTTCATGTTCATACTTAATAAAAAAATAGTGTGGTTGTGGAATTGATAAGTGTTGAAGTTTTAAGTTTGAATTTTTGTGACAGCTGATTCATCCCCCCCCCCTCAGTTGTCCTATGCCTTTTAACAAAAGGAACCTATGATGAGGAAAAATGTTGAAAAGATGATAGATGTTTATGCACAGGAGTTGGGTATGTCAAAAGAAAAGGTGGAGTATACAACAACAAGATCTAGAGCAAATAAGAGTGCAGTTGAAGCATCAGGGAGCACTTGAAGATCAAGAAGAATATCTACCACTCCTCCTTCTGAACAAAAATCCTTCGTGGCTTTACCATCTACTATAGAGAAAAGAAAATCTATTGTTAATCCTTTAGTAAGGGAGAAATCCCCTCTAGTGGTACATTCCACCAGGGTAGAAATGAAGAAGACCACCACCACAACACCCCCTATTGCCCCTACAAGAAGAGTTAAGAAAAAGGCTACAAGGGAAAAGGGTATAGACATTAATGTTGTTGATGAAGAAGAGGAACAAGAAGAAGAAGGACCATAGTTGGTCTAAAGAGGAAGGAAAGAGGCTTCACAAGGTGAAACTAGCACAAAAATAAGAAGAATTGACATGGTAGATATAGAGAGTGAGGAAGAAATTGAGAAAGAGAAAGAGGGATTCAAGATTCAGATGAGAGAAAAGGAGAAGGAAGCCAAGAAGGATTCTTCGGGGAAGAAGGTGTAAGAGACAAGTCAAAAGAAGTCTTTGGTGAAGGTAAAGAAGCAGAAACAATAGAAGATACCTCATTCCCCAATGAAGCTTGAGGCACTATTTAACAATATTGTGTAGAATGACATGTTGAAGGAAACTGTAGATTTGTACAAGGAATCAAATGAGTTGGACAAGGCTACCATTCTTGAGGCTACTATCAAGTACATTGTGGTACTTGAAGTAGATTTGAAGAATATTAGGAAGGATATTCCTAATGATGTATGGAACATCCTACTAAACAGAAGGGAGGAAGCTATAATGGAACATGAAAGGCCAAAAGATGAAGCCTTGGAAAGAGTTGGTGCTAGAATTTTAGAAGATGATAGGGCCACATTGGTCACTGTATATAGTAAGGAAATGAGAACTAAGAAAGAATAAAACTCCTCATGGGAAAAAATCAAAGTGACTTGGAAAGAATCCATAAAGAAATTAGTGATAAAGTTGAGGAGATTGTTCAAAATATAGGATTTCTTCTAGTGACTGAAGAGGAAGTGAATGACAAACCCAATGCAAAATAATTACACACTGATGATGCTCAACATGAGTAGGATATGAATGTAGAAGTTGCAACAAATAGCACTCCTCTGGAAGTGGAGGATATGACAAAAGAAAATAAAGAAGAGGCAATGATCAGAGAAGATATTGCAAAGGAAAATGTCACAATCACTCCCTGGTACAAAATATTGAAGTCCCTCCTATGGAAAACATAAGTAACATTGTAGAGGTAGATAAAATAAAGGAAGTGAATGTAGATAAACGTGATGATGAGGAAAAGTTTGTTGATGAGGAAGGAGAAGAGCATGAAGAGAAGGAAGAAGAGAATAAATAACAGGGCCACATTGGTCACTATATATAATGAGATGAAAAGTAAGCAAAGAATCAAATTCCTCGTGAGAAAATATCAAAGTGACTTAGAAAGAATCCAGAAAGAAATTAGTGATAAATTTGATGAGATTGTTCAAAAGCTAGGACTACTTCTGGTAACTTAAGAGGAAGTGAATGATAAATACAATACAAAAAAGTACACAATGATGATGCTCAACATGAGCAAGATTGAATGAAGTAGCTAAAACAAATAACACTCCTCCGGAAGTGGAGGATATGATAGAAGAAAATAAAGAAGAGGCAATGATCAGAGAAGACATTATGAAGGAAAATGTCACAATCACTACCCCGATACAAAATACTAAAGTCCCTCCTATGGAGAACACAGATAACACTATAGAGGTAGGTAAAATAGAGGAAGTGAATGTAGATAAAGGTGATGATGAGGAAAAGGTTGTTGATGAGGAAGGAGAAGAGCATGAAGAGAAGGAAGAAGAGAATAAAGAAGAAGAAGAAAACAAAGACAAGGATGCATCTGAAGATGATGAAAAGGATGAAATAATTGACTCTAAAAAGACTACAAAAGAAAAGGATAAGGTTGTGGAGACTACAAAGTCTCTTGGTGAATCTTCTGACTCCTACAAAGATTCTTTAAGAAATTTATTAAGTTTTCAACCTATTTTCCAACCCATTGTTTCCTTGCAATTGCTGCAACTGTCAATGAGTAAAGGTAATGTTGATTTAAACAAGATCTCTACTATTCACAACCTACAACTAGGAGACCTATTTCATACATCTGTAAGAAATGAGATAATTGAAACCCATCAAAAGAGTAGAGAACTTATGGATGAGGTATTCAAAGTATTTTCAAAGATTATACCTGGATCGCATGTGGATACCACACTCTCTGGTATTGAAAATTTTAAGCTTTTAATTGATTAATTCAATTATTATGCATCCAAACTTAAGGAAGAAGTTGAGAAGGAAGTGGAGAAGAGATTGAGTGATAAGAGAATGATGGAGATGATAGAGAAGTGTGTTGTTGCACACAAGATATTTTTTGAATTAATGAAAGATGTTGAAAATAGTTTAGGTGAGGCAAAGACATTATTACAATATGGCATGAAGTGGCCTAGAGCCACACTTAGCATAATGAAGGAGATGGAATCTATCGAGTCATATATTAATGCCTCCTTCGATGCATATGACCCATCTGTTGACCTCACTGATTCCACAAGAAGTAAAATTGAAGATCTTCATTAGAAATTTTTCCAAATTCAAGCGTAAAAAGAACATATCATACTATAGTTTGGAGAAGTAAGGGATATAGTCAATCCCAAATTATTAGTGATTTCTAAGGAACTACTCAATTCAAGCAAGGAAAAAGGGATGAATCTGGTACTTTCTTCATCGGAACAAGAAGAATAACTATTGTTGGAATTTGAAACTCAAATCAAGTTGCTTGCAGAGGCCAAAGAAGAATGGGAAGATAGTAGGTCATCTTGGGAAGATCGGGTGAAGAAGTTGCATCAACCACTTCTAGTTGACTCATCTTTCATGTTTTTATGTATTTTTTTCTGATTCTTTATACATATGTGGAAATATGGAGTTATTTTTAGTATCTTTTTGCTTCAGTACATGACTCAGGGGGAGTCAATTATTTCCACAACTATGTATATATGAGTACATCATTCAGTGGGAGTTCTAGTAATGGATCAAAACAATGTATATAGGCGCCCTTTTCCCATGATGTCAAAGCGGGGAGTATTGGAGAAGATTTTTGGCATTTTTTACATGTTGCCATCAATGAAAAAGGGGGAGATTGTTGGAAGTTTGAGGAGATTGTCATTGATGATGCTAGTTGGAAACATGAGCATGGAGAATGTACATAGCAATGTAATATAGTGTTGTCATTGATGTCAACATTGTTGTGGAATATTTTGGTTAATCCTAACATATTTTTTAGGTGTTGAGGAAGTCATTTGTGGAAGGAGATTTGGTCCATAAAGCTCAGTTATGTGAAAATATAAGTGTTAGAACTACCAGTTTAGGGTTACAGTGTATCAGTTTTTGGGTCCGCACCACTTTGAAAAGGAGATTTTTCTCTACACTTCTAACCTAATTTTTGTGGTTTTTAAAAGAATCTAAATCCAATATTTCATATTGTTTGGTGAAGAATTTTGGGAGATATGAATGATAGAGTCCACTCTTGCATTTCATAATTATTTCTTGTACAGTGTGTCGGTGTGGGAGATTTCACACTTCTCTATGGATGAGTTTTTGATGTTGTGGTGTTGAAGATAAGTTGTTAGATGTTAGATGAGTGTGAATTCTAGATGGTATCATATTTTTAGGTCCACATGTTTAGAAATAGATGAATAGTCAAAGGATTTTTTATTTAGGTCCTATGGTGTGCTAACCTAACATGTTTGATGAGTATGCAAAGATTTAATATGTGTTGTACTTTTATATGGGACCTATTTTAGGTCCATGTTGACCTACCTTAATGCATTTTGAATTGTAAATTGTGGCACAAAGTATGGAGAATTTTATTTTAGGATGAAAAGTTATATTTTTGGTGTTACATCTAATTAGGCTGACCTAATTGATGTTACACTTCATGTCGATATATATGATGTATTGATTTTGGTGTTTTGTGAGAAGATAGGATGTATTCAAAATGTGTGATGCAAATTTGATTAGAGCAGAGATAAGTTGTGAGTGTTGAAATCAAAATTGTGTGAATGCAGAGAAGAGTAGAGCATTGATCCAGATCAGTGTTAATTTCTTTATTGTGCTTCATTGGAACTGTATTCTTGCATATTGTAGATGCTTTTGTAACAGTTCAAAATAGGATCAAAGCCATCCGTCTCTCTTCTATCTTTTTCTTTGTAAATAGTGATTCCACTTGGACAATGTGTCCACTTGGATAGTGTTTCCACTTGGACAATGATTCCACCTGTAGTGAGCATTTCTACAATATATTATAACCACTTATAATATATTGTGAGCTAACCCTCACCATGGGTTTTACCATTTTGGGTTTTCCACGTAAAAATCTTGGTGTTCATGTGTTATGTGATCTTTTGGATGTTTCATGCTCTCTTTCCTTACAATAGTTGAATATTCTTTGGTAATTGGATGGATAATGTTTGAATGGTTTAACAGAATACTAATTCACCCCCCTTTCAGTATTCCAAGTGTTCAACACAATATACTTTTTGATAATTTGAGAATATGCGTAGATGATCTATAGACACACATGAGTATCACTTGTGAAATGAGATATGTGAATGAATTTATTCATTTCTACATACATATGATCAAGTTGTGATCTAGTTAAAAGTTATTCATATTTGGGAGTTGTAGTCTTTTGCCTCACAACATTTGATTTTTCTATGAGACATTGATGTTTAAATGAGCTAGAAATAGCATAAGAGTGTATAAGGAAATACATGAACATTAAAGATGAATCATGAGCAACCCAAACATCTTATCAAACTATAAGGGTATAGTAAGAATAGGTATACAAGTACATGAATAAGATTTTGAAATGAAGAAAATGTGCAAAATTATTTTTATTATTAAGCATAGAGATGATTAAATTAATTGGATAAAAAGAAACATGTGATAAAGGATATACAAATGAACACATTGTGAATATGATGAGGTCACTTGAAGCCAAATGAAACCCTATTAATCACTCAAGTGCACCAAATACCTGTAATCCAACTAAAACCCTATGCATATAATTATCAATCAAAACACCATAACCTCTTAACCATGCCAAGGATAAAAATCAATCCATTTTGTTTGTAAGATACCTTCTGTTCAAAAGAAAATATCTTTGTGTTTCTTTGACATCAAGGGAAACAACAAAGGGGCATACACAATCTTATATCACAAGCCTGATAAGATGATATCCACATTCTTATCTAGTTCAACATAATGAGGGCACTAGGCTTGGCCAATCCAATACCATTATGATGTAAAATTTACATTAAAACTTAGCTACCCCTAATTTATAGCGTAGGGCCATTTTGTCATGTCCCTTTTTCTAAATTTTCTAAAAATAGTAAGTCAACAATCCCAAAATAGCAAATCAGGATCAGTTGACAGTTTGGGAAATAATAATAAATTTAGTGATTTGATTGAGATTAGAATATTATTCAAACACCAAAAGACATTTATTTTAAATATCTTCACTTCTCTCTCTACCTGCTTTTCATCCTGATGATGGATCATGGAGTATGATCTGAAACGTTGATCCAAAAATTTACACACAATTTTTTCCAGAAATTCTACACACTAACTATCATGGACTCTGGAAACAAAATGTTATTAATCTTCCCTCATTTCGGAAAGTGGAGATTTGGAAGCTTCACATGGACTGTTTGTTGGCTTTTAGTGGTAATTGGCAATTTTGGTAAAGTTGGCAACTCATGGGGAGTTGTGGAAGTTAGGAGACACTTCAGAAAAGGAAATTTTATTTTCCTTCATAGTGGTATTTTGGCACCTAATTTGAGTTTCAAAATTATTTTCATATATTATTGGTTTTGGCTCCAAGTTTTATTATTCTTATTTGCATATTTGACAAAGCTTTGGCTTGTTCTTTAGAGGTTGGTAAACCTATGAAGACCAATCTTTAGGGATGATAAACCATGGATATTTGAGGCTCAATGGTAGTGGTTCTAGGGGTCTCTAAGAGAAATATCATTCAAAGGTTGTATTAGAGCTCAAAGAATTCAGTTGTTTCAACAATTTTTAGAGTTTGTTCAATTTTAGTATGCAGGATTGTCTAGGTTGATTTTATGGAGATTTTTGGAGTTTTCCTTGTTAAATGTTATTGCATATCATTGTAAGAGTTATGTTTCATCTATTTCAAAGGTTTAAATCATATTGGAGAAGCTAGGTATTGCTAGTTTGGTCTTAGGAGTTTTGCATGTGTGGTTTCAGGTGTTCTTCGAGTGTGGTTTTAAGTACTTTCCAACATAGTTGTGTGGTTATTTTTCTTTTTAAGTTGCTAAAGTAGTAATATTTTGTTCTGATATTTTTAATATCTCTAATTATTATATTTTTCAATTTTTTTAGCAATCTATTTCATTTGGATAAGTTGGAGTGAATCAGATAGTCCCATTTTACCCCTGCTGAGTGGATTTGTGTGATTTTTGGAGCGCGAAGCCATAGTTTGGCTTGCTTCTGTAAATTTGAATTTCACACATGTGTATCAACTGATTTATATCATAAAATTAACTTTATGGTGTTCTTTGATGATCTCATACATTTTTTGTTCATTCTATGCAAGACTAGTTGACTAGTTTCAGTGTTTTCGATGAAATTGGCTTAATACTTACAAATTTAATTTTTAGATATGAAATTATTATTAAATATTTGGTTGGGGAAATTATAGTGGTATCAAAACTAAGTTCTTACTATCCTATGGGATATTGAGTTGTTGATGTGAATCATGGGTATTTGGTGTAGGAGCACCTTGTCCTCTAAATACCTTCAAAAGGAAAAATTTGTAAAATTTGAATTTTCAAGTGTAAAAGCATTGTAAAGGTCTTGTGAAGTCATAAGTAATGTATTTAAAGTATTTAATGGGTATTTTAGGAGGTCAATTGGGTAAATTTGCAAAAATGTTGCTAAAAATTGCAAAGTTGTCAATAATGCAAAAAGAAAGCAAAAAGAGCACAAAATCAGGAAGGTTAAGAGTCATGTGGGAAAAAGAATGGTTTGGTCGATTGGAAAGTGAAAAGGAAGTTGCTTTAACTACTTGAAACATCTTTAAAAATCTTGTAGTGGGTGAGCAAAGGATCATCTTTTGTATTCTTGAAGATTACCATAAATAAAAGTACCATGTTAAATAGATTTTAGAGTTTCTTTTTGTTCTTCATTAACTTGTATGGTCTGTATAGAGGTTTAGGGTTTTAAATACTATTGTTCTTGATATATCAGAGAGTTAGCATCCATTTAAATCTATTTGGGAGTGATTTGATTGAGTAGAACATTTGTTTGAAAGCATTTACTATAGTTCAGTAAGAAACCCTTAAAACAGGGGTTTTGAGAGTCAAATAAGAAAATGAAGCCTACTCCACTGAATTAGGCCTTTTAGATTGGTGGAGTAGAGTTAATTAGGATGTTTTATGTTGTGTGGGTGTTGATTTGTGCAGGGGAAATAAGAATACAATTATAGAGTTGTTGCTATAGGGGAATTCAAAGAGTTTCCTTCATGTAAAGAATGGCTCCTTGGAAGAGAATGATGTGAAAGAATACAAACAAGTTGGGAGTGAGTTTGGACAAGTGGAGTAGACCTATGCAAAAAAAATTGAAGCAGTTTCTAAGTGGCAGGAGGTTTGGAGTATGATATTCTAATAAACCCTCATTTGTAGGCCTTGTTTTGTGCTTGAAATAAGGGTTTTTGTTTGTAACCCCTAGAAAGGCTTAAAGAGTTAAAATCTTGTGGAATCTGATGTTTTTTGTACTTGATTCAAGATTGTTTGTAGTAATTGGTTGTTCAGGAGAAGAATTTGTAGTACTTCCTTTGATAAATTGGCCTAATTGGGGCTCTTTGCCAATGAACAGTCTATTGATTTTGCTATATTTTCCAGAGTAAGTGTAGTTTCCTTGAGGTATGTTTATCTGGATTAAAATGGGTTTCTAGAGGCATGTTTAGTTTACTGAGTTTCAAAATGGGTTGTTTATTATACCCACTTTTGTTAAGGTGTTATACTACTAGGGTTTGAGTGGTTGTATGCAAAGACAATGTAATTCTAAAAAAATAGAGAAACAAGTGTTTTTTTTGTGTTGGAACTATTTAAGAAATGATGTTAAAATTTTATCAATGTATGGGGAAAAGGTTTGGAAAAGAAACTTACAAATTTGGTGTTTTGAGTAAGGTGATCCCTAGGTGCAAAAGTGTTTTGACTACAAGATAACAGTAAGACTAATTGACCAATGGTTTGAGAATGTGTACTTGGTTTATTGTGATCAAAAATATGTTAAATATAATGTCTCAGAGGTCTGGATAAAGGTTTTTATCATGAATGATTGGTGTGTGGTTACTTTTCCTTGTGGAATAAAGAGTAATATGGTGTAAGGTAGTGTTTTGAGTGCATAAAGTTGAAGTTTTGATAAGATAGAGTTATGAAGCCATACAAATGGTTTGTTTTTTCCAAATAAATATTGTTGAATGGTGTACAAAATTTTGGTAATAGTTTGAAAGCAAGTGTGATGATTTGTGGTCCTTTTGCCTTATTGAAACAAATTGAAATGAAAAGTGATGTGGTGCATGTTTGAGTGTTTTGGTTCAAAGTTTTACTAAGAAAATTATTGCTTTGTTTCTGTCAAGATTGATGATGGATAAGTTGTATTTGAATTCTGATAATGGTATGGATTGATGATGTGGTGATTTGGCTTATTGGTGCCTTGTGGTTTTCAAGTGAAATGATGTGATTTTGAGGAAAAGATAAAGGAATTTTGGGTGATTGTTGAATTTGATCTTCTCCATTTGAGTTTGGGTCTTGAGTACCCTAGTTAATTGGTGGTTTTTTTTAGATGTTCTTGCATCAATTTCTTCAAATCAATGTTTAAGAGAATGATACATAATGACAATGCAAGAAATTTTTTTGATTGGTGTGTAGAATACCAAAGTATTAAGGAATTTCCAACATTTCAAGAATATTTAGAAGGGATGGGAATAAATATGCCCAAATATGAAGAAATTTTTAGATTCTTTGAGGAGATCCAAATTTTTCCTAAAGATTTCAAGACTAAAGAATCATTTTATGAGTTCTTTATATGGGCTAGAGAGGAGGAAGAATAAGAGAAGATCAAGGAAAAAGAAAAATAAAAGGTAAAAGAAGAAGCATGTAAGAATGAGATGATGGAACCAGAAAGGGTAATGGATACATCATTGCAAATTCAAGATAAGGAATAAGAGTCAAAATCTAAGGTTGAAGGTAAAGACATTTTAATTGAAAAATATTTTTCATTTGAGCTTTCACATCAAGAAAAGGTTCCCTTTACCGAATTCAATGAAAAATCATCATTATATGTTGAATGTGAAGCCTCAATAATTAAGGAAGTTGTTCCAATGGACTCTAGTGATGATAAAGAAACACCAATTAACATTGTAGATGATGAAAATAATGATACCATTGTGCAAAATTGGAATAAATCTGCCATGCAAGCTGAAGAAAGGGAACTTTTGTTTGTCAATGATATTTTGATTTCTAATGATTGTATGTGGCAGAAAAATGTTAGTGTATGACATAGAGAAATGAATTCAGTTGTTCAAAATGGAGAGATTAAGATAAAGAAACATGTTCTCAATCATGCACATGGCGATCCATTGATTGATCTACAGAGTAGCATTTGTAATCACATGGAGAATTTAATGCATACTAGCCACATGGTTAAGGGTCAATGTCCAAATCTTTTAGAACATTCATGGGATCTAGGTATCATTTTTGAAGAAAAAATTCTTGATGATATTCAAAAGGAGATTACCAACTTGAGATGCTTGAAGTTTGGTTATGGTAATAAAACTTGGTATCATTTTGGTATTCAAGACTTTGTGACTTATTGTCCTATGGTGTTTTTGTTGCAAGTATGAAGGTGTTGTCATTGATGTCAAGAGGATGTCTACTGATTAGTGTTGTCATTGATTTCAAATATGTGCTAAGGAAGTGTTTTGCATTATGGATATGTGGAGGATATTAAGAAAATTGTGAAAAAGAGGAAAATAGGTTGTTGCAAGTTGTGCATGTATAGTTGCGATATTGAGGAATGTTGTGAGTACATGGAGCTATCTTTTTGTTGTAGTGTTTGAAGGTGAGTTGGAATGAAGTATTGAGCTGAGATGATGTCTCTGGTACTTGGTGTATAGGAGTGAATTTGCACCCCTCTTGCAAATTCCCCTTTTACATCCCTCTGCCTTAGAAAAACAAACCTGATTATGAAATTCCACATCACCCATCCACATTAATCCAGTTGGTGCCTATCTTTTTGTGTCAATGGGGGAATTTTTTTTGGAATGCAAGCGTGGTGCACAAATGTCTACATGGCACACTATCATCCTTGACATATTCTTTCCTCTAAAGTTCACATGGATGTTACGTTCTCCATTGGGCATGAAGTGTAACACCTCTGTGTCGACCAGCCGACTCGAAAATGAGTCTTTCCCTCCCATTTTGATCTTCAAAGGCCTATCTTTCTCATTCACTTCATCTCTTTAGCAATTCTTGATCTTCTACACTCTCTCTAGCATTTTATTAAGCTTCTACACATTGATTTCATACGTTTGAGCAGCTTGTTGCACTACTAGCTTCACATCTCCAATGCCACAACATCTTATGTACTCTACCACAAAAGCTTCAGCTTGGTGCCTAGTGAGGCTACTCTTGATTTTGTTGCACTGCATCGACTCTACCATTGTTGTGGGCTTGCATTCCTCTCTCATTGGCCTTGAGTGCCTTTGGTCGAGGGTGGTAATGCTTTTGTCTATTTTGTTGGATTTGTGTAGCTTTGTGCCTCTTGTAGTGTTTAGTTCTATTTCCATTCCAGCATTACTTTCTTTACCATTTTTCTATTTCTCTCTATCTATTTGACTGTCCATGGAGGTGGAAACACCAAAGGAGAGGTTTGATTGAGGCAAACCCCTATACATACCCAACATTTTTCCTTTCTTGGCTATGTGTAGGTGTATGTGTACATGGATCTTGTTGGAAAACTAGACTCGTAGTGAGTTGGTCATCGTCACCCTCATTTTCTCTATCTCCTTTATCATATCTATAGTCATTTATTATACTTCATTATTATATTTAGCTCATTAAATCTTATTTACTAGGCCATTAGTAGGCTTTCTGATATTTTGTACTACACTTTTCTACTTTCTAGCCACACAAATTCTAGTACACCAGAGAGACACTAGCGGTCCATGCTATCATCCCAATTCCACGTTGTTGTCATTAGGTAGAGACCTGTCTGAGGTGCATTTTGAATTCTAGAAGCTAGCTCATCTAGTCCCATTTAAGTGCTCAAATCAATAGAGTGATAGAAGCACTCGAGAGTGCTCTTCATTCTCTATCCTTGACCTAAACACCCACTTAGCTTGAGGTAAGCTAGGGCAGCCCCACCTTTGGTGTAAGAGTTGTTGATGAACTCGAGCACCCAGGATCACCTACAAAACCAAGATAAACCTTCCACACGAGAGCAGCAAGAGATAGAATGCAGGAATATAGTGCAATAACAAAATGATGTTATATCACACACTAAATGATACAATATGCCTCAACTCTCCCTTGAATTGATTGAGTTAATATGAACTCATCTAGACTAGATAGGAGCTAGATCTGAACTAGATAAGAGGGAGAGGTGAGTGCAGAATATATAGCAGAATATGGGCAAATAATTCCAAGAGGGGTAATAACTCCCAAATAACCAAATTAGGTGGGAGTTATGCCTACTTGGAAAATGCCAAATAGGTGGCATAACCTACTCAAAAAGAGACAGATGAGTGGTTTTGTGAGGTGGCATATAAGGCCAAAAGAGAGTGTGAAACTCAACCACCCAAGTGTGAGTGGGAGCAACACATGTAATCGATGGATTATGCCACGTGTCCTCACATGAACCACATCTCCTATAACCTAAGGTATGCTTAATAATGTGTAGGAAAAATAATATTAAAAAACCTACACTAACACCCCCCCTTAAGCATAGCTTAGGTGGGTGAAAGGATGAAAGAATGCAAAGATGCAAATATGGGTCCCGGCTACTAGGCCATGTTAGGTACCCATGTACAAAATACTCTCTCACAAATGGAGTAAAGGAGAAAACCCAGTGGGACAAAACTCCTCCCCAAAAGAGAGAAAAGAAAACAAGTTTCCCAACACAAGAAGAATCCCATGCAAGGAAGAAGTCCCCTCCAAAATAGAAAGGATAGGAAAGACCATGTAGCCTTCCCCAAAGTAGTCAACTATGCCAATGGTTGAAGCTCGAAGCTGAATGTAGAACATGGTCCATGATCGTCGAACAATGTTCCTCCCCTTAGGAAGAAACAAAACCAAAGGTGTATGAAGAATGTCTTCCCATTCCTGAAAGGAATATGAGGGAAGAAAGCTCAAAATGTATGAAGTCTCTGAACTCTGCTCAGGTGTCTCCATGTTGATGTCGAAAGATGTCACCATCAAATCAAGTGTTCTAGGCCACACTGATGAAGATGAAAATCCAGAACCTAGTAGAAATGTATGTAGAACAAGATCCAAAGACTCAACTATCTTCTTTGAAGACAAAGATGCCTCCTCCAAATGCTGCTCAAAAGTATCCACAATCATGTCAAACTGTGAGGAATGATCATGTGAAGATTGAACAAGAAGATCCAAAGGTTCCTCCACAACTGAAGAAGAATCAACTTCATCAAAGAGAAGATGAATGTCATGAATTGTGTCTCCCAAGTCTGAAAATATGAGACTCTATGAACAAACCTGCAATGTCTGTCAAGTAGTCATCTGAAGTAGCTATATCTGGAAGACAATGTGTATCTTGCTGCACTGAATCACAAGAAGCCATGAATGTAGCAATGCAAGTATCTTCAGATGCAACAGTAGATGAGGATGTGATCTCAATAGGAGGAGGAGAAGCAAGGAAGAGAAGTCTCTTTGTCAACTAGACATTCAAGACATTTATTATCCTCAAGCTCCTCTAAAGTATCATCATCATAGGGTATATTATTAGCATCATCAAGGGGAATTAAACAATCTGCAACAGGATCATCTGGGAATGGAGAGATATGATGGTCTCCAAAAATCTCCCAAATCTTGGTCCAAAGTGTGTGTGGGCACTCAATATGTGAGATCTCCACATAAATATCAACACCAATATATGTACCAATTAATCCTATAATGTGATCATTATTATTACCCCAAATTGATTGCTTCCAAGGTGTGTCTGGTTCAGGTATGAGCCCATAAAGGTATGGCAAGAGCTTAAGCCACCTGAGATGTGTCAGGATGCCATTCTTCCAAGACTCATAATTATCCTTATTCAACATTACCACAGAAGGATGAATAGAAAAACCCATGAAGAATCAACTACAAGATTACCCCCAAAAATTCACTCAATCATGACCCCCCCAGAAAAATATAATGGTGGCACTTTATAATTAGTGCATTTACAATTCTGGAGTTATTTTCCAGAGTTTTACAATGTCCAAAATTGGACCCAAATACTGAAAGTATAAAATAATCTCAAAATAAGAACCTCAAAATAGCACCAATGTGTAGTGCTCAAAAAAATATCAACTTTCAAAAAAAGAATCACCTCGATCCAAGGTCATATGTGAAAGTTATAGCCATTTGAAGTTCCAAAAATGAGAACTGTCCTTCAGATCTGCTGATAAAACTGATTTTCTGGAAAATTCAGATCACTTGAGCAAAAATGGATCATACCACTGCAAATCCTGCGAAATTCTAACCCAAATCAAAAAAAATTGCTCTGAAAAAGGAGCTCGTATGACTGAATTATGGCCCTCCAAAGATTGACTGCAAAATCAAAAATGCAATTGGAGAGGGGGTCTGCTGAAATGTTCCGATTTAATTTCTGCAAAATATACAACCTGTATGCAGAAACTAGCAATGACCCAGATGATTTTTTTTCTGCTATGAACAAAACCCAGATGGCGGATTTTCTTTAAAATATACAGAAAATATGGATCTAGTGTAAAAAAAACGCCTTTAGCACCATAAAACGACCCCAACAACCAAAAAACAGCATGAAAAAGTAGAATCAACTACTTAAGACAAGTAAAGGCATGCTGCAACCTGCAATACTGATTAAAAACTCACAAATCTCTCAAATTTGAGAAGGGGCTTGCAGATCTGACGCTCTGATACCATGTAAGAGTTTTTGATGAACTCGAGCACCCAGGATCACCTACAAAACCAAGATAAACCTTCCACACGAGAGCAGCAAGAAATAGAATGCAGGAATATAGTGCAATAACAAAATGATGTTATATCACACACTAAATGATACAATATGCCTCAACTCTCCCTTGAATTGATTGAGTTAATATGAACTCATCTAGACTAGATAGGAGCTAGATCTGAACTAGATAGGAGGGAGAGGTGAGTGCAGAATATATAGTAGAATATGGGCAAATAATTCCAAGAGGGGTAATAACTCCCAAATAACCAAATTAGGTGGGAGTTATGCCTACTTGGAAAATGCCAAATAGGTGGCATAACCTACTCAAAAAGAGACAAATGAGTGGTTTTGTGAGGTGGCATATAAGGCCAAAAGAGGGTGTGAAACTCAACCACCCAAGTGTGAGTGGGAGCAACACATGTAATCGATGGATTATGCCACGTGTCCTCACATGAACCACATCTCCTATAACCTAAGGTATGCTTAATAATGTGTAGGAAAAATATTATTAAAAACCTACACTAACATTTGGCTCTCTATTACTTGGAGCCTTGGTGTGGTTGGTCCCCCTACCTTACATTTTGGTGAACCTGACATGAATCATTTTGGTTTTGTTTAGCAGTGTTGAAAGGTCCTTTTCTCACATCCTAGGAGTGTTGTGGGTGTGAGTGTTGTGAGGCCTTTCACCTTGCAACCCAACCTGCGACCCCTAGTGGTGCAGTTCGAAGGTTCTGTAGGCATTGCAGAATGAAACCTTAGTTGGGTCATTGTCTAATTGTAGAACCTTTGGGGGCTCTATGAATGTTTCGTCTAGTGTACACAATGACCTCCTTTCTGCATCTACCCATCCTGTTTGTGCAACCTACAAGTAGTTCTCTTGGTATAACTTTCACCTCATAGGACCTGTCGATGGGTTATAATAGGAATTGAGGAAACACCACACATCACCTTCTATGTAGAGTCACTTTTGATTGAAGAATAGGAACTTCTAGCTGCATTTCTAAGAGAAAGAAAGTTAAACTTTGCATGGACCTATGCTAGCATGTCGGGTCTTGATCCAGAGGTTTTCATTCATCATCTAGCCATCTATCTAGAGGCGAAACCAGTAAGAAAAAATATAAGAAAGATGCATTTGCATATCGCATTACCAGTCAAACTTGAATTATAGAATCTCCCTAAAGTTGGATTCATACAGCCAATTGATTATCTAGAGTGGGTTTCAAATCTTGTACATGTTTCTAAGCCCACTAGGGGCATCCGCATCTACACAAACTTCAAAGACCTAAACAAAGCATTCCCTAAGGATGATTTCCCTCTCCCAAACATAGACATGATTGTGGATATCACAACAAGGCATGAAATTCTATCACTAATGGATGAATTCTCAGGGTACAATCAGATCATTATATCTAAGGATGACCAACACAAGACATCTTTCACTTGTCCATGGAGGACCTACTACTGGAACATGATGCCATTTGGGTTTAAAAACACAGGGGCTACCTACCAAAGAGCTATGAAACTAATCTTCCATGATATGATTCACAAAACTATTGAAGACTATGTTGATTACATATTAGCCAAATCAAAGAAGCATCACGATCACATAACGACACTAAGCTCCATCTTCGATGAGCTAGAAGAATACAAGGTTAAGCTCAATCCAAAAAAGTGTGTCTTCAGTGTACAATTAGGAAAGCTTCTAGGGTACATTGTATCTATGAAGGGAATAGAGATAGAACCCACCAAAGTCAAAGCAATTCTTGAGATGGAAGCACCAAGAACATTGAAGCAGTTAAGGGGTTTGCAAGGAAGGCTCCAATCCATTTTTTAGTTTATAGCACAGTTGGCAGATAAGGCTATCCCATATTCTCATCTACTCCACAAGGGGGTAGCATACAAATGGGATGAGAAATGTGATTAGGCATTCAATAAAATCAAGGAGTACTTGTTAACACCACTAGTCCTTATGCCACTAATTCTGAATAAGCCATTGATCCTGTATATATCAACAACAACAATAGCCTTAGGGCCCTCTTAGCTCAACATGATGAAAATGGGAAAGAGAGAGCTATTTACTATATCATTAGAACCATGGTGGAACATGAACTAAATTACACAGTCATCGAGAAGGATTTCCTAGTAGTAGTGTTCACTACATAAAAATCCAGACACTACATGTTGGCTCATCAGATAAAACTCATCACCAAGATAGATCCTCTCAAGTATCTACTTTCTAAAGAAGCGCTCATAGGGAAAATGGCTAAATGGGTCATGATTCTAATCGGATATGGCATTGAGTATGTAGAACAAAAAGCCATTAAAGGACAAGTGATTGTAGACCAACTAGCAAAGGCACTAATATATTCAAAGAACCCATTGGTATCAGAATTCCTTGATGATTCAATCTTTAACCTAAGTGCAACAAATCATTGGAAAGTATATTTTGATAGATCCTACACACAGCATGGGT
Source organism: Sequoia sempervirens (assembly GCA_007258455.2). NCBI lineage: Eukaryota > Viridiplantae > Streptophyta > Pinopsida > Cupressales > Cupressaceae > Sequoia > Sequoia sempervirens. Next base: position 39,165,226 of record VDFB02353493.1, read on the forward strand.
CAAGAGCAGGAGTCTTCTTCATCACACCACAAGGAGATTGCATACCAAAGTCATATAAATTGTCTTTTCCTTGTACAAACAACATTGCAGAATATGAGGCTCTTGTCATAGGACTTAGAATTGCAATACAATGTAAAATTATGGCACTTAAGTTTTATGGGGACTCATAGCTTTTCATCAACCAGGTCAATGATGAATACCAAACAAAGGATGAAAAACTAACCCCATACAAGAAACTAGTGGAGAGCCTCAAGGAATTCTTTATTGACATCACATTTGAGCAAATACCAAGGGAAAACAACATAGCAGATGATTCCATGGAGAAAATCAAATAACTACTAGATATCCCATGCAATATCCATAAACATGAATTCCTAGTAGAGTAGCTTCTCGTACCAGCATTCGAGGTACCAGAATCTAAGTTCATGTGTGAAATTGTTGGTCTTGGTAATCCTTGGTACCACGACATATACACCTACTTGAAAATAGGATTCCTCCCTATTGATATCACCCCGAACCTTAAAAGAACATTTGTTAAGAAGTCATAGTGCTTCGTCATCTTAGAAGACACCCTATACCATAGGAGTATCAAAGGAACCCTTTTTCGATGCCTTAACCCTGAGGAAGCTTTGACTGCTTTAACTGAGGTACATAATGGAATTTGTGGATCACATTCAAGGGGTATGACCTTGGCCAAGAAACTATTGAGGAATAGGTACTTCTGGCCTACGATGGAGAAGGAAGCTCACGACTATGTCTGAATTGTTTTACAATGACATCAACATAGGGACCTCATCCATGCACCATCTCAAGAGCTCCAACTAATTATAACACCTTGGCCCTTTTCATAATGGGGATTCGATCTCACTGGTAAAATCACACCCACTTCATCCAATGGACAAAAAATCATTATCATCGCCACTAAGTACTTCACAAAGTGGGTAGAGGCCATTCCAATGACCTACCTCATAGGGAAGTAGATCTCCAAGTTCATCCTAAACTACCTCATCTACCACTACGGTGTCCCACAGGCTCTTATCTCAGATAACGAGACACCTTTCAAAAACCAAGACGTTTGGGAACTATGCCAAAAATTCAATATCCAACATTGCTTTTCCACTCCATACTACCCCCATGGAAATGGCCAAGCTAAGGCTTCTAATAAAACCATCTTGAAAATCCTAAAGAAGAAAATCAATTAAGTTGGTCGTGACTGGCACTTATAGTTGATTCTCACCTTATGGTCCTACTGAATGAGTATATGCATGCCTACAAGTACAACACCCTTCTCCCTTGTCTACGGATCAAAATCCATTCTTCCCATTGAGATCAAGCTTCCTTCCTTAAGAATATCATTGTAGAATCTAATTACTAATGAAGAATATCGGGTGTCATGGTTGAACGAGCTAGAACTACTAGATGAGAGGTGCATGGATTCCTTGAACCATCTACAATTCTATGAGAATTGTCTCAAAAGGAGCTATAATAAGAAGATCAAGAGTTAGAACTTTCAAGTTAGAGAGCTCATATTGAAGGAGAATCAAAAAAATGTACCAAATCCAGAAAGCAAGGGAAAATTTGAACCCAATTGGTCGGGGCCCTTCATCATCACGACAAGTTATAAATCAAGACCATATCAGCTATCTACACCCAAAGGTGAGCCTCTGTAGGAGCCCATCAACATCTCCCATCTCAAAAAAAATTATGCCTAAACTTGTAGGGTATAAATCCAAAAATACAAAAAAAATATAAAAAAATAGAAATATCCAAAAAAATCAAAAAAAGGATTGAAAACAGTAAAGAAAAAAATCATCCTCTAGTGAAAACCACTTCGATGGCACTTTGGGAAAGTACCTTGGTGAAAACCTGGCAAACAGGCGCCTTGTGTAAATAAAGCACTTTCCATCCACCATGATCTTTATAGCTTGTTTTTCATCATTCATCCATTGCATTTCATATCTCCATCCATCATCCATATATGTCTATATCATAGCTTGATCATGTGTTTGTATCATGTTCCCTCCTAGTACTACTTTGCACATTCATAAGGTCAATTTGTCCTACCTATATTGGAGTAGTCTATCGCATCATGTTGGGGCATGTTCTTATACCTACATTGGATCGGATTTGTGTATATTCTTGAAATATTCCTAAAATCAGAAAATCCAAAAACATCATAAAATTAGAAAACCCAAAACATGTCAAAAATCCAAAAATAAGTCAAAAAGTCTAAAAAGGTCAAAAATAGATTTGTTGTGTCGAACTATGGGTCTCTGAGCTATGAATGTAGGCAACACCATCATCGATGTTCCCCTAAGACGCATTAGGTTAAACCTTTAGGAGTCTATCGCATTAAAATGGCAATCCATTGCTCATATCTCATCAATAAACGAGTCTGTGTCAATTGAACTACATGGTCTCTGCATATATAACATAGGCAATACTAATCTTTGATCAGCCCCCGAGGCCCCTAGGATAGGCTTCCTAGTTAGGGTTCTTGGTCAAAATCTCAAAACACAAAACATTATTTTATGTTTATATGTTGACACATGTTTGTAGCAGGCTCCAAATATGGATCATAAGGAACTAAACAATAGTTAGCAAAATATTTTGCTGCGAAGGATTTAAAGCAGCAAAGCAAATCCTTGGTGAAGTGAAAATTTGTAGAGATAGGGAAAACAGAAAATTGTTTTTATCTCAAACTAATTATGTTGAAAAGGTGTTGCAGAGATTTCATATGGAGAATGTAAAAGCTGTCAGCACACCTTTGCCTAGTCATGTCAAATTGACCAAGGATATGTGTCCAAAGACACAAGAGGAGTAAGAAAAAATGTCCAAGGTAACCATATATGCTTCAGTCAGAGGAAATTTAATGTCAGCCATGGTATGCAATAGACCGAGCACAAAATATGTCATATGAGTTGTTAAAGGTGCATTTGATTCATCCTCGGCTACATTGGAATGTAAATGGATTCTCAGGTACTTGAGAGGTACATCCAATAAAATGTTTTGGGGGCTCTAATTTAAAAGGCTATATTGACTCAGATTTGGCAGGGGGTTTAGATACTAGGTGGAGTACCACATGTTATGTATTTACAATTGGTGGGACAGCAGTGAGTTGGATTTCTCGATTGCAAAAGGTGGTTGCTTTATCCAATACAGAGACACAGTATGTTGCTGCAACAGAGGTGGCAAAGGAAATAATATGGCTGCAAATTTTCATGGACGAGTTGGGAAAACAACAAGCTGGAAATTACTTGTTTCTATTGCATGCAGTGCTATGACCTTGCAGTTAATTATGCCTTGATTTCTAAAACAAACACATACAAATAGATAATTTCATTTCATTCAGAATGTGCTGGAGGATGGATAGTCAAGCCGGATGACAATGTGATGTCGCTTGGTTCTTTATACCTTGATGCATCGTATCTATGTTTGTTATCAAAAATAAGGAAAGTAAGCTCTTTATGTCCCCAATCTGTGATAAGCAATCATCATCATAATAATCATGTTTTTGCATCATCTTGAACTCAAGGGTTGATTTCTCTTTCTTCTATCCTTTCCATATACTAATACTAACATTGTATCATGACACTCAAAAATAAAAACATCTATATATGCATCCATCCTACATCCACAAACCATTAGCATACTACGCATATCATCATAATAGGAAACAACAATCATCTCACATACATTGCATTTTCATCCATCATAATATAGATTGGTTATTCTAAGCATCTCATAAACCATACATCTACATAAAACATCCATTACATAATCATATAGGCATTATCATAATCATCACATGTTACATCATTCATACAAACATTGCACTTAGAAAAGATACTGAAAAAGAAGTTGGGCATATCATCACATTGCATCCATCATACATCAGAACATAAGTGCATACATGTAGATCAATAAACATTCACATCATACATCATAAATCACCGCATGTCATAAAGCATAAAGCATCATAGTATAACTCTTTGATAATGATGATTAAATGGCCATGGTCAATTAAATGACCATGATAATTTTATGTACAACCTGGTTAATTGACCATGGTTGATTTAACTCTTGAGGATTAAAAGCTAGAGGATTTGATAATGATGATTAAAAAGCTGATTTAGGATTAATTAATCCAAAATTAATTAATTGGAGTGAATTAGGAGATGTGACATTTGATTTGATTGATTTTTTAATCAAATGAGAATATTTAGAGATGATTTAATTAAATGATTTGATTTAATTAAATAAGATGAATAATTAGTTAGAAGAAGGGTGAATTAATCCAATAAATTTAATTATTTGATTAATAGTTGAATTTGTTGATTTTAATTAAATAATGTTGATTATTCAATTAATTGACCAATTTGAGATGATTTTAGAGGAAACGGTGTTAGTTAATCAAAATCAAATACCTAGTATCAATCAGGACATTTTACGTGTCTACATTTTGTCCCTCTTTGAAGTGAAGCACTTACTGCATCCATTCAAAGAATAACACTACCATGATCAAAATTAAAAAAAATCTTGATTTTTTCAGATGCCCCACTATTGTCCTAGTGGAACAATTATGCTACCATACTACCCCCTCAAGAGATTGAGCAAAAAATATAAAATTAGGTCAAGCTCACGAAAAAAAAATTCAACAATGATGTAGGAGTGAAAAACAGTCCACAAGATGCGAAATTAGGCTTATGAAGATGAAAATGGACCAAAACGAGATTTGTTTGGGGAAAAACAAATTAAATGGGTTAAAAAACCCTAAAAATACCCAAAAAATCCCAAAAAAATTTGCATAAAAGGGATTAAGAGGGGCATTTTCAATTCATTTGCAAACTTGCCTTTTAGAAATCCTGCCACTTTTGCTCTGAGGTGCTAACAAAATGGTTTCTCACGTACTTCCAAGGCATCAGATGGATCGAGTTTGAGAGTTCCAGAGGCCCTAGGACACAGGACCCCCAGCACACCTTTCAAATTTTTTCACTTTTCATGTTTTTCGATCATTTATTAGGGTTAAATTAGGTTAGCCAACAACAGCTCTATAGGGCATCGCAATTGTTATGGGCAACATCGCCTTTGCCGATGCCGACCCACATTTGTAGTGAAGCATCGCACAATTATCTAGGGTTTCAAAGTCATGCAAAAATATTGATTCGCCTTTCTGATATAGCATCACATGGCCCTAAGAGATTTTATTGTTGCACAAGAATGTTGACTCACCTATAACATACAGTGTCGCCTTTGATTATAGTGCCACATTTGCAAGATCTAGAGTGTCACTTTTGCAAATATTGCATCGCTTTTGAAATTCAGGCTCGCTTTTACTTTTGGATTTTTATTTTTTATTTTTTGAGAAGCATCCTTTGCAATTTTTTGACGTCGTGTGCGTTTTGGCTACAAGAGGTCCTACTAGTGCTCCGTTCGAAGGAGCATAGGAGCAGGTTATTGTGACGAGCAAGACATTTGTCAAATCAGGCCCTATTTTTCCTTGGGGCAATTGGTTCTAGCCACATTACACAAATTTCAGAGGTGCAGATGCACCTCGTGATGATGACAGCCCTAGTCGAGAGATGGTAGAGTGAGACTTGTTCATTTCACCTACCAACTAGCGAAACCACCATCACCTTGGAGGATGTGTGGTGGATCTTACGGATCCCGATTCGCGAAGATCACATACAAGGTAGACATCGACCAAATAGACCTCTATCACTATGAGGGGATTTCCCCTGATCTGACATTGTTTGTTGGTGCACTAATTTTGGGAGTCCTTGTTCCCGAATATTGAGCTCGAGGATGCAGTGTTGGCTGGGGGATCATTTGATCCTGGATGATGGAGGAGATGACTATCTACACCTAGGGTCCAGTCGTCCTAGCCTCCTTGTATCATGATATGTACCAAGTTGTCTACAGTGGGACCCATAGCATTGGAGCAGGTGTCACCCTTTTACATGTGTTGGCCTATGAACACATTGTCGTGTTGAGGCCACAGATTGTCGATGTACAGACTGATCGTGATGATTCTATAGTGTACATATATGGAGGGATGACTACCCTCCACTTTATAGGTATCACAGGCATCCCGTACTAGAGGCGAATTTTGGATGAGATGACAGCGTTCACATGGAGGCCCTGGCTCCATTTCCTGAGATGGCACAATGACAACAATCATCTTTTCTATTGGCGGAAGTCTCAATATATGTAGGGACATGAGCACTACATGGTTGAGTGATACCTCCCTGATAGGGTTGCTCGCCAGTTTGGGGAGGTGCAGGATGCAGCTGACAACACATAGAAGGCTATATTTTCTTGTTGATCCAAAGAGGAAGCATGGGGATAGAGGATCCCACTCCAATAGACGATTGAATATTTTAGGTAGCTGATTATGGTGCCATGGTTTTATTTTGATGGTCTTGTGGATTTAGGGACAACCTAGGCATATGATGCATATTGGCAAACCCATTCCCTAGTTTGATTGACTATGCCAGCAGTGCTAGCTGGAGGGAGAGGAAGGTTAGGGGGCCGAGGATCAGCCAGGTCTAGCAACTGCCAAGACAGGCATAGGGACAAGATGGGTAGGATAGGGGTGCTGGACACGATGGGCATGACTAAAAGGTTCCACCATTAGTGCCACCTATTGGATAGAGGACACCAGTGCAGCCACCACGGAAACCACATATGCCACCGCCGCGACCACCACCAGGTCTTGATCCTAGGGATTGTTAGATTGCAATGTTGTAGGTGTAGGTCCAGGCTCTCATAGGAAAACTTCAGCAGGCCCAGGCCTAGATACATACATTGGTACAAGAGAGGGACCAAGCTCGATAGGAGGTGGCACAAGAGTGCTAGCAAAGGCAGGATTCTAACATGGCCCTTGCCCTCAAGATAGGACAACGGTACTAGCTAGAGGCTGCGGCCTAGCATATTCAGGGGCAAGCTATGGTTTCAGCTGGTATGTATGGTTGTGTGATGCAGGAGGCCTTGTATTACAAGGTCGTGTATTATAGAGTTGTGGCATAGGAGAAAAGAGAGCCATATTTATCCCACCTTAGTCAAATAGCTCCTACTAGGACCCCTTGTGCAGGCACCTCAGGGAGACCCATAGGATCTCACCATCAAAGCTGAGGCAGTCACCATGGAGGTGAATATAGCCATGCCAGCTCAGGATACTAATTAGTACATAGGGACACACATTTTTTGTACAGCCTGATTACAATGTGTATACATTCATTGGCTAGATTTTTTGACTAGCCTCTTGTATATCTGATACTATATATCTGATTCCAATGTATCATGGCATTCATCTTTTTTGATATATATATATGAGATGACTTGCGATGCGAATATGTGATGTGATGCTATCTTTATTTTATGTGATGTGTCTATATATATGGATGGATGGATGCATGTAACATTTATTTTATGATGTGATGCAATGTTATGATGGATGCATAATGTATTTATGGATGATGTATGCAATGCAATGACATGTTCTATTTCTTTTTCAATATATTTTTCATATGCGATGTATGTATGAATAATGCAACATGTGATGATACCTATATGATTATGCAATGTATTTTTTATGCAAGTGTATAGTTTATGAGATGCTTAGAATAACCAATCTATATTATGATAAAAATACAATGTGTATGAGATGATCGATGTTTCCTATTATGTATGATATGAATGATATGCAGCATGATGTTTTGTGGATGTGGGATGAATGCATATATAGATGTTTTTGTTTCTGAATGTCATGATACCATGTTAGTGTTAGTATGTGAGAAAGATAGAAGAAAGAGAAATCAACCCTTGACTTCTAGATGATGATAATGATGATGATTGCTGATCAGAGATTGGGGATATAAAGAGCTTACTTACCTTATTTTTGATAATATGCATAGATACAATGCATCAAGGTATAAAGAACCAGGATGGAATTGTACCTAGTGCGATGGACTTTGACTTGACAATCAGATAGGAGTATCTATGTTCACACTTGCCATATAGAACCCTAGTTCAGAATGCAATTTAGATATTTCAAACATCTCATACCAAAACAAAGAAAAGTGGAACCTTTCCATGTGTTCAACAAGATATTCAAAACACCCTCCCTATAGACCAAACAAAGTAAGCATAACCAAGGTTATATTACAAGAATATCCAACAAGCACAACAGATAAAAAGATAATGATCAATGCCCTATTCTTTTCTCTCTAACTCATCTTGATTAGACATCATTGAGAGGTCATTGGAATGAGCGCAATAAGATAAATCAAAAGAAAGGATCAAGTGAAAAAACAAGCCAATGTTCTTCATACCTCTAGCCAAGAGTAAACTATGATGATGCCTATTGTTGATGTCCATTGTAGGAAGGATGCATCCTAGGACATGATGTTATCATATGATTTTGGATTGACTAGATGATGGGCTATTAATACCAAGAGTTTACTAACTTGTTTACCTACTGACGTAGACTTGAGACCTTGACATTTGAGTTTTCACTTTTGATTTACTATACTTGTTTCCAATTGTTTCACCAAAGATTGGGGGTGACAATGATTTTTTATGAGTGGATGTTTATTGCGGGTGAATGCGAAGTGGGATGGATGGATTTTTTCAAATATTTGGATGTTTTTGATGTTTTGAACTATTTTGAGTTGTTTTTGGTATTTTCAAGATGTTTTACAATTTTTTTATTTTCAAATTTACCAATGTTTTTTGTGTTATATGAGGTTTTAACCTAACCTAAAGACCTATCCTAGGTTCCTTGGGGCTGATCAAATATTAGCCTTACCTATGTTATACACACAGAGACCACATAGTTCGACTAACACTGACTCGATTATTGATGAAAAATGAACAAATGGATTGCTAGTTTATTATGATTGACTCCTAAAGGACAACCTAATGTGTCTCAGCGGCACATTGATGATGGCCTTGCTTACCTTTAGAGCTTAGAGACCCGTAGTTTGACATGACAAATCTATTTTTTACTTTTTCCATCTTTTTGACCTATTTTTTGGATTTTGATATGTTTTGAATATTTTTGGGTTTTCTTGGTTTTATGAATGTTTTTGGATTTTCTAATTTTAAGGAAGATTGCAAGAATATACACAAATTCAATCCAATGTAGGTATAAGAACATGCCCCCAGAGTGGTGTGATAGACTACTCTGATATAGGCAAGAAAAACTAACCTTAGGAATGGGCCAAGTAGTACTAGGAGGGATCATGATAGAAACATAGGATCAAGCGATGATGTAGACGTGGATGGATGATGCAGAACAAGCCGAAGAGATCATGGTGGATCGAATGTGCTTTTTTTACACAAGGCACCTGATTGCAAGTTTCTCACCAAGGTACTTGCCCAAAGTGCCACCGAATTGGTTTTCACTAGAGAATGATTTTTTCTTTACTGTTTTCAATCCTTTTTTATTTTTTTGGATTTTTGTATTTTTGTATTTTTTTGTATTTTTGAATTTATACCTTGCAAGTTTAGGCATAATTTTTTTTGAGATGGGAGCTATTGATATGCTCCTACAGAGGCTCACCTTCAAGTGTGGATAGCTGATATGCTCTTGATTTGTAGCTTGTTGTGATGATGAAGGGTCCAAACCAATTAGGTTAAAACTTTCCTTTATTGTCTAGATTTGGTACATTCTTCTAATTCTCCTTCAATACAAGCTCTCTAACTTGAAAGTCCAAATACTGATCTTCTTGTTGTAGCTTCACTTGAGATAGTTTTGATAGACTTGAAGGTGATTCAAGGCATCCATGCATCGCTCATCCAGTAGTTCTAGCTCATTCAACTGTGACACCCGATATTCTTCATCAGTAATCAGGTTTTGCAATGATATTCTTAAGGATGGGAGCTTCATCTCAATGGGGAGGATGGTTTCTAATCCATAGACTAGGGAGAAAGGTGTTGCACCTATAGGCGTGTGGATACTCATTCAGTAGGACCATAAGGCGGGGTTCAACTATAAGTGCCAGTCACGACCAACTTCATTAACTATTTTCTTTAGGATTTTCAAGAGGGTTTTATTTGTAGCCTTAGCTTGGCTATTACCCTCGGGTAGTATGGGGTAGAAAATCGATGTTGGATATTAAATTTTTAGCATACTTCTTGAACATCCTAGTTTTTGAAAGGTGTCTCGTTATCTGAGATAAGGGCTTGTGGGACACTATATCGTAAAATGAGGTAGTTCATGATAAACTTGGAAATCTACTTCCCTATGATGTAGGTCATTGGGATGGCCTCTACCCACTTTGTGAAGTACTCATTGGAAGTGATAATGAACTTGTGTCCATTGGATGAGGTGGGTTTGATTTTACCAATGAGATTGAGCCCCCATTGTGAAAAGGTCCAAGGTGTTATGATTGGTTGGAGCTCCTAAGTTGGTGCATGGATGAGGTCCCCATGATATTGACATTGCAAACACTTTCGAACATAGTCGTGAGCTTCCCTTTCCATTTATGGCCAATAGTTGGCCAAGGTCATACCACTCAAATGTGACCCACAAATCCCATTATGTACCTTGATTAAATCAGTCAAAGCTTCCTCGGGATTAAGGCATTGTAACAAGGTTCCCTCGATACTCCTATGATATAGGGTGTCTCCTAAGATAACAAAATGGAAAGAATTTTTGAGAAATTTTCTCTTAAGGTTCGGGGTGATATCAGCATGGAGGACTCCTATTTTCAAGTAGGTGTAAATTTCATGATACCAAGGGTCACCAGGACAATGAATTTTTGAAAAATGTTCTCTTAAGGTTCGGGGTGATATCAGCATGGAGGACTCTTATTTTCAAGTAGGTGTAAATGTCATGATACCATGGGTCACCAGGACCAATGATTTCACACACAAATTCAGACTCTAGTACCTCAAAAGCTGGTACAAGAAGTTGTTCTACAAGGAATTCTTGCTGAGGGACATTGTGTGGGATATCCAATAATGATTTGATTGTTTCCATAGCATCTATTGCTCTATTTGTTTCCCTTGGTATTTTCTCAAACATGATTTCAAGGAAGAGTTCTTTGAGGCTTTCCACCAGTTTCCTGTATGGAGTCAATTTGTCATCCTTCGTTTGGTATTCATCATTTACCTAATTGATGATTAGTTGTGAGTCTCCGTAGACTTTGAGTTCCATGATCTACAATTGTACTGCTATTCTGAGTCCTATGACAAGAGCCTCATACTCTGCAATGTTGTTTGTGCAAGGAAAAGACAACTTATATGACTTGGGTATGCAACCTCCTTGTGGTGTAATGAAGAAGACTCCAGCTCTTGACCCATGTTGTGTGTAGGATCCATCAAAATATACTTTCTAGTGATACTCTATGGTTATGTTAAAGATGGACTCATTGGGGAACTCAGATACAAGTAGGTTCTTTGAATATATCGATGCCTCTGCTAGTTGGTCTGCAATTACCTATCCTTTAATGGCCTTTCACTCTACATATTCAATGTCATATTCTATTAGGATCATGACCCATTTAGCTATTTTCCCTGTGAGCATTGCTTTGGAAAGTAAATACTTGAGAGGGTCAATCTTGGCAATGAGTTTTATCTGGTGAGCCAACATATAGTGTCTGAACTTCTGTGTTGTGAACACCACTACTAGGCAAGCCTTCTCGATGAATGTGTAATTCACCTCATGTCCTACCATGGTTCTACTAATATAGTAAATAGCTCTCTCCTAATTTTCATCATGTTCAGCTAAAAGAGCACCAAGAGTTGTTGTTGTTGTCAATATATATAGGATCAATGGCTTGTTTGGAATTGGTGGCATAAGGACTAGCGGTGTCAGTAAGTACTTGATTTTTTTGAATGCCTGGTCACATTTCTCATCCCATTTATATGCTACCCCCTTATGGAGTAGATGCGAATATGGGATAGCCTTATTTGCTAGTTGTATTATAAATCGGTGAATAGATTGGAGCCATTCCTGCAAACCCCTTAATTGCTTCAAGGTTCTTGGTGCCTCCATCTCGAGAATTCCATTGAGTTTGGTAGGGTCTATCTCGATTCCCCTCATAGATACAATGTACCCTAGGAGCTTTCTTGATTGTACACCGAACATGCACTTTTTGGGATTGAACCTAACCTTGTGTTCTTCTAGCCTGTCGAATATGGAGCTTAGTTCCGCTATGTGATCATGATGCTTATTTGACTTGGCCAATATTTCATCCACATAGTCTTCCATAGTTGTGAATCATATTGTGGAAAATTAGTGTCGTAGCTCTTTGGTAGGTCTACATTTTTCAACCCAAATGGCATCATGTTCTAGTAGTAGGTTCGCCATGGACAAGTGAAAGTTGTCTTGTGTTGGTCATCCTTAGATATCATGATCTAATTGTACCCTAAGAATCTGTCCATTAGTGATAGCATTTCATGCCCTGTCATCATATCCACAATCATGTATATGTTTGGGAGAGGGAAATCATCCTTAGGGTATGCTTTATTCAGGTCCCTGAAGTTAATGCAAATGTGGATTCCCCCAATGGGCTTAGAGACAAGTACAATATTTGAAACCCACTCTAGATAATCAATTGGCCATATGAAACCAGCATCAAGGGGCTTTTGTAATTCAAGTTTGACTAGTAATGCTATTTGTGGATGCATTTTTCTCAGTTTTTGTCTTACTAGCTTTGCCTTTAGATAGATGGCTAGATGGTGAACCATGAACTCTAGATCAAGACCAAGCATGTCTATGTAGGTCCATGCAAATTTCACCTTCCTTTCCCTTAGAAAAGCAGTTAGCAGTTCTTGTTCTTCTATCAAAAATGATTTTGCATAGAAGATGATATGTGGTACTTCCTCCGTCCCTCGATTGACTGGATTACATTTCTCTGCTAAGAATGTCGACTTTTCCTGATGAATAGCACTAAGGGGAAGATTGAATCCCTCATCCTTTGGTGCCTCAAAGAGGTTTTCACCATTATATGTGTCCTTTATTTTTACTATTTCCAGGTCAGAGTGCGCCACAGTGTGGTTTTCACTCAAAGACCTAGATATTATTCTTAAATTTTCACTTTTATGACTAAAGGATTCACTTGTTTCCCTATAATATGCATGTGTGTCTAGCTCAATGTTGAACCCAACTTTGTGATCTCTGCATGGTAGAGTATCCCACAATCCCATGAATTCTGAGAGAGCCTTATCATTTTCGAACGTGTCTAAAATCGGTGGTCCTTGTTGATCGTAATCGATGAGTTGGGGGTAGCCAAGTTTTAGCTCATTGGTTTGGTTACTTGGTTCGAAAGATAGGGTACTAATCATGAAAAGAGAGGAATCCTTGAATAGCATGGGTAGGTCAGTTATGGGGTCCTCGTCACACACATCAGTTATATCAAAGGTATAGTTGTCTAAATGAAAACATGTGGATACCGGTTACTGAGGGGGAGCTTTGAATTTTCTAACCGGGGCACCTTTACCAAGTATGGTTATTTTTGGAGGAGTACATCCAAGGCCAAGATTTTTTATACACTTATTAGAAATGATAAGTTCTAGAAGACCATTGTCATTTTTTTTGAGTTTCTTTTTTTTGTTGTAGCCTATGCCAAGCATCATCTGTAGTCCTTTGATGTTATCATCCATGGGAAGATCAAGCACGGGCCTTTCGTCTTAGTATATCAAACTTGATATATCCTTTTCATCTACTGTTTCCCAGCTTAGGTCTCCCCAGCATCTAAATCTGGAGGGGTCTACTTTAAAAGTTTGAAATGGGGTTTCAATCGGTTGGGGCTGCCCATGAGATCGGGGAGATTGAGGTAACTCTCCCATTACAAAGGAACTCTTTTTCATTTTGTAGTCCCCACACCCATTATCCTGGATAATGACTTTGATGTCAATTTTTTTTGGAATGGAGGGTGTCTTTGTCTTAGAAGTGGAGGCTAAGGTAGATGGTTCAATATATGGAGATGTAGGTCCTGTTATGCCTTGCATAACCACCCCACTTTGATCTGGATCAAAATGGGTCCCCCTTTCTCTTTTGTTTACTTTTCTTTTTGTTTTCTTTCTTTCCTCTTGGGAGATCTTCTGTTTTCCTCTTGATTTGTCTTTTGTTCTGATCTAATTCTGGTCCTCTCTTAGCTTGAGTTGGTTTTCTTCTTGCTAGGAATCTACTAAAATAATTACAAGCAAGGGTGAATTTATTATAATATGTTTTGTTTTCTTCTGAGGACTAATGTAGACCTTCCTTTTGCAAGGTTAAATCCTACACTTGATGATATTTGTTGAGGCTCAGTTGGAGGGCATTCCTCAACCTAGTTGGTCATGAAAATTAGCTAAGAAAAAAGTCGGCAGGACTTCTCTACACTCTTACCGATTGGTGGCTTGGCTCTAACAGTTTTAAATCCAAAGAATCAGAATACTCCCCATTATGGATCTTATCGGCATAGGATTATCATGATATCCCCGACCCACAATTTTTTTTGTTCAAATCTATGTTTGTGTTGCCTATTGGAAAGACCCTAAGGATGTCATGGTGAGTGGAATTTACATACAGGCATCTATCGAAAGGACCAAGGTCATCATCCTGGCGAAAAGGAGTTTTCTATCAGCATGATTTTTTCCCTTTGGGGGGTGGTCTTGGCAAAATCTCAAAGTCTTTTTTACTACTATCAAGGATTCATATATCGGCATAAGGTTTTCTCTCCTCTAGGAGGTCTCAGCGAACTCCTTATGTCTCACTGACTAACCCATATAGGAATATACTTCAGCAGGGTTGTTCTCTTCGGTATGTGCTCTCACCGAACAATAGGAGTCTTGCCGATGAGGAAGGGTTCATATATTGGCAAAGCAAAATCATGTCACCCAGAAGTCTCGATGAATGGGTGCAATTTTGCTGACAAGGGTGTCTTCGGAGAGAGGTAGGGCATTCAGCGTAATATCTTGCTAATGAAATATAGTCAAGGCGACTAGGAGCTACACTTCGGCAAGAGGCATGTCTTCAGAGTAAATTCATGGCGAGTTCCTCGTGTCTCATTGATCGGCTCATAAGTGAACACCTCAGTCAAACAATCGGCATTCGACGTAAGGTCTTGGCGAAGTCTCTTTGTCTTTCCCACTGACGGTGAAAGTTGCCCATCGCGGATAGATCTGTTCGTCAGTGTAATGTCTCATCGAGCGGCTCCAATCACACCGACATAGCACGAGGGATTCTATCAGTATGTCTCCAGGGAGACATTGGTGGGCGAAACAATAAGCTCTCGACGACATGACATACTGTCGGCATAACCTCTTGCCGACTCAACGGAGTCCTACCGACATTATAAAATCACCAAAGGATCTGAGATTGGGGAGACTCCAAATGAATAGAGGGGCTTCAATGAAAGGTCTCAACGAAGGAAGGGAGTCTTGCCGATAACGAGGGAAGGCTCGGTAAGAGAAGAGGAAATCGGGGTAAGGTCTCCCCGAAACATTAAAGTCTCCCTGACATCCGAGATGAGCCTGCCCAGTGAGTCTAGCATTTCCATAAGTCTTGCTGACAGAGTAGGTTTGGGGAGAAAACAAAGCTTCACCATGTGGCCTCAATGAAAGGATGCGGTCTTGTCAATGGGTTTTTTGAACTTGATATGATTTCTACAGCTCGCCGAAACGTCTCACCGACTGTCATGTGTCATGCCGATAACTGCTGAAGCGATATAATCACATCAGGGAGACACCAGTGGTGTCTCACCGACATGCAATGTTGATCAGACCACCTTTGACCACTTGAGGAGCTCACTTGGTGTATGCCCGACCAATCATGAGGAAGCCAAAAGAGTGATTCATTGGTCCCTTTGACCGATTGACTGTTCCTGGGAAAGAAGGCCAACATAATGCAAATTAGATTGATTCTTTCTAAGAACAGATGACGATGGATCGACTTGGGCGATGGCGTTCAGATCTACAAGGAGGCTCAACAATGCTTCTAGAAGACGGTCAATGAACAGAGAAGTCCAGAACAGAAAGGGAGCTAAAGGAAAGAAGAAAATATGACTCAGAGGGACAGCTGTGGTGACTACTGGCAAGAGGGTAGATCAATATTGATGAAGATATTTTGAGCATTCAAGGCGACCCACCAACAGAGCTTGAAGATGGACATGAAGATAGGAGAGTAAAGGCTGCAGCTGCAAAAGATCTAAGGTCGTCCCCGGAACAACTTTTCAGCATGGACAGCAGGGCTTCACATTGAATGTAGTTTTGACTTTCCTCAAAAAGATCTGAGGGCCGACTCTCCTATAGTCTACAGATATTTTGTAAACCCTAGTATAGGGGATAGCACATTCCTATTGGTACATTATGTATATAAGGCATTCTTGCCTCTTTGTAAAGGTTAGCACTTCTAGATTAGAACTTCTATGGTTAGAGAACTTTTAGATTGAGAACTGTTTAGAGTTAGAACTGTTAGGAGCTAGTCAGTTAACAGAAGGAGATAGAGTTGCATCTTGATTCTCAGTAATGAGAGCTTCTCTTGTCTTCTTGTTTAACAGTTAGATTTTAGTATAGACTATAATGTATTTTCTAAGTTCTTTTAGTATAGTTGGAAACAATATGGAGCCTCGGATTCTCTGTACACTGGTGATTGTGCCAGCTTTGTAAATATTGCTTATTTGTTTTAATAATAGTAGAAGTAATCATATTTTAATCTACTTCATGTTGTGTTCCAGAATGATACTTGTCTTAAATTGATCATTTGATTTGTGAAGTCTTCAAGGAATGAAATATTATTTTGTGTTTTATTTAAATGGTAATTAAAAATCTGTTATGTGAATTAGCACTGTGAATGAAAGAGGTTGTGTGTCAACCACAAGCTTATCTTGTCCTGCAGTTTTAGTTTATTAATTCCTTGAAGTTAACAAGTCTGGTTAAGATTGGATGAACTATTGTTCTTTTTTGTTTTAAAACTTTGACTTATCTTTTTATATTTCATTAAAAACCTCTGTTAGAGTAGGTTTTATTTCATGTTTGATTTTAGAACAATCCAGAAGCCCAATACCAGCAGGCCCCTTGAATATTACTGTTGCATTGACCACTGAGTAACATCAGCATAGTTGAGACCCAACTATAAAGACCTTGGGAGCTAAGGCATCCATGTGTTGCCTTTCTCTTTCAGAAGAAGCAAAATAGCAATATTTTGTTTGCATTGTTATGGTGCCAAAATCACCATCAATAGGAACTAGCGCTAGAAGGAGGGCCTAAAAAGACAAAATGGATAAAGTTTGGTCTTTCTCATTAGAGAAGCTCCATAGAGTTCTTCGATCAGCTAAAAATCCATCACCGTTGATAGAACTCAAGACCCCAACAAGACACAAAGTTCGCAAAACTAGGGCCACCATCATACCACCCTTATCAGCTCCGCTCACCCCACCAGGCTTTTCGCTAATACCCCAGTGGATACCTATCACTCCACTATCACATCCATCTCAATTTTCATCATAGCTAGTTCAACCCATACAACAGCTAGCTAACCCATACAACAGCTAGCTCAACCACCACCACCGCTACCAATGGCATTCCTTCAAAATAATCCTTCTCCATTGGGGACTATTCTTGGAGATTTTCACGACCTGCCTAAGAACCTCGAGAAATTATGTCCCAAGTACTTTCATGGCGAGTCAAGAAGTGCTAAGGAGCACATATAAGCTTTCAAGGATGCTTGTACTAGAGTTCAAATAGCCCACCATGATGTAGTCTGTAGGTTATTCCCTTATTCCTTAGGGGATATGGCATTCAATTGGTACCTTAATCTTCCTCAAGGTTCCATTTTGACTTGGACACATTTGGAAAATGCTTTCATCAACTAGTTCAGGGTTTATGTCGATCCAGCTCTTTTATACCACCAATTTGCCACAATCAGGAAAGAGCCATGTGAATCCTTTCCTTTATTCAATACCAGATTCCAGCGAATGTATAGGAGATTGCAAGATCCCTATCTAGTCACTGAGGATAGTGCCATTCAAGCATACTTTAGGGTTATAGACCCTTTGCTGGGTTTGTTCCTGTAAAGAACTTACCAACCAGTTGAAATTGATTCTCTATCCAAAGTTTATCATTTAGCTATCAAGCTGCAACAACAAATCAGTTCTCAACAAGGAGGCCAGGGAGGAGGTTTCCCTTCGATAGGATATCAGATGCATAGCCCAGCTCCTCTATTTAATAATGTCCCAGGAATGTCTCCTTCCCACTATGGGCCTACATCTGAATTGCAAACTCAGCCTCATGTCCCATTCTTTGCTACTGGAACTCCCGATCTCTTTCAGCAGTCGTAGCTTTCCCAAAGTTCCCATGGTCATCAGAACCAAATTGGAACACCAAATCATGGTGGTTAGCCACCTGCTGCTAAGAGTGTGGAAAGTGAGAAGATATTCTAGCTTACAAATGAGGTAGAAACCTTGAAGAAAATGTTGTCCCAAGTTACAAATGACATGGCTGAACTTCAATTGAACCCCTCCCAAAACAATTAGGGTAGCTATCAAAATCATAACAATTACAACCAAAGGGGTTATCAAGGCCAGAACTTCTCTAATCAAGGGTACCAAAACCAAAACAGGGGATATAATCAAAGGCCCAACAACAACAGACAATGGAATACCGGACCCAATAATGGTGGAGTCTCTCACAACTATCAAACAAATGAGGAAAGAACACATACTGCAAACGTGGCCGACCTCAACTTCATGACCAATTGGTGCAGGTTGCATTACACTGCGACCCATTTTGAGGTAAACTGCGGCACACGAAGATGCCCACACATTCCAAGGGAATTAAAACAAAGGAGGTGACTCGCTAGATACTGCAGTGGCTTATGATATCTTTGAAGAAGAGCCCTCATTCCCAAGGCAAGAGGAGAATGAACCAAAGGAAGATTTGTATGATGCCCAAGCCTTTCAGTCAAAAGGAGGACACTTCCTGAGAAATCAAGGTAAGGGGCCATTTACTACATCGACACCCCCTAATCACATGGTGCCTCCAAATCAAGGTGCTGATAATAATCCTCCTCCACTAAAAGGTCGGCCAGACTTCCATAATAAGGGTAACTCCTCTGTCATTTTCAAAAGTAATTCAAGTTATAACATAGAATTTGATGTTGTTTATGAGATGCAGAGACAAAAATTCTTTGTCATTCTTTGACATATTGAAGTGGTGCCCTGCTCAAAGGGAAATAGTGCTAGAAGCTTTAGAACTAGCTGATAAATCAAAAGGAAAGAGCAAGGTTGCACTTGCTGCGGATATGAATGCAGCCTTGTACAGAAATAAGGTAGGTACCCCACCGTTTCTCCTAAGTTTAAGAATTTGTGGGAAGAACCTACATAACTGTTTGTTGGATTCAGGAGCTTCAGGCAATGTCATGCCATATTCCATATGTAAGAAATTGGGATTGGACCCTGATCAAACTAACAAGAAGGTCATCCAACTTGACAAAATAGAAGTTAAGGTAGTTGGAAAATTAAAAAACGTACATGTCCAAGTAGGATCAAACCCTAGGATCCAAACCAATATAGATGTCCAAGTGGCAAACATCCCAAAGACTTATGGTATGTTACTAAGCATAGATTTGATGAAAATTCTAGGGGGATATCTTTCCCTTGACTTTTCACATATGTGGCTACCATGGAGAGGGATCCCAACTCAGATTAGGATTGAAAGTGACCCCTGCCTCAAGCATATCAGCATGGAATATGATTGCCCCAATGAGGTAGCCTATTTCAAAACTGGGATAGGTGTTTATAAAAGAGAAGAAGCTTTGACCTTTTTTGTTCTTGATCATAAAGAGCTGCCCATACAAAAACCCTATGATCTTCTGATTGATGAAAATCAGCAGGCATTAGCCAGAAAGCTGCAACAAGATCAACTGGTCTTGGGAGAAGGTGTGGATCTGCAAAGTCTCATGCTCCCTAATTGGTGCAGGGTACATTACCAAAGTCATTCTGAATTAACTTTCCAACCCTACATTGACATTTTAGATCATGTTGCCCAAGATAAAAGAAGCTAGTACAAGTCACCCTGAGACCATTGCGAACGGTTTCCCATTTGAAGTTGAAGAAGCAACAATGCTCACCAGGGATAGGATACCTTCGATTGAGGTTCCTTCTCAAATTAAACTGGCCTCAGTCACATGTCTTAACCAGCATACTCCTGTGGAACAACCTCAAGGTTTGCTTGACACCCCTTCACCCACAAATATACCAAAATTCAAGGGGTCAGCCAAAGAAACAAGTGACTATCAGAAGGATAGCCATAGGTCAGATGATACAACTGAGCCAACATCGGGAAGTATACCTAAAGAGACTACAGAATGATTTTTCCCTATACCTAATGCCAAATATCAAGCAATCCCAATTGTGACTCATCTAACTCAAGTACCCATAACAACTTCAAAGCAACCAACTCCAACCCCTGATCAACTATGGACCCTCACATTTGATGGATCCAAATCCAAAATAGGTAGTGGTGTTGGAATTGTATTAACCAGCCCGAGAGGGAAATTTTTCTTTGCTTCTTACAGGTTGCAATTTGGATGTACCAACAACATAGCAAAGTATGAAGCTCTGGCACGGGGATTGATGTTTGCACACAAGAAGGTCACTACCTTGATGGTCAGGGGAGATTCAGAAATTGTTATCAGGCAGGTGCGCAACCAATATACATGTCGCAACAAAAGGCTGGTAGCATATAGAAATCGGGTATGGAACCTAATTGAGGACTTTGATGCCTTCGGGATCAGCTTGATCCCTAGAGAAGACAATCAGGAAGCTGATTCATTGGCTGTTGCTGCAAGCACCCTAGAACCTATGCAAGGTTCCAAGCTCAAGAAATTCTCAGTGGAATTAATTCCCACCCCTACAGTTCCTGACAACATCACGAACTTTCAAGTCTTTGATGATGACCGACATATTCTAGCTTTCTTGGCAAGCTCGGATGTTTTTGAGGGGCAAATTATTGATAAGTTCAACAAAAATCAAGGGGATTGGAACCCTGAGGAATGTGATACAGAAGGATTTTTTAACTTAAAGAATAATAACATTCCCAAGGGAATGGTTTCTTTAGAAATTATTTTTTGATTCAGACCCAAGGGCTCGAGAGAAGATATCAGCCGAAGAAAAAGGAGGTGAATATGTGACAGTTAACTTGGCCGATTCTGGCCCTGAAAGGAATGTCTACATAGGGAAGGCCTGCCCTGAAGCAATTAGAGAAGACATACTGAGGGCGCTTAAAAGAGATATTGTTGTGATTGTATGGAAGTATGAAGACCTCCAGACATTTGATGCTTCTGTTATGACTCGCACTATCCCCTTGAAACCTGAGGTTAAGCCCTTCTGACAGAAGCAGTGCCCTGTCAATGCCCTGATTGAACCATTGATCTATAAAGAAGTTTAGAAGTTGTTGTCTGCAAGGATAACCTTCCCTATGTGCCATTCAACGTGGGTGGATAACTTAGTTCCAGTTCACAAGAAAAGTGGAGAGATTAGGCTATGTGTTGACTTCAGAAACCTAAACAGGGCTTCAGAAAAGGATAACTACCCGCTTCCTTCTCTAGATGAAGTCTTGCAGACTGTCAATGGAGCTCAGATGATGTCATTCTTGGACGGTTACTCTGGATACAATCAAGTAATGGTCAACTTTGAAGACAGGATGAAGACGGCTTTCACTACAAAGTGGGGAACGTTTGCATATAGAAGGATGCCTTTCGGTCTAATAAATGTTGGAGCCACTTTCCAATGTGCCATGGATAGCATTCAACGACCTAATTGGAAAATGCATTATTGTTTACATAGACGACCTGATAGTGTTCTCCAAGGATCGACTCAATCATGCTGCCAACTTGGCCAAGGTTCTCCAGAGGTGTATCCAGTATGGCGTCTCCCTGAATCCCAACAAGTGTGTGTTCAGAGTCTCTGAAGGGAAGCTCTTGGGGCATATAATTTCAAAAAGGATAATATCAATTGACCCAAGCTGAGTTGAGTCTATTCTTAAGATCACACGGCCAAGAAACAAGAAAGAAATGAAGTCTTTCTTAGGGAAAATCAACTTTGTGAGGAAGTTCATTACAGGCTTTGCAGAGATTGTAAAGCCTCTCAACGAAATGATGAAGAAAGACACCAATATAGAATGGACTGATGAAGCAAAAGATGCATTTTCACAAGTCAAGTGGCCCATTTCAGAGGCACCAGTTCTTACCAGCCCTGACTACCTGTGACCATTTTATGTCTACTCTTTTTCCTCTCAACACTCGTGCGCAGCTGTCCTAACCCAACGAGAAGAGTCAAAGGAAAGGCTGATTGCTTTCATGACTTCTCCCTTCAAGAACGTAGAAATCAGGTACCCACCCCTGGAGAAGCAAGCCTTCGTGCTGGTCAGAGTTGTCAAGAAGTTTTGACATTACATCTTTCGTAGCCAAATCATTGTTGTGGTTTTGGATGCAGCTGTGAAGTCTTTACTCATGCAGAGCGAGCTGGGAGAAAGGAGAGGAAAGTGGATGGCTATCTTACAAGAGTTTGATCTAGAGATATGCCCTATGAGACTTTTCATAGGTACTGGTTTGTCTCAGTCCATGGCAAACTCTGGTGACAATATCATCTGTCAGTAGTACATGACCCAATCTTTCTCCAACAACCCTTGGTATGATGATACCATTTGCTTGATGCTCCATAATCGGTGTCCAGAGGGAATGAATGCAACTCAAAGGAGAGCCCTGAGACTCAAGAGTTCTCATTATATGCTCAAAGGAGGGTTTCTATATAGGAATAATTTTGAGGGACTATACCTAAGATGCCTTGATCATCAAGAAGCCAAACATGTGATCTCTGAGTTTCATGGGAAGCATGGCATAGGTCATGAGTCTGCAGATTCTTTGGCACACCAGATCCTTAGGTCTAGTTATTATTGGCCCTATGTATTCAAAGATTCCCATCAGCATGTGAGGACATGTCACACATGTCAAATTTTTGCATCAAGGGAATGCCATTTAGCTATGCCACTACAACCGGTCTATGAGGTAAGGCCCTTTTCCCAATGGGCACTAGATTTCATTGGGGTTATTAAACCAAACTCTTCTACAGGACATAAACTCATCTTGACTGCCATTGATTATTGCACAAGATGGATAGAGGCTATACCCTACAAGAATAGCACAACAGAGGTAGTGATCAAGTTCCTCACCAATGCATCATTACAAGGTTTGGGGTACCCTTCGGTCTGGTATGTGATAATGGCTCTGCCTTTTCTTCTACTGAGTTTATTTCCTGGGCTTATAATCACAAGATTGTCTTGAAGTATTCTTCAAATTATTACCCACAAGGCAATGGAGTTGTAGAGTCAACCAATAAGTATCTCTTGGGGGTCATTAAGAAACTGTTAGAGCATAACCCTAGAGACTGGCATACCCAGCTTAGATTCGTATTATGGGCAGATAGGACTAGGATTAAGGCTGCTCTAAAGACTTCACCATTCAAGCTGGTATATGGCCAAGAGCCTATCTTTCCTATCCATTTGCAAATACCTATCCTTGAGTTCATGCAGAAATTCTACTCTAGTGACAATAGGATAGAAGTAAGATTGGTTGCTTTGCTGAAATTATAAGAACAGAGAGATGTCGCATTGCAACAATTCTTTAGGCACCAAGCTGTTGTCAAACGTTGGTTTGACAAAAGAGCCAAAATAAAGGCTTTTAGGATACCAGACCTAGTGTTGCTATGGGATAAGGCTGGTGAAAAAAAAGGTATTCACCAAAATTTTGACAAACTCTAGTTAGGCCCTTATCAAATTGCTGAGATCCTAGGGGAAAATGCTTTCAGACTGAGTAGCCTAACTGGAGAACCTGTTCCTTTGCCTATTAATGGGAAGTTTCTCAAGCACTATTTTGAATCTTGAGGCTTGTTAATTTATGTTTTGTATATAAGTAATTCATTGTTCTTTATGTAAATAATTTATTTTGTCTCTTGTTTGTAAATTATTTTTTTATTTTTTTTAAATACTTTATGTGCTTCTACTGTCAATAATTTGTTGCTCCTTTTGTAGATAATTTACTCTTTGCTTGTAAATAGTTTGCTACTTATTTGTTTGTTCTTTCCTTCTATCCTTTGTGTTTTCTTTATTGTTTGGTCTTTGTTTTGTTTTTTTTCTTTGGGGTTGATCTGTCCTTTCCACCTGAAACTATGGGCTGTTATCTGAAGCATACTTTGGTCATTAGGAGAGAAGTGGTTTAAATATTTTTAGGTTTTCTAATTGGATGATTTTTTCCTCAATTCGTTGTTTCATGCTTGTTGTCAATAAAAGTTGTGGAAAGTTTTGAACACAAGGTGCCAAGTAAGAAATCCTTCATCAACTCCCCTGAATCTGTCACAAATCATTAAAATCATTTCCTCTTCTAATAGTGTATTTGTCCTAGGATGACAATGTTGTAAGATTTGAGTGAAAAATCTGACTTCCAAGTTTTGTTATGAGGTCCATGGTAGTTTTCAACCCAAATCAGATATTAAACATCTGGCATATTGAAAAGAACTAAATGAAATATCTGAGACTCTAAAAAAAAGGGAAAAAGAAAAGAAAAGAATTATCTAAAGAAAAAAGATTCAATATGAATGGGTGATTCCAGTATCTCTACCGGGGCTATAGACACTTGGCTGGTAGTAGAGCAATGTTGTGAGAGAACTAGAGGTATCTCCGTCAGGGCTATGGATGCCTAACTGGCAGTGGAGCAATGCCCAGGATATCATTGCGAGACAACTAAAGGAATCAACTCATGTAACTCAAATCTTACACATTGTTGTTCAAAAGATGAAGAAAATTTATGAAAGGATGATGCACTATTAAGCACAAACACAAAGATTCAGGGGGTAGCCATTAATTGACTTACATTTGATATTCTATCTCTACCGTGCTTGTTATAACTGACCCAACTGGAGTTGTGATGTTCATGAACCAGGAGTTCTGGGTAGCTAAATCCTTCATATTCATGAAAATGGTTAAACCATTTCCCCAGTCGAGTCGCCATTTGTTATGCTTTGCATAACCACCCCACTTTGATCTAGATCAAAATGGGTCCCCCTTTCTCTTTTGTTTACTCTGCTTTTTGTTTTCTTTCTTTCCTCTTGGGAGAGCTTTTGTTTTCCTCCTGATTTGTCTTTTGTTCTAATATGATTCTGGTCCTCTCTTAGCTTGAGTTGGTTTTCTTCTTGCTAGGAATCTACTAAAATAATTACAAGCAAGGGTGAATTTATTATAATATGTTTTGTTTGCTTCTAAGGACTAATGTAGACCTTCCTTTTGTAGGGTTAAATCCTACACTTGATGATATTTGTTGAGGCTCAATTGGAGGGCATTCCTCAACCTAGTTGGTCATGAAAATTAGCTAAGGAAAAAGTCAGCAAGACTTTTCTACACTCTTACTGACTGGTGGCTTGGCTCTGACTGTTTGAAATCCAAAGAATCAGAATACTCCCCATTATGGATCTTATCGGCATAGGATTATCATGATCTCCTCGACCCACAATTCATTTTGTTCAAATCTGCGTCTGTGTTGCCTATCGGCAAGACCCCAGGGATGTCATGGCAAGTGGAATTTACATACAGGCATCTATCGACAAGACCAAGGTCATCGTCCTGGTGAAAAGGAGTTTTCTATCAGCATGAGTTTTTCCCTTTGGGGGGTGGTCTTGGCGAAATCTCAAAGTCTTGTCGACCGCTGTCAAGGATTCATATATCGACATAAGGTTTTCTCTCCACTAGGAGGTCTTAGCGAACTCCTTATGTCTCACCGACTAGTCCATACAGGCATATACTTTGGCGGGAGTTTTTCTCTTCGGTATGTGCTCTCACTGAACGACAGGAGTCTTGCCGATGAGGAAGGGTTCGTATATTGGCAAAGCAAGATCATGTCGCCCAGAAGTCTCGGCGAATGGGTGCAATTTTTCTGACAAGGGTGTCTTCAGAGAGAGTGTGGGCGTTCGGCATAATGTCTCGCCGATGAAATATAGTCACAGCGACTAGGAGCTACACTTCGGCAAGAGGATTGTCTTCAGAGTAAAGTCATGGTGAGTTCCTTGTGTCTCGCTGATCGGCTCATAAGTGAACACCTCGGTCAAACAATCAGAATTTGACGTAAGGTCTTGGCAAAGTCTCTTGGTCTTGCCGACTGACGGTGAAAGTTGCCCATCACAGAGAGATTTTTTCATCGATGTAATGTCTCATCGAGTGGCTCTAGTCACACCGACATAGCGTGGGGGATTCTATCAGTATGTCTTCGGGGAGACATTGGTGGGAGGTCTCAATGAAACAATAAGCTCTCAGCGACACAACATACTGTCGACATAACCTCTTGCTGACTCAACGGAGTCTTGCCGACATGAAATAAAATCACCGAAGGATCTGAGATCAAGGAGACTCCAAATGAATAGAGGGGCTTTGATGAAAGGTCTCAATGAAGGAAGGGAATCTTGTCGATAATGAGGGAAGGCTCGGTAAGAGAAGAGAAAATTGAGGTAAGGTCTCCTTGAAACATTACAGTCTCCCCGACATTTGAGATGAGCCTACCCAGTGAGTCTGGCATCACCATAAGTCTTGACGACATAGTAGGTTTGGGGAGAAAACAAAGCTTCGCCATGTGGTCTCAGTGAAAGGATGCGGTCTTGCGATGGGTTTTTACGAGCTCGATATTATTTCTACAGCTCGCCGAAACGTCTCACCGACTGTCCCGTGTCATGTTGATAACTGCTGAAGCGATATAATCGCATCAGGGAGACATCGGTGGTGTCTCACCGACATGAGATGTTGATCAAACCACCTTTGACCGCTTAAGGAGCTCACTTGGCGTATGCCTGACCAATCATGAGGAAGCCAAAAGAGTGATTCATTGGTCCCTTTGACCGATTGACTGTTCTTGTGAAAGAAGGCCAACATAATGCAAATCGGATGGACTCTTTCTAAGAACAAATGATGATGGATCGACTCGGGCGATGGCATTCAAATCTACAAGGAGGCTCGATGGTACTTCCAGAAGATGGTCAACGAATAGAGAAGTCCAAAACAGAAAGGGTGTCGAAGGAAAGGAGAAACTGTGACTCAGAGGGACAGTTGTGGCGACTACTGGCAAGAGGGTAGATCAATATTGATGAATATATTCTGAGCATTCAAGGCGACCCCCCAATAGAGCTCGAAGATGGACACGGAGACAGGAGAGTAAAGGTTGCAGTTGCAAAAGATCTAAGGTCGTCCCGGGAACAAATTTTTAGCATGGATAGTAGGGCTTCACATTGAATGTAGTTTTAACTTTCCTCTGAAAGATCTGAGGGCCGACTCTCCTACAGTTTGCAGATATTTTGTAAACCCTAGTATAGGGGACAGCACATTCCTATTGGTACATTATGTATATAAGGCATTCTTGCCTCTTTATAAAGGTTAGCACTTCTAGATTAGAACTTCTAGGGTTAGAGAACTTTTAGATTGAGAACCGTTTAGAGTTAGAACTATTAGGAGCTATTCAATTAACAGAAGGAGATAGAGTTGCATCTTGATTCTCAGTAATGAGAGCTTCTCTTGTCTTCTTGTTTAACAGTTAGATTTCAGTATAGATTGTAATGTATTTTCTAAGTTCTTTTAGTATAGTTGGAAACAATCTGGAGCTTCAGATTCTCTGTACACTAGTGATTGTGCCAGCTTTGTAAATATTGCTTATTTGTTTTACTAACAGTAGAAGCAATCAGGGTTTAATCTCCTTCATGTTGTGTTCCAAAATGATACTTGTCTTAAATTGATCATTTGATTTGTGAAGTCTTCAAGGAATGAAATATTATTTTGTGTTTTATTTAAATGGTAATTAAAAATCTGTTATGTGAATTAGCACTGTGAATGAAAGAGGCTGTGTCAACCACAAGCTTATCTTGTCCTGTAGTTTTAGTTTATTAATTCCTTGAAGTTAACAAGTTTGGTTAAGATTGGATGAACTATTGTTCTTTTCTGTTTTAAAACTCTGACTTATCTTTTTATATTTCATTAAAAACCTCTGTTAGAGTAGGTTTTATTTCATGTTTTATCTTAGAACAATCCAGAAGCCCAATACCAGTAGGCCCCTTGAATATTACTGTTGCATTGACCACTGAGTAACATCAGCACAGTTGAGACCCAACTACAAAGACCTTGGGAGCTAAGGCATCCATGTGTTGCCTTTCTCTTTCAGGAGAAGCAGAATAGCAATATTTTGTTTGCATTGTTGTGGTGCCAAAATCGCCATCAACAGGTCCCTCATCATTCTTTGGAAATTGAGGGATCTTGTAGTACTTGGCTTCCAAATTCTTAGAATAATAAAATGGTTCAGAATCTCCATGGACTATGACCTCTTGATTTTGATAGGGAAACTTGACACATTGATGGAAGGTAGATGTGACAGCTTGCATCCCATGGATCCATGAGCACCCCAAGAGGATATTGTAAGGTAGTTCTAGATCAAGGACTTGGCATGTAGTTTCCATGATTGCTAGCCCTACTTGAATAGGGAGTTGAATAGTGCCTTGAGACACCCTTTCTTGATCATCATATGCCTTGATTGTTATACCTTTACCTTGTTCGGTGATGTCCTTCTTTATTAGCTTGAGAGTATACATATTCAAGCCCACACCTCCATCCACTAAGACTCTTTTGACTTTATTCTTATGGACTAAGACTTCAAGATGGAATGCACAGTTATGAGATGGTTGAGTTGGGAAGTCCTGATCAGAAAATGTTAGGAGATGTGGGGTGGTGATATGTCTGACTATAGCTTGGAAATGGTCTGCATCAAGAGCCATGGGGATAGTGGATGAATCCAATGCTTCTTCTAGGATCTTCTTATGTATAGGCGATACTTTCAGCAACTCCATGATGGAGATCTAGGCGGTGGTTCCTTTTAATTGATCCAAAACATTATAACCATCAGGTATTGACTTCAGATTGTTAGTGGATGCTTTGGGTGCTTGGGATGGTCCTTGAATGGTAAATTTTCCACCATGTTTGGTGACCCCATAGTTAACTTTGGATCCTTTAATGTTGACGACAGTAACCCACTCATCTAAGGATGCAACAACATGGTCATAAACATGGTTCGCATTATTATACTTCGTCTTACTATTGTTGTTACCTTTATTGTGATCTAGCATCGGATTCGTGTATATGTTTATATTTTGATTTCCTACAAGTTGTTTAATGGTTACAGTTCTTTCATCAATGAGGTCCTGAATAAGATTTTTAACTCATATGCAACTGGCTATCATGTGTCCCTTTATTTTGTGGAAATCACAAAGTTGCTTCTCATTATACCATGGTGGTTTAAATTGAGGCTCTTGATAATTGTAATAAATAGGGATCTTGATGAGATTGGCTTGGACTATCCATTGCATGACAGACTCAATCAGTTCCCCAAGTGGTGTGTATTTCTATTTAGGGGGATACTTCCTTTGGGGTGGTCCCCATTGATTGTTCAGGTTTTTGACTGCATGATTATTGGGTTGTTGTGATGATGTGTTCGCTTGTGTGTTATTTTGGTTGTTGGCATGCGGTTGCTGATATAATTGTGTGTTTTTCCTTAGAGCACTGATGACAACGTTGGCATCAACTACACCATTGTTAGTAACATTCTTGTTCTTTTCCCATGTGCAAGGTTTTTCATTATAGCTAGTTGATGGACAATTGTCTTGATAAGTGGATTTCCCCCCTTGTGTGATAAGGGATCTTTCGATGTTGAGCGCCTTGGGGATCAACTAGACATATGTTGTGATGCATTGCATTTTTAGATGGAAGGAAAAGGTTCCTTTGAGATTAGTGATGATAGTATAGATTTGTTGTTCTTTGGGCATAGTCCACTTACTCCTATTAGCCTTGGATCACCATCATTGCAAGAAGGATGCAAATGTTTCCCCGTTGGATTATTTGAGATCAGATAATTCTTCTAAACTCATGTCCATGTCGATAATGAACTTCTAAACTCCAAGAGGTTAGATGTTGTCTTGGAATAAACTTGTCCACAAAGTGATAATTTAACTAAGAGTATGAAGAAGGATGCATCCACACACACTCAATCAAACAAGATGATTTTGGTTTTGATTTAGAAGGATTTTCCAAAAGCCTAGCATAAAGAATTTTTTCCAAGATTTTAAGAGTTGTTTGTGAGATAGGTTTTGATTGATGTTTCGGGGTGGATGAAAGTGTTGATTTTGATCCTAAGTGAACTTAGAGAGACTTTTGTTTACAACACCTAGGTATCGAAGAACATGCTATACCTCCTATGTGAGAAACTCAAAACATTGAAAAAGACTTGGATTTTGACAATAATTAAACAAATACAAGTTGGCATTGTCTTTTGAAGCACGTTTGTAAAAGTTATAGACCAATCTTTCTCTAACTTCGTAAAGCATGGATTGGCGTTTCTTGAGATTTCTTAGACTAATACATTTGTTTTGATTGATAGAATTTGGTTTTGGTATTTCGATCTTGCAAGAAATCATTTGAGAAAACACGTGTGGGGTTCAATTTGTCTTTTTATCTTTGCTTAATGGATTCATTTTACCACAAACACTTTCTTGCTTAGCTTTTTAAACTAAATGTCTATGTCTTAATTTCTTTTCATCACACAAGGTCCATTATGTGGAAATCAAGAGAATCAAGGCAATAGTTCCCTAATGTTGACTTTAGAGAGAGAAAATTGAGATATAAGTCCAAATATTTAGAAGCCTCTAAGGATAAATCCCTAGGGACAAGCAGTAATACTTGGAATTTTCAAAGGTGTTCGCCTCTTCTAAAGGGTTTGAAATTTGATGACCTTATTAAATGTTTGTTTTCAAGATTTTGGATCCAAGCAATGTGTTTAACTGACTCAAATATTGCACAACCCTAGGATGGAAAAGAAAATATTTGTTAAATTCCCACTTGGATAAATCTAGTTGCGCTTATTCAGAGCAGATGATTAGAAGCTTGACCACACTAGCTCCCCTCCATGACATTCACTTATATGGGTCGGCAAAGCTTCATTTCTCATGAATCTCCCATGATGAACTTTTCATCTCTACAAAGAATCACAAATATGTGGAACGGCTCCAGAGGTCCAACCTCCTAACGCCAACAAATATTGGGATTTTGGATTCTAAACAAAGGTTCATAATAAGGGCATCTAGTTTAGGGGCTGCAATGATAAACTCCTTGTGAGAGATCTCCCAACCCTTAGAAAAAGGGCTTTATGCATCATAAAGACACTGGGGGGAGTTATCATACACCGCTTCCCATTGTTTATGATTTTCATCATAACCACAAATTTATATAGCGGTTTGGAAGAGCTTGGCTTATGCTCGTTACCGCTTGGGTCGTTCCATTGGGGTGAGTACTTTTTCCCACCAAGGCAGGCCCTCTAAAGGTCAAAAATAGTGTGTAAGTACATCCGCAGGTCGATCAATCTTTGTTTACGTGAACAAAGAGAGAACACACGCAATGCCTTCTCTCACACTAGCGAGATTTGTTCAATTTTAAAAACCCAAATTTGAAATGTGGAGGCAATCTTTTATACAACCTAATCTCACTAAAATGCTTTTGATTCTCAAGATCTTCATGAAGCGCAAGAGAACTGCATATAAATTCGAATGACAAGAGTTTGTGGAAAAGATTACAAAACAAGAACAAGCACAAATTCTTTTTAATCCTCAAAAGCAGTAAATGGATTCTTTTTATAGCACCAAATTTGAGTGTGAAAGTTGTTTGT
Source organism: Sequoia sempervirens (assembly GCA_007258455.2). NCBI lineage: Eukaryota > Viridiplantae > Streptophyta > Pinopsida > Cupressales > Cupressaceae > Sequoia > Sequoia sempervirens. Next base: position 39,196,946 of record VDFB02353493.1, read on the forward strand.
TCAATTTTAATCCAAATTAAAATGCTAGTAAGTGTCTAAGATTCAATTTTAACCAACTTGACAAAGCTTGAGTTGCAGGTTAATTTTAAATCCAAATTGAATCTAGTTGGTCCTAGAAATTGAAATGCATGAATTAAAGCTCAAATTGCCACATACAGCATTAAAAAATGCTTTTAGGACTTCAAACTCTGCCCCTCCCTTGCTTCCTAAAAATGCGGCACTAAAAGGAAAAGGTGGCACTCTGTCAATGACAAATGCAATGCTAAAAAATGTATGCAATGCTCTAGTGAAGTTGAATGCAGCGCAAATGTGGTGCTCTGCAGTGAGAAAAATAGATAGAAGACAGGAAGCATATGCAATAGTGTTTCAAAAGTGATGTGATAGAGGTGTGTGAAGGCAACGGGACATAATGAATGTGGTGTTGTGTGTCAAAAGTGGTGCTCTGCGGCATCACATTTGCAGAAAGGCGATGTCGCTCCCTTGTAGCTACAAAAAATGGAAAAATTATGTGAAATTGGACATGTTAGATTGCTCAGCCTTCCTTCTAGCACCAGAATGTTAGCACAAAACCTACATATACTAACAAAATATCAACAAAACAATTTCAAACATGTTAGTAACACAAATCTAATGCTCCCTATGAGATTCTTTAGCTAATTCAAAAGAAAAACATAAAAACAACAAGAAACTAATCAAAGACAACATTTAAATCAAATTGAATTAACAAAACCTACATCCCATAGGGGGAGTGGTGATCCTTTGATGTGGAAAGAAAATCTTTCCCAATCCCTTAATAAGCTTGATGAAGTTTGGATGATCTAAAGAGGAAATTGCCTATAATCTAGCTATGAAACTTGAAAGTGACGGAAAACTAAGAACTCAAATGGCTATAGTGATAATGCATGAAGTTGTGGATCCATATTATGAAAAGGATGTCTCTATTTATAAAAGCCAAGGGTTGAAGAATGAGAGGATTTGATGAATGTGGGATAAATTGAGAGCCAATGAGAATGTGCCAAGTGTCACAATTCTATTGGAGGAAGTTGGAGCACATTTTGGGAAATGTGTGAGTGGAGGAGGATGGAAGAGAATTAAATGTTGTTGGTTGAGAATTTGAAATTGGTGTAAGAGGAATTGAATGAGATTTGAGAGGATGTAAGAAGATTTGAAAGGTTATAAGAGAAGTAAATGCAGATGTGAAAGGTTTTTAAAAACCTTTGGAGGGAAATTGATTAAGAGGTGGTTGAGAGGAATATTCCTTAGAATATGCCCTTGTGAGGATAATTGAGGAATTAGATAATTAGAAGAAATTGATTTTATGTACAACCTGGTTAATTGACCATGGTTGATTTAACTCTTGAGGATTAAAAGCTGGAGGATTTGATAATGATGATTGAAAAGCTGATTTAGGATTAATTAATCCAAAAATAATTAATTGGAGTGAATTAGGAGATGTGACATTTGATTTGATTGATTTTTTAATCAAATGAGAAGATTTAGAGAGTATTTAATTAAATGATTTGATTTAATTAAATAAGATGAATAATTAGTTAGAAGAAGGGTGAATTAATCCAATAAATTTAATTATTTGATTAATAGTTGAACTTGTTGATTTTAATTAAATAATGTTGATTATTCAATTAATTGATCAATTTGAGATGATTTTAGAGGAGATGGTGTTAGTTAATTAGAATTAGATACTTAGTATCAATCAGGACATTTTACATGTTTGCAATCATAAATCAGGTTGTACAAAAAATGTGTCCAAGTGTGATATCAGTATCCTAAGCTTCCCTCGCTTTATTTGTCTCCATGATGGTTGCCTTGGCTCTAATAGTGAGACCATGATGGTCTCCCTAATGTTCCTGCGTGAGGGGTCCTAGTGGGAGAAATCTAGCTAAGATGGGAGAAATATGGCTCCCATCACTCCTGGGCCACATCTCTGTAGTACACTACCCTGTAGTATGACTCCTGCATCGCTCAATCGTACATCTTGGTCAGGACTGTGGCGTGTCCATGTATCTGTTGTGCCACAGCCTCTAGCTATTGCCTCCATCATGTCTCCAATGCCAAGGCCATGTTCGCATCCTACCTCATCTGATGCTCTTGCACCATCTCTTGTCGTGCTTGGTCCCTCTCCTGAACCAATGTCTGAATCTGAGCCTAGGCATGTTGAAACTGCCCTATCAAAACCTACACCTGTGCCTGCAGCATTGCTATCTGCCCGTCCCGAGGATCAGGACCCGGTGGTGGTGGTGGGGGTGGCATATGCTGATGTGGCTACTAATGTGGTTGAACTGGTGGCCTCTTCCTGATAGGTGGCACCAATGGGGGGATCTGCCCATCATGATCTCTGCCTCCATCCTCACCAGCCTGTGGTTCGTGTCTTGGCTGCGATAGCGCCTATCCAATATGGGGTCCTTTGACCTGTGCTTTGGCCGCAAATGGAACAATTGGTAAAGTTAATTGAATCAGGCCATGAGCCCACCAATATGCATCATACGCCTGGGTGGTCCCCACATCCACAAGACTGTCAAAGTACACCCATGGCACCATGACCAACTATCTAAAATCATCGATGGTCTGTTGAGGTGGGATCCTCTATCCCCATGCTACCTCTCTGGTCCTCCAAACAAAAATGTCTCTCCACCTATCATCTGGGGCATCCTATACCTCCCTAAACTAGTGAGCAACCCTATCTAGGAGGTACTGCTTGATCATATAGTGCTCTCTCCCTTGCATGTACCTAGACTACTAACAGTAGAAGAGTTAGTCATTATCATCATGTCATCTAGGAAAGTGGAGCCAAGGCCTCCACCAAAATACTATCATCTCATCAAGGACCTACCTCTAGTGTGGGATACCTATAATGCCTATGTAGTGGAGGGTGGTCATCCCTCCATATCTATAAGCCACGGGATCATCACGGTTTGTTTGAACGTCTACTATCTATGGCCTCAAAACGACAATGTGCTCATATTCCCACATGTGGAGTAATGTAACACCCACTCCAATGTTGTGAGCTCCGTTGTATACAACCTAGTGCATATCATGATACAAGGATGTCAAGAAAACTAGCCCCCAGGCATAGATGTTCATATCCTCCATCATCTGGGACCAAATGATCCCCCATCCAACGTTGCATCCTCTAGCTCTTTGGTCAGGAACAAGGACTCTTGAGATCAATGCATCAACAAACAAAGTCAAATCAGGGGAAATCCCCTCACATCAGCGAAGGTCTATTTGGCCTTATCCACCTTGTACGAATCAACGTTGAATATATGGAAAATGGCATCACCACTGACCTCGACATCATATATAATCCACTCACTATGTATGGGGATCCATAGGATTTTCCATACATCCTCCAGGGTCACAGTGGTCTCATCGGTTGGTAAATGGAATGAGGAGGTCTTGCTCTACCATCTCTCCACCAAATTTTTCATCATCACAAGGTACGTTCCCACCTCGAGCGTCTAGGCAATGTGGCTGAATCCAATCGTGCCAAGAAAGAACAAGGCCTGATCTGATAAATGTCTAGCTTTGTGCAGAAGTTGGCTCTTGTGCTCCTTTGAATGGAGCATTAGAAGGACCTCTTGCAACCAAAACACGCATGATGTCAAAAATTCACCAAACAGATGCCTTTTCAAAAATTAAAAATCCCCAGGAAACAAAGGCGATGCTCTATCATTTGCAAAAGCGACACCATAATCAAATGCGACACTCCACCACAAAGGTGAGTCGACATTTTGGGGTGACACCGTTTCCTCTTTGGGCCACGCGACACTATCTTGCAAAGGCGAGTCGACATCCCTTCAGCGACCCCAAGACCATTCAACATCGCGCAATGCTCTAGCACAAATGCAAGTTGACATTTGCAAATGCAATGCCACCCATAACAAATGTGGCGCCCTAAAGGATCTCTTTTTGTCAACCTAAAAGGACACTAATAAATGCACCAAAATCACACAAAACGAGAAAAGTTTCAAAAGGTGTACTAGGGGTCCTGCATCCTAAGGCCACTGGAACTCGTGAACCTAATCCGTCTAATGTCTAAGAAGCACACAAGCCACCATTCCGTCAACACCTTAGAGCAAAATCACCAAAATCTCTAAAGGTCAAGTGTGCAAATGATTTGAAAAGGACCTTCTTAACCCTATTTATGCAATTTTTTTACGGTTTTTTGGGTGTTTTTAGGGTTTTTGAACCCATTTAATCTATTTTTACCCCAACAAAGTTTGTTTTGACCCGTTTTCATCATTGTAAGCCTAAATTTGCATCCCATAGGTTATTTTTTGCTCCTAAATCATTGTTGAATCTTTTTTCGTGAGCTCGACCAAATTTTTCAAGTTTCACCCGATCCCTCAAGGGGGAAATGTAGTAGTGTAATTCCTTCTGATGGGGCAGCAATGATCCATCCAAAAAAAAAAAAAACTTGAATTTTGATCATGGCAGTGTTATTCTTTGAACCGACGCAGCAAGTACTTCACTTCAAAGAGGGGAAAAATGTAGACACCAAAAAAGTCTTGATTGATACTATGCATCTAATTTTGATAATTAACACCGTTTCTTCCTAAATCACTTCAAATTCATCAATTAATTGAATAATCATCATTATTTAATTAAATTCAGTTATTAATCAAATAATTAAATTTATTGATTAATTCACCCTTCTTCTAACTAATTATTCATCTTTTTTAATTAAATCAAATTATTTAATTAAACCATCTCTTAATCCTCTCATTTGATTAAAAATCAATCAAATCAAATGTCCAATCTCCTAATTCACTCCAATTAATTAATTCTAGATTAATTAATCCTAAATCAACTTTTTAATCATCATTATCAATTCCTTCAGCTTTTAACTCCTTAAAAGTTAAATCAACCCATGGTCAACTAACCAAGTTGCACATAAAATCAATTTCTTCTATTTATCTAATTCCTCAATTATCCTCACAAAGGCATATTCTGAGGAATATTCCTCTCAATAACCTCTCATTCAATTTCCCTCCAAAGGTTTTCAAAAACCTTTGACATTTGTAATAACTTCTCTTACATCCTTTCAAATCCTCTTACATCCTCTCAAATAGCATTCAATTCCTCTTACACCATTTTCAAATTCTCAACCATCACCATTTACTTCTCTTCCATCCTTCTTCACTCACACATTTCCCAAAATGTGCTCCAACTTCCTCCAATAGAATTGTGACACTTGACACATTCTCATTGGCTCTCAATTTATCCCACATTCACCTATTTCCTCCATTATTCAACCCTTGGCTTCTATAAATAGAGGCATCCTTTTCATAATATGGATCCACAACTCAGAGCATTATCATTATAAGCATTTCACTCCATAGATTTTCATCATTTTCAAGCAATTTAGCTAGATTATAGGCAATTTTACACTTAGATCATCTACACTTCATCAAGCTTATCAAATGGATTGGGAAAGGGATTCTTTCCATATCAAAGGATCACCACTCCCCCTATGGAATGGAGGTTTAGCTAATTTTATTTAGATTACATGCTTTATCTTGTTCAATTTATTGTTATTTCATATTTTCTAGTGATTTTGGTTAAAGAATTTCATAGGGAACACTAGATTGATCTTTCTAACATGTTTGACACTTGATTGTTGATCTATTGTTAGTTTGTGCAGGTTTGGTGTTCACACTTAGTAGTCAGATATGTCATTTGTTCTCACAATCATATTTTTTATTCTTGGTAGTAGGAGGCTCAACACATCACACATCTGAAAAAGGACCTTTACCATTTATCCTGAGTAAAAAATGTTGCATGCTTTGTGGTTGATGACTTTGTGATACCATTTGAGATGCATGCTTATAAACTCCATAGTGGCGGAGGATGTTCCATATTATTATATATATATTATTCTTTATTCGATAATATTCCATTTATATGAAATGGAAAGATTTGTCAACCATTTCATGCTTCATAAGATTCTATTAAATGTGTTCTCTTGTTATTAGATTTCTCTATGTTTGAATTTAGATACTGCTTACCTTTTTATTTCTAGACCAAAACAATAAAATTTTATAGTTTCAAAAAAATCTTGATCATTCCATTCAACACTCGGTGTGTATCCTTAAGTCTCCTTGAGAGAGTTTTATCGGCAGCACTAACATATTCATATTCACCCTATCCTTTTAATGTTATTTGGTTTATTGTAAATCCTTATTATCATGCCTTAGTTTATTTTCTTTTGTCAGCTATATTTACATCACAATGAGACAATATTTTCCCTTGAGCCAAGAATTCTTGTTATGTGTTTCAATAAATTTAAGGAGTAAATCTATATGATGCATCCATCAAGGGTGCACAACTTGGGATCTTCGTTATCTGCCAATGTGTGAAGCTTCTCCTCTAAGATTTTTAATCACTCTAGAATGGAAAGCCTTTCCTCTTCAAGATCAACCTTGATTCATCCAAGCTATCCTCAAGTTTTTGCTCTTCATGGATCCCACTTGTGCTCATTGTCAATTCCTTACTTCGATTATTCTTCATCAATGCCATGCCAATAAATAAATTGCCTCAATGTTTATGAATATAGTGTAATATTTGTGATCCTTTTGGCTTATTCTATTATATTTTCACAATAAATTCTTGACTTACATTTTTCTTGAGTTTACCCTCTCCATGCCCATTGTTAAGACAATATACCCATGCAACTTAAGCCAAGATGACCGTGGTTATGTTATAAAGATCATATTTCCTAGTTGGAATTTGTCATGTTTCTTTTCTCAAGATAATCTACCAGTTGTTCTAAATCTGTGTGAGAGAATTTTTTGATAGATATGTTAGTTTTTTAATTTCCCACTAGATCTCACATATAATCTATCATTTTTTCCATTACCAATGTTCAATTATCTGGAGGGATTGGCCAACGAACATGTGAAAGTTAAAATAACTTCCCCTCTACACTTTGGGCTCTACAAAAACCAGGAGGGTGATCCCATGCAATTTTCTCAAGATCTCTTGTGCCAATTTATCTTGAACACTACAAACAACATATATGTTCTATACATAATTGCTTGACAATATAGAAATACAAAGATCTGGCAATATATTTAAACATTTAATATTTTACAGCAATAGAACATGATACTTCATGAAATTTTTTAACAACAAGCGTAATTGAATTTAAATATTTATAATGTTTATGTGTGTGAAAGACCCTGGAGATGCAATATAGACACAACTTTAGTGATTAGTTCCTTAATCTAGGGCAAGGAGTCATAATCAATTAAATTAAAATTGCATAACATTGTTCCCCCAACATAACAAAGCTATTTAATGATGCATTACACCATTAAACTCAAAAAAATTAACCAATAATACTTATCAAATCCTTGTATACATCCACACAAATGTTTATCTCTATTAAAGCATTTAACTTATTCTTTGAATACGAGCATTAACAAAAGATAAACATCCAAAGGAAAGACAATGGAGATGAATTGAAACATCTTTGATTCATTGCATTCATAACCAATGTGAAATATTTGAAAAGAGAACATTAGCTTTAGAGGTATGCCATTGTATTTAGAAATGTTAGTATTGTCATACAATTCTTTCAAAATTTGTAAAGAATAGACTTAGTAACCTATAAAATGTCTTAAACTTAATTTCTCTACATCTGTATTACAAAACTCTCCAAAAAATTTATCAATCCTCTCGTGTAAGTGACCTTGAGTTCCCTTTTATAAGACAAGGGAGCAACAAGATTTGGGTCATTTACACATGTCACATTTCCATTTGACATACAATTACATTTCAAAAGACCTAATCGTCCATGAGGGAATATCTCATATAAGACAAAAAATTCCTTTCAAGTTGTTGTAGAATAATCCCACATTCCTCAGAAGATGCACGTTGACGGAGATAGTTGTAACCGAACATTCCTTTATCCTCAATCTTCCTCAAGCTTCCAAAACTTTAGGAAAAATAGCATAAAAATAGGAAAAGATAAGTTAACCATCCACATCAACATCCACCAAGAAATCACTTTCCAACTCAGCAGGAGACAACCTTAAACACCGTCATATCAAAGGCTTAATTTGTAAAATTTTTGAGCCATGTGTTATACTCCTCCTCTTTTGGCCATTGAATATCTAACAACTTCTGCACCTTTGAGTTGTGCGGGTTGTACCTAGCATCTATTATAGTCCTGGCCTGTTTTACAAATACATCAAGATCTACTTCCATTCTAAAAAGACCATCAATAAGATTGTTCAATGATGCATAATCTAGTTTTTCTGAAACAAATAAAATTAGACAAAGATGGAACAATATTTTCAAATTCTTCTTTCCAAATGGTGAAGTCATTTAGCTTTCCTTCTCCATCCAAGATCTTTGGCATTCCTGTCTCCTCCATTTCACTGAACTTCACCTTACTTTTGATTATATGTCTAGGTTGCTCTAAAAAGAAAAAAATTCACCTAATAGACCAATAGCTTTCACTAGTTGTGGAAGATTTGTAGGTGCTTCAAGATCACCTTCCATTTTTTCCATCATTTCCTTCAAAGCTCCAGCCCTTGTACTTCACTTACTCAATAATTTTGAAAACTCTTTTTCACCTCAAAATGTATTTGGTAGGCCTCGTGAATATTCTTGTACACATTCCCAAGCACGCCAAATACTTTTGGAAACAAAAGTTCCTTCGGTATGAATGATGTGTTGGATGTTGTGGTTGTGTTGTTGATATGTGGTTGTCATTGATGTCAACACTATTAGCTTTAATGCATTTGAAGCTGTATATGTCAAGGATATTGAGAAAATTGTAAAGAAATAAGTTACAAGTTGTCAATGGTAAAGTGAAGCTCATTATGTCAGTATGTTTTGTACATTGATGATCAAAGGTTGTGGACTAAAGGGTTTGTTATTGAGTTTATCTAGTTTATCCACGTCAAGTTTTAGAGATCCATGTGAAGATTCGATCGAGTTATGAAGATTTTTATTCTAATAGATCTTTTGTTTCTTCAGTCAGTGCTCCCGATTAAGGATGAGGCTATTTCAGTTAGTTCAGTTGTCGTGGATGCTTCTCTAGTGATTCATGTTGCTTTTGGATGTTTCTAGATTGTGCTCTATCTTTTTTGCTCATCTACATTGATCATTATGTTCGTGGTTGGTGATTTTCTCTTGTGTTCATGTTTTTCTTGTCCTTGGCCGACATGGTGTTGAAGCGTGTTGTGGATCTTCGAGGAGTAATTAATTGAAGTGTTTTCATGTTGGAGATATTGTTTTGGGTCCTCACTAAGCTGTGTCTAAACTTGTTTGATTCACATTGATAATCTTTAATGTTTTGGGCTGACAGTTTATATTCATTTTATTATTTCTTTATGGCTGACTTGTAGTAATGAAATCTCATGTTGTGGATATAAAAGAGCAATTGTTTATTCAAATTGAAGTACACAAATGTATGTCAGTGGATGTTGAGTGTGTGTGTATGTGTGAATATCATTCGAAGGTAGAGCAGAGTGTGAAGAAGTGTGTTTAAGTGCCTAACTAGAACTGTAATCAAGCATTAGTAGGTGCTATTTTCTCAGTTCAAAATCTAGATGGTTTTAATCCGAATCTCTTTGTAAGACAGTGTGTCTTCCTTTGTAATTGAGAAGTGAGCTCTAGGCAGTGTGCCTGAATGTATGTGCATTCCCCACATTTCATTTTCATTATACTTTTAACAGGGTATTATCTTGTGGACTAACCTCCACCATGGTTTTTCCCCTAACAGGGTTTCTACGTAAGAAAATCTTGATGTTATGTGTGTTTTTGATGTGTTGTTGATTCATGCTTTCATGGTTATTTATCAGATCTAAGAATAAGGTTAATAAGTTGAATAAGTATTGAATTTCTGTGACAATTGATTTACCCCCCCTCTCAGTTGTCTACCCTTGTATTTCCAACAATTGGTATCAGAATAGGTTCCTTGGAAGAAGTTTAATAGCTTAAGGTGATCCAGGATGGAAAGTTACAAGAAGGATAGTCTGAGATTTGATGGAAAAAATTATTCTTTGTGGAAGACTTGAATTGAGTGCCATCAGAGCTGCATTGGTGAACCCTACTGGAGCATTACAAGTAATATGTACATTATTCCATAGAATGGTCCTACTACTTCTGTTGAGATCAAAGATGTTGAGTATAATATCTAGGATAAGGAAGCTTTGTTAAGTGCTTTGACTAATTCTGAGATGACAAATGTTATGGATTTGAAGACTACTCATGAGATCTAGAAAAAGTTGAAAACCTTGTATGAAGGTGATGCTAATGTGAAGATTGCTAAGTTGTAGAGTTTGAAAGGGAAATATGAAAGGTTGAGAATGGGTGATGATGAGAACATTAATACTTTCATGCAAAGAGTGAAAGAACTTGTGTGTGGTATTAGATGTGATGGTGGAAAGATAGATGAATCTGAGATTTTTGCTAAAGTGCTTAGATCCCTGCCTGATTCTTACAAAGTCAAAGCTAGTGCTATTGAAGAGCTCTAGACTATAACAAACATAACTAGAGATACATTGGTTGGTAAGCTGACTGCTTTTGAGTTTAGCGAATTTGGTGATGCCCTTCCTAAGGTTGAATCTACGTTTAAGGCTACTACTTCTGGGAGAGATAGACAGAGATATGATTCGGGTGAGAGTTCATCTAGAAAGACATTCAAGTATGAGGATGAAATCAGACAGATTGAAGAAGAAGAAAGAGAGTTGGAAGAACTAGAAGAACTGGAAGCACTTATTATCAAAAGAGTACTGAGAGGAAAAGGTAAGTATGAAGGAAAATTGCCTCTTAAATGTTTTTCTTGCAATAAGATAAGTCATTTTACATCAAGGTGTCTGAAAAGAGCTCCTAAACCAAGACATAACAAGCCTAGATTTTACAGGAAGTGTTACTATGTTGCTGATGAAGGTATAAAAGATGATGAATCTGATAAAGGAAATAGAAGTGATGATGAATGGGTATTTATTTCTATCAAGGAAAATAGTCTTGTATCTATTGAATCTACTGGTTGTACTAATGTGGAGAAAGCCCTAGTTGCTCGAGTTGAAGAAAAAGATGAATGGGTGATTGACAGTGGCTGTTCACATCATATGACAAGAGACAAAAGTAAGTTTGTAAGCTTGGAAAAGTATGATGGTGGCATTGTGAGATTTGGTGATAATATAGCTGGTGTGATCCAAGGAAGAGGATGCATTTCTCTTGATGGTAAGCATAATACTGATGATGTTCTATATGTAGAAGGCTTGAAGCATAATCTTTTTGGTGTTAGTCAAATGGTTGATAAGGGATACAATCTTTAGTTCAAGGATGGAAAGTGGAGAATATTGAGTTCTAGAAATGAAATTGCATCAGGTACAAAGACAAAAGGTAATATCTTTCACTTGAGTGTTGCTAGTAAAAGTTGTTCGATTGCTCAAGTTGATGAAAGTTGGTTATGGCATAGGAGGTTGTGTCATATTAACTTTGATAATATTGTCAAGATACATTCCACTAAGGTTGTGAGAGATCTACCTAAGTTGGTGAACCCTACTAATGCAATATGTAAGGTATGTCAATTGGGAAAGTAAACCACAATTTTATTTTAGAGTAAAAAGCATTGTTCAAATGAATTGTTAGAGCTTGTGCATATTGATCTGTGTGGTCCCTCTAAGGTCAGAAGTTTACAAGGTTACAGGAATTTCATGTTACTCATTGATGATTATTCTAGAATGGTATGGGTTACTTTCTTAAGGGCAAAATCTGAAGCACTGGAAAATTTCAAGATCTTTAAAGCTATGGTTGAGAACAAGATAGGTTTGAAGATTAAATGTCTGAGATCAAATAGAGGTGGTGAATTCACTTCTGGTGAATTTAATTCTTTTTGTGAAGAACATGGACTAAAGAGACAATTATCTTCACCATGAACCCCTCAGCAAAATGGAGTTGTGGAAAGGAAAAACAGAACAATTGAAGATGTTGCTAGAACTATGATGCTAAAAGGAAATGTACCTCATATCTATTGGAGAGAAGTTGTGAGTACTATTGTGTACACACTTAACCGGGTACAAATCAAAGGTGATACTAGTAAGACCCCTTTTGAGCTATGGACTGGTCAAAAGCCTATTGTTAAATACTTCAAGATATTTGGAAGCAGATGTTATATTAAGAGAGATGAAGACATAGGAAAGTTTGATGCTAGGAGCGATGAAGGTATCTTTTTGGGTTATGCTACTAAAAGTAAGGCCTACCGGTGTTACAATAAAAGATTGAAGAAAATGGTTGAAAGTGCAAATGTTAAGGTTGATGAAGACTTTGGTACACTATCCAGAACTTGTAGATATGACTCTGATGATCAGGATGACAGTACAAATGAAGGAAAGCAAGTTCAAACTACAAATCAAGTGCAAATCAATCTGGTAAATCAGGAGAATGAAGAAGAAGGAGAAACTAGTGAAAGACCAGATGAGAGATCAGAAGAGCCTGAAGTTGAAGAAAATTATAAAAAGACTTTGAGGTATGTAAGATTGAATCATTCAGAAGATCAGATTATTGGTGATAAGAATAAAGGTGTTTAGACTAGGAGAAAGGTTACAGAAGAATATTGCTTGATTTCAAAAAATGAGCCTACTAGTGTGAATGAAGCATGTAAAGATGAGCATTGGGTTGAAGCAGTGAAAGAAGAGTTAAAACAGATTGAAAAGAATAATACATGGATTCGTGTTCCTAGACCTAAGGATAAGAATGTAATTGGAACTAAATGGGTCTTTAGAAAAAAACTAAATGAGCAAGGTGAAGTGGTTAGAAACAAAGCAATACTGGTATGTAAAGGATATTCACAAATGGAAGGAATTGATTTTGAAAAGACCTTTGCCCCTGTTGCTAGAATTGAAGTTGTAAGATTATTTCTTGCCTATATTGCTCACAAGAACTACAAATTTTATTAGATGGATGTCAAATCAGCTTTTCTAAATGGTGAATTGGAAGAAGTGTATGTTGGGAAACCTAATGGATTCCAGTTGATTGATAAAGAAGATATGGTGTCTCGGTTGAAGAAAGCACTATGGGGACTCAAGCAAGCCCCTAGAGCATGGTATGCAAGATCAGATAAGTATTTGCTGAAGCTTGAATTTAATAAAGGTACTGCTGATAGTAATCTGTATTTCAAGATTGATCGTGATAAAGATTTGATTGTTGAAGTCTTTGTTGATGATATTATTTTTGGAGGAGATGATGCTTTGTGCATGAAGTTTGCTAATGAGATGTAGAATGAATTTGAGATGTCTATGATTGGTGAGATGAAATTCTTTTTGGGATTGCAAATTACTCGGTTAGATAAAGGTATTTTTATATCTCAGTCCAAGTATGTGAAGGAATTGTTGAAGAAGTTCAGTATGGAAGATTCAAAGCTAGTTGGTACACTCATGGTGACCATATGCAAGTTGACAATAGAAGATGATTCTTCAAAAGAAAATCAGACAAGATACAGATCAATGATTGGTGGATTGTTGTATTTAACTCAAACTAGGCCTGATATCGTGAATGTTGTATGTATTGTTACAATATTTTAAGCTAATCTGAAAGAATCTCATGTGACTGTTGTGAAGAGAATTTTCAGATACTTGAAGGGAACTGTTGATCTTGGCCTATGGTATCCTAAAGATGATGATCTTACTTTGAGTGCCTTTACTGATGCTGACTGGGAAGGAGATGTGAATGACAAGAAAAGTACTAGTGGTGGAGCATTTTTCTTGGGTAAGAAGCTAATTTCATGGTTAAGCAAGAAGCAGAATACCACTTCCTTGTCTACTACAAAGGTTGAATACATTGTTGCTACTAACAATTGTACTCAAGTCCTATGGATGAAGCAGATGCTGAAGGATATCAGAATTATATATGATGAGCCTATTGCTATATTTTGTGATAATTCAAGTACGCTTAACATTTCCAAGAATCTCGTGTTGCATTAAAAACAAAACATATATTTATCAAGTTTCACTTTTTGAGGGAGAAGGTAAGTGAAAAGGAAGTCAGATTGGAGTATGTGCCTACTAAGGAGCAAATTGAAAACATCTTTACCAAGTTGTTGCCTAAGGATACTTTTGAGTATCTCAGAGGGAAGTTAGGGGTGATTACCCCTCATAATCAGAACTAAGGATGCATTGCATTACATCAGTCTGTGCATTTCACAGTCATATATATTTTTTGAATTGATGTTGTGGTGGTCGCTACTCATGGGGAGTAGTCAAATGTTTAGAAATTTGGATATGTGGTTTAGAGCTTAGAGAAATTTTTCATTGATGTCAAAGGGGGAGAAGAGTCATGTCAAAAATTGGTGATTATCTGAGGAAAATAGCCTTATAGGGAGAAGATCATGTAGAAGATGGGTCAGAACCTAAGGGGGAGTAAGTGTCAAGAGTTAGTTGCGTTGATGGTGTTTTTCACATCATGTGTTGCCATCAATTCCAAAGGGGGAGATTGTTGGATGTTGTGGTTGTTTTTTTGATATGTGGTTGTCATTGATGTCAGCACTATTATCATTAATGCATTTGGAGTTGTATATGTCGAGGATATTGAGAAAAATGTAAAGAAATAAGTTGCAGGTTGTCAGTGGTAAAGTTCAGTTCAGTTTATTGGTATGTTCTATACATTGATGATCAGAGGTTGTGGACTAAAGGGTTTGTTTTTTAGTGTATCTAGTTTATCCACGTCAAGTTTTAGAGATTGTGTGTGAAGATTTGATCAAGTTATGAAGATTTTTATCCTGATAATTTGTATGTTTCTTCAGTCGATGTTCCTAATTGAGGATGAGGCTATTTCAGTTAGTTTAGTTGGTTTGGATGCTTCTTTGGTGATTCACGTTACTTGTGGATGTTTCTAGATTGTGTTATATCTTTATTGCTTGTCTGCATTGATCGTTATGTTCATGGTTGGTGATTTTCTCTTGCATGTTCATGTTTTTCTTGTCCTTTTCCAACATGGTGTTGAAGCATGTTGTGGATCTTCAAGGAGTAATTAATTGAAGTTTTTTCATGTTGGAGATATTGTTTTGGGTCCTCACTAAGTTGTGGCCAACCTTGGTTGGTTCGCATTGATAATATTTAATGTTTTGGGCCAACAATTTATATTCATTTTATTATTTCTTTGTGGCCGACTTGTAGCAAGGAAATCTCATGTTGTAGATATAAAAGAGCGATTGTTTATTCAAATTGAAGTGCACGAATATATGCCAATGGATTTCGAGTGTGTGTGTATGTGTGAATATCATTTGAAGGCAGAGCAGAGTGTGAAGAAGTGTGTAGAAGAGTGTTTATGTGCCTAACTAGAACTGTAATTAGGCATTAGCAGATGTTATTTTCTCAGTTCAAAATTTGGATGGTTTTAATTTGAATCCCTTTGTAAGATAGTGTGTCTTCTTTTTTAATTTAGCAATGAGCTTTAGTCAATGTGCCTAAATGCATGTGCATTCCCCATATTTCATTTTCATTATACTTTTAACAGGGTATAATCTTGTGGACTAACCTCCACTATGGTTTTTCCCCTAACAGGGTTTCCACGTAAAAAAATCTTGGTGTTATGTGTGTTTTTGATGTGTTGTTGATGATTTCATGGTTAATTATCAAATCTGATAATAAGGTTAATAAGTTGAATAATTTTTTATTTTTTGTGACAATTGATTCACCCCCCCTCTCAGTTGTCTGCCCTTGTATTACCAACATGATGTCCTCCATAATCATAAGGATTTGAAAACCAATCCCCTTCTAGGCGGGTCAATTCGATGGAAAACTAGAGGTTATGCAATACCTAATAAGAATTTTTTAGGCTTCATTCCCTTAAATTTCCCTTACAATCCATTTGGCGCATAGATCCAACCCTTCTCACTAAGTGGAAAGAAGCCCAAGTCCACTAGAATCCTGCGAGAGACAGCAAAAATTCAAAGCAACACAATGAAAACCTTTGTGATCTTCTGAAGAGGCACACAAAAAATCATGAAGAAGCTTTCAAGCTTCAAATAAGAAGCCTTGGAGGGGACCCCAACAAGAATAATAATAAACATGAGTGACCACAAGAATTTTAGAACAAGTCTAGAATTCACTAGCCAAAGAGAGGGGCTTGGTGATCCAATAAGAAAGCTTCTTCTCAATTATAGCAAGTACTGCATTCCAAAGGTTAATTGGAGACACCTAAAAGGAAAAGGGAATGCCAAAAAATTAAAATATTTCCCATGATAAATCCACTTCTATCCAAACATGAGAAGCCACAGAGGCATAGGAAGAAAAGATTGATGATAACACTAGGTTTTGTGCTACTGTATAGCTAAACCAAAGGCAAGGAAAAAAGTATCAAGTTATAGAAGAGCCTCTTTGACATTTTTCTCACCTTCGATGAATGTGAGAATTGATTCATCCACAAAGTGCCCATTAACTAACTATTTAGAGGATTCTAGCAAATAAATACCACGAACTTTTCCAAAAGAAATAACATTCATCAATAAATATCCAAATCCTTCAGCAACAAGAAAATAGATAGACAAAGCAAGAGGGAAACCCTATCTAATGGAACGGTACAATTGAAAGGCCTAATACTAGTGGTTTTTGATATTAATGCATGCAGAGGCATCTACAAAGAGCATTTTAATAGACTAAAGAAAATTAGGGCCAAAACTTAGAGTACCAAGCATAGCCAAAATAAAAGGTCATTCAATGTGGTCATAAGCCTTGGCAAAATCAATCTTTAAAAAAAGTAGCTTGCTACTTAGATTTTTGGGCCCATTCCATGCCTTCCTAGACTGCAATGATGTTATCCAGAATTAATTTGGATTTGATGAATCCAATTTGCTTTGGTCAAACAATGTGAGACAACATGTGTCAAATTTTCAAAGCTAAGGCCTTGACAATGATCTTGTAGGAAATATTAAGCAACATAATAGGCTGCTAGTTATAGATGTCTTCAAGATCACCTAGCTTAGGTATGAATTTAATATTCCTTTATTAATTATCTTTCCTAAAGATTAATTATGAAAAGCTTCTAGGTAGACCTTATGGAGGTCAAAACTCACACAAGGCCATAAGGCTTTGTAAAATTCATAAGGAGAACCATCACAACTTAGTGCCTTATCATCATCCATAGAGCTAACCGCCTCCTTAAGATACCCCAAGGAGAGAAATTGCTCACAAAAATCATGTTGAGGATTCAAAATCTTGCATGGGACCACCCAAAGGCAACCTTGGAGAGCACGATCTCACTCAGGGGAGGCTTCCTAAGCAATCAAAACTTTTTCATAATGGAAAAAAAAATCCTAGAGAATGTTCAATAGCTCGAAGAGCACCGTATGGCCTTATTGTTTTTATTCTTGGCACAGTGTGGCAAGCACGAAGAGCCAAAAAAAATCCTTTAAGGCACGATCACCTATTTTAAGCCAATACATTTTGGATTTGATTTGGGCTCCTTTGGTTGCATGAGTATCGGTAATATGCTTCTAGTGTCGAAGCTAGGCCAACCGAGATTACAAACTGAGAGAGAAGGAGTTGTGGAAAGAGCCTTTGTCAAAGGCCTGAAAAAGGTCTGAGGTGGTGGCCTCATAGGACCACCAATAAAAGATGGAAAGCTAATGGCCATAGATGCATAGAAATCGAGTATTGTGTTAGATGGCATGATTCCACCAAGCAATCTACCCACTATGTTAAGTAGGATGATATTCCAATTTCTAAACCCTATGGATGTGGGCCAACATGGGTTGATGACTCAACAAAGAAGTATTTAAAAAAAATGAATCTTGGAAGGCTGAGCTGACCCCACTTGCCAATTAATAGAAAATTTAATGGGGAAGTGATCTAACAAGGTGACCTTGGGAAGAGGCATCACCAAAAGAGCTTGAAAAGAGGCAAATGAAAAGAAATATTGTGTCATAATCATGGAACCATTAAGACATTTAACAACTCTATCATTTCTCACCCAAAAATTTCTCCATGTATGCCAAACAACTTGAAGTTGGTGGCAGAAAGAGTTGGGATCAAAGAGACCCAATTTATAGTGCATGTAAAACCAAGCCTCCCACTCGCTAGTTATCCAATGTCAAAAAAGGCACTGCCCCATCCTTATTAGAGGCCTCCTCAACCATATTAAAATTTCCACAAAGAACCCAAGTGGCATGGGGCATTAAATTCACAATCCACCACCAGAGAGATCTTTTAATAGCATCATTGGGAGCATAAACATTAATGATCCCAAAAAAATGATTTTGATGACATAAGGATCCAAACAAATTGATGTGTTAGATCAGACCCATGATCAACCACACAAGAATGCCATTGTGGCATAAGAAGGGTGACAACCCCTCCATGAATAGAATCATGTTTGGAAGCAAACACCAAGCCATCCAACCAGATCACTCGGCATGTAGCGAAGAATATTAAAGAAGCAATCTTAATTTCTTGAAGACACAAAACATCAATACTAGGATAATGTTGTTAAGTATTCCACACGAAATACTTCCTAGTGAGGTCAGTGAGACATTGGACATTCCATGACAAAAATTTCATGATAGAACTTCTTGCATATGTAATGTCCCTATCATATAATTTTAACAAATACTAATTTGTAGATGGAATTCAAACACAAAAAAATAGGCACAACAGATATTACTCCAAAATATGAAGAGAAATCTAGAATGTATGTATTATATATTGACTATAATTCAGGAAATGATCCATAATGATTTAAAATTTCTTCCATCAATCAAATGGTAGCAATACCACTTCCTTATAGAATCTTTGAATCTCAAATGCAATCTCTGAATGAGAATGCCCTTAGGAACCAAAGGGGTTTCATCCTTTGATCCTAGTGAACACTAGGTTTTCATCCAATGAACACAACTCCTATGGGTTTTCATCCATAGATGGAAATAAAACACAAGTATCCCAGATTTACAAGAAAATGGCATAAGAATTTGATTCCCTTATATGCATTGGTTTCCCTACATTTATATGCTATCATTCCTCTTAAGGAATAGGTCAACCTTGAGCCCAATTAACACAAAAGCCCAGAATTTGAGTAACCAACATGCTACATTAGGTCGGACTTAAGACCAATGTAGAATTATTTGGAATAAGTGTGCCTTCCTACAGACCCATCCACATGCTTTCCTCGCTCATTCCATCTTCCTAAAACTTTGTTGTCACTTCCACATGATCCCACAATGACTTATCCTTCGAGCTTGTAGGGGTGGGTGCCAGTTGACTAGCATAATCACTTTATATTAGCAATATCTTTTCGTTGCCCAATCCTCCCTTCTCGAGTTTTAGATGTGATGTGCAAGTTCCATCATAGGTGCTATGTTCCAAACCACACACCTAAACATGCTCCTATGGAGGAGCGCGAAGGGATTCCTAGAATTGACTTTGTCCTAGCATAGTGAGCCCAGGAACTGGTGATCTTCTAATGGTGATATATTTCTGGTAGATGATCCTTTTCCCATGAGCTTTGGATACGTTGTGGGGCCTTCATTAGAGATGCTATGTCCCAAACTGCGGACTGATATGAGCTCCTATAGAGGAATGTGGTAGAATTCTTAGATTCTACTTTGTAACTATTTTTTCAAAAAAAGAGACATGACATCATACCATCCTTGTCATCTAAGGAGGAGAAATGATTTTGCAAATAATATGAGGCCTTTTGAAAGCTAGGCAATCCACTTATGCATTTCTTAGGAATGTACTCATCATCCACCACATGCCCAAACAGTCTATGAGAGTGATCCAAATTTTGCTACTGAGAGGAGAGAACCGAGGTTGGCTGAGGTGTTCAGGAAATACTTTATCAACCCAGAGCCTCTTATTTGATGGAATTGATACTCATTTTCCCCTTCGAAGAAGGTTTTGAAACCATATTTTATTGTTGTGTCACAATAGCCTCTATGGTCTTACTTGGTTCATTGCTAGAAGGGCCAACCTTCCCTCTGCAAGCAACTATCATCCACTTCTCTCTTTTTTTGACATCTCAGCAACCCATGAAGGGTTTGAAGAATTAGGAGGGGAATTGGTCTTCGACACCACCAATGGGAAATCTTTAATTTTGTGCTCTAAGGATTCACAATGAAAATTTGTATTTGGTAAATTCAAATAGAGCACCCATTGAATGGCGAATGCCTCTAATTTGAATATCAATCGTGTCTTTGAGATAATGAGATAAATCCACTTCAACATAGACCCTCTTTTGGGTTCAAGCATGGTAAAAGTAGTCAAGCTCAACACAAATAACCTTCCTAAGAGACGTAACAATCGTTGGGATAAAATGCCAAGAAGGTAATGGAAGACCCAGAAACTCAAGCCAGATAGGAACTCAATGTTTTTATCATCTGAGATAGAAAAGTCTCAAGACCATAGTTGAAAAACCAAAAGAGACAACTGGAAATACCAAGGCCCATGCTAGAAAATGGCCTAGACATGACTAACTTCAGCAAAATGAAAAAGAAAAAAACCCTTTAGTGAGATTTTGGACCCCATCAAGATGAATCCCATGGGGGGCCCAAGACTTGGCAACTCAGTCACAAAGCATGCTTTCAGGGGGTACCCTCCCAAAAAATAACTTATAAGAGTATCTTACTCTAACTATTGACATACATAATCAAATTTTGGGGTGGGTAAAACCACATCCACGAGAGTCTCATAAGGCATACCTCATGAAAAAAATTTGGCATGAATTTTTGGGGTCTCTTGTTTAGAGGAGCCATTGTTCACAGACACCACACCATTAACACCAACAACAATTGTTGGGTTGAAACTGGTCACAACCATTTTAAATGAAAGTTCCTGCAATGAATGTGGTATGACGCAAGACAAGATAGCAAAGGAAAAGCCAAAGTATGCATAAAAAACTCAAAACCCTACCCTGCATGCTCCTCCATCTATTGTTGCATCTACACATTTTAGTTTTTTTCTTCAATAGCTTCCAACGATTCAATGTAACAAGCTATTCATCATCTTCTAGATATAGCTACTTGGGATGAGTACTTGATAGGTATTGCAAGTTTATTTTGAGAATTGTATCTTATAGACTTATAGGACACTATTGAGGATATTCATATTCTCTTTGATGTTAGCTACTATGGAGTTGTATCATCTTCTTCAAATATTATGAGATCATCTCCAATCCCTCTTGTTCCTTCTCTAAATCATCATTTGTCATAATTTGGTATTGGTGTTAAAAAATTTGAGCGGTATTTGGAGGGATCATCATTGAGTTTTCTTCCCTCATATTCCTTTCAAGAATGGGAAGACAATTTGCATACTTCTATGGTTTTATTTCTTCCTAAGGGGAGGAATGTTGTTTGATGATCTCAAATTATCTTCAGTACTCACTGTCGAGCATCTAGCATCACTACAAGAGATTCTACATTGAGAGGTTACATCTTCTTCTTCTTCTCTCTTATGGGGGATGCTTTTTCCTCGCATGGGTTTTTTTTCTTCTCATCTTTCAAAGAGCATATTTTACCCTCATTTGGGGGATTTTTTCCCATAGTGTTTTTTCCTCTTCTTTATGACGTGCATTGTACTTGGGTACCTTATGAGGTCTTGTTGTTGGCACCCAATCTTTTGTCCCCACCTAAGTTGTGCTTAAGGGGGGGTGTTGGTGTAAAATTCATTTTTACTTCTATTTGCACCATTTATTTTACTCTGCAAGTTAACCACTTGATCAGGTGGTGATTTGGTAGTTAGAGAGCTAGTTATCTCTCACAATTTATTATAAATTTTGAATAACTATTTTCCCTCCAATTTTAGAATTTGGTTTTCTCACAATTCCTTTATAGACACCTCATTTGATCACTAATAAACATCCTTTGTACCTAAAATTTGTATGGTATTGTATTGTATTGTTGTTTCATCTAGATTTATTGACTCCATTTTTAATTCCTAACATAAATCAATGCACATAATAAATTAGGCCTCTTTATATTAAGAAATAATAATATTTTTAAAATATTGAATGAAAATGATTAGATATTTATTAAATTAGGGTTATGATAAAGCCATAGTTTATTAACACTATTCCAATATTTAGAGTTTATTCAAAGACTATAAAGACATAATCAAATGAAGATTATGAACAAAGAAAGAGTGTAATTAAAAATAGTAGGTTTAACCTTATTATCATGACTAGTGGGTAGTTAGGGAGGAAAGAGTTAAGAGTTCTCTATATTGAAATAAGATCAATTATTCTCTACTTTTTCTATTGCTTATCAAATAATGACATGAGAAAACTAAATGTAGGTATCAATTTTGATGTTTTACTATTTCTTGTGGATGCACTTATTATACATGTTCAATTGAAATGCTAGATGGTTTTTCTACATGATAAAGAAAAGAATTAGCTTGTATTTTGGGGTTATTCTACAATTTTTTAATGACCAAGTAAAGGGACCATTACATGGGAGCATTAATAGATTTTCATTCTTGTATTTAGTCCTCTATAAAATGGATCAACATACTTCCTTTGAGTAAACTAAAGTTTTTTGTTAACATGAACTCTTCTAATTTCTATGTCTAAAATGAATTTTGTAGCATCGAGATCTTTCATGTTAAATTATGATGAGAGCTAGGATTTTAGATATTTTACCATTTCCTTATTGTTACTAATAAGTAACCTATCATCAACATATAAAATAATGATAACAAACTAATAGTTAATCTACTTGAAGTATACACATTGATCAACTTGTTATGAAAATAATCAAGTTTAAAAATATGGGTATAATATTGTTGATACCACATCCTTGGTGACTACCTTAGACCATATAATTACTTCTTTAATTTATAACCCAAGCCCTCTTTTTCTTTACTACAAAATTTATAGGCTTTAAAGTAGTCTATTAGGATGGTGTTGAGATGTAAATTCTAGATTGTTAGCATGGATTTTATCCAATGATTACCTTTGACACCTCATAATAATAATACTATCTTAGTGGTGGTTGACAAGTTAACCAAAGTGACAAATTTTATGGAAAGTAATTAGAGACACTGAAAAAATGTCCTAAGCTTGCGAACACCATTTTCTACATCAATTCCCCTTCTTCCCTACATAATTAAATAATTTTAATTATTTGATTATTGTCTAAAGTCATATTCTTCTAATTAATTAAATAATTTTAATTATTTAATTAATTAATTTCCCCTTTTATTCTTCCTTTGATTATTAAATAAATTGTGTTGCTAATTAATCCTTTCACTCTATAATTAAATAAATTCTCATTTATTTAATTCTTTATTGTCATTTTCCCAATTTAATTATTCATTAGCCTTTTTCTTTCACAATTAAATAAATCTTATTTATTTAATTCCCATCTTTTTCCTTCCACTAGTAAATAATTATTTTAATTATTTACTAATTTATCTTTTCCATCCACTTTCTAATTAAATAATTGTTTCCAATTATTTTAATTAAAAGTCAACTTTTCCCTCTTCTTCTATAATTAAATAATTGCTTTTATGCACTTTCCCTCCTAAATTAAATAATTTTATAATTATTTAATTTACTCTAGCCACCGCTTTTTTTGTGCCAATCTTCTCTTTTATTCTCAATTAATTTCCACCCTTGACAAGGTTTTATTGTCTTTTAATCTCCACCATCCATCCTTAACTAAACTCTATTTTTGTTGTAACCCTATTTCCTTGCTTCTCAAAGCAATCTCATCCATTGATCTTCATCATTTAATCTTGGCCCTTCATTCAATTTTGATTTTCTATAAAAGAGACCTATCCCTTTCATTTCAAGGCTACACAACCACTATCTTTGATATTTTGTTGTCACTATCAATAGGCTTATTCTTGCATACTTCAAATTCGAGGTCAAGATAGCATATAAAGCAAAATGGAGAAGAGCAATGAAGGTGATCCAACCATGGCCTAGGAATTATGGTAATATTGCTTCATTATTTTATGTTTCTATGTTCATTTGTAGTCCATTGTTGGATTAGGGGCTTTAGGGCTTAAGTTCTAAGTAGTTGGTAGTTGATACTATTGATTCATGTCTTTTATCTTGATTTTACCCCATTCTATAGTAATTTGATTAATGATTCCCCTACTTTGTAAGGAGATTCATCAAGAGATTTTTAGATTACATGATATGCCTAAGAAGATTATTTTTTTATAGAGATATTTGGTTGATTCTAGATTTTGGATTACTCTTCAAAATTGATCTAGTTACTCAATCAAATGGTAGAGGATTACATGATGTGTCTAAGAAGATTCTCATACTAGTGTAGACTTGACCCAAGTCACTTATGTAGTCATAGATTTGAACTCTGTGTTATACAGCTAATAACTAGGAGCAATAGTCTCGTTATGCATCACTTTAAGCATTTATCAAACACTCATGAGTTAAATGAATTCAATAATTAGGAATATAAGCTACAATAGTCATGCTTTCTTCTAACTCTCATGTCAATTTTTTTAATGATTAACGCCTTTAGTAATCTTTGACGAAAGAGTTTCTTAGGAAACTTTTGTTATTAAAGCAATTACTTTATTAAAAAAGGCTTACAAACATTTAATTTGGTAGTAAAAAATAAAATTGAATCATAAGGAGTTTAAACATATGTTGTTGTTCTTGTGATCTAATTGTTATTGTCTTATTTTTTATTTTACCAAACTTGTAACTTAACAACTAAACACTTCCTTTATGAAACCATGCTCTCATCATATTGTAACTATTTCTATTTTTCAAACCATTCATTTATTTTGTTTCCAACGTGATCACCCTGACTTTAAAACACAATCCCACACCACCCATATTTTATTTAAAACTAAATATATGCCTACTTCAAATCATTTTTTTGGACAAATCATTTCTTTAGGAAAAAAAAACAAAACAAACCAATTGAATTCGAGAACCCATATGATGAATCTAACTTTAAAACACAATCTCACACCACCCATATTTTATTTTAAACTTATATACCTACCTACTTCAAATCTTTCCATTAGAGAAAAACAAAAAAAGATTTGGGTTGAAGGAGCAAGATGAAAGTGTTCGGTCAAATATGTTGTCCCCTTGGAAGCAATTGTAAAAGCAAAAGATGGTAGAAATAGTTGATCCACGTGATAATGTTGGGAGAATGTAGGGCACGCAAGTTGACTTTATCCCATTTCATGCCTAATAATATATTTACCGTTTTATTTTCTTTTTCTAAGATCTGAAAAATCTCATATCCCAATATGAAATAGCAAAGGCCGAGGTTTTGCAAAAGTGTAAATTATTATGCCCAAATTTGACCAAGTCCTTAATAATGAAGGAAGCTACTAAATTTGAAGCGTAGTAGAGTTAGAAAAGGAGAAGTCAAGGCAAGGAGGATAAGGCGGAGGTTGTCACAATGTTGGTTGACATTAGGGTAAGGTGGTGGGGCCATGACTGAGAATTTCATGCATTGATTGGATTTGTCTCTTGCTCTTTGCATTGCAATTTGCAAACATGTTTCGCCCTTTTAATTCCCATCCAAATCTTTCTCCAATTTGGCCTCCCTTCCCTTCTATTCTAATGGAATCCCCCATTTCCCTATCAATTTGGAAAGGCCCACTCCCCCTAATTGTGGCTCCATCTTATAAATCATTGGATGTGATTAGAGGGTGACTTCCTCTCCACACAACTATCATAACGTCTAATTCTACCCCATGTTTTAGGTTTACGTGGGGCTGCTTCTTTCTTCTACTTCTACTTGGAGATTTAGCTAGAGAAGACAATGGTCACATCATATAAGGACCAGGGATTAGACACCTCACACTTTCTCCTTTTACTTTACTTTAGAGGGAGTTGTATGGAGGGTTGAAAATATATAAATAGGTTAGAGAATTTTGTCCACTTATGTATAAAATCTACTTGTCTTGGATGATGGGAATTTTGTTGCCTTTTTTTTCCCTTTCTATACCTATGGAATGATGAAAATAGCATGCCCATGTCTTTGAAATAAATATAATAATTAGTTTATAATGGTGTATAAAATTGATTTATAACATTTTATATGATGGGTTGCAAGAGTTTCAAGAGTTTCGCCTTTGGTCTTCTTGTGTTGTGCAGTGCAGCACTTGCGTTCGTGACATGGCTTAACCACCTCATGTGAATCTTGGATCTTGTATAAATTTGGTGGTTGTATCGGGCATTAATAGATCGATCTTTTGGTGCAACGACAACCATTTGTGCAACATTATGACCGTTCTTATTATTAATTCTTAGATTTGTGTTTTTGATTTTCATATTTGTTTTTACTATTTTGAATTAAGATATATTGGTGTAAACTTAATCCAAGTCATTTTTGTAGTTGCAAATTTAAACCTTTAATTTTTTAAATTCAAAATACAATTTTATTTGTTGTCAACCACTACACTAATTGTTGTGTGTCAACTTAACATGGATTTTGTTTGCTTGTGTGCTTCCTTATTATCGTTCACTCATTAAGAGTTGTGATGGAATGTGAGAACATCTAGATCTAAGAGCTAAAAGGAAAAAATCTACTTTTTCATTGTTTGTTTATCACATCATTATAGGATATTTGTCTGTTTGTCTACTATTCTCGGTTATTTTGCTTATAGTCATAAAATAATTCACTTGAGGATATGACCTAAGAGAACATGAACCTCATGGTTTGGCAAATCCTCTAAAGATGATTTTAAAAATTGTAATTCAAAATCAAGTTAAGGTGTGCAAATTAAACCATACCATATTCTATCACATCAAATCAAGTCCACGTAGAAGATCAACTTCAAATTATTTGTGTAAGGGTATGTTTCCCTCTACATCATGTACATTGTATGGGGTTTTTTTTTTTTTTACTTTAGGATTGGGGAATGGGAATTTCAACTCTTCTTGTTGGTTTTTTGTATTATAATTTGGTTGTCATGTGATGTTGTCTTAGAATTACTTATATTATCATAATATTTGGTTTTATTTTCTTCTTATAGATTTATGTATTTATCTATGAACTGTAGAATTGGGGGTCTTATAAAGTCAAGTCCTATAATAATTATAATTTTCATGGTATTTGGAGAGCCATACAACTCATATTTATCTAGATGGACAATGACAATGATCAAAGGCCACATTTAAATAGGATATAACATATTCACCATGCCAAGGCAATCACCAAGTGAAATATAAGAAACTTGGAGAGAATGATATGTGAGTATCAGAATCACTCCATATAGCTATTTGCTAGTTGTGATGCCCCACTCCACCTTTCTTTTCTCTAGTTTGATCCATGGATAGATAAACTTATATTATTCTATGATTCATTATGTATTTTGACTATATTATGTATCTATATATAGATTTTAGGTTGTATAGATGTGATAATATCATCTAAACCATGTGGCATGGATTTTACTATGTATGTATATGTATTCTCTAGACATAGCAATAGATTATTATGATTATCTCTTGCACTCAAAAAGTAATGATTGAACATTAGTTAATCATGTGTGTTGATGTTCCTTTTTCCTGATATGATTATGTTGTTATCCAATCATAATATGCTCAACTTTTGTGGTGATATCATGATTAGATATATACACAAAATAATTTAATATTTAAGGATTTTAGATGTATGTTATCTTGCTTGTACATACTAATGAGTGCAATAAGTGTACAAATTACAAGTGCAATTAAAGAATTAAGAATTAAGGATAAGGGAATCCCCTAAACCACATTGCCACATCAATTTCACTTTATATTCCCAAATAATTATATCCTTATTCCTCAAAACCATTTCAAGAACTAGTTATATAATTGGTTGATAGGTAAAGACTTGGAGGTCTATTTAGGTGTATACCATGTAACCCATATTTTAGGCTATCAATATGGAGGAAATCAAAAAGAAAAATAAGTGACTATTTAGAATTTACCTTTACGGCCCTTTTTAACAATTGTATGATACTAGAAAAGTGTTTCCCAAGGGAGGATGAATGGTGATTGTATGGGTCTTTAATTAGTTAAGTGTCCTTTTAACCAAAGTTAACTCCCTATGATCTTAGTAAACCCAAATGGGGATCATGCAAGGAAAGGAAGAAAAGGTACATAAGTAAGTGCATGGAGACATGTGGCTAAAAAGTGGCCAAAACTCATTTTAAGCCATAACATTTTCTTGTTATCTAAAAGCGAACACATGATGGATTGGTGATACTAGAGCTATAAGACACTTGCATTATATAAATGATTAATATTTACAAGTAAATTTGCACCATACAATGATGCTTGATGCAATGTAATGAAAATATAGCATGATCATATTATAAAGTGATTATGCTTCCTAAATTCAAATTTGAAAGTACCATCTCTAAGGCTCAGATTTATAAGCATGAAGGTTGGACATTCATATTAGGCTCCTAGGTATTTGTTTTACACAAATAAATTAGCATTCCTCCTAATCAACTTAACATGTTTTAATATGAGATTCCATGAAATCATCACTGTAACATTAATTTAGTTCTTAGCTTTTTAATAAGTTAAATTATTCTATAGTTAGAATAAATTAAGGTTTTATTCCTTATTTTCTTTTAATGATGTTTTTATATGTATTAAATACATGTAATTTTTTTGTGTAATATTTTTGTATATGTGCTCAAATTTTGACCCTTTTAATCTTCACCATTAAAAAATATTTGTAGTTTAGAATTTAATATATTTAAAACACTATAATTCTTATTCTAATAAAATCTTTAACTTTGAGTATAGCATTTCAAATTACTTATTTAAGTTCAAATTTTGTTGATTTCAAGAAAAAAGTGGCAGCTTAAGGCCCATTTTGGCCTCTCATTTTTTTGCACTTACCCACACATTTCCCTGTTCTATTAGTCAAGAAGGGATTCCTTTGATATACATTGGAATTTTCTCTTTTGGTTTCTTATTAGGGAAGGAGATAAGAAAGAGTAGATTTTTAGGTGGTTGAGTCAAGGTAGGTCCCCATGTCCATGCAATTTATAATTTTATTGTATTATTTCGCAAATTATGTTGCTAGTTTATGTAGATTTCCTTTCTCTTCCCTTTTGTTTGTTTAGTTAAATTGAGGTTGGTTTTTCTTATATTTTTCTTTGGGTTTGGTTGAGCTTTGGAATGATTTAAAAAAACAAAATTAAGTCTTATTTTAGGGTAGCATGTTGTTCTCTAATGGTTCTTATCTTGCTTCTACTTTTATTGAGCTATGCCCCTTTGATTTCGTATAGTTTTATTATTTTTGGAGAGGATGTGAAGGATTTGGAGCTTTTGGAGGTTGCTTGCTAATTCCTTAGGGCTAAACATCCTATTAGACTTGGACTTTTGGAATAGTTGTTGGTCTATATGATAATGTTGGAGGACTAAGGTCTACAAAAATAAAGAATATTGTGATGTTTCTATAAAATATAAATTAAGTGACTATAGATATCCTATAATTCTTTTGATGGTTGCACAAGTGGTAGACCCCTCATGTTTCTTCTTTGGGTAAATTTTATGTTATTGTTATAGTAGTTTTATCATTGCAAAATCGGTAAACCTCACATCAATTTGATGTGGCTTCATGTGTTACCTTAGGTATCATCCAAGTATGATCATTCTTAGACCCTTTGTGTAGACTATTATTATAGGAAATGGTTTCTTGGATTCCTTATTTGTCATCATTTCTTGTAGTGTTTGGAAAAAGGGAAACACAAACTATGCAATACCATTCCTATTCATATACACCAATGATGGAAATTTCATAGCAGCAAAACAATTAGAAAATCCACGGTTTCTCTAGAGCTACCATTCAAGAAAAAAGGCCAAAAAAAATTGATTATGAAAAGAACTGACTTCCACTGGCTTCCCTTCCAGGTGGAAAAACTCTCAATTGACCTCTCTTAGTCTGTGAATTCTCCAATTACACAGAGCAGAACGAAGGACCTTTCCAAAGAAAAATTCCTCCTTGTAGACATAGGCCGAATTCATGTCATGGATTTGATTTCTCCTTTATTCCCTCTTGTCCAGCTCACATTGTCTTCTCTTCCTTCAAGCTATGCGCAGTAATATTCTTCTTTGTTGCGCTAAAAACTGCCCTCACATCCTCCCCTCAATGCCTCCCTTAACAAATTCCCCCAATCAGCCACGTTGAGAAGAAAGTGCATTTCAAAACTGAAAATGATAATTATCGATGCCTCTTTTCTCTCCTTCCTTTTTCCCCACGATACCATCTTCTTTTCAAACTAAAATATTATAACTATTTCTTACCTATTCTTCCTCCTACGTGGGAATATTGAGGTTGGATGAAAATACTAAATTTACAAGTTCAAGCTCTTATACAGATGTGTGGTGCATGGGTCTCTCATCACAAGCCAAAATTTAAGCAAACCAAAAACATCAAATAAAAAAAACCAAGCCAAAATTTGAAGCTCCTGCGTTAGACTCCCCAAGAGACAAAAGAAACATGTGCTCCCGCACATGAGGTCGTCAACCTGAAATCATTTGTTTGTTTGTTTTTCTTTCGTGTCTTCCAACATCGCTCTGGAACAATTGCCATTCGTTCAATCTATTTTCGTTTGTTTGCATTTTCCTTACTATATCTTCTCTGTCTTATGTCTTTTTCATCTACAAGCCTCCAAAACTCCATCTCACGTTCATATATATCCTTTTCATATTCATCTTTCAAACTCTTCTCGTCAACAATGTCCTTCAAATATTCAAAAGCATCATTACTAAAATCAACATAATCAACTTGCTTACCATCAACGTGCTTACCATCAAACTGCATCAACAAACCATCTTGAACTCCATCATTCACAACACAACCTTTATCAAAAGCTGCATATACAATTTCATTAATTTCCTCTTTTGCTGCAATAAATTCTTGATCATTAGTTGCAACTCTCATCTTTGTATCTTTCACTATCTCAGTTGTATTTGTATCGTCATCAAAAAAAATCTCCATCCACTCTTGTTCTATCACTGAGAATTGTGCCCACAAATCTTCTGCACTCGTTGCACCTTCTTTGTCCTTCACCTCTACCGGATAATGTTGCTCACTTAGCAACTTGCTACTATGCAAAACTTTTTCATCATCTCTTTTCAAAGCATCCCGACTCTGCCCCCTCCTCTTCGTAACAATCATCTACACAGTCCACTTCAACTTATTTCTCAATGGCCATCCCCAATATTCTTGGCTTCTTTCCTCGAGAATTCGCTTCACCAATAACTTACATTTCTCCAAATCTCTTCTCAACTCGTCCATTTCTCTTTCAAACTTTGAATCTTGTTTCTTCATATTGTATTTCTTCTTGTTGCTTTCCCTCTTAGTATTTTGTTGCATCTTCTAACCTTTCCTCTTTTTATCTACCTGATACCTCACCTAGGGCTTCCTTATTCTTGTCCTCTGCCTAGTCTTTTGGCACCCAGGTTCCTTTCATTAACCTGTCATTCTGCAACACATATCTATTCAAGAATCGATGGACGTAATGAATTCCTTCGTCACACCTTTCAGAGCTCTCCTAGATCTTTCTCGCCCTGATACCAAATTGATAGCACCCAATCTCACATGTTGTGCTTTGATACCATAATTAATGACAGATTGAAATATAAGGCAACACACCTATACACAGTTAGAAGGTAGGAATTTGAAAGCATTAATTTGTTGCCCACAACATAAAGAGAATGTGTTGCCAAGACCCTTTCTTTTATTTACTCAAATATTCAAACATCCACTACAATAATGGAAAAGGGAAACAAAAACTGCGCAATACTATTCCTATTCACATACACCAATGCTAGAAATTTCATAGCAGCAAAACAATTAGAAAATCCAAGGTTTCTCTAGAGCTACCATTCAAGAACAAAGGCCAAAAATAATTGATTATGAAAAGAAGTGACTTCCACTGGCTTCCCTTCCAGGTGGAAAAACTCCCAATTGACCTCTCTTAGGTTGTGAATTCTCCAATTACACAAAGCAGAATGAAGGACCTTTCCAAAGCAAAATTCCTCCTTCCAGACATAGGCCAAATTCATGTCATGGATTTGATTTCTCCTTTATTCCCTCTTGTCCAACTCGCATTTTCTTCTCTTCCTTCAAGCTATGTGTTGCAATATGCTTCTTTGTTGCCCTAAAAACTATCCTCACATCCTCCCCTCAATGCCTCCCTTAACAGATTCCCCCAATCAGCCTCGTTGAGAGAAATTGCATTTCAAAACTGAAAATGATAATTATCGATGCCTCTTTTATCTTCTTCCTTTTTCCCCATGATACCATCTTCTTTTCAAACTGAAATATTATAACTATTTCATACCTATTCTTCCTCCTACGTGGGCATATTGAAGTTGGATAAAAATACTGAGTTTGCAAAGTTCAAGCTCTTATACAGATGCGTGGTGCATAGGTCCCTCATCACCAGCCAAAATTTAAGCAAACCAAAAACATCAAATAAAAAATTCCAAGCCAAAATTCGAAGCTCCTATGTTAGACTCCCCA
The DNA here is from genome assembly GCA_007258455.2 of Sequoia sempervirens. Lineage (NCBI taxonomy): Eukaryota > Viridiplantae > Streptophyta > Pinopsida > Cupressales > Cupressaceae > Sequoia > Sequoia sempervirens. The sequence continues at coordinate 39,229,386 of VDFB02353493.1, forward strand.
GGAGACAAAAGAAACATGTGCTCCCACACATGAGGTCATCAACCTAAGATCATTTCTTTGTTTTTTTTCTTTCATGTCCTCCAATATCGCTCTGGAACAACTACCATTCGTTCAATCTGTATTTGGGTGCCACATTTTTGGGTGGTTTTAGTTCATTGTTTAATAATTACCATTTGTTGGTTTCATGTATTACTTATTCTATTTATTGGGTGCTTGAGATGGAAGCTTTAATAGTTGTTTTGTAAGTATTGTTATGTTGCTATAATTACTCTAGAGTTATATGTCAGTGATACTCTTGTAAGGGAATATCCCTAAAATTGTATTGCAACCTTTATTATACAATTCGTTCATGTTTTAGGATGTGGTTTTTTTCCAAAAGGGTTTCCCTCACATACACACATTTTGTGGTATAATTTTATTTATGCTTTATATGTGTTTCTTCTTTTTATAATTATAAAGATAGATAAAATTTGCATAATACTCTTCTCTAAGATTAGGTTAGGAAGAATTTTCATGTATCTTACTTCCTTTCATTTCATAGCTTCAAGATTTTTCCATTTTAGGATGAAATTATGGTTGTGCATACACCAATGCAATCATAATTATGTCTTGAGATTGTACAATCATATGGATGCTCATTAATGACTAAAATAATGCCACTTCAAATTCCTTTTAGATGTAAATAGTGTTTTCCTAGGTCCTACAAAGTTCTTTTTAGGATGAAATTATGGTTGTGCATACACCAATGCAATCATAATTATGTCTTGAGATTGTACAATCATATGGATGCTCATTAATGACTAAAATAATGCCACTTCAAATTCCTTTTAGATGTAAATAGTGTTTTCCTAGGTCCTACAAAGTTCCCAATGATCTTAGATCCTAATTTTGTTGCTTGACATAATATTTAACATGATTATAAATTACAAAATCTATTCTCTTGGGTTTTGATACACTTAAATAGTTTTAGGGTCTTCATATTCTACATTCTCCTACTTGGTCTTAAACTCTATGGCATTCCTATATATTTCTTTCTATAGTTTTATCATCTTATGACTTGTTGTTTCAAGCTCCTTTGATTGTTTTGGTCATGTATAATGCACAACTCCTTGATCTTGAAAGTTTATGTGGGGTTTCCCATTGCTAATTGATTATTTTCTTAAAAGAGTTATTCTTCTTAAATAGAGGCAATTTTTTTCATCAATTTTAAAGGCTTCCATTCCTAGGCTTCCAAATTATATGGCATTATCTTTTTTCATTATAATCTATTTCTCTATGTTCATGGTAGTTATATGTAATTTTTACACATCTCTTTTGTATTGTCAAATTCTATATATCAATGTGTTCTTTACCACTCATATGTTTTATTGCATTTTCCTTCTTGGAAAATCAATACAAGCAATTTATTCATTAAACATTGCAATTTCTAATATTCTCTTTGATATCATTGAATTATCTCTCTCCTCAAGTTCCTCTCCATACATGATATGATAATAATATCTTTGTAGGCCTAAAATAGTATTATTCATATACTTTTAAACATTGTTGTTCTTTAACTATAAACACAACTAGAATTAAGAGAACACATAAAGTACCTTCATTGTTTTGTTTGACTACTTTTGGAGGTTAAACAACCAAAATAGGGGCTTGGCCATTTTGGAAAGCTCCAATATTGTCACCTTATTTTCTCTAGTCTATCATGTAGGAAATTTTGTGAGTTCCATTCTTTAGATTTAGCTCTCCTTGATGGTTTCATATTACTTCCCTTTATATTTTATCATTTTAAATAGCTTATAATAATCTTCAAGTGTTTAGAACATTCTATTAAGATACTATTGTTTCCTTTTTATTTATTTATTGTTCTTCTAGTGTCCTTTGTTGTGATTTTATAGGTCTCTATTATATTTTTTTTTTGTTTGAGCTAAATGTTTGCACGATCATACAAACTCTAATATAACCACATTTATGCCCTATTTTATGATTTTTTTCCAAGTTTTCTGATGTAGGAGCATCATTTTATCTTGTTCTAGTTTTTCCTTAAAATTTAGTGGTAGGTGTTTTAATCATATTTTAGGAGGTTTCTATTCAAGTTTGGACAAATAAGTAGTCATAAATTTCAAATTTTCATGCTTTTTACTCAATCCCAAGTACCTAATTAGGGGTTTGAATACTTAATTTGTAAACTTGGGTTTGCATGGGATGAGGTAGGTAGTAGTTAGGGATGATGTTGAACTTTTAAAAACATCGAAAAAGTAGTTTTATGTCATTTTGGAAAGAAAACAAATGAAGTTTTTTTTGTATGTAATATGCTGGCAAGGTGTTACTAGTGTTCTAGACCTCCATTTTTGCAAAATAAGTAAAATTTGAAGTTATTTATTTAATTTTCTTGTTGATTGAGTTGTTAAGGGTATATATAAACCTAATGAATGTGGTTTGAAGTCTGGAAAGTGGATATTAAATCATAAAACATTTTTTTTCACTTGCTGCCTTGCCAAAACCCTACTTACATTTTTAAGGAAGAAATTTGAGTTTTGGGAGAAGTATGCATATCCAATTGATGAAATTTGGTTTGTAGGTGTATGGAAATATAATTCAATTGTTAAAATAATTTTTGTATCAATTTGGCATGTGTGAGGGAATTTTATTTTAAAAAACTCAATGTTGGAAACTTAGAGGGCTAATTAGGACTGGTAACAGTATGTTTTGAAGGGTTCTTGTTTCATTTTGGAGGATGCCATGGAAGGAGGAGTTGTATCTCCATAAAGGGTGTTTAAAAGTGTGTTTAAATTCCCAAGAAACTCCATAAAAATTATTATCCCATTAGATATGTTTGAAAACATGGCTACTAGGAAGAGACAAATTATCAAACAAGTCACTAATCATTATACTTTTGCTCAATTTTTTTTTCCCTCTGCATTAGTTTCATTCCTCGTTGTTTAAATATAATTCTTGCTTTTGTACATCATTTCAATTTATAGTTGTCATTTGGTATTCTATAACAAGTTAGTATATCAAATTCTTGTTTCTCTTATTCAACTATGTTTTTTTTCCTTGTAAACATTAAAAATAAAAAATAAATTAACAATAACACCTAGCATTAAATAGACATTACTTTTTTGTATTCTTAAATCTGAAAGGAAAGTAACTTTATGTTGGTTTATTTAATGCACCTTTTTGTGATATAATGTAAGCTATTTTAGAATTAAAGTAGTTTAAATTTTACTTCACATTTTTAGTGAACTTGATGTACCTAACACCTCTTCCTTCTTTTCTCAATTTCTATTTTCCTCTAAGTTCTTGGCGGTATTATGCTATTTTTAATTCTTTTTAGTAATTCTTACATTATCCATGTGTTTTCATCATCTCTCATATCCCTATTTGTGATTTTGTATGTATCGTACCCTCTCTTTGAAAAATATTACTCCTTTATTAATAATAAAATATTAAGCATCCAATTTTTATACCCTCAAACCCCTTGGATCTCTCACATGATGTCTATTCCTTCTCTCCTCTCTCTAATTACATAATGATTCTATTAGTAAATTTGATCATATTTATTCATTGTATGGCTATTATACATCCACTACTAACTTATCTTCTAATTATTATTCTATTAGCGATGAAGCACGTCTCATTTCTCTCTCATCTAATGATGTATCTTTCTCTTTTTTTTATCTCTTTCTTTAAAGGATTTTTTTTTCACAAATAATTTAAAGCATGATGTCATTATTGATCATATTTTCAATATTGCATTGCCTACTCTTCATATGAATGATATCTCTATTTATGATAATATATTATTTGAAGTTGATTCTAGTCCTAAATTATATTAGTATTAAAGGATTTAGAAGATATTGCTTTGGCTCTTCCCCTATACCTAGCATAAAACTTTCTCTAGTTAATGCATATTTTATGACTAGATTTATTGCAAATGTTGTTGGACTTAATCATCAAGTTATCAATGTTAACCATTAGGGTGCGAGTTTCATTTTTTTCAACTTTCATCAACTTTCTTTGTATGGGGATTTTTCCCCACCTCCACCTTCTTACCTAGTTATGACTATCCAACATTTTCCTAATGAACATAAGAACTATCCCTTGTCGACTCATCTTGCTTCATCCTTTTCTTCCCCAATGGTTGTGCCTAAAACTCCTTATTACCAAATTTCATGTATGGTATGGAATGCATACAACACTTGACAAAAATAACAAGTGATTGTTTCTCTTCCTCCATTTGATCATATTCTTATATCAGCTCCCTATATTGCCTCTAAGAACACTAGATAGTATAATCTTATAGAATAAATTTAGGCTATACAAGCTAAGAATTATCATTAGTATTTTATTCAAAATTCACCCTCTTATCATGTGTTGATTTATAAATATTTGCAAACTATCCATGTCCCCTTTGCTTATAAACCTATTGAAATAAGTGCTTTGATTGAGTGTATTTATAATCAAACAATGGAGATTACTTTTCTTCCATCTAAACTTGATTCTTTTGAGGTCTAATGTCAAAATATTCCTCTTCTAATCATGGTTGACATTAGTTTTATGGGAACCAAGTGTACATTAATGGATAGTCTAGTTCTAGACTTGTTATTTGTAGACCTAAATTCCTAAGATGTATTCAAAATGATACTTCTAATCTTTCTCATACCAAAGTTTATATCAAAGGTTTTGATAAATTATTGGACAATATTCCTTGGGTACTATTGAATTTCCTACCTTTTTAAGTCTTGTTAATCTCCCCATGTTAGTCCATGTTATGTTAGAAAAATGCAATATCTTAAGCATGACAGTTGTGGATCAATGGTAGGCATTCATGACCTAGATATCATATGAATCACCTTAAGCTTGAGGGTTTTTATTCAATGACTCATAAATAATACACCGTTAGTAGACATTTATGGTATAGATATAATTAGTCATAAGTATGAATCAATTTAGCGACTCTCTAATAAATTTGACATCAGTAAGTCAAAACTTTTTTTTTTAAGTTATGATTAAAATAAAAGAATGTTGTGTAGAAAGATGTGCATCAAACTCTATAAAGGATATCCTTAAAAATAACTTGTTTAAGACAATAGAGGATGAAAACACCAAATTAGATCAAGTCATTATATGGACTAATCCCAAGACTAGGTCACACATATAATTTTGTCTTATGATCTTGTTCTCTATTTTGGCACTAGATCTTCATTTCCAATCTTCTTTCACCATGCACCAATTGAGCAAATGGGTCAAAATAATTCTAATAGATTAAATATTATTGGTTGCAAGTTTGAGTCACACTCACAACTCCCCTCAAAATTGATATTACTAAACCAAACCTTGTTAAAAAACTACTATTATTATGTCGATTCCATAACTACAATGATGACAAGATGGATTGTAATGGAGTGAGTGAAAAAAATTCCTTGACATAAATTTGATGGAACATTTACATGTCAAACATTCATTACGTCTAATTGTAAATATTTCTATATAGAAACCTACTAAACTAGCACATATATCTTAAATTCATAATCTAAAAGATACACAAATATATCAAATTTAAGATACACAAATATATCAATCTTATGGTGCCTATCTAACCTACATCACAAATTTAATATACACTTCAAAATACATCAATCCTAAAGTACCTATCTAACTTACACCATAATTCAAATATAAATACCTTAAAATTAATTGATTAGTTTAAATAAAAAATACATAAAGGGGGATTTTAATGAGAATGAAGTTTTTATTGTAGAAACATTATTTTAAGAAATTATCAAAATAATCAATAATTGAAAATATATTATCTAAGTGGCTAAGCTTTATGAGTGAAATGCCTTCTAAACATCCTTTTTTTGTTCTTTCTTGCAATTACTATCTATATGAAACTATCTGCAAGACACACACTCAACACATATAATGAGAGGAATTCTCGATGTAGAATGAAATTTTATCATATTATTATACTATAATATTAAATAAAATTTTATTGCAAAAGAAAAATACTAGTTGTTAGATAAGATATGAGAGAAATTACATGAGAAAAGGAAATAAAATAAATATTTTGAGCCAAAATATGTGTCATATCATCAAAATACATATCTAGATATATTTAACATGAAGCTCAAAGTTATATAACACAAAATATAACATGAAGCAAGGATCCCTTACATGCATTAAAATGGAATATGTTTAATGTATATGTGAGAAATTGATAATTTTCATTGTGTATTAATTAGTATCCATAACACATTAATTAGGCACATTTAACTTTCTGATATTGTAAACAATAGACTCTTATGAGTAACTCAATTCCATCCCTCGATATTTGCTAAATAATTAAAATACAATTAAAGATATTTTTCATTATTTATTACTTCCCTTAATTTTATTTTCATGAAATGGTCCTTCATTATAGTACTTGTATGTGAATATTTTTTAAAATTGAGCTATTGGATTGGTTGTTGTGTATGTCTACACACTAGTCTTTGATGCTTTGATGGAAAGTTCACCACATTTCTCTAGTGTAAGGATGACTATTGTTTCATTAGAAAAGTAGATCCTAGGTCTAATGGGTAGATCACTAAATTAAACCTTTTCCAAGAACATGTGTGGAATCTAGATCAACAAGGATATGAGATTGAATTACAACCTAAAAGGTGAATCAATCAACCCCAGATCTAGATTCTTTTGTTGGGGATTTTGGATTGGGCTTAATGGATAGTAATATTGATTTTTGATATGATGCAATGATGTAACTATGTAAACTATGAGAATGCAACACGTTATGTTATGAATTATGACAAACTAAAAATAGACAAACAAAATCAAAGTATAGAAATATAAAAGGCAAACACAGAAGAACCTGGAGTTCAAATTTGGGTTAAATCTGGCTGGTCTAGGGTGCAAGGACACCCTAGACTAAGGACATAGTTCCTAAAACTGATTTCAAAAGCATGAGGTCCATGGTTTGTAGCTTTTGTCTTCCAAGTTTGGTTGTCGAAACTTAATTTGTTGATGAGAAAATGTAGATTTCATAATTTTTCCACTTGTAGGGTTTTGATGCATGAATGAGCAAATTGCCTTCAATCTTCCTCCAATTCACTTTAGATCTATAACCTGCACACATGAAGAGAGGGGAAAGATTGTGCCATGTAGGGGCTTGCCTTAGTCAAACCTCGTGTTGGTATTTCTACCTCCACAATGGCATAATTGATGAATAAAAAGAGCTTATCATTTTGAGGGATAGAGGCTAAATGAGAAACAACTAATTTGAATTGACACTTCGCTGCAACTCACCACTCAAATTTGATCTCCTTGATGGATTAAAGTCACACTCATCAGTTCCTTCAAGGATCAATTGTTGCTTGACTTGATTTTATTTGAAGACCTACAAGTGTTAGTGCTAAAAAATGAAATGCGTGCAAAAAATGGACAAACTCACACGATGCTTGAATGATAAGATGCAATAATAATCCTCAAAATTCTGCTCTTGACTACTCTTGGACTGATTTTTGAAGTATATTAATTGCTAGTGAATTTCCTTCTTTTTCTCCATATAGCAAAATTGTGAAAATATTATGTATTTATATGCAATCAACCTAATTTCCCCAAAATTAAATCTTGATAGTCGACAATTAAAATTTGAATTTCAAATAATAAATTATCAACATTGACATATTTAAATTTGGAGCCAAAATAGGCAGTTTAGGGCATATGGCACCCTAGACTAGATTCTCACTTCTCAAGGGTCCAAAGTGTCAAGGGAAAAATATTAAATGCCTACTTTGATTTCCCATGTTTGATTTTTTTGATAAATGTTTTAAAACAGACAATTACATGTATAATTAGGAAATTAGGTGCATAATTGGGTCCAAGGATATAGGGGGAGTAAAAATCTAGTGTAAAATTGTCAAGGGTGACAATTTTCAACGCTACAACTACAAAATTAATAAATGTAACAACTCTTGTTGTAAGTATTTGGATTAAGAAGATTTTTAAGATGTTTGAGTATAATTTTAATCTTATTTTTAGGTATGAATTACATGGGTATTATTTTTCTTTTATATATATTTTTTATAATTTTATTTGAGGTACTCTTATGATATGGAAGAAATACCATTGAAAGAATTTGATCATATTAAGCTTGGTTTGAACCTAAATCCCTTTCAACCCTAAATTCAAACAATCACCTTATCCGTGACAAACTTTAGAAAGAAAATAGCTATTACAAATCTAAGCACTAAATTATATGAGTTATGCACGAGATGTGGTTGATGGATACTCTATTAAAATATTAGAAAATATAAATTAAAAGATATGTAACTTGAATTATAGAAGATAAAACATGTTTCCTCTTAATTTGTCCATTGTGTACTTATATTAGACCTAATACATAAAAAATTACTATGGTCAATCTAAAAAGATTCCAAATAAAAGTATTATTTAAAAATTTAAAAATTAGTTTAAAAATAATTGTCTAAACAATTAAATACATGACTTTGATAGGTCCTAAAAATTTGACTTATATGATTATAAAAGTGATCTCTATAATTATGTTTATATTTATAATTATGTAAATCCATTAATATGTTTATGATTTTTTATCTTCATATTCAAGGAAATTTGTAATCAAACAATCCTGCAAGGATGTGAAGGATAAAGAGACAATGAAGGTGGATTTAACAATAAGGACAATCCTTAGGATATTTTTGCATGGAGGTTATAAATGAATTAGATTATCTATTTATTTTGATAAGTACTAACAAACAATCCAATTACTTACATTCAACATAATATTATTATATAATTGATAGACTTGAGAGTGTGATATTGAACACTTAATATGTGAATTAATAAATATCACGTAGATGACAAGTCACATCCATAAGCTACATAAGCCCTAAGAGACATGACATGGAAACTAATAATATTATTTTTGTTTTTTTTTTTATACTGAATTAGAGAAAGAACTTTCATCCACTAGTAATTGATTAATACCACATATTTAATTGTCCGTTATGTTAGTCTAGAAGAAATACAATATACTTAAACATTAGAGAATACATACCTATGCCTTCAAATTTATACCGTTTTATAAAAATGCTTCTTTTTTATACATAAAAAATAGAATACATATCATTGGAAGCTAATATAACATTAGACATTACATATCCACTTTTAAATTAGTACAACTTTTTACAAAAGTGTATCTTTCTTCTAAGTTAAAAAAAACAAAAATTAACATACAAACATTAAATCAACAAAATACATAAAATAAAAATTACAAATCCCCTTCCCAAGTAAAACAAATTATCTTAATTAAAAATGTGGTTTAATCCAGTATGCATCAATAACCAAGATACCATATGAATCACCCCAAGCTTGGGGTTTTTGGTTCAATGGTAAGTATTAATAATCTAACATTGATGTTCTAGACATAATTAGTTACATGTACGAGTAACATTAGTGACTCTAATAAATTTGACATTAATAACTGAAAACTTACATTAAAAAATATCTTAATAGAGAAAAACACACCAAACTCTATAAAAGATATCCTTAAAAATAAAATGTTTAAAGCAAGAGAGGATGGACCCTATTAATTAGAGGTCACATGTGTGGAGTTGGCCCAAGAATAGGTCATAGGTACAATTCCATCCCATGATATATATTTTCTTAGGATCTTGTTCTCTATTTTAGTACTAGATCTCCATTTTCAATATTCTTTCACCACTTATCAATCATCAAACAGGTCAAAATCATTCTATGAACTATATATTATTGGTCACAAGCTTGAGTCACACTTGCAACTACCCCTAAATCAACAATTTTAACCCAAATTTTGTTTTAAAAAATTATCCTTACAATGCCCATAGGACAACAAGGGGAGATTTAATGGAGTGCCAAGATAATGACAACCCCCAACATAAATTTGATGGTCATTTACATATCAAACATTTATTATGCTTCATTGTATATATATTTATATAGAAATCTAATAAACTAGCCTATATATTTGAATGATCGCTTTGTTATCAATTGTATATTTTTTGTATCAAATGTTTCCAATACTACATAGATTATGAAAAGCTTATGCCAACTATAGCATATACACATATCACTTTCAAGACGCCTATATGAAAAGACATCAATCCTCAAACATCTATCTAACTTAGACCGCAAATAGAATAAAAAAACCAAAATAAAAAAATAACTTTTTGGAAGAAGATGCAACCAACAAACAAACCCATAAAAACACACCCTAACAAACTTGTTAATGATGCATGGAGCTTCTGAATCGAGTAACATGCCTAGCGCACCTAGATTTTGTCACGGGAATCCCCAACTGTAACGAACCCAGGTTTCCATTCCTTTCTTTACGCTCCGTAGGGCATCGTCCATGACTATAACTTGAGTTGAGTTGCCCCTTTCCCAAAAAGTGGTCAAAGGAGTAGAAAAGTCCCCACAAGTAGTTGTCTTTAATGTTATGTGGGACTGGGGGGACATAAGACAATGCATGCACAAAGTAACCAGGAGGAGGCCTAGTTGGTAGATAACATAACATAGCAAAACTCCATGGAGATAGGCAACCTACCAGTCTGGGCTGGACAAAGATGGGGACACAAAAGTACAAGGAAAACCAGCACCAAGATTCCACATTAGCAGACCACAAGGTAAGGAGGACAGGGAGGGAGAGAGAGAGGATGTGGGGTAATGTGGGTCCCACAGCACCAGGGTAGGGGGCCCACCAGGGTTTATATTTTCTTTCCCCAACTTTATCGGGGACAGCGAAAAAAAAACATTTTTTTGATTCCGTGGTGAAAAATGAAAATTGACAGGCACCTTGCCGGAATTTGATAGGCCAACAGGGCTGCCTGCCGCACGGTCGACAAGCAGATTCTGCGTTCATAAGATAACGGAAAAGAAAGGCTTTATTTTGTTTGCTCTTTTTATTCCTGTGTCTGTCGTTCGAGGCGCCGTCATTTAACGGCGCCGGCTGCTGCTACAGGAGGGTTGTGTACTCGACGGCATTTAATGCTAGCCGCCTCGCCTGCCGGCCGGCCGCAGTTCACCGAATTATACGGCAGATAAGCGCCGGGATACTCGCTTCTCCGGCAAGGAGGAGGATTCCTTGACCAGGTCGTGTAGTTAGGATTAGACTCAACCTGGGGTTGGGAGAGGCGTTTTTAATGTTTTTATATACGGGGGTGGGGATGAAATAAGCTCTTCTTGCTCGCTCTGTGTGTGAAGAAATCGGAAGAGACTGGTCAAAAGCTGTGTTGGGGTCGTGGAATTTCTGATACTGAAAGAATTAGTGGTGCTTTGATTTCTTTTGGTCGCCTCCTTTTCTCGTTTGGGTAGTGATTTTGATGTGTGGTGGGTGTGGTGGGGCGTGTGGAGTTTACGAAGGCAGAGAACGTGAAGTGGCGGGGCGTGATTTGTTTTCGTTACAGGCGTGCTTTAGTGTCGTGTGCTGAAAATCCAATTCATGTTTGTAGCGCTGCTGGACATTTAGATTGATATATGGGGTAGTTTTATAGAGAATAGAGCTGTGTGGCATTGTTGGGCTTGCTTGGTTTCTGTTTTTTCTGCCGGGTAATCAGTTACAGTGAAAAAAGAAAGCAAAAAAGAAAAACGCACTTGGAAGAAGAATGTCAGGTTACAGAGAGAACAATTTCAGGAGCCCCATGGCTAATTTTCCGTCTGATGGAGCTAGTACGGGAACTGGTAAGTCATTTGGGCTTCTTTCCCCTCTTCTTTTGCGTTTTTGGATGACCCCCGAAAGTACCCATTTTGGCATATAACTGATCTGCTTGTTTCTTTGATGGGTTGGACTTGATCTGGTGTAGGGAGTGACGATGGGGGGCTTTACGAGGAGCTGTGGCATGCCTGTGCTGGTCCTCTTGTGACTGTACCTCGTGTTGGCGAAAGGGTTTACTACTTTCCTCAGGGTCATATGGAACAGGTATGTATGGAGAGGGGTTTATTTAGTTTTTTTGGTGCACACTAGGTTTCGCATCCCAGTAGGTGATTGGAATCGTTGGCAGGTTGAAGCATCGACAAACCAGGGCGCCGATCTTCAGATGCCCCTGTACAATTTGCCGTCCAAAATCCTTTGCCGTGTCATTAATGTGCTATTAAAGGTATGGTGAACTTATCCTGTTAAGTAATCTCGCACAGATATGGCAAAACCCAATTTATGCGTTTATGTTCTCAAACCAACATAATCGTTGATATGAGAGCTTGCTTACATTCCTGGCTCCGGTTAACACGTTTATTCTGCATTTTTATAAATTTCTTGGAAATTTCTTTTGTGTTTTGCTTTGTGGGTGTTTCCAGAATGGCTGCTTGCACTCGTAGCTCTGTCTTACGGTCGCGTGTTTTAACTGATTTATTTGTTGTTGTTGTGGGTGGGTCTTTGATAGGCCGAGCAGGAGACAGATGAAGTTTATGCACAAATTACTTTGGTCCCAGAACTAGAGGTAATGTATGCATATAATTTTTGAAAGTGGGTCATCCGCAGATTTACGAGATCCCTAACAGATGTACTAATAGTATTGTGGGTTTCATTTATTGTAGCAGATTGAGGCTTGTAGCGATGCGAGTCCGCCCAATCCACCTCCAAAGAGGAACGTTCATTCGTTTTGCAAGACGCTTACTGCCTCCGATACCAGCACTCACGGAGGCTTCTCTGTTCTCAGAAGGCACGCTGATGAATGCCTTCCACCTCTGGTTAGTTATCCAACTCAAAAACAGATAGTTTCTTTAAAAGGGGTTTCTTGTGGTTTTAAATCTAATTTTTATGTATCAAATATGCAGAATATGAGTCAGCAGCCTCCTACCCAAGAGTTGGTGGCTAAAGATCTACATGGGATCGATTGGCGTTTTAGACATATTTTTCGAGGTGGGTATCAATTTTTTACTTTATATCGTAGGGTCTCTGCTCTCTGTAGGCTCTTCTGGAATAACAACTTTTTAGACATTAATTCCTGTATATCTTCACATAGGTGTGATTTTTAATTAGTATAACTTATATTTAGTGCATGATACATGATTCTGATACTAAGGGGTCATAAATCAGTAACAATTTTGGTATCCAGAGGTAAATTGCCATTTTCCTGGTGTGTTAGAACTTCAGAAGCGTTTATTATGATTAGACTATTCTATATGTTAGTATTAAGGCTTTCGAGGTCTTAAGTCCGCTTCAGATCAGGATTGTTATTTCTTCTGATCTGAAATCTTGTAAATGCATATTAAGGCACTTGGGTGTTCCCATGATATGGGCCACTAACATTAGTTTTGTCACCTGCTGTGATATTTTTAGGTAAGTTCGTCTAAATCTATGACTTAATGAATATCATAGTTTGTTTTAAAGAGTTTTCATGCACTGTATGCTTAGACTGACTGAGTTTGCAATTTTCTATATGCTGTTGAGATTATATAAAACTAAGTGAAGAATTGCTATATGGGTTGAAATTGACAGGTCAGCCTCGACGACACTTGCTAACAACAGGCTGGAGTGTCTTTGTTAGTTCTAAAAGACTGGTGGCTGGAGATGCTTTCATATTTTTAAGGTTAGATAACTCACTTATTCTTAACATTTTTGATATGTTCATATATGCCTGGTCTTTGTGGTTCCAGTTTTAGTTGTCAGGCGGGAATACTGCTTATGGACATGGTAGATCTATTATGAAGAATTTTAATACTTTTAAAAACTGATTACTCTTGATATTGCTGATCTCAGGGGTGGGGGTGAGAATGGAGAATTAAGGGTAGGGGTAAGACGGGTCATGAGGCAGCAGAGCAATATGCCATCTTCAGTCATATCTAGCCACAGCATGCATCTTGGCGTCATTGCTACAGCATCTCATGCTGTTGCAACACATACCATGTTTACTGTTTATTACAAGCCAAGGTGTGTGAGCCTTTCCCTTTCCTCCTTAAATCTTTACTACTACATGTTCATTGTCAATCCTTAATAATCTGGTGTTATTTATGGTCTTCTTTCAGCTTGTAATCTGATATGATTTATTGCACAATAATTGTTGTACTGATTTGTTTTAAGATCTTATTTTCTTCTCAAGAGAGAGGTGCATGTATTTTATCACATTGCTTCTTGGATTTTGAATCTCGTGTTTATTATGGTATGCAGAACAAGCCAGTCTGAGTTTATTATTCCTTATGATAAATATATGGAGGCCATGAATAGCAACCTTTCAGTTGGCATGCGATTCAAGATGAGATTTGAAGGGGAGGAGGCCCCAGAGCGAAGGTATTGTTATGTTTCACTTGTTGGATTATAAGGATCTGTTTCTGGCTAGAAGGATTAAATTTCGAGGACTATTGATGACATAAGTTTCTGTTTTCATTGGGAAGGTTTACTGGAACCATAATTGGGATGGGCGATATTGATCCACTCAGGTGGGCAACTTCAGACTGGAGATCTCTTAAGGTATTTGCTTTTGTATATAGTTGATAATTGCCAAATCTGGGGAAATTGGAAGTCATGAAATTATGCAAATATATGGGTTTGGGCTCATATGATATGTTGTTTTTTTTACTTGGGCAAGAATAATGATATCATTTGGTTGTGTGCATTTCATAATCTGTGCTAGTTTTCTTAGACTTGTAATCTAATCGCTAGCTGGACATCGTTAGGTGCAATGGGATGAAACTTCTGCAGTTCCTCGGCCAGAGAGAGTCTCGCCCTGGGAAATAGAACCATTTGTAGCACCTGTGGCAGTGAACCCTCAACCAGTACCCACAAGAAAGCGTCCACGAACGAATGTTTTGCCTTCGCCTGCAGACTTGTCAATGCTTGGTATTGTTTTCAATAGTGTTTTACCTATATGCATAGCTAGTTACATTTGGTAAGACAGAAAGAGTCTTAACTGTTATTGTTTGGGATCTGTAGGCTCTTGCAAAACTTCTGTGGACTCATCAACAGTACTCCGGTATCCTCGAGGATTGCAATGCCAAGACCCAAAGGCCATGGGCGAGACAGAGGTGGAAAGCTCTCAGAAGTGGGGGGGTGTTCCAAAACTGAGTGATGGCTTGATAGATGGTGGGAATGCTGGCTCCCAGAAATTGCCTGGATCTCAAAACTGGATGGCATCATTACACAAACATGAATCACCATTTCCCGACTCTTTTTATGGACTTAAAGGTACCAGTGATGTGTCGTTTTCAAATCAAAATGTTGAAAATATCCATCATAGTATTCCTTTGAGAATATTCCAGGGTCATGAAAATGGAACGTTGGATCCGTCTGCAATAAAATTACAGTTATCAACCACATGGCCAATTGCCTTTTCCAATGATATACAGGGGTTGAGTGAGTCAGATTTAAAACATACTGGTACATATTTGAGTTCATCCAACAAACCTTGTGGATCTGGGATATATGATGTCTTGAATGGCAGCACTTCACATAATTCTAATTTTGGTGTTGGAGAGTCAACGGGGAACTGGTTTATGCCTTTAATTCCTCAATCACAAGCAGAAGGTTCAGGGGAACCAACCTCAGGGAGCATAAGTAAAGGTATAGCAGGAAATATACAGCCCACTAAACTTACATCACAATCTGGCCTTACTAATCGGGAACAGCCGAAAGATAAGAGAGGAGAACCTGTGAGCAATTACAAATTGTTTGGTTTTCAGTTGATCGACAATACCACAGTGGATGAGATGAACCCATCAGCCATCGCATCTATTGTGGATGATATTCTGACTGCGAATGTCTCAACAGCAAAACAGACTCAATCTGTTGAGTCCGACCAGGTTTCAGAGCCAACGAAAACTAAGTATAATCTGCCTCCCGGAAATTCTGAGCAAGACAAGTCTTTGCAGAAGTCATTGAAGGAAACCCAAGTGAGAGCCCAAAGCAACACTACAAGGAGTTGTACCAAGGTATTTATTCCCTTGGGTACTTTCTTTATCCTTTCTTTTGATTATATAAAACCTGATTTATTGAAACCGATTGTTGTATTTGTATGAAGGTACATAAGCAGGGGATCGCTCTTGGGAGAGCTGTGGATCTGACAAAGTTTGAAGGTTATGATGAGCTAACTTGTGAGCTTGAACATATGTTCAATATTGAAGGAGAACTACAGGATCCTAGCAAGGGTTGGCAGGTCGTTTACACAGATAATGAAGGAGACATGATGCTTGTTGGTGATGATCCATGGCAGTAAGTTATCCGCTTAAAAGTTAAAATGTTTTTATTTAAGGTCTGATTCCTGATGATATTTATAATTTTTGTTAAGCATTATTATCAACTGCTTTTATAATGATCGGAATTCTTTGATTCCAAACAGGGAGTTCTGTAGCATTGTGCGTAAGATTTTCATCTACACAAAAGAAGAGGTTGAGAAAATGACTCCTCGTAAATTGCATACCAAGCTTCGAGGGTGTTCAGATGAGGAACCACTCACCAGAGAAACGTCTAAGTATTCAGATCACCATGAATCAACTGTACCTACTGCCAGCAGTGAGAAAATTTGATGCTTGACACCTCTAATGACTTGGCTTTGGAATTTGTTCAACTGGAGTTAAAAAGTGCATATTTTGAGTGGCTGTTTGTCATTGGGGATGGACAGGAGTACAGTTATTAAAGGAATTTGTAAGAATGTCTGTTGTGTGCTTGTCTGATCTTATAACATGCTTGGCCTGATTTTAGAAAAGATTCCCTGGCACCGCAAAGCTTGTGATCCTGCTATGCAGTTCAAGGATATAGTTCCTGGCTGCCCAGTGCAAACTGTTGGCATTATGCTTTTGAGGAACTAGTCGAGTAGAGGAATTTGTTCAAATCCCAGTTTTGGAGCTCATTTTGTGAAATGATGCATATTGCTTGAAAGGTCTTATTTTTGTAAAAATGTTTACATTTGAAGGGGATATCCGAGAACAAGTTGTACTACTGTTTTGCTATGGAGGATACAGGCTATAGGATGTCATGCACCAGATGCTAATCTAACTTGAACAACTCATGGAAGCAAGGGAACTTTTACCCCAACTATCAGAAGTGAAAACAGGCCAGTCTGATACTCCCAAGTATATTCAGGGAGATCTTCCTGTGGGTTTAACATGTGAGATAGGTAAAAAGAGACGAGCAAAGCTAATAGCCAATGCTAACTGTCTGACCGGAGCTTTTCAGTGACAAATGGCTGTATTATTCTTCACCTGTAAATAAGTAATGTAATTGACTAAGATTTGTCTAAATGGGATTGTACGATCTTGTTCGAACAATTGCCATAAACAAAATTTACTTTTCACACATTCTGTGTCTTTCTTGTTGAGAGGTTAGATATTTGGTTTTCTCATTTAAAACGGTTTGTATTATATTGGAACAGACTGGAACTGTTCAGCGCTGTACAGCACTGAACAGCTCCCTTTCAATGGGATTTGTACATATTTTAATGCTTAGTGGAATCTTGTGTGTTGTGAGTATGCTGGTTTCTGTGCAACTAAATATGAAATGTTTTAGGTACACACATTTTGTGGTTCAATGTTAGAATATCGTGGTGATTGCAGCGTTGTGGGTTTTCTTCAAATAAATTGGTCGTTGCCAACTCACTGGATTTTGGTTTACAATATTTACAAGCAAGAGCATTGCATTGCTTTGAAGAAGTGCTTTTTTGTTTGGAATTTGTGTCTTCCAACCTTCTGACATGTCTGACAAGGCTTGCTTATATTTAGTATCATCCCTTTTTTAATTTAAGCATAACCAGGCTGCAGCCGCCAGGTATTTCAATTACAAGAATAAAATCATTAAGTAATACTCTGCACTAAGCATTTCAGATTCATTCAACGAAGTGGGTGTTGCCAACTGTCTTCTATTCACAAACAGCTTGGACAATGTTATCTAGTTATTAGTGTTGAACCCTCCACAAGCCGGGAAGTTGATTGTCCGATCCTGAATAATTTGCTCCATGTTTTTCGCAAAATATTATTTTTCTTGTCAAGAAGATAAACCATACGCTAGGGCAAATAGGGTCTAGCCATGTAGCTGACAGCTGACTAAAAAGAAGAATTTCTTAAGAATACAAAAAGTACATATGGACGGGGAATGGGGGGAGGTTATCAAAAAAAGCATATCAGATTGGAGATAGAGTTGCAGGACAAGGCCTTTTTTGGTAGGTTTTCGGTGGTGTTGTAGCCCTGTAGGTCTATCATGTGCATTGCATATGAACGAAAGGATCGTAGTGTTGGTGCCCACATGATTTCACAAGATCTGAAAGTACAAGATATGGCCGCTCGGTATACGTTATTAGGTACAAACATGCAGGACAAAATGTTATCCTTAAGTACAGATGCATCTCCAAGAAGAGTATTAAATGTGAGGTTTGTAAGCGTATTTTGACTGGTCTGGTTATTCTCATTACACCTGGCGATGGGAGCCTTGTCCCTTTTCACGCCACCCCCAATGAGAAACGATTCATGTGAGCACAGCACAAAGGCTGTTACATCAAAGTTTCCGGGTCTGCACAGCATTTTCTGTTTTTATTTTAATCGAGAATCATGTGAATGCCAAGGGCAAGGGCAAAGGAGCTCGTTGTGTTACATAAAAGCTTGTGGGTTGTTGGCAATTTTGTGGTTAGATAACTTTATTTGTGTCGGTTGATGAGGATCGTGGAGCATTTGAAGACGCAATCAAGTTTGTCCTCTGCAGACCCACCACAGGAAAAGAATATTATAAAAATTAATAATACATGCGTGCTGCCGACCCAACATCGTGCAACTATGCCACCGACACACTAATGTAACTGTCACATTTATTTTAACCGGCCTTTTTGTATTGGGATTTTTATAATGATTGGCCATTTCTTTACACTTGTTTGACAGTGGGAGAGCATAATTTGGCTTTTCTATTCATACGCTTCCAGTGTTTCACGGGATTCATCTGCTCATAGTCGGAAGGAAACCTGTTCCGCCCTTCAATTGGCACTCTTACCGGGAACATGTTGACTTCTATACCAAACCATTTTTTAATTTTCTAAACCTTTTTTAACTAGACTAGCCAGCCTTATGATGCGCTCTAGAATATTTCTTTCCTCCCCTCTTCTGGCTTTAACCTAATTATTCAACTCTGAACAGTAATGATGATGGAGATATTATATAGGAGAAGCACCGGCTAATGTGAAAAGCAATAAATTGTTAAATTAACTTGACTGAATAATTTGACCAAAGGATTTCTTAGATTCAAAGCATCTGACCTTGAATGGAATTTACTTGTGTACACACTGCACTCCTAGCTAACACCTACACAATTAAAAAATACATACATATATGGGATACATATTACAATACCATGTGCTCCCCAACCAAATGCTGTTTTTAATAATGATTTTCTTTATACTACCTAAGATGAAAATCAGGCAATATGACCTAGATGGTGTAAGCATATAAAGTGTATACTCTACATTCTCATTTTAATTTTATACGTTGTCAATAAAGTCTTAGCTTTTAATTTAATTTCTGGGGAGAAATTTATCTCTATCCATAAACCCCGTCACTCTTGATCACTGCATGTGGGTCATGTTGTACCTAGTCAAAACATGGTACACATCATTTATGCGCATTCCAATCCTCATCTATAATATATTTCACATTGGATTATGTTGTATGATATGGCCCAGTCCTTAAATTCAACTGCACAAGCCATAGTTTGCTTATTAGAGCTTTTGCTTTTCTTACTCTCAAGAATGATCATTATTGTGTTGGCTCTTGTATAAGAGTCACAAGCACTCTGTCTAAGGGGATGTTTTTAAGAACATCTCTTAGGTCGTTAGGATCATTTGAGATTCATGTTTAGACCCACTTAATTACTTGCACTAGTTTTTGTCTCTATCTTAATTATATTAGTTGCATTAAGTCAATGATTTTCTATCCATCCCACATTACACCACAATGCTTTTCAACATAACCCCTTGCTCACCAAACAAGCATGTAGGAGGCAAGTACGCTAAAAGTTGCATTAATTTTATACAAAGCTATACCATTCCTGGTATGTTGTGTGGTGCAACCAAGTTGAAGATTAGACAGATTGGAGCGGTTTCGTCCTTGACATGCAAAAAATATTAATATATTTTCCCTAGCTTCCTAATCTCTATTCTTGTACTAGATTAAACATTAAATGTATATCCTAAAACTACTAAATGTATACATGAAGGTGGCTTACTTGAAAATTAATGCAACTCTTTTTTGAAATACCCCCACCCTTTTGGCTCAACACTTAGCAAAGAGGAAGGAACTAATTGAGATTGAAGTGGAGAATTTACTCCAATCAAGTGGTGGAGTAGTAATGGCATGTGCCATACTAGTACAATTGGAGGGAAGCATAGCACTGAATGTAGGGCATTATTAAGAAAAGTTTGAAGGAACGGAGGTACAAATCATGGTAGAGGTGACTAGAATTTTTTTGGAAGAAAGAAGTAAAGAAAAAGGGATTTTGAAGGAAGCTACTACACTAGGTCAAATGTGTAATTCCTTTCATACATTTTTGGTTAAGTATTTTTTATAAATTGTTGTTAAAGATTTCTTTTATAAAATGGTCAAAGGCAATGTAAAGAAAGAGAATAGCTTCTATTAAAAGAATGTAAACCTCATCGTGGAATACTTTGTTGTTTGAGCCAATTCATAGGATCTCTATAGCTCTTCTCTAACAATCTTCTATAACTATTATCATATGTTACCTATAGCTCCATTGTTAAGGTTGTTGTGGTGCATATTTTAATACTTTCTATGGCTCATTCCCTTACGAATCTTGTAGTATGTTTTCTTATGGGAATACATGATGTATGTGTATACATACACATATACATATAGACATACAAACATATTGTGTAGATGAACTTAAGGGAGCCAAATTCCAACTTAGTCAACTATCCAACATTAAATAATTACTCCATAATTATATTATGGTTGTTTGGGGAATATTAAATCATAAATTAAATTGTTGGTCTTTTGGAATCACAATTTGTAAGAGCATAAAACCACCATAAGGAAATTTAGTTGATACTTTGGAGATGCCAACAATATGCGCTACACTCACTTGCCATTAAATACAAAGAATGATTTTGTTGTTCTATTTTAAGAACTTATTTATTTCAATTAATACCTATGTCTTATTGATTTACAAAGCTCAATCGACCCAAGTAGTTACCTATTACCTCTGCTATTCATAAATAACTCATCCAACCTATTTGGTTAAATATTATTGCACTATTCATAAAGAGTATAATCAATCATTAAGGTTAAATATTATTTGTGTTATCCTCATTTGAATTATGTGCCATACATTAAGATAAATCACTACCATTGTTTTCTAAGATGAACTAGTTACCAGCTAATAATATACTTTTAACATTAAGTAAACACGTCCATAGATCAATATGAAATTCAACCTTAAAGTATAAAATGTTGTTGGGTATAAATACTTTGTTTTACTTATCTTATAATAGGTATGCTCTATCATAATGTTGCTGGGTATAAATAATCTATTTTACTTATAATGACTATAATTAAGGTTGCTACTGTAATATAGCAATGGACCAAACGTATAAATGACATAGAGCATCATTGTATAAACAAGATGCATATGTGAAGTACGTGTATGTGTATGTATACACATATAGACATAGACATGCTTACATAGTATGTGTAACACAAATCATAAGTATTATTCATTACTTGCTAAACAAAAGAAAGGTTGGTTCGATAACCGAACATGTTAAATACTAGTGGAGACTACTTTATGAAAGTAAAGAGAAAACATACACAAATTGTAAATACTTTTGTTGTAATATTTTAGTTCTATTTATGATAAATCTTTAGCACTCTAGTGAAATTAAGTGTATGCTCTAAGTTTTAAGGTTTGGATGATATAAGAGGTTTTTGGTTTAAAAAATTAAAATGGATACTCATGTATATGTGTATGTCAATAGGTATATATATGAATGAGTGTCCAATAATACTAGGAATAAGATATCTATAGGAATGAGATATATATAAAATGGAAACTCATATATATATATATATAGGAATGAGTGTCTAATAATACTAGCTCTTGATATCTAGAATGAGATAATTTCATATGAACTAGGAAGAGCCTTGAGATTGTACCTATCCTTGTATATGAAAAATATACAATTTGTTCATGATTGAAATATTCCTTGGCTTGTGGAATTATTTTCTATCTATTATCTTTTTATATTATATATAACAATATATTATTGTGAATAGAATGAGGTCTTTATATGAAAAATTTGAGAAAGAGGTATGTGAACAATGACAAATATTTGTATAAGAATGTGATTTTATATTTTAAAACTCTGGACAAAGTAATATAATTGTTGCTAGCATTGTTAATTCATTATGTGTGAAAGGTTGCATTTCAATCGAAGTTTCATATTTAGTTAGAGGGTATTTATGGTTGTATGGAAAATTGTATGCGATAGAGTCAATACACTACACAAGTTCTTGGATGACATGATATGATTTACAAATTTATTTTCTACCCTTGTGAAGTGTAGGGCCACTTTCTGTTGAAAGGTGTGTAGGGGAATGTTGATTTGTGATTGGAGGAAAAACACTTTAATGATATTGTCCCTCTTGTAGCTAAAGATTACTGAAGACTTAATTATGAAGAAATATTTTGTATTATATACTTGAAATACATATATACTTGATTGATAGAAATACATATGTACATGGCAAATAAATTGTACCTGAATCTAAATATAAGGAGTTTATTAAAAATAAATATTTTTTTATCAAGAGTTATAATTATGCATACTTATTAATATGTATATTTATATTAAATTATTAGTCTTGAGCATGTCTTTATTCACATTATAAAAAATCTTTGATTTGATAGAGTTATTATTTGATGAATGGTAGTTCATTACACATGATATTAGAGCTTACCATTCAACACTAGGACGTGTGAGCTCATTGCAAACTTTTACAAGTCAAAAGTTAACTAATAAACCATTCTATTCTTGAAATAGTTAAGGCAATAAATAGGTCTTGAAAGTATGCTAGGAAAATGAGAAACAAAATCAAGAACAAGAATATTGTTGAAGAGGAAACTAAAACACATGAACCTCTTTCATTGTAAGAACTGTGGTTATCTGACATCAAAACTTTAGCAACAAATATAAATTGGATAAAACTACTTAAGGTAAAACAAGTAGTGCCCAAATCTAAAATCAAAATTGAGATTGAGAAACTCTTAGCACTTCACAACATACCTTTTAGGTGTGGACGCAACATGCTAGATTTGAGTGAAGAGGTCCTAACGAAGTACCTACATGTACATCTCCCCTCAAAATTTGTATTATTGGAATTTGATGGGGAAGAAGAACTAGAGGTTTGCTTATTTGATTAGGTCTTAGTATTGAAAAATGACAGTAACATAGAAATCTCTTAATATAAAGAGAGCTTATGTTATAAATAAATATGTGAAAATTTTAAATTTTTAGACATAATAAATAAAAAAAATATAATCATGTTGTTTCACTATTAACTAATGGTATGTTGTTTGGAAAATTAATTATCGAAAATATTTAGTAATCTTGTAAATAATTTTCTCAAGATGATAAATTTATCTAGAAGCTCGAGGGATAACACAACACCATCCTATTAGACCAAGATAAAAATGGCACGAACAAGGACCAACCCTAGGGTGAGTGTGAGAGTTTGGAGCAACTATAGGATATTTTGTAGCCAAGCTTGATCAAATTCTTGTAGCTCTAAACAACACTAGGGAAAGGATTATGGATCTCAAGCGAGAAATCTGTGAACCATAGAGAGAGAAAGCTAAATAAGATGGGAATAACCATGGTGCTAATGCAAACCTAAATTTTTATGAAACTATATTGGGCCAAACCATCAATGAAGAAGTGGAAATGAGAGAAATTGTTAGGTCTCACTTTGTCACTAAATTGGTAAGAGACATTAAATTTAATCCACCAAAATTTGATAAGACAGTATTGGGCGAGGGAATTGAGTCATGGTTGAGCAAGATAGTTTGAGGTCTAGAACTACTCAAAAGTTCCTAAGGAAACTTGCGGAACATATCATTTATTAGGAGAAGCTTTCACCTAGTGGGTAATCAAAAATATTAAGATGAATGTAGATTCCTCCATTGTTACGTGGGACTAGGTTTATGAACTTGTTTAGACAAAGGTGGTTACCCCAACTTTATTTTGACTATAAGTTGATGGATTTTCAAAACCTCAAGAAAGGATACTTGTCAATAGTAGAATATGGAGAGAATTTCACATAGATGCTAAAATATGCTCCCCAACATCAAAATAATGAGAAATTTCATATAAGAAAATTCATAATGGGGTAAATCCAAAAATAGGAGAGGTGGATGTCTATGGACCTTCAATAATGGACCAAGTATTTGAGAAATCTATTAAGCAAAAGCATAAAATAAAATTCATAGTGACATATGGAGACAAGTTTAAAAATAGACTCATGAATAGTAAGGATTCAAAATTATTCAAAGGAAGGT
Source organism: Sequoia sempervirens (assembly GCA_007258455.2). Lineage (NCBI taxonomy): Eukaryota > Viridiplantae > Streptophyta > Pinopsida > Cupressales > Cupressaceae > Sequoia > Sequoia sempervirens. Next base: position 39,253,912 of record VDFB02353493.1, read on the forward strand.
TTGGAGCCAAAAATCCAAACAAAGGTTTCATGATAGAAACTCTAGAAATAAAAATGGTTCCAACTTTAGAAAAGGAGAAAACGAGAAAAAAGGGAATAATGGTGGGTCAAAGGATCAAATTCCAAACAAAAGAGGGCCGCCAAGAGGATGTTTTCCTTTTGGAGGTGACCACTATGCCAAAAATTATCCCAGGTTATCCCAAGGAAACAATTTTAGGAATCCACATTTGCCTTCTTAACAAACCACCTTCTAGCAAAGGATCCATGTTGTAGTATAAAATTATTAATATTATTTCCAAATATCTCCTAGTGAAACTTTAGGTACTCTTTGGACATCTTGTTTAAATTTTAGTAGATATAGGAGTAACTAAATGTTTCTTTGCTCCAAAATTTCTCAATAGTATTCATAGAAAAGTGAGATACTGCTGGTTATGGAGCTTGACCTTATTGGTTAATATTTATAGTATGTTTATATTTGAGCATTGGGAGGGGGGGTGTGGTGCAAGGGGGTACTCCTCTTGCAGGGTCCAGGGGCCCCATCCCTTCGATGGGGGTTTGGGGTAGCATCCTCGAAAGCCACATTTTATATATATTTTTGTTGCAAGTATGAAGGTGTTGTCATTGATGTCAACAAGAATTCTACTAGCTGGTGTTATCATTGATGTCAAATATGTGTTGAGGAAGTTTTTGCATGTTGAAGATGTCAAGGATATTGAGAAAATTGTGAAAAAGAGGAAAATAGGTTGTTGTAGGTTGTGCATGTGTAGTTGAGATATTGAGGAAGTGTTGTGAGTACATGGAACTATCTTTTTGTTGCAGTGTCTGGAGATGAGTTGGCATGAAGTAATGAGCTGAGATGATGTCTCTGGTACTTGGTTTCCAAGTTCTTTAGAGAAAATTTGATAAACAAATAAAATAGTGTTGTATAAGTGTTAGAATGTGCTCCGGTATTGTGCTCCACGTTTCTTTTGTGTTGAGGCTATGCTTGCACAGATCTGATATGTTGATCATGGTTGTCAAAAGTTGCTATATTAAGAATTTGGGTTTCTGGATTGTTGTACGGTGCAAGTTATTTCACCAGTGTGCGAACCATTTTTTTAGTGTTGTTTTCTATGGCCTGGGAGAAATGTATTTGCTATGTGTTTCTTTGCAGTTTGGCTCTAGGTTGTGTGGATTTGGGAAGTTTCTTATAATGTTTGTATCTTGCAATATTCAAGGTTTCACTTGATTTGGTATAGTACATTGTGTGTTTCATGCGCCAATGTGCGAATAAGGCTTAGTAGTTGTTTTGAGTTGAAGTATTTGTATGATGTGAGTTTGGATAAAGTCTTTGTTGGATCTTAGGTGGTTCGAGGTTTATTCTAGATTGTGTTCAAGTGAATTTTGTTGTCCAAAAGTTACAGATTGATTTAAGGAAGCGTGTACTTAATGTTTATGGTGTTTGGCATGGGTGTTGGTTGACCTTGTGTTAGCACTACATGCGAGGCTTATGAAAGCATGTTGAAGTGTGTTGGGATCTATTTGGGTCCTAAGTAAGGATTTATATTGGGATTCCTTCGTTCCTATCCATTGTGGGAATGTTTTGGTGCTGACCTAATTTGAATTTGTAAGTGTAATGGATAGTTGTCAATATTGGAGAAGGTTTTCAAGGTTGAGGTTGATATAAATAAGAGTGGAGTTTATGTGAGTTGCAAGAGAGAAGCAAGATAGATGTGAGTGAGGTGTGTGATTTGAATTTGAGCAAAGCAGTGCGAATTTCAAGTGTTGGACTCCTGAAGGCAGTGAGCTGAAGGTGTCTGCAATAATTCATGCAAGACTATGAAAGTGTGTAAGAAATTGTGGTGGATTCCTATTGCATCGAGAAAGTGTTCTCTATGTAATATTTCTCTTCTATCTTCTTGTATTTCTTCCTATGGCAGTGAGGCTTTTTGGATAGTGTGTCCTATTCTAGTAGCGAGCTCTTGTACCAATTTTTTTATAAGTCTTATATTGTGAGCTAATCCTCACCATGGTTTTTCCCTCATTGGGTTTTCCATGTAAATTTGGTGTTCTCTTGTGTGTGGTGTTGTTATTTCATTTTTTGTTACCTGCATTTCATGATTAATCACTTCAATAGAATAAGGGTTTAATGAATGCATGTGGATTTGATTACTGTTGAGGGTTTTGACGTTTTAATTTTCTACAACTGATTCACCCCCCTCTTCGTTGTCTTGTTCATTCAACAATTTTTCATTATAAATCTGGACCATTCATCATTAGGTCACAAAGATGAAGATATAGATTATATTGTCTTTTCTTGCCTTAGAAGGAAAATCCCTTTTATGAGGGAATTGTATTACAACTGTGTATTAAATTGTATTGTATGTGGAGATTGTGAGAGAGCAAAGATGAAGTTATAGTGGATGTGTTGTAGATTGTATCCCTTCATTTTTGCTAGACAAATTAAAGGAAGGACTGGATATTTCTTTGTTTACGTAGATCATATTAGGTGAACCACATCATTGTGTCTTTGTATTATTTTTTATTTTATTTTATTGAATATTTATTTGTAATCCTATTCCTAACAACTGGTATCAGATCTATACATTTATTTGGATGATAAACTCAAAAAGAGGGTATCCTGGTTTGAGTGGGAGGAATGGTAGAAGAAGGAAAATTTAGGGTTGATGATTTCAATGACCAAAACTAATAATTATAAAAGATAAGAATGAAAGACTATCTATTTATTAAAAAGATATTTTCTTACCATTAGGAAAAAAAGAAAAGAATCCAATGAATATGATAGATAAAAAATAGGAGATTCTTGATAAAAAAGACATTAGGAACAATATAAGTGTGCTTAATAGTGTCAGTGGCTTTCAACATATCAAAGAAACGACAATGGTGGATCTAATTTCAATATTGACTAAATTGTATGAAAAACCTTGAGCTTCCAACAAGGAATTTCTTACAAAATATTGATTTAATATGAAGATATGAGAAGGTGACTCTATTTTGATAATTTAAATGAGTTTAACATGATCACCAATTAGTTTTGTAAATGTAACCTTCGATGATGAGGTTAGGGATCTCTTGATTTTGTGCTCATTTCCAAAAAGTTGGACTAGCTTGGTCATGGCTATGAGTAATGTTGTCTCTAGTTCAAACAATTTAAAGTTTGATGTGTTATTGGTGTTATCCTTAGTGAGGAAATTAATGCAGGAGCATCCAGCGGTGTAGGGAAATCTTGCATCACCCAAAAAAAATGTTTCCTTTATTTTCTTTAGTTGTTTTGAGTCCCTTGATGGCACTTAGGGGGTATAAGATTGTCAGGCGTCAAAAATAGTGAAAAACGAGAACTTACTATTTTTAGTAAGTTAGCCTAAACGGGCTCGTATGGATGTGAAAATTTACCCCAAGGAGTAGAGCTAAAAAAAATTTCTGGTCGTGAAAGAATCACCTCAATACCCTACATAGTTTGGGAGAAATTAAAGTTTTCCTCCCGAGAAATTTCTCAAATGTAGCTTCAAATTCAGAGAAAAAACTTTAGAGGCCCTGGAATAACTCAAAAAGTGGCCGAACTAACTTATGGTTGGTCTAGATGTAGTAGAGCTCATTGAGAGCTTTCCAACAATATGCAATAATAGAAAATTAGACACCTGGATCAAAAGTTATGGCCCTGCGAAGTTGGTCCTCTAAAAAGTGAATTTCATAAAAAATTCTTCCTAGGCCATAAATCAAAAGACGAGACTTTTAGTGCCAAAACAAAAAGGGGAAATTTGAACTTTCTAGAACATTCTAGGGTGGTTATTGGGGAAAATAAAAAGGGTTAAGTGGGGGTTGTAGAAGGTGGCCCTGATGGTGCAAATTGTGGCTCCAAATAGTAAATTTTCTTTTCAGAGTTGATTTTGTTGTAATGAATCAAGCCCATGAGGTTGTAGCATGTAAGCTTTGAATCTGTAATTTCATTTTCTAAAAATAATTGAAAGTGAGTCATTTTTTTGTCTCACATCTTCTATGTTGGTATATGTTGTGATTTTTGTGGGTTTTGGGCAATGTGGCCCTCATTAAGTGGTATCAGAGTAGGAGTTCCTAAGCCTGTAACAGAGCGCCAAATGTGAGGCAGTTGCAACAGGGCCTATGAGTGTGGGTTGAGTTCAAGATGCCTCCAAGACTTTCCCAATATGGCAAAGGTAGAGGCCGAGGTGGTGGAGGAAGAGATCCACCTAGAGATGAAATCAAAGCCCTTAGAAGGCAATTAGAAACCTTACAACAAGAGGTTCGAAGAAGAGATGTGCAACGAGATAGAGATGATAGTGAAGAGGAAACAAAAGAGGAAATGAAAGAGAGAGTAAGATCCAATGGATCCCAGAGAAAGAAGATTGCTGCGAGCGATCTCAAGCATTGGGAAGAGACCTAAAATGGAGGTTTCAACTTTTAGTGGAAATATGAATCCTAAAGAATTGATTGATTGGATCAATGACATGGAGGAATTTTTTGAGTTTGAGGAGATTGAAGATCCTCATAGAGTGAGGTTTGCAAAGACAAAATTGAAAGGTCATGCCAGTATATGGTGGAAAGAGGTCTAGTTAGAAAGAGGAAGACAAGGGAAAGATAAAATTTCTAGATGGGACAAAATGGTGTCAAAATTGAAGAAATAATTTATTCCAGTTGATTATGAATTAGAGTTGCTCAAGAAGATGCAGAGCTTGAGGCAAGGAACAAAGAAAGTGAAATAATGCACAAAGGAATTTCATAAGGTCTTGATTTGGACAAGGCATTCTGAGGTGAATAAAGAGAATGTTGCTCGTTATATTAACGGGTTGAAGCCAAGCATACATGAAGAATTGGCACTGGTAAGAATGACCACCATTGAGGATGCTTATCAGTTTTCTCTAAAGGTTGAAGAATGATTGAACGAGAGGTTTGAGAACAAACAACAAGGTGGAGGCCATGGAGGAAAGACCAGTGGATTGTCATATGGAGCTCGAAATAAAGATCAAAAAAAGGTTGAAGGCTCTAGTAGCAGCCAAAACCAGAAAGGAGATAACACCTACCATCCTCATGATCAGAATAATGGATACCAAAGAGGAAGATCTGGATGAGGACTAGAAAGAGGAGGCTTTCGTGGAATCTATTTCTAGTGTGGAGAAGAAGGACATAGAGCCTATGAGTGTCCTCAACATCAAGAAATAAAAAATAGAAGACCTGAGGGTAATGCGCGAGTTGCACATGTAGGTGAAGATGCTAAGTCTTCACATTCCAAGGAGGCAAAAAGAAGAGAAGTTCTTGTTACTAGAAGAGCCTTGCTGAATGAGGAGAAGGAACAAACTCAAAGGAAGAATTTGTTTTGCACCAAATGTAAGTGTGAAGGTAAATTTTGCAATGTTATTATTGATGGAGGTAGTACTGATAACCTTGTTTCAAAAGAAATGGTTAGTAAGTTGCAGTTGGAAAGAAGAAGGCATCCGAACCCATGCTAGATTGCTTGGTTACAGAAGGACCATAAAGCCTTGGTAAATGAACAATGTTTGGTAAAGTTCAAGATTGGAAATTACCATGATGAGGTATTGTGTGATATTATGCCTATGGATTTTTGCCATTTTTTGTTAGGCAAACTGTGGCAGTTTGATCGACGAGAAGTACATGATGGACATGCCAACACCTATTCTTTAACAAAGGATGGGGTTCATCATAAGTTGAAGCCCTTGAAAGAGGCAGAAGAAAAGGTATGCAATAATGCAAGAATATCTTTTGTTAATGGAAGAAAGTTCCTAGTAGGTGTGAAGCATGAGCATATGTGTTTTGCATTGATCCTTAGAGTTGATAAAGAAGATACTACTGAGGTACTTGTAGAAGTTTCAAATTTGTTGAATGAGTTTCAAGATATTATTTTTGATAATGTACCTGAAGGTTTGCCTCTCGTAAGAAAGATTAGTCATTAGATGGACTTGATTCCTGGAGCTAGTTTTCTGAATAAGGTAGCTCATTGTATGACTCCAATAGAGAGTGAAGAGTTGAACAGACAAGTGCAAGAGTTGTTGCAGAAGGGATTGATCAGAGAGAGTTTGAGTCCATGTGCAGTACTTGCAGTACTAGCACTAAAGAAGGATGGGGAATGGTGAATGTATACAGATTCTAGAGCCATCAACAAGATCACCATCAAGTATAGATTTCCCTTGCCAAGAATGGATGACATTATGGATTGTTTGAGTGGAGCTGAGTACTTCACGAAGATAGATTTTGAAGAGCGGATATCACCAAATCTGAATTAGAGAAGGGGATGAATGAAGGACAACCTTTAAAACCAAGGAAGGCTTGTATGAGTGGTTAGTCATGCATTTTGGGCTAACCAATGTACCAAGCACATTTATGGGGCTTATGAATGAGGTATTGAAAGAATTTTTAAAGAAAAAATGTTATTGTTTATTTGGATGATATTTTGATTTTTAGTAAGACATTGGAGGAGCACTTGATGCATATCCAAAGAGTTTTTGAGAAGCTAAAGGAGAAGCTGTTGATTAACTTGAAGAAATGTAGTTTTGTGAAGAGAGAGTTGGTGTATCTGGGATTTGTTGTCTCAGTAGAGGGTCTTAAAATTGACCTAGAGAAGGTGAGAGCTATCATTGAATGGCCTACCCCAAGGAGTGTTATAGAGGTAAGATCATTTCATGGTCTAGCAAGTTTTACAGAAGGTTTATTAAGAATTTCAGTAGTATTTGTGCACCTCTAACTGAAGCAATGAGAGGGGATAGAAAAGAGTTTAAGTGGACCATAGGAGCAGCCAAAAGTTTTGATATGTTGAAGAAGAAAGTTATAGAGCAACTTATTTTGGCCCTTCTGGATTTCAATAAGGTCTTTCAGGTAGATTGTGATGCTAGTGGAACTGTCATATGAGCTATTTTGAGTCAAGAAGGTAAGCCTGTTGCCCATTTTAGTGAGAAGTTAAATGATGCTAAGAAGAAATATTCTGTCTATGATCAATAGTTTTATGTTATAGTTTAGGCTTTGAAGAGATGGAGACACTATTTGTTTCCAAAAGAATTTGTTTTATATACTGATCACTAGGATTTGTAGTATCTCAATAGTCAAGGAAAGTTGAATCAAAGGCACTTAAAATGGGTTGAGTTTTTGCAAAGTTATACCTTTGTTTTAAAGCACATGAGTAGAAGGTCAAACATAGTTGCAGATGCCTTGAGTAGAAGGAAAAATTTGTTGATAGAAATAAATATAGAGGATGTTGGGTTCAATGAACTCAAGAGTTTGTATCCTGAAGATCCAGACTTTGCCGAATCTTTGAAATCTTGTTTGGAACTTGATACATTGGATAGGAGAAAATGGTTGGATTTCTTAATCCAAGATGGGATGTTGTTTAGAGGAAGCCAATTGTGCATTCCAAGGAGTTCTGTGAGAGAGAATCTAATCAAGGAGAAGCATAGTGAAGGATTGGATGGACATTTTGGTTGAGATAAGACTATAGCACTTGTCAATGAGAATTATTATTGATCACAGTTATAATAAGATGTGAAGAAGTTTGTACAAAGTTGTAGAGTATGTCAGATGGCAGAAGGAACAAGTCAGAATACTGGATTTTATTGGCCATTACCTGTACCTAAGAGGCCATGGGAGGATATTAGAATGGATTTTGTTCTTGGTTTTCCAAGGGCACATAGAGGGAATGATTCCATATTTGTGGTGGTGGATAGATTTTCAAAGATGGCACATTTCATTCCATGTCATAAGACTAGTGATGCTGTTCATGTTGCAGAGTTGTTTTTCAGAGAGGTGGTGAGACTACATGGTCTACCAAAGAGTATAGTTTCAGACAAAGATACCAAATTTATTGGTTATTTTTGGAGGACATTATGGACGAAGTTGAAGACATATTTGAAGTTTAGTTCTACACACCATCCAAAGACTGATGGACAATTAGAGGTGGTGAATATGAGTTTGGGAAACTTGCTAAGATGCTTAGTTGGAGATAAGCCCAAGGGATGGGATTTGATTATACCACAGGCAAAATTTTCTTACAACGATTCTTTCAATAGGAGCACTGGTAAATCACCAGTTTAGATTGTATATGGGAGTAGTCCAAGAACTACTTCTGAACTGAGAAAGATGGATAAGGGGGAGAAGAGTAGTGTTGAGGTTGAAGATTTTAATGAGCACTTGAAGAATTTGCATGAAATCAAAGAGTGGCACTTTTGGTGCCAAAAAAGAGAGGAGAAATTTGAACTTTCTAGAACATTCTAGGGTGGTTATTGGGGAAAATAAAAAAAGGGGTAAGTGGGGTTGTAAAAGGTGGCCTTGATGGTGTAGATTGTGGCTTCGAATAGTAGATTTTATTTTTAGAGTTGATTTTGTTGTAACGAATCAAGCCCATGAGGCTGTAGCCTGTAAGCTTTGAATCTGTAATTTTATTTTCTAAAAATAATTGAAAGTGAGTCATTTTTCTATCTCACATCTTTAGTGTTGGTATCTTTTGTTGTGATTTATGTGGGTTTTTGGCAGTGTGGCCCTCATTAGAAATGTGATCAAATAATACATATAGAAAATTAGGTACTTATTTGACTGTAAAGAATAAGGGAAGATAGGAGAGAGGAAAGATCCTAGGAAATCGTGGGAAGTATAAGAAGGGAATATCTAAATCTAGAGGAAGGATAGAGTGTTGGCATTGTAGGAAGAAAGGACACCTGAAGAAAGAATATTGGTATCGAAAGGGAAAACAAGGAGATGGACAACAAGAAAATAGTAAGGAATCAAATGTAGTAGGTGATGTGTTGCAAGATTATTTGATCCTTTCATTACATAATACTACTAAATTTTGGGTGTTAGACTAAGGGGATTCATTTCACACCACTCCCCAACAAAGATATTTTCTAGATTATGTTCAAGATGATTTTGGACAGGTTTATTTGGGTGATGATGAACCATGTAAAATTGTTGGAAAGGGTAAGATACATATAAAAATTACCAAATGTTCAAATCAATGGTTGTTGAAAGAGGTAAGACATGTTCTTGATTTGAGAAAATATCTAATTTCAACAAGACAATTGGGAAGTGAAGGTTGTATAGTTACATTTATAGAGAATTTTTGGAAGGTCACTAAAGGAGCATTAATAATAATAAAAGGAGAAAATATAGGTACATTGCATTTATGTATTGGTAATTCTATCTTTTCTATTGCCTTAGCTTCTACAAGAGAAAATACAACATTGTGTCACTGTAGGCTTGTGCACATGAATGAGGAGATGAGGATTATCCACTCAAAGAACTTAATTCTAGGTTTGAAGCAGGTTGATTTGGATTTATGTGATGTGAAAACTGTGTTTATGAAAAACATAAGATTCAGATTTCTCAAAGTTGGGAAGGAAAAGAAGAGTGAAAAGCTAGAGATTGTGCATTCAAATGTATGGGGACCAAATCAAGTATCATATCTTGATGGATCTTATTATCATGTTATTTTAATTGATGATGTAACTAGAAAAACTTGAATATATTTCATTCAAAGAAAATATGATGTCTTTAATACTTTTAAGAAATAAAAAGATTTGGTTGAGAAAGAGACAAGAAATAAGTTGAAGTGTCTTAGATAAGATAATAGAGGGAAATGATGCAACAAGGATTTTGATATTTATTGTTCATACCATTGGATTTGTATACAAAATATGGTTCCAATAACACCACAAGAAAATGGTGTTAGAAAGGATGAATAGGACAATCAGGGAGCATGCAAGGAGTATGAGATTGTATGTAGGCTTGCCATTATAGTTTTGGGTAGATGCTATGGATACTATTGTTTACTTAATAAAAATAAGGCCTTCAAGTTCCCTTGATGGTGGTATTACAGAGGAGGAATAGACATGTAAAAATGTAAACTACTCATTTATGAAAACTTTTGGTTGTGAAGCATTTATCCATATTGATATAGAAAATAGAGAAAAGCTTGAGGAAAAATCCAAGAAGTGTACTTTTATTGGATATGGGGTTAATGATTTTGGTTATTTCTTATGAGATTATGAAAATCAACAAATCATTAAGAGTAGAGATGTGGTAAATTCAATGAGAAGGTCAATGTCATGCACACAATTTATACAAAAAAAACACAACTTTCAATATTTTTTTCAAATTATAATGCAAAACAAGATAAATTTTAAGGAAAATCCTTTGCACATTTGATAACATCATGTTTACAATGCCATCATAAGTATTGCACACATAGTGCAAGGAAGAAAAAGACATGAGTGGGTCTAAGGAAAACTCTAACTTACTCCCAACATCATAGATAACCCATTTGATCTAGGTGGTTTTACAAGACATCACAAAGAGGAAATTAATTTTGTTTGAAAAATTTCCAAGTTTTTGAAAGATAGATCTATGATTCTCATTGTGTGTAAGTGGTGCAATCAAGGATGGAGGGTCCGAGAATAGGACTGTCCAGCCTTGCAGCAAGAGTAAACACAATGGAAACTCAATGAGTCAGAATAACAATCACACATGGAAATATATATAATGATCAATTATTCACTGGAAACATGCCCTGCCTTCTGACTTATAGAATTACAGAATGATATGGCGTTAAGCCCAGAAATACAATGCTGGTCGAAGCCCTTAATCCCTATCTCACTATCTCTATGCTGATTGATTTCCTAATGCAAATACATGATGCCTATATATATCAATTCCCAGCTCTAGAAAAGGTCAACGTCGGCCTCAAGTGGTCTCAAACCCCAAAGTAGATTAAACGTGTGAAGGTCAGCCAAAACATATGATTCCCCTTTGATTCTTTGAAAAACATGATGTGGATCAGAGCGAAGGTTCCTCATGAATGTGCATCCTTATGGAAAGGTATCCTGAGCTCCGCAAGTCACGTGATAGGTCCGCACACTTGAAAAGCCAAGACTGGTCAGTGAATGCTCTCTATCCAAATGTAGTTGATATTTTGTTAGCGATAACTTCATACTGGAATATTTAAAACACTTGAATTCTAGATATGATGTAGATGTTACAATGAAGATCATATATCCTGCTTTGCAAGCTTTGATGTTACAATGCGGTACAATGTGGTATGAAACACTGAGGCTAGTTCCAGACAACTAAATACTAAAATAGGACTGTCCAACCTTGCAGCAAGAGTAAACACAATGAAAACTCAATGAATCAAAATAATAATCACACATGGAAATATAGATAATGATCGATTATTCACTGGCAACATGCCCTGCCTTCCAAATTATAAAATTACATAATGATATGGCGTTAAGCCCAAAAATACAATGTGGGTCTAAGCCCTTAATCCCTATCTCACTATCTCTATCCTGATTGATTTACTATTGCAACTACATGATGCCTATATATATCAATTCCCAGCTCCAGAAAAGGTCTGCATCGGCCTCAAGAGGTCTCAAGCCCTGAAGTAGATGAAACATGTGAAGGTCGGCCAAAACATATGATTCCCCTTTGATTCTTGGACAAACATGTTGCAGATCAGAACAAAGGTTCCTCAATGAATGTGCATCCTTATAGAAAGGTCTCCTGAGCTCCACAAGTCATGGGATAGGTCCGTACACTTGAAAAGCCAAGATTGGTCGGTGAATGCTCTCTGTCCAAATGCAGCTGATATTCTGTTAGCGATAACTTCATATTGGAAATTTCAAAACACTTGAATTCTAGATATGATGTAGATGTTACAATGAAGATCATATATCCTTCTCCGCGAGCTCTGATGTTACAATGTGGTACAATGCGGTATGAAATATTGAGACTACGTCCAGATAGCTAACTACTGGAATGCAAGAAAACATGAATGCAAATATTTTTGGTTGATGCAAGATTTCTTGAAGCTTGGGATTCTCCTACATTAGTAAGGAAAAACATGCTTAAAACAAAAGGGAATTCAATAAAAACCTAACAAACACAAGAAACCAAGCAACAATCAGATAAGGGAAATAAAGAGCTCATACCTTGATAGATTTCGATGAAAACCAAATATGATGTAGCCCTCAATGTGTAGATTTCCTTTGGTTGATAGATTTGGATGTCCGCTTAATGAAAATTTGGTAGTGTAGAGACATAAAATATACTGATTGATCTCGCGCACTTGATCTTGATTTACTAACACCAGTTCATCTTGAATCATCTCCTTTACTAACCATTTAATCAAATAATCTTTATTTTAAATTCATCACATTTCATCTGTTAATTAAATAAATCATTTTTATCTAATTAAATCATCATCTTCTCCTAATTAAATAAATCATTTTGTTTAATTAATCTTAATATCCTCTTTTCATTAAATAAATCAATCTTTATTTGATTAAATCATCACATTCTCCTCTTCAATTAAATAAATCAATTTTATTTAATTAAGTCATCAATCAATTGTAAATTCATCCCTTTAATTAAATAAATCAATTTTATTTAAGATTCTAAAGTCCTTCATTTAATTGAATTATCAAACTCTATTTAATTAAAGCTAATATTCATTATTCCTCACTTTTGATTTAAATAAATCTAAATATCTAAGTCAAAGTGTCAAATCAGCTAATTTCCATCTAAATTATTCAAATCATGATTAATCATAACTCTAATCCATCAAATCCTCTAGATTTTGCAACTTGTGCAAGTAAATCAATTTAATTGATTTATTAAATCTTCTATTTTCATTCAAAAAGGCATCAAAGTTGGAATATTTCTCAAATTTGAAAATCTCCCCCAAAAAGGACTTGTCCATCCAACAAGGCATTAAAGGCCTCTTACATGTCCTTTTCTTGAGTCAAGTGTCATTTAATTCTTCTTTCATTTCCCTCCAATATGTCACTTCTCCAATTTCAAATATCCACCTAATGGCATTTATGTGCACATTCATCAAAATGTGCTCCACTTCTCTCCACTCACATGTTGACAAGTGGCATTTTGCTATTGGTTGATGTTTTGTCCCACATTCATCCTCTTGGTTGATTCTTCCATCATTCTCTTCTATAAATAGAAGGATCTTTTACTAATTTTGGGGGAGAACTTATGCAAAGTCATTATCTTCATGTTTTGAGCAATCTCATCCATTCTCATCCACCATTTTCATAGTTTTCATCAATTTCATAGCTAGGTTATGGAAATTTTTATCATGGAGCATCATTGACCATCTTTAAGCTTGCAAGGAATTGGGAAAGGGCTATTTTCCACATCAAAATAACACCAATTCCCCCATGGGATTGAGAGTTGAACATATGAATAGGATTTAATAGCTTTTCATTTGTGTTCTTCATGTTATTTCTTGTTCTTTATGTTTCAAATGAATCTTATGGGGAATGATGGTTTTAACTTGCATAATGGACTAATATTGTGTTGTTTATTTGTGTTTGTTTAGGTCTAGATCCACCATTCACATTTTGGCGCTAGAAGGAGGGTAGATCGAAATAAATTAACACATTTTTTGACCAAAATTTAGTTGTTTTTGAAAGTGCACCGCTGCAAGGGTCAAAATGTGCCGCTATTAGTCCAGTGATGCTGTCAAACTCCAAACTACAACACTCCTATCATTCTCTTGAGGGTACGGTCTACCAAACTCCAAAGTGCACCACTAGGTGAAACAACGACGCAATCACGGCTCCCTCAAGCTTTCACAGAGTGCCACTGGTCTCACCAGAGCACCGCTGACCCTCTTCAAACTGTGCCACCATCGTAGACTGCACCACTAGGGTGGGGTAAAAGGCATATTTCAAGTTTTTTTCAACATGTTTTTTTTTCATTTTGACCACCTTTGACTTCTAACTGGTCTTTGGCCTCTATTTTCTATAGTTTTAACCAGTTTTTGTAGGTTGATGAATCTGAAAGCATAAGTTCTGTTCTGCCATTCTCATGCACTGCTCACGAGACATCATGCTTTTAAACACTTTGGAAGTAAGATAATCCGTATTTCAAAGCAAGACCTCGTCAACTTCAAGTTTTAGGACTCACAATTTTCGCTGGGGCTTTAAAGAACAAATTAAAATGACAAGTTAAACCAGAACCTACCAGAGCCTTTCTAGCTCGCAAAACAAACAGCTAACCTTCTAGACGTTATCAGGCTTAAAGAATCCATTCCTGCCTAAAGCAAACAAACACAGCTAAAATAAATTCTGCAGCAACACACAAAAGAATGCAACGCCCAGAGTACAAGCTGTGTATGCAATTCTCCCAAATACTCATCCTGGATTCATGGAGTTGAAAATGCTAGCCTGGTTCATGCAAATAAAGTGACTACTCCAAACCACATATGTGCTGTCTTCTAACTGTATCTGGAGAGGCCCATGAGATAATCCCAACCTATGATCCCAAACCATTTCTACCCAAATGGAAGATGTTATCAAACTGTCTGCCCAGGGTTTGCCTATTGTCTTTGCAGCCTGAGGTACTACCTTAAAAAGTATAAGATCCCCTAGTAGGATTGATTAGAGCCTTTAGTGGCTTGCTAGACGCTTGCAAGGTGCCATGTCCCCGATCACCCTAACTAAGAACCAATTTGTTTAGAAGCCCAAATCCTTATCTATTTGTTGGTGCAAGAACGGTCGTTCTAAAGCCGCCCCACATTTTTGCGGTTCTTGGTAGAGATGAGAAGTATGCCATGGGAGTTTCATGGGTTGCATACAACCTAAAAAGTAGTATGATAATCTAATTAATTAAATACATTTTATTTGATTAATTGACTCCTTTAATTCATCTACTTATAAATAAATAGAAATATTTATTTATATAGTTCACTTCTAATTCTTCTATCTTTATCATATTATTTCATCTTAATTAAATAAAAAAATTAATACTTTGTTTTATTTAATTATCTAATTCTTCTATAATTATCTATTTATTCTATCTTAATCACATCATTCTATTTTTAAATAAACAAGTTTTATACTTTGTTTTATTTAATTACCATATTTCTTCCATGTTTATTTAATAAAAAAATTTCTATAGTTTGTTTTATTAAATTAAATATCCTCTTTTACTAAATTGAATAAATCTACTAATTCAATTAAGGCATATTTCTACAGCTATTTCCTCTTTTCACTCATCATATGCACCAACAAAATTAGATATTTTATATCTAATTAAGTCAACTTGACCTTTACGGAGAAATTTGGAGATAAATTTGAGACAAATTACAGGAAAACTTCTTCATCTTCCTCCATTGATCATTCCTGTCCTCTAACTGAATGTTTTTGTGGTGAGGAACAATCTCCATAATCTTTTCAAGCTTCTTCATCTTTCACCATTGATTCTTTCAAATCAAATCCAAACATTTTCTTTGCTGCCACATCACAAATATGTTGCCGGGAATCTATAAATACAAATTCTTTCCACAAGAAAAGGATCCAAAAGTTTATGCAATCTTACTATGCAGAGATTATATTAGAGCATTCAAGCAATTAATCAATAGTAATTAGAAAATCATTTTAGAATAGCAATAGCAATCATGGTTTTCCATTTAGTTGCATCCTAGTTATGGTAGTTTCTTTTATCAGTTTCATGTCAATTTCATCTACAATAGCATCCATCTTATCATTTAAGAATATCATATAGGATTAGTTTCCTGCATATTCACAGCATCTCATTCTCTAGATTGGCATTTTAACAGTCATAGTGCTTAACAATTTGAGAGCCCCGTGATTTGATAAATCTTTGGAGATAGAGAACAATAAGACGCTTTAAATAGATTTCTGACTTTTAGTAGTTTAATTGTTTGTTTAAATCTATTGATATAATGTATTATTAGGTGTGTTTTTCATTCATTATGCATATTTTACTCACACATAAATTGGCGCCCACCATGGGGCCCAAAAACCCCATTTTTAACATCTTTTCTTGAAAAGTGTGTCCTCAGTTTTTTTGACGTGTTTTGTTTTAGCGCGATTGAAAGTTCTTACAACACATACGACTTCCAGATCAACGCATTTAGTCACTGTTCCGACACATCCAGAGGATATTCCAGCACATTCGAAGACTATTTTGGCGCATCCAGTATTAGTTTCACCACAGTTAGGGGGCTTTTCTGTAGTGCACCTATCTTTTCTTTTAGTGCATTTACTAAATTCTTTAGCACATAGGACTATTATTTTAGCGCATATAAATACTATTTTAGCGTATTTAATGACTGTTATGGTGCATTTGACTGTTTATTCAAAATTTTTAAAATTCGCAAAATTAATCCTTGTTTTCTGTCGTGCAGGCACAACATTTGCTAGTCAAGGATAGTTGCTGGAAAACACTTATGCCGGTCAAAGAAAAAAAATCACAAACTACTAATGGTTTTTGCAGGGTTTCAATTTTCTTTGATTGCTTTTCTTTTGGTTAAGATAGTGAATCTAGATTAATTAAAGAATCAGTTTGAACCTCCATGTCCATTGTGTTTCGAAAGCAATAGGCTTTTGCTCTCCCCTTAACTGGGTGATTAGAATGCTAGACTTGCTATCCTACTTTATTAACACCTTTAGAAGGCCTACTGTAGTGGGAAAAAGTACTCACCCTACGGGAATGACCTAAGTGGGAACAACCAAAGCTAGGATTTCCAACCCACTCTAAACAAAAGTGAATCTGGGGAAACCCACATTCAACGACAGTGTGCAAGATAACCATCCCCAAAACCTTTGTTCTAAAGGTTGGGAGGTATGTTGAGGGAATTTATCTGTGCCGCGCCGAACAAAAACCCTTTCTATGAACTTTAGTGTAGAATCCAACTGTGTCAGTTTTCAAACACTTTTTATATCATAGTGCAAGGGGAGGGAAGAATCTTCCCCCAAGACACTCACCATATAACTATCAGAGACCCTGGCCAAAAGTGGAGGATTCGACTTTGGTTAAGACTCCAGAAAGGAAAAAACACAAGCGCCCTCTAGGGGGTGACAAGGTTGTGTGAGCTGACATAGTTACAAGCTGTGGAATGCAATATTCTTAGTGACCCTTGAGATTAGAAGAGTGTTTGAACTGTATTTTCTTATGTTAAACCCGTGCAAATTGAAAGAATCAGACTTGATTCTAGAATACACACTCTTTGTTTAATACGTAGTTTTGAAACCAATGTTTACAAACTTGCTGTTGTGTGTGTAAAGTCATTTCCGAAGGTATTGATGAGCCTAGTTTTTGGTCCAATTTTGGGTAGAATCTATAGTTTATTTGCTAGCAGTTGTCATGGACCTTGATGTTAAATGTTGATACTTTCATAATGTTTCCCTCAAACCATAGACATTGGGCTTAATCCTATCTCTGCAAGTTTTAATGACATTGGCATATTATGTGGATTATCTATATTGATTTTGCATGTGGTTAATGAATGTTCCTTAAGGTGGTTATAGATGTGTAGTTATTGTGCGTACTAACATTGCCATGCATATTTAATTTGAGGATGCCAAGTTGAGGAAGGAACCGCCAGCTAGGCATGCACCATATTGTCCAACAAAGGAATCACTCAAGGTCAAAGGAGGTCAATGACAGAAGAGTCCTCATGCAACCCAATGTAACTGCCTTGTAGTGGACTTTAATGATTGAGCAGACGCAGGCATTACTGCTGTGCTAAATTTATGTTTGGACCTACATGTCTGACCAGATTCCATGCATGCATAACCACCGCTACTCCAATTTCTCTATTTTCCCTAAATGGTGTCCTCCCAGTCATGGAGTTGATTGCCTTGTCTAGCTAATAGTATAAATAAAGATATGATGCTCCTTCCTTAGGAGGTTGCATGATTTTATATTGTACTTTCATTCTCAAGTTTTCAGTAATACAAATACATTACTCTTTTGTACTCATGATTTATAGTGAATAAAATAAAGTTCTAAGTTCAAGCATCTGAGTTCTCATTAGTTTTAGAGGATACTTATCCAAGGGGACCCACTTGGTGAGTAATCCATCTTCTTAGTTTAGTATTAGTTTAGTATTACTTGCTGTTTAGTAATTAGTTAGAAATCTGGCATCGATTGTTCCTGTAGCCACTAGAATTCCATTCTGTGACTATTCCTATAGCCAAAGTAGACAGAGTAGTACCTTATTTGTTGCTCAGATTTTCATTCCTGTTATGCATTTTAGTTTGATGTAGTTGTTGATTGATGATTGGTATTTATGGTATTCCCTTCTAAGCAATTTACTTTCAGCATTGTGTGTTCCTTAGCTGTAGGATGACATGGATACTTTGAGTTCCTAGTGCACATACTGTGGTGACCCATTTCAAGTTCACATCCCTGGGTTGACAAGTTAAATGCACCTTCATGATGATTGAAATAGCTATTCAGGTTAGATGTCCAATCTCTGAATCATGGCTATAAGAGCTTAGTTATTAAATCATTGTAGGAGGCCAACATTTTTGGCTCTGTTGCCTGGGATGGTGTCAAACTAGGGAGTCTTTTGGAGTCATTGGTATTTTTTCTTGTTGTAATATTTCTGGAAGTTGTTCTTAGTATATCTTCATTTAGGAAGTAATGACCCCCTTATTCTTTACTAATTCTTTGTGTGATCTGACTGATAGTGAGTGATACCACATGCATAGAGGAAGGAGAAGGGATGCTTATGGGAGATTCCTTTCTAACAATCCTAATCCATTCCAGGTAGTTGAATATCAGAACCTACCAAGAGAAGAAGAAGAAGATCCACACCCCTTTGCTGATGCATTTCTTGATCTGAACAACTCAAAAATATCCTCTAAAGATCAAAATCATCTTGAGAACCCCTTTTCTTTGGAACTACATCAAGCAGGCATGGGTGATGCAAATATGAAAAAATCTAACCAACCAGATTTTCCTTTCCGCATTGTCTATCATAATGAAGTTGACAACATCAAGAACATTCCTGCTTCAACACTCCCCAAGTTTTATGGACTTGTCACAAAAGATCCTGATACCTTTTTATTTGAGTTTGACATACTCTATAGGAGTTATGATTATATTACTGATGCCCATAGGCCTAAGCTATTCCCTACCACTCTAAAAGAGGCTGCATTAAGATGGTTCATGAGCCTAGGAAAAGATACTGTGGAAACTTGGGAAGACATGAAGACAAAATTCCTTGAGAAATACAAGGAATATTGCAGGGGCAGCGACATGAGAGGAGGTGACATTTTCAGGATGCAACAAAAGGAAGATGAGAGCCTGGAAGATTACATTGCAAGGTTTCTATTTTTCCTACAAAAATCTTCATGCCATACACTTAATGAAGACTCACAAAAGTTGCTTTTCTTGAGAGGAATCAATGATAGTTGTATTGATGCGTTGGACCTCATGGGAGGAGGAGATATCTCCCAAGTTCCTTGGGAGGATATCAAGAAAATATGCCAGAACTACTCTAGGGCAGCTTCAAAGAAAGGGAGAACTTACCAATCTTCCATGAGTAAGTCAACTACCGGTGGAGTTTAAAGAATGGAGATTACTCATTTGCTACCAGAATTCAAGCAAGACATTATAAATAATCTAGCTACTCAACTACATACACTTCAGGCCAAGAAGAAGCAAGAGGAGGCAAAGATAATGTTGACAAAGTATTGCCCCCACTACAGACAAAAGAAGAGGGACTGCATATGCAAGATGGTAGCTAACCTTGAAATCAAACAGATTCCATCTGAGTTCAAGCCAATCCAAATTGAAGAAGACCAAGTCTACTATGTTGCACAAAGGAAGCCTTGGGCTCCAAGACAAGGCATGCCACTAGATCCACTATCTTATGCTGGCCATATTTTAATTCCTATTCATCTGGTAACCAATGGAAGCTCCCTTATCCATCCAATTATGGAGGATATCCACCACAACCTTCTAGTAACCCTCAAAATGCTTGGCCCAATCATCAAAGTTCTGCACCCCAGTGGAAGCAACCTCAGGGGAATTGGTAGCAATTTCAAGGGCAGTGGAAACCACCTCCAAGAAATTGGCAGCAAACAGATCAATGGAGAGGAGGACATCAATGACCTACTCAGACAACTAGTTACATGCAACCACTTTCTTAGCCTCAACAACCTGCTATAATGCCTCCAACTACTAATCCAGGCTCAAATGCACCTAAAACTACTTAGCTACCAACTCATTCCACACCCAATCCAAATAAAAAATCACAACAACCTACATACTCTGCTGACTCAAATCAATTCCTTGCATATTCTGTGAGTGTAAGTGACATCCACTTGCGTTTAGGAACTACTCTACCAGCCCCTTCCAAGCCCATTATCACTGAGCTTCTTGTGGAAGAGGAACCTCTGAATGATCCCATTCAACCAAGTGTACCTAAAATCCTGAACCAGTCCAAGTCAAGCAGACTGAACAAGAACCACCATTTCTTCAGAGATTGGAAGTTTCCAAGAAGAAGGATACAAATTTTGATATCTCGGATCAGCTGAAGCATATATGTGTCCAGATACCTCTATTTCAGGCCATAAAGGATGTTCCAATCTATGACACAACAATCAAGGAAACATGCCTCAAGAAGCCAGGTAGGAAAAAGAGGGACCCAACTACAGTTCATGTTGTGGGAAAGCTAGTTGACATAATGCTGGGAAAAGTGACTATCCCCAAGTATAATGACCTAGGTAGTCTTGTGGTAGCAGTTGTTATAAATGGGGTCCAAGTAAAGAATGCTCTGATTGATTTAGGGGCAACAATAAATGTAATGACCAAAGACATCCTGCAACAACTAAACGTTGCAAGCATGAGATATAATCCTACTGTCCTACAACTTGCTGATAGCTCTATTGTTAAGCCTGATGGTGTAGTGGAGGATCTTGTGGTAGTTTTAGACTCCTGGGATTTCCCATCAGACTTTATGATTCTTTCTCCTAAAGCTACACTACGTAGGTATCCCATTATTCTTGGAAGGCGTTGGTTGGCAACTGCAAATGTATACATTGAAAGTCAGTCAAGTGACATGACCATTTTAGATTGGAAGAGTACTAAATTTTTTGTTCTTTATCTGCCTGCTCAACCATCTTATGATGAAGATAATCCTGTGTGGCCACATGTTGGTGAAGAGGCCGAGGAAGTTAATTCCGTGGTGCAGCTTATGATGCTAGGAAAAAGCTCTTTCATGCAGCTCGAAGATGAGGATGAAGTATTGGATAAAATCATTCAAAACCATTGTGAAGTGGAGGAAGCATCACCTTCTCATTCTGCTACTCTAGTCAAGATACTTTTTCCTACTCTTCTTGTAGCCACTATTCCTGCAGACATTCTTCCTGTAGCCACTGTTCCTGCAGATGTTCTTCCTGCAGCCACTGTTCCTGCAAACAAACTTCCTATAGCAACATGTATGTCCCATACATTGCTGCCATATGAACTAAAGGTACCATGTGTTAATGAAGCAGACATGATAGAGTTAACTATGCAAGTACAGGTGTCAAAAGGGAAATATCTGAATGCTAATAGTAAATTAAGTGAAGAACATCAACTGCTATTGGAAAACTTATTAAGGACCCATTAGAATGCATTTGCGTGGCATTATCATGATATGAAGGGATTGGACCCTAAACTTTGTACACATAGAATTTACATCAGAGATGATTGCACCCTAGTAAGACAACCACAAAGAACAATTAACCCTGCACTAAGAGAAATTGTAAAAGGGAAACTGCAAGAATTACTAGATGCATGATTTATCTACCCCATTTCAGATAGTAAGTGGGTGTCTCCATTAGTGATTGTGCCCAATAAATGAGGGAAATGGTGAGTTTGTGATGATTATAGGGAACTTAATGCTGCCACCAAGAAGGACCACTTTCCCTTACCCTTCATTGATCAAGTTTTGGACACACTTGCATGAAAGCAATACTTTTCTTTTCTAGATGGATTCAGCGGCTACAACCAAATCTAAATTGCACCAGAGGACCAGGAGAAGACCACATTTACATGTCCATGGGGGACCTATGCCTATTCGATACTCCCATTTGGCTTATGCAATGCACTTGCAACTTTTTCAGAGGGCAGTCATTAGCATATTCTTAGACATTTCTCATGATTGCATGTAAATTTATATGGATGACTTTACCACTTATGGTGTTGATTTTAATCAACCATTGGAAAATCTCAAGAGAGTCCTATAGATATGTGAAGACCAAAATATTTCCTTAAACAGTAAAAATGCTTCATGATGATGTAGGAAGGTGTAGTTCTTGGCTACTACATCTCCCACAAGGGAATTCAAGTAGATCCTACAAAGATTGAGGTAATCACAAATCTACCCACACCTGCAAAACAAAAGGATGTTAGGATTTTCTTGGGTCATGCAAGATATTATAGGTGTTTCACCAAGGATTTATGCTAGGTAGCTACACCATATTATACTCTTCTCACTAAAGATGCTGAATTTTAGTGGATTGAAGCTTGTGACAAGGCATTTTCTGACTTGAAGGAAACTTTGACTTATGCTCCTGTACTTAAAGGACCTAATTGGGAAATTTCTTTCCACATCCATACTGATGCATCAAATTATGCCATAGGAGCAGTCTTAGGGCAGAAAAAAGGAGTTGTTGAAAATGCCATTGACTTTGTTAGCAAAAATTTAGGAGTTGAATTCAATTATACAGTGATAAAGAAAGAAATGCTGGCAGTAATCTATGCACTAAACAAATTCAGATATTACATAACAGGATACCAAATCTTTGTTCACACTGATCATGCAACCATTAGATATCTCATGAATAAACCTTTGATCACAGGTAGGTTGGAAAGATAGTTATTATTGATGTAGGAGTTTGATATAACCATTGTGGAAAAGCCAGGGAAGGCCAATGTTGTTGCAAATTTTCTTTCAAAGCTGACTACATCAGAAAATAATTAGGCCATAGATGACTCTTTTCCTGATGAGCATTTATTCTCCCTCAGTATACAAACATCCTGGTATGTTGACATAGCCAATTATTTGGTCATAGGTAGAGTTCCTTCTCACTTCTCTCCAAAAGAGAAAAGGGCACTCATTGAAAAATATTTTCCTTTCTCTTGGATTGCTGGATGTTTGTTTTATACTGGACCAAACCATGTCATGAGGAGATGTGTGAGATAAGATGAGACATATGACATTTTTCATGCATGTCACAACGAACCATGTGGAGGACACTTTGTAGCCAAGAGGACAATAATGAAGATTTTGAACACAAGATATTATTGGCCAACACTCCACATGGATGCAAGAAGGTATACCAGAAAATGTGATAGATGTCAAAGATTGGGTAGACCAACCAGATCTGATGAGATGCCACTTTTAACTTAAGTAATAATCACTCCCTTTGACAAGTGGGGATTGGATTTTTTGGGACCCATTAACCCTCCATCAAATGGTAAGTCTTATATATTGGTATGCACTGATTATGTGGAAAAGTGGGTAGAAGTAAAGGCCATGAAACTTGCAAGAGATAACAAGGTTGCAAATTTTTTTTATGAGGATATTTTCACAAGATATGGGCTCCCAAGAGAAATAGTGACTAATCAAGGGGCTCAATTCACATGAACTCTTGTTGCAGCACTAGTTAATGAGTACAACATAAGGCATAGGAAGTCTCCTCCTTATCACCCCCAGGCTAATGGCCAAGTTGAGGTGACCAACAGATAAATTGAAGCCATTCTGACCAAAACGATAGCTATTCATAGAAAGGATTGGGAAAATAGATTACCAGAAGCTATTTGGGCCTATAGGAAAACCTAGAAAACAACTACAAGTTTCACTCTATTTGAGTTGCTGTATGGAAAGACAGCTATGATTCCCATTGAACTTGAATATAAGACTCTTAGGACTACAATAGACTTGGGGATGGATATTTCTGAGTCATAGAGAGAAAGAATCATGCAACTAAATGGTTTGGATGAGATAAGAAGAGCAACCTTGCAACATATAGAGGTAGTGAAGAATCATAGAATCAAATGGCATGAAAAATTTATCAAGGGAAAAAAATTCCAACCAGGAGATTGGGCCCTACTCTATGACTCAAGATATTAGGACAATGCAGGAAAATTGCAGACAAGGTGGCTAGGACCATATGAAGGTGCTGAGGTCTTTCCTAATGGAGCTGTTCAGCTTACTACCATTGACCTTGTCATATTCAAATTACTTTTCAATGGTCATCACTTGAAATTATATCACAAGCCAACTTCCAAAGAAGAGTTCTTGCAGCAATCCACCCAACATTCAACACTCGAGCTTCCTGTAGCCAAAGGAAGTGGACCTAGTGTCCCTCCTTCTAGCTAATAAAGGTACGTACTTGTCATTATAAATACTTCCGCTCTTGTGGAAGTCCATTTCTTCGCCCATCCACCCATCCATCACCACCTTTCTCTCTCTTCCATCACTTCATTCCACCTCACTTCATTCCACTTCATCTTCATTAATTGCTCAGTTTATTCCCTAAAAAGGTGAGCGATACTTTCTCCACAATCTTTGCAACGAATCCTCCACACATTCAGGTATGTGCACATTAATTACTATCTTTTAATCATCTTTTAAGTGCATTCATTTAATCACCGTACGTTAGTATAAATGTTCACATAACATGTCATTACTCCCTATCAAATCACCACTCCCATCTCACATGTGTAGATACATGTCCAAATTTAGGTTGGGAGGGGAAGAAAAAGATGCAAATATATTGCCCATGTGTCAATTTATGCTAGGCTATGTCAAAAAATTTAAAATGAGCCAATTTGAAATTTGAGTGAGACGATGGCTTGCATGTGTGAAGTGAAATTAACTACAACCGCCATTTCTTCCCATCATAATTCTCCTTTATCACTCCTTTTCTTTCCATTATTGACTCTGTCATAATATTGAGTTGCAAGCAAAAAGGTAAAACAAAAGAAAGGGAAAATTTAGTCGATATTGGCACTAGAAATTTAATAGGTATTGCAAGAAGGTGAACTTTATTTTCAGATAGGAATTGCAGGAAAGAAATCGTAGAGCATTTGTTTGATTGTAGACAATGGGAGGTGGGTTAATTCGAAATGAACCCACAATGCATGATGTTTTATTGTAGGATGCACAATGCCTGGCTGAATTTAGAAAATGTGGATGGTTAGATTACTTCCTAAAGCTGGATGGATTTGATGAAAGCATTTCCCTTGAATTCGCCCAGACATTTTCTTAAGGAAAATCCACAATAAAAGGGTTGGAAGTTATGGCAACTGAGGAAAGAATTGCAAAGGTCATAGGGTTACCGACTGATGGTGAAAATTACCCTACCTTTAGAGACGCTAGATCAGCTAGGGCCAAATTTATAGAGCCAAACAACCCCCCATTGAGCATAGATAAACATGGTGCAAAGAGAATGTCTCTGCCCAAGCCATGGAAGCAAATAATCGTTTATGTTATCAAATACATCACCTATGAGGGTCACTAGTCGAATTTGCATTTCGTGCACTTCAAGCTTTTGAATCACACGAGGCATGAAAGGACGATGAATGTCCCTAATGTGCTATACAATCTTCTCTCAATCATGGCGGCTGAGAGCCAAAAAAGTAGGGATAATTCTATTTCCCATCATTGTCTGATTAAATTGCTAGTTGAAAAGTCTCTGCATGATGTATCTAGAA
Source organism: Sequoia sempervirens (assembly GCA_007258455.2). Lineage (NCBI taxonomy): Eukaryota > Viridiplantae > Streptophyta > Pinopsida > Cupressales > Cupressaceae > Sequoia > Sequoia sempervirens. The sequence continues at coordinate 39,279,405 of VDFB02353493.1, forward strand.
TTACTTGGGAATAATTCATAAATGTTGATCAAATTAGACCCGAGCTCTTGCAACCTAGGGTTTTACCTCAACCCCGTAGGTCTAGCAGGAGATTGACCATGACTAAAGCCACTCTTGGTGCTTCAACCTCTAGTGCTGGCTCTAGTGTGAACCCTCCTGCAGCAGAAGAAACCATAGAAATTAGTTCTTCTAGAATAGAGCACTTAGAAAAAGAAAGATCTTCATCAGATTCTGATGACAACGTTCCACTTGAAACCCTAATGAAAACTAGAGCACAACAAAGAGAAGTAGAAATGAGAAAAGGGAAGGCTAAAACACAACCTATAGAAAGAAAGGTGCCAAGTTCTAAGAAGAGGAAGGATGACACTGTTCATCCTATAGCCAAAGAAAAATGTGAGAGACCTCCCAGGAAATCAAGACCAGCTGGGCCAATGATTGGTATGCCTCCACAAGAAGGCCCTAAGCCTGTCGAGACATCACATGAAGACCCTAAAGCTCCAATGGGGTAGGAGAATATCAAAGAAGAAGACATATTTGGGAGAACAACAAATATAACACTAGCAGATCTTGCTAACATTGCAGAAGAGTTTGAGGAAAATCAGATTTCCTGCAACATGAGCAAGAAGTCCTGCAACAAGAAGTCCTATAGAAACAACCAAAACTAGAGCATGAGTTCCTACAGCCACAGTAAAAACAAAAATGAGAGCCCCTGCAACAAGAAGTGGAAGAAGAAACAATACCCCTACAACTAGAGACAATTGGACAACCTGAGTCAATGCAGATAGTACTATATGAGGAGCCACCATCGACAAAAAGACTGGTAGAAATTCATAATCCTCCTGATTTTATAGTACATATGACAATTTTGAATTTATGGAAAGAAATACAAAGGAGGGAGGAAGAATGGAAAAAGGAAAAAAAAAATTAATGAAGGAAATTCAAAAGAGGAATGAGGAGATTGAGGATAAGGATGCATAAATTGCCACCTTGAAGCAGAGGGTGGATGATATGAAAACCTTGGTACCTTAGATTTTGGAATGTAGGACCCCTCCAAGGGTCTATGCTCTACACCTGAAAGAGAAATATCTATCTTTTAAGCTGTCAAGGATTGCCTTAGGTTTGAATCCTTCTATTGACACCCTTGTTGAATTTTTCAATGCTTATAAGATTACCTCACCTGAAATGAATAATTTGTTGTGAGTTTTATTTGCACAATTATGCTGTAACTCAAGACGTGGATTGGGATCCGTTGTTGTATGTTGGGGATGTCCAATTAAGGGCATTTATGTCTTGGGTGAAAAATGAGATTTGTTGGGGACAAAAACATGGGGCTTATAAGCAATTGGAGTCTAACATCCCTTTGCTCATTAGGGCTGAATCAAGCAACCCAAGGGATATTTACAGAGAATGACACAATGCTTCTCAGACCTAGTTATGGCAACAAGATTATGCCTTGGATTGAGGTAGTTTACAGTGAGTATGAGGTAGAGACAACAACAAAGGAGGAAACTATGATATGTCTATCACAAAGATGGAATAGCCTAATGATGAGTTGAAGTAGGATGAATCCCATTCCATCCACAATTATACTGCAACACTGAAAAGGATTGATAGGTATATTCAGATTGGGAGAATGCAGGGGTGATTTTGGCTTCCCTTGACTTTCCAGCCACCTATTCTCATGTGGCAAGTGCCAAACTTCAGATTCTACCAGTATGACACTGTTGTAGAAAAAAAAAGATTTAACATATTTGACAAGTTAGGAGGATTCTATTGGGATCCTGATTCATGCACAACAACCACTGATGTTGGACAACTATCAGTTGCAAATTTCAGAGCTTTGAAAAAGTAGAAGAACAACCCTTCCCTTGCTGGAGGACCAACAAAATGTTAGGTTGGGGGGAGTGATGAGCCTAGTTTTTGGTCCAATTTTGGGTAGAATCTATAGTTTATTTGCTGGTAGTTGTCATGGACCTTGATGTTAAATGTTGATATTTTCATAATGTTTCCCTTAAACCATAGACATTGGGCTTAATCCTATCTCTGCAAGTTTTAATGACATTGGAATATTATGTGGATTATCTATATTAATTTTTCATGTGGTTAATGAATGTTCCTTAAGGTGGTTATAGATGTGTAGTTATTGTGCGTACTGAAATTGCCATGCATATTTAATTCAAGGATGCCAAGTTGAGGAAGGCATTTCCAGTTGGGCATGCACCATAACGTCCAGCAAAGGAATCACTCAAGGTCAAAGGAGGTCGATGACAAAATATTCCTCATGCAACCAAATGTAACCGCCTTGTAGTGGACTTTAATGACTGAGCAAACACGAGAACTATTGTTGTGCTAAATCTACGTTTGAACCTGCATGTCTGACTAGATTCCATGCACGCGTAACTGCCACCACTCTACTTTCTCTATTTTCCCTAAATGGTGTCCTCCCAGTTGTGGAGTTGACTGCCTTGTCTATCTTATAGTATAAATAAATATTTGATGCTCCTTGCTCAGGAGGTTGCACAATTTGATATTGTACTTGTATTCTCAAGTTTTCAGTAATATAGATACATTACTCTTTTGTACTCATGATTTACAGTGAATAAAATAAAGTTCTGAGTTTGAGCATCTGAGTTCTCATTAGTTTTAGAGGATACTTATCCAAGAGGGCCCACTAGGTGAGTAATCTATCTTCTTAGTTTAGTATTAGTTTAGTATTACTTGCTGTTTAGTAATTAGTTAGAAATTTGGCACCAACTATTCCTGTAGCCACTAGAATTCCATTCTGTGATTGTTCCTGTAGCCAAAGTAGACAGAGTAGTACCCTATTTTTTTCTTAGATTTTCATTCCTGTTAAGCATTTTAGTTTGATGTAGTTGTTGATTGATGATTGATATTTATGGTATTCCCTTCTAAGAAATTTACTTTCAGCATTTTGTGTTCCTTAGCTATAGGATGAAATGGCTACTTTGAGTTCCTAGTGCACATACTGTGTTGACCCATTTCAAGTTCACATCCTTGGGTTGACAAGTTAAATGCACTTTCATGATGATTGAAATAGCTATTCAGGTTATATGTCCAATATCTGAATCATGGTTGTAAGAGCTTAGTTATTAAATCATTGTAGGAGGCCAACAAGTATCATCCAATTAGATAATCAAATTCCAAGATTCACAAGCAAAATACCCTTCCAAAATCTTCATCGGTTAGAAAATTACACCTTGGAATCAATATTTTTACTAATAAAAAGCAGAACAAACAAATAGAACTGTGAAAATACTGACCATTTCCAGATTAGTGCAACCAACCTTTGTTTTAGTACATATACCCAGTCTATTAGTGCATCTGCCTTATTTAAACAACACATCTGTCCTAATTTGGTGTGCATCTATATAGTTTTTCATCACATTTACCCAATATTTTAGCGCAACCAACCTTTGTTACAACACATATACCCAGTCTGTCAGCACATACACCTTGTTTTACAACACATGTACCTAGTTTGTTAGTGCATTTAGCCACTTTACTAGTGAATTCACGCTATGTTTTAGCGCATCTGAGGTCTATTATAGCGCATCCACAAAATAAAAAACTAGAGAGCTATTTTTACCTCATATCAGACAGTTGACATCAAAATTCAGATCTTTATCGGAACAAAAAAAATTTCTTAGTCAAACCAGTGTCTTAAACTTGGGAAAATAGGACCTTACAAGCCAAACTCTTCCAAATTAAACCAAGATCTTACACTTTTAAAGTGCCTTATCATCAAACACAACTCTTAATTATTAAGTTAAGTTTCATTATCAGGATCAGTCATCCTGCAATCATGAAACAAAACGGTATAAAAAAAGAAGAGAAAAACATAACTTAGTCTCATCAATAAAATTTATCATTCTATTTGACTTAGTTATTATCCTTGGCACTACTTCACAAAAATATCAAAGTTTAGTGAAAACCATAACACTTGTATGCCCATTTTAACAAGGTTATAAAGATAGAAACTCATAGAAAAAGAGATTGAATCTCTAAATATCATGGCTGAAGAAAATCCATTTCATAGATTCCATCGATCCAAACCTAAGGAAATAATTGAAGAGGACATCCAAACTACACAACAAGATCCTAACTTCCACCAATTCATGATTTTTTTTTTAGAAAAGGATGGAGAAAAATACCTTTTAATGCTAGCTGAACTAGGTGCAAAAATTCCAAAGGACTTTGACATTAATCGACTAAAAGAAACACCTATAAGAGCTGAAACTGAACCACAAAACACAAATCAAGTGATTTCCCTAACACATCAAATGCAAAAATTGCAAAAATAGCTTCAAGATTTGCAAAAAGGGACTGTGAGAAGGTACTCATTACAAGAAGTTTGTCCCTATCATTTTGATCCAAGTGTAGACATGATACCATTTCCTAGACATTGTGAATTCCCAAAATATGATAAATACAATGGTAAAACTGATCCAATAGATCATGTGAGCGAATTTAGGACCACAAGTTTAGAGTTTGCACAAGAGAAAACTTATTTGATGAGTTTTCTTCCAAGAAGCTTAGGAGGTCAATGTATGGAATGGTTCTCTAAACTACAACCAAGAATTTGATCTTTTGAGGATAGTCAACAAGTTTATCTCACAATACTCCTATAATATTCAACATGAGATAACAATAAATGATCTTTACAATACAAAACAAAAGAAAGGTAAACATTCCTCTCATTTCTACAATGACGGCGAAGGTTGTTTGCTAGGTATCCCCGTTCCATACCTGAAGAGGAAAACATGGAATTATTCATTGACAACCTAACTGATGAGATGAGCTACAGGCTTGAACTACAATGCCCACCTACATTTGAGAAAGTGATTGAAAATGGGATCAAGATCGAAGAAGCCTTGGTCAAGAGAGGGGTAATAAAAATCTTCAATGAAGGACCAAATAATACAAACTCCTTGAATCACTATAATAACAATGATAAGCCAAAGTTTTGGCAAAATACTAGAAATACTGGTAACAATGATGCTTCAAATGAAACACAAAATATGAAACCGGTATTTAATTTGACAACAACTACTGCAAAGACCAATCAAAAAAATGATCAAAACATCAATCAAAGTGTTAATCAAAACAACAATCTGAACAATGGTGAACCTAAACCACAATCATATAAAAAACCATCAAATCGAAGAAGATTCACACTGTTGGGACATACACTAGAATCAACAATGAGAGAACTTCTTACACATAGACTTATCACATTACCAGAAGAAATAAATTGAGAACCAAGAGTAAAGCTATCTTGGTGGAATGATGCAGACTACTGTGACTTTCATAAAAACAAAGGACACAAAACAAATGATTGTATGTAGTTGAAGCATCTAGTACAAGATTTGATTGATAACAAGACAATATTCGTATAAGGACATCAAACGAACAATGATCATAGCACATTTAAAAATCCTTTACCAAAATATGAAAAGGGAGAATCTTCTTTTGCAAACAGTAAAGGTAAAAATGTAAACTAAATTTATGACAACACTATTCATTGTATTTCCGTAGTTGAGAATAATGGTGCCGCTAATAATAAAATTGATAACGTTGGAATCAATGAAATCATACCAATAAATCTAATCCCAAACATGGTCACATCCAACAATCAGATTAATGTCATAAAAATCAAGGAAAAGCAAGATTACTAACCAGTCAACGTGACAACAAGGGGGCAATCCAAAGTAATATTGAAAGGAGCTACATCTAAAACCACTGCTGCCCCTTCAAATTAGTACAACATAGTTGATCAACTGTAGAAAATACGAGCCCAAATATTAATATAAAACTCCTTAAAATCTCACCATCTCATAAGGAGGTTTTGGGACAAGCTCTTGTGGCCACCATAGTACCCAATAATCTAGAAGTTTTCCAATTCCAGGCTATGGTGGGACACTTAACCACACATCATTGCCTATCATTTTCTAAACAAGATGACGTATCACTTACTCATTCACACAATGTTTCCCTTCACATTGAAGTCTTAATCCACAAACACCGTGTTAAACATGTCCTAATAGATGGTGGAGTTGGTTTAAACGTTTGCACTTTAAAATTGATCCGTACACTAGGATATTTTGATAATGCTATTGATGCCAGAAGGAAAATCACAATAAAAGCCTATGACAAAGAAGAGAGATCCTCCAAGGGATTAACTGTGTTGCCTATTCAAGTAGGACCAATTGTGAAGAATATAGTTTTCCAAGTGTTAGACAAAGAGATGACATATAATATACTCTTGGGACGTCCTTCGATTCATGAAATGCAAGCAGTTCCTTCAACTTATCATCAGTGCTTAAAGTTTCCTATCAATGGACAAGAAGTCACTATTTCAGCTAACTACAACAATCCCTAATATTGTAACATGATTAAGACAACTCAAGATACTTTTGTGCCCCATAATAGGGAAGAAAACACTTCTAGTTCATCCAACAGTGAAAGGAAACTAAACGTTGTATCTAAATGGGTTGAGAAAAAGGACCAATCAAAAGATAAAAGTGTTGTTGACTCCACTCCAGCAAACAATGAAGGTCAACTAGATTCTCTATCACGACAATTCAAAGAAAATATCCAGTTAAAAGACAAAGGCATGAGAGAGTACTCCAATGAGCAATCTTTATGTCTTTCATAGCTGCTGCCATCTTCAAAATCATATGGGCAGCCGCCAACATTAACACAACAATCATCACAACCTACCACAGTTTTGAATGATAGATTTGTAAAGGTAGGTACTTTAGAAGATGAATTCGAAGATAAGGCCATCCTTAATTAGCTCTACAAAGATGAGGAAGCTTCTACATCGGAAACTATCACCATAAAGACAGATCAATATGGAAAGGGAAAAACAATATTAGATAAAATGGGGTATGAAGGAAAAGGACCTATTGGAAAAAGAAAAGAGGGAATTGTAGAACCCATCCAACCTCTCACACTTCATTCAAAGGAAAAAATAGGACTGGGTTATACAAAGGAAACAAAAGAATAAATCACTCATTAAGTTGTTAAAAGAATCCTTCAAATGCAGGATAGTTTTGAAACAGATTCCAATGAGTATGAGTGGGATTATTTATCTGAAGAATCATACAAGGACATACAAATTTATGTCATAAAAGAGTATGCACCCACACGTGAGGAGGGACAAAGCTCAGGGACTAGACCCCTTATATTTGGATCATAGAATATCAATGACTCGAGTGAGGATGGACAAATATTGAGTGAGATAGATGACTTGGAGGAGAGTAATATTGTAGACCTTGACATCACTATTGACAACCTTGACAACATGGCTATTAGAACCCTCACTGTCGTTGACCTTAGCCGATCTGATGATATTTTACCCTTAATACATCCTAAAATTATCGACTCGAAACCAACTAAACCTAGCAATGTACCCATCTTTGCGAATGATGATGCTATTGTTAATTTCCTTTGTTGTGAAAAACATGACACAAGTTCTAATCATAAATCTCATAATGATGCTTTGAGTCAAGAGGGTGTCAAATCTTCCAGTTGCAAAATTGAAAATAGGAATAATAGATCTAATGGTGAAAACCATTTAGTGGCAACATTAGATCTTGAAAAAGTTAAAATAAATAACGCATCTAATGGTGAAAAACTCTTTGAGGCACCAAAAGATGGAATAGTTGACACCCTTCCAGAACACTATCATGAAAGATCATTAGTATTGGTGGAGCCTACATAGTCTATCAATCTTGGCACAACAGAAAAAATAAAAACTCTACATATGGTAGCATCTATGACTAAACAAGAAAATCCCGAATTCACCAAGTTATTTGTGGACAAACACATTAAATTTGCTTGGTCTTACTATGATATGCCAGGTTTAGACCCAAATCTTCTAATGCATCATTTATCTCTACCATCTGGAATAAAACCTATGAAGAAAAAACTAAGGAAAATGCATCTGCATATTGCCTTGCTGGTAAAAGAAAAACTAAATAAGTTGTTAGATGCAGGATTCATTAGATCTATTGATTATGCTGAGTGGATTTCTAATATTGTACCTATTTCTAAACCAAATGGTAGTATCATAATATGTACTGACTTTAGAGATCTCAATAAGGCATGCCCAAAGAACAATTTTCCTTTTCCAAACATTGACATCATTGTAGACTTAACAACAGGACATGCCATGTTATCACTAATGGATGGCTTCTCAGGTTACAACCAAATCAAAATAGCACCAGAAGATCAGGAGAAAACAACATTCACATGTCCATGGGGAACATTCTGTTGGAATGTCATGCCCTTTGGGTTGAAAAATGTAGGGGCTACATATCAATGAGCAATGATCACCATTTTCCATGACATGATGCATACCTTTATGGAGGATTACATGGATGATATATTAGCAAAGTCATATACCAGAGAAGGACATCTAGAGATCCTAAACAAAATCTTTACCAAATTAGAGAAGTTCAATGTTAGATTAAATCCTAAGAAATGTGTGTTTGGTGTTACATCAACAAAGCTTCTAGGATACATAGTTTCAGAAAAGGGTATCAAAGTGGATCCCTCCAAGGTCAAGGCCATAATGGAAATTCTACCACCGAAGAGTATCAGTCAACTACAGTCTCTATAGGGCAGGCTATAATTAATCAGGAGGTTTATCTCCCAATTAGCAGACAAAAGTCATCCCTTCAATCATTTGCTACATAAGAATGTCTTTTTCAAATGGTATCAAGGATGTGAAACAACTTTCAATCAAATAAAGCAATATCTAATGTCACCACCCATACTAATGCCACCTATAGAAGAGATACCATTATTACTATATAGTGCAACAACTGAGATTTCTTTGGGCGCTCTATTAGCATAGGAAGATCATGTGGGAAAGGAACAGGCTATCTATTATATCAGTAGGAATTTGAATGGTTATAAAATAAATTAAACCTTCATCAAGAAAGCTTGTTTGGTGGTGGTATTTTCTACTCAATAATTGCGACATTACATGTTAACCCACACATTCAAACTCATAGCAAAGATTGATCCATTAAAGTATTTACTCAACAAGGCTGCCCTAACAAGAAGACTAGCCAAGTGGGTCATGATCTTGAGTGAATTTGATATCTAGTATGTAGATAGAAGAGCCATCAAGGTTCAGGTGATAGCCAATTAGTTAGCTAAAGCTCCACTACTAGATGATCATCCAATGAGCATTGAGTTTCCTGATGCAGACATTCTTACTATGACAACACAACAATGGATGCTTTATTTTGATGGGTCCACACAATGTGGGTCAGGTGCGGGAATTCTATTTGTTACACCTCAAGAAAATACCATCCCAAAGTCCTATAGACTCATGTTTCCATGTACAAATAACATAGCTAAATATGAGGCATTAATCATTGGCATCAAAGTGATAGTTGAATGGAAGATCACATAACTACAAGTATATGGAGATTCATAAGTAGTCATTAATAAGGTAAATGATGAATATCAAATGAAAGATGAGAAGTTGATGCCGTATAAGAAAATGGTGGATGATTTCAAAAAGTACTTTGTGGATAGCAAATTTGAATAGATTCCAAGGGCAGAAAACAAAGCTGCTAATGCGATGGTGACAATTGCTTCTCTCTTATAGATACTAGAAAAGTGAGGTCGTTATGAGTTTATGGTGGAACAAGTGTCTAATCCTACTTATGATAATCCCGAATCTCAAACCATATGCCATTTAGTTGATGTTGAATCCTCAATTTATGGAAAGACCTATGCTTTCCTAAAAGACAATATCCTTCCTCCTGATCTTTCCAAGAACCAGAAACACAACTTCATCTGCCAAACTGCATGACATACCTTAATTGCCGACATACTTTACCGTCGAGGTCTGGATGATACTCCTCTTCGGTGTCTAGAACATAATGAGTTTGAGATAGCCTTACATGAGGTTCATGAAGGTATTTGTGGAACTCATTCAAGCAGACTAACCCTAGTGAAGAAACTCCTCCATTTGGGGTATTACCGGCCGAATATGGAGAAGGAGTCCTTTCAGTTTGTTAAGAAGTGCGAAAAATTTCAAATCCATGGTAACCTAATCCATGCACCAGCACAAGAATTGCAACCATTCACTTCAACATGGACATTTTTTCACTGGGGACTGGACCTGGTAGGAAAGATTAATCTATCTTCATCCAATGGACATAAATTTATAATAACAGCTGCATAGTACTTTACAAAATGGATAGAAGTTTTTCCCTTGACAACAATCATTGGAAAACAAATTTCTTCTTTCCTACTGAATTATCTCATCTTTCGATATGACATTCCTTAGTCCATTGTCACAGATAATGGTAGACCTTTTAAGAATCAAGATGTTTAGGAATTGTGTGAGAGGTTTCATATCCAACATCATTTTTCAACCCCATACTATCCTCAAGGAAATGGCCAAACAGAGGCCTCAAACAAAACTATTCTAAAAATCCTAAAGAAAATAGTTAACGATGTTGGACGTGATTGACACACTAAACTAAACCCTGCTCTATGGGCATATTGAACCAACATTAGAACACCTACATGACCTACACCTGGGTATATGGATCAGAGGCCATCCTACCTATTGAGGTTGAGATACCATCACTCCGTGTGTCGCTAAAGGGAATTGTTTTAGAATAGGATTATAGAGTGTCTAGACTTCAAGAGCTGGAATTGTTGGATGAATGTCATCAATAGGCTATGGACCATTTGAAGGCATATCAAAAGAGAATGTCTAGAAGCTACAATCATAGAATAAAATCTAGAGCATTTCAAGTTGGTGACTTGGTCTTAAAGGAAAACCATCGAAATCAACAACAAAAAGAAAAGAAAGGGAAGTTTGAACCTAACTGGCTAGGTCCCTTTGTTGTCATATCAGTCTATGGATTTGGAGCTTATCAGCTGTCTACACCTGAAGGGGATTTGTTCGATGAACCTATCAAGAGTCTCCATCTCAGGAAATTTTACACTTGAATCATTTAGTGCATGGTTAAAGTCTAGGGAAAATGGTTGCCATGATGAAAACCTTGCAAATAGGCATCTTGGTGACATTAAAATACAAAAAAATCAAGAAAACAAAAAAAAAGTGTAATAAAAACACGTAGTGAAAACCTGGAAATAGGCACTACTTGTGATTTAAACTAGCTTTTCCATCTATTAGATGCATGTCTTGTTTTTTCACTTTCACCATCATTCTGCCTATCATTGAAAAGAAAACCACATGTACATATCCCAACGATGTGGACGTGTCTTATCCTAGCTTGGGGGAAAAATCCTAAACTCACTGGGGGCAATAAACTTTGAGCATAATCAAATGGACAAAAATTAGTATGAAAACGAACCATACACAATGATCATAGGGAAACTCAACATTGAACATACATCAAACATCAAAATATTTCAAAAAATCAACCATCTATATCAAACAACTGAAATCAAATCAATCAAAGCAACTTTAGATGGATGATATTCTTTTGAATCATGATTTTATTGCTTTAGCTTGAATGTTCAAATGATGTACTTTTATTTTTGTTATCATTTATTTGGAGCAACTCGATGATGTATTGAACTAGAGTAGCTAGGAGGGAGAATGGTATTTTATTTGTCTACTGTCTATGAGTTGATCTTTATTATTGCGTGAATTGTTGTGAGACGTGCTCTACAAAGTATCACTGATGAAATTCTGAATTCACATAGCAAAATGATTGATTCTTGTCTGTTTATAGAAGAAATACTTAGGACATCTTGGTTTAATTATACCTAGATGCTTGTGTTAACTTGCAATATCAAAAATCATGAAAGTATTACTTAGGTCATCATTGGTCTAAATTATACCATTGATGCTTGTACTCACTTTCAACATTTTAGAGGTTCAACGATGATACAAAGCATGATAAATGGACTGTTAAGATGAAAATTTTGGCATATGTAGATTTTCATTTATGTAAGTTTTACATCTGCAAAGTAGTTTATTCCAAAGATTGGTGGAGAATTCAAAAACGATGTTATCTTTTATCATTAATAGATTGAGTATACTTGACATTAACAAAAACATTATCATTCTCATATATTTGCATAATCATTTGCATTGCATACATTGGAAGGAATTATTATATCATTTACTCATTCATACATTTGATCATATATTTGCATTTATCATATCATATTTTTCATTTGTGAATCACATCATATAGTTGCATAAGAAAAATATTAAAAAAAAATCATCTACATAGTTGCATTTTCATTAACATTATCATATCATACATCATACATTAGAAGTATCATCATATTGATCATTCATTCATCCATTCATTACATCATCTACTTGCATTTGAAATACCAAAAATAAAGTGCATTGTATCCCATTTGCACCATCATGTCATAAATCATAGAAACCTCATATGCAAAATCATACATATAGTTGCATTATCATATCATTTGGGTATATACATTATCATACATCTATCGGTCCATGTAAATACTATGGGCACCATGCATCCATACATCACCATTATAAGCATAATCACATTTAACATCATAAAATCATAGCACGTTATCATGATCATAAATTGCATCCATAACATCATCATATAAAACATCACATGGCATATAGAATAAGAAATTAAATACATCCATCATAGGAATTCATCATAGGAATCCATCATAAAATCATATATAACACATATAGATCGATAAATCCACCGCATATCATATAAATCTCAAAAATCATAATGTCAAGTATACAATGATGTTTGAAATGTAAAGAGATACAACATAAAAATGGCCGTGAATAAAAAATTGGAGTATACATCATGTCTCAAAATACATCAAGGAATTCAATCATGGAGCTATGTGCTGCTAGCCCCAGACGGTGCCGAAATCTCGGGACCAGTGCCTCCCCCACTAGATGTACCAAGATCTCTCAAATCTCTCAGAAGAGGCTGTGTCACACCCCTGCTGGTAGTCCTGGAATGAGTCCTGCCAGATCAAGACTGGGTATAACTAACTCTCTGCTCTGTACAAACTGCATCATCGTATCGACCTCTATAGTACTTGGCCTCTCAACCCACATGGGTAACCTCTCTCATGTAATCAGCTATGGAGGTACCCTCGACTAATCTTTGTAGTCTATCAACCAATCCCTGTGCCTGTTCTGTAGTTTTTCTAGTTGCATCTCTCTTTGTTGTCAAAGAGGCTATCTATGCCTATGCAACTGTCAACTGTTCCTATACCTGTGAGAGAGACTATGCATGAGCCTGCGCCTGTGTTTGGACTAGTAACCCCTGGGCCTATGCTAGCTAACCTTGTAGTGTCCGCACCTGAACCTATAGGCTGGCAATCTGGGTCTGCTACTACTGGGAGGGTACTCCAATATGTACATGTTTCTCTACTTTAGCTACCAGTGATAGCCTCTTATGAGGCACCATGAAGTTTCTAACCACAAATTCTAGGCCTCCTCCACCCTCATCTCCTCCATCATCCACATATCCATCACCATTTCCATCTCCATCTCCATCTCCCTCCTCATCATCACTGCTCTCCACATCCTCTGACTCCTCCTCCTCCTCATCTCCCTCATCTCTCCTCTGTCAGCGACCGTGTGCAACTTCCATCTCCTCCTCACCTGGTATTAACACTGGCTCATCTGGGACAAAGATCCGTGGGAATGGATGTAAAATAAGGTACTATGCATACTCCTCGGTAGTCGAAGCCTTGATGATCTCAGGATGAATCTCCCAAATAATGGCCTATAGACCCTAGTACTCCTGCATTGCAATATCATATGATAAGCAGGGTCCCCACTCAGTGGAATCTATTTGATGTCGTGCATAATGTGCAACACCCTGGGGCATGCCTTGCACTTTGCCATACTGTTTAAGCACCCTCAACAAAAATATCTCAATGATGAAATGTGTCCTACTAATCAGGTACATGGACTGGCATAAGTATGGAATCTCTGTATCATCCTTCGGCCAGTGCTCGCAATCAAGATAGGGCCACCATGTAACTATATCTACATCATCAAGGAATCTCCTCCAATGCTCCAGTTTTCCCAGTCTAGGCTGAGCAACTAGACCTGCATACGCATGAATGTATGGCATCATGGTGGGTCTGCAACTAGATGAGTGACTGCTATATGTTCCCACACCCACACCTGAAGTAATGTAATTCCTGAAGACAAACTGGCCCCTCAAAGGTAGACCACCTAATGCAAATTATGGTACAAATGGGAAAGCATGCACAATCCCCATGCTTATCTAGTACCATGGACGATCATGCTCTCCAAAATATGACCCACCCAAGTGAAGGTGCCTTTGACCTACGATCAGGACAAAGGAACCCTCCAATGAAACCAATAAGTACTGATGGCAAGGTAGCATAGGCATCAACCATCTCTCACCATGAAATCTCGTATCCACAAATTGTATCATCTTGAAAAACTTGACATAGTGCATCAATCCCACCCTGCTTAGCAAAATCATAAACTACCATCTCCCCAACAACAGGTATCCACAAGATCCACCATACATCCTCTGGAGTCACTGTCATCTCACCAATAGGAAGGTGGAAGGTATTGTGCTCACTATGTCATCTCTCTGCTAAGGCTGTCAATAGTCCCTATTTAATCCTAATTTGGGGCATATCTAGAAGAGAAGACAAACCACATCATGTGATAACTGTTGTCTCAGGCTACACTAGTTGCGGTATCAAATCAAATGTCATATGAAACCACTCTCGGATTTGTAAGTTCATCTCCTATCATCACAGAATATCGAAAGTCAATAATATTTGTCAATTAATCAAACATCAATCAACCTATCAAATTTAATCAGCTCTAGTGAGACTTTGATCAAATCTTATGAGCAACTATTATTGTACCTCACCTATTATGAGGTCAATCATCAATCTATCATTCAACCTTGCCTATCATGAGGTTTATAAATCAAACTATCATTGAATCTCACCTATCATGAGGTCAATCATCAATCTATCATTCAACCTCGCCTATCATGAAGTTTATCAATCTATCTATCAATGAACCTTTCCTATCATGAGGTCAATCAATCAGTTTATCATTGGTCCTCACCTATCATGAGGTCAATTATCATCAATCAATTATTGCATCTCACCCATCATGAGATCAATAAACATCCAACCTATCAGGATCATCAATCAAGATCAACTCAAAGGCTGATGTAATTGAAAATCATCAAAATCAAGGAGTTAATTGACAAATTCTATCATTCTGACTTGGATGCGCTAAAAAGTTTAATGCACTGGAAAAATTAATCTATGCGTTGTTATAGTCTTTCAATGCATCGAAATGGTAAATGCGCCATATAATTTCATCAAAGCGCTATAACAAAATTTCAATGCGCTGATTCAATGAATGTGCTAAACCCATTTATATATGCGCTAAACTCCTCTTTTGACGTGCTAAAAAGTTCTATGTGCCACATCATCATGTCAATGCACTAAAGCCCTCTATCTATGTGCTAAAAGTTTGATGCACTAATCTATTTATCCTATGCACTAAAGCCCTAATCGTATGTGCTAATTCTTTCAATGCACTATAACAGACATCTTATGCACTAAAGTGGTGTGTGCATGCTCTAAAATGGAAAAATTGAATTGAAAACGTGCAAAAACATGCAAAAATTGAAATAAAAAATCATGAGGAAGTTTATCGGGGTGCGTATCGAAGGTCCATACACTTCTGGGCAGTTGTGACGACACATGCGCTCGAATCGGTGTGTATGGTAGGGGATCACCATTTTGCTAAAAAATTGCTCAAAATCACTCTTATTCCAAATTTTCAAACTCACAATGCACAAATGAATTCTAAATCTACCTTTTTAGCTTTTAAAAGAGTGTTTAGGTGGGATTTTTGTGGGAGCTATTTATTTTCCAAGGGGATTAATTCATCAATTTCATAGTTGGCAGAAAAAACATCTTTTTTTGGGAGATAAATCAATTTTGCATAAATAAATTTGAAAATCTTTATCAAATCATCAGAAAATCTAAAAAAATTCTTAAAAAAAAAAATCCTAAAAACCAAAAGACGTTCATTGATTTATCTCCGGAGGGGTCATATATCCATCATCACCTAAAAATCAACACCCTAGGGTATATTGAAATTTTTTCATCAGTACTAGTAGTAGCAACAAAATTTTCTTTGAAGCAATACATAAACACATCACTTCAAAGAGGGTCAAAATGTATATACCTAAAAATGGTCTAGATAATCTAATTAATTAAATACGATTTATTTGGTTAATTGACTTGTTGATGGTGTTTTCTGCACAACAACAATTCAGACAAGATACAAGTATCTTATCTCTCTTGAAAGGTAAATCTCTATCAACAAGCCTCAAGAGATAACCCCAAGGTCTCTAATGCCAAGTCTTGACAATGTATAAACAACTCAGTGATAAATGTGAAAATGCTGGTAATCACACGGGGCCTTACAAATGAACAATGTTGGAAGCATATTTTCATCAAATGCAACAATATGGTGATGCTTTTAATCCTAAAACTAACCCATATTCAAAATAAACAACAAAAGAGATAAGGGTTGAGAGATATTCTATTCTAAACTAACTCCTAAGATCAATCACCACAATGATGAAAGCTGCAAATGGATAGATCTCCAATGAAACCAATCTCTACTTGATCAAGGACAAGCCACAACTCTACATAAATGGTGCAATCTTCTAAGGAAAATGAATATTTTCAGACTATGAATATTCATCCACATACCCACTAAGTGGCACAATGTAAACAAGCATCCACAATTGAACTTTAGCACAAAATAAGGCCCAGACTAACTTTACACAACAACTTACAATCAAAAAATTGCTAAAAGTATGGATCAAAGATCGATCAACATCTTAAAAATTTCACCATTGCAAAAGAACTGAAATCTAACATCTGACATTGAGAATTGAGAACAAGAAACCATAAAACTATTGAAAATAAATACAAAATTTGCCAAATCAACAACCCAGTTGCATTACTTCTCTAGTATTACATAACAATTTCAAGTCTCTCCTCTCCTACAACTACTAACTTCTCCTAACCAGGCCAATTATGATGTTTACATCTTCTAACAAGCTCTTCTAATCTAGTCTAACCCCATACAAATGAGAAGGCACTGGCCTTTTATAGAAAATTACATTTTGAATCAAAGGCCAAGATTAAATCAGTCCAATGGCTGCAATTGCACTTCTAGAAGCATCAAGTTGTTACATTTAATTTGGGAGCTCACGGTACATCATCATCCAATTGCATAAAAGTAGCTACATCATGGAACAATGAGAAAACAATATTATGCCAGCTTGTCATTAATGAAAATTCTGATTGGAGGATGAAATCAACTTCACATGTCTTCCAGAAACTCCTTCCAGCTGTAGACAGTTTGGGCACAGATTCTTATGCAGGCCCCATTTTTAATATTTGAACTGAACTCTTCCAGATTTTCCTTTTGGCAAGAATCCATATGCAAGTCCCCCTTTTAATATTTATTTAATCCTGAAAAATAGATATCATCATTAGTAGCTCACATGTTCAAAATTCAATCCAAATTAAACTTAAATTAAATTTTGGCCTTTTTGGCCTTTTAAAAACTTACATTTTTTAAAGGAAACTTTCCATTTTCAGAAATTTTTATTTTCAAAATTTTTTCTCCATCTCATGAATTTCATTTTAGAACATTTTAAAATTTCAAAAAATAATTTCCATTTTTGGAAAAAATTCATTTTAAAAATTTCCATTTTTTAAAAATTTTGGGATTTTGAGGGTGTCATGGAAATTTTGGGAATTTCCATCAGGGACGGAAATGCCCGAATTCCCTGCAAGGTCAAAATTCCCTAAACCTCATAACTTTTTTACTAGTAGGAATTTTCAAAAAATTCAAAAAGCAACCCTGCCTAATTTTTTGTCCTCTATCCATGGATGCAAAAAAAATTCCATTTTTGGAAAATTTCAAGATTTTGAGGGGTCTTGGAAATTTCCAAAAATGGAAATTTCGGGGATTTCCATCAAGGATGGAAATACCCCAATTCCCTGCAAAGTCAAAATCCCCTAAACTCCATAACTTCTTTTCTAGAAGGAATTTTCAAAAAGTTCAAAAAGCAACTCGGCCTAATTTTTAACCCTTTATTCACAGGTGCAAAAACGATTTACATATAACATTGAAAATTCACTTCAAAATCCCCATTTTCAAATTCTAAGACAGGCGAATTTCCCCTAGAGCCTAAAAATATTGTCCTCATCAAACCCAGTCTAGACTTAATCCCAAAATAACCTCCCAAGAAGAGAAAAATCAAAATTTGACCAAGCCAAGAGGTAGAGATGCAAAAGAAAAAAGAGGGTCCCTGCCTCCGGTGGGGCATGTGTGCGAAAATTGCACAACATGACTCCTTTAATTCATCTACTTATAAATAAATAGAAATATTTATTTATATAGTTCACTTCTAATTCTTCTATCTTTATCATATTATTTCATCTTAATTAAATAAACGAATTAATACTTTATTTTATTTAATTATCTAATTCTTCTATAATTATCTATTTATTCTATCTTAATCACATTATTCTATTTTTAAATAAAAAAGTTTTATACTTTGTTTTATTTAATTACCATATTTCATCCATGTTTATTTAGTAAACAAATTTCTATAGCTTGTTTTATTAAATTAAATATCATCTTTTACTAAATTGAATAAATCCAATAATTAAATTAAGGCATATTTCTACAACTATTTCCTCTTTTCACTCATCATATCCACCTACAAAATTAGATATCTTATATCTAATTAATTCAACTTGACCTTCACGGACAAATTTGAGACAAATTATAGGTAAAATTCATCTTCTTCCATTGATCATTCCTATCCTCTGGCTAAATGTTTTTGTGGGGAGGAATAATCTCCATAATCTTCTCAAGCTTCTTCATCTTTCACCATTGATTCTTTCAAATCAAATCTAGACCTTTGCTTTGTTGCCACATCACAAATATGTTGCCAGGAATCTATAAAAACAACTTCTTTCCACATGAAAAGGATCCAAAAGTTTATGCAATCTTACTCTGCAGAGATTATATTAGAGCATTCAAGCAATTAAGTAATAGTAATTAGCAAATCATTTTAGAATAGCAATAGCAATCATGGTTTTCCATTTAGCTGCATCCTAGTTATGGTAGTTTCTTTTATCAGTTTCATGTCAATTTCATCTACAATAGCATCCAACTTATCATTTAAGAATATCATATAGGATTAGTTTCCTGCATATTCACATCTCATTCTCTAGATTGACATTTTAACAGTCATAGTGCTTAACAATCTGAGAGCCCTGTGATTTGATAAATCTTTGGATATAGAGAACAATAAGACGCTTTAAATAGATTTCTGGCTTTTAGCAGTTTAATTGTTTGTTTAAATCTATTGATATAATGTCTTATTAGGTGTGTTTGTCATTCATTACGCATATTTTACTCACACAGGTACTAAATTTTGGCTGTCCCATAGAAGTGAGTGTCATGGAGGGGAGCCAACATGGTCAAGCTTTTAATTATCCGCCAAGAATAAGTGCAACTAGATTTATCCAAGTGGTGATTCAACAAATATTGTCTCTTGACTATCCATAGGGTTGTGCATTTTCTTGGAATCAAAACACTTTGCTTGAATCTAAAACATTGGAAAACAAACATTCAACTATGATCATCAAATTTCAAACCCTTTAGAGGAAGCAAATATCTTTGACAAAATCTAAGTGCAATTGCTTTCCCTAGGGATTCTATCCTTAGAGGCTTCTAAGCATTTGAATTTATATCACAATTTTCTCTCACTAAAGTCAACATTAGGTAACTACTGCCTTAGTATCCTTGATTTCCACATAATGGACTTTGTGGGATGAGAAGAAATTGGGACATTAGACATTTAGTTTGAAAACCTAATCAAGAAAGTGTTTGTGGTAAAAAGGACTCATTAAGCAAAGATAAGAAACAATTGGACCCAACACGTGCTCTTCCAAATGATTTCCCAAAAGATCAAAATCCGAAAACCAAAGTCCAAGGGTCTTAGTCAAAAAGCTTGCAAGAAATGTTTATCTATGCTTTACGAATTTAGAGAAAGATTGACCTTCAAATTTTACAAACGTGCATCAAAGAACAATCCCAATTTGTATTCATTTTACTATTTTCAAAATCCAACACTTTTTCAAAGGTTTGAGTATCTCACATAGGAAGTATTAGCATGTTCTTCAACACCTAGGTCTAGTAAGCAAAGTCTTTCTAAGTCTCTCAGGATCAAAATAAAAAATCTCATCCATCTTCAAACATCAAATCAAAACCATCTCACAAACAAATTAGAAATATTGAAAAAATCCTTCATGCTAAACTTTGGGAAAATCCTCTTGAAATCAAAATCAAAGTCATCTTGTTTGACTAGGTGTGTGTAGATGAATCCTTCTTTACACAGTTAAATTATCATCTTTTGGACAAGTTTACTCTAGGACAACATCCAACATCTTAGCGTTTATGAGTTCATTATCCAAACCAAATCCAATCAAATCAATCAAAAATCAAAATCCAAAATCAAATACAACATCAAAACCAAAAGTCCTAAAGTTTAGTATCTTCCTCAAGGTTTCCTAAGAGTTCAATCATCCACCAAACATCCATCTTTCATTATCCCATCATCATCCTTGATCCTTAATATCTTAGAATTTCTTTTTTGTACCTAATGTTTAGATCAATTCAAGGAGTAAGAGGTTCACCTCCCATATTCCTAAAAATTGATCCTTATTTTATGGTTCAAACTAGATCTCAACACAAGAAAAAAATGGAAATGAACAAAGAAACATCTACTTTGAGTGACTTGAGTCAAACCGCTCTCAAAATGAATCCCATTGGGACTAGCAATCCCACTCTCAATCTCCCTCCACTTCCACAAGATCATCAAGAGGAAGGTTGCCAAGTGGAGGACATCACCAACAATGTTCTAGGGGTGACTCAAGATGAGATTATTGAAATGATCCAAAATCCTGAGACTCACAAAATTGTCAATGCCATGATGAAACTTAATCCCTCACAATATATGCTAGAATTGTCCAAAGAGGGGGCTAAACTCCCGTCTGATTTTGATGTAAGCACTATTGTGGAGAAGCCTCTTGGGATTATGCCCCAAATCTCATCCACACCTTCATTTCAAAGCATCACTCAAACCATCCCACAAATCACATCATCCATTGCTCCAACTCAACCAATTGTCAACAAGGGGAGCTCATTACTTCATGCTCTTCAAACACACCCCCTTGTAAAAAATCAAGACTTGGATGTGAACACCATCTTGGGTCAATCCATCCCATTAAATCCGCTACACCCATATGTTCTACTCACCTTTCATGACCCCAATGACCCATCCTCTTTTCATGCAACATTGGCATATCCTCTTAACATACAAATCTCTCTCCCTATGACTTCGCAAGGAGAAGGTGGGCTATTTGGACCAGGGGCATCTTTGATCCCTCATCATCTTCATTTCCTCAAGGGAACACACCACCCATCTTCCCACCACTACTGTTAACATCCAAACCACTCCTCAATTTAGGGAAACCTGCTTTACCAACCATCAATCAATAGAATCAAAAAAACCCCCCAATCATAAATCAAACCATCATACCAAATCCTCTAATCATGCCATCGATATCACAACAACAGGTGGCAACCATCCAAGCAACACAAGCAATCACCACACCATCCATATCAATCACACCATCCACTATGCAAATCCCTATCATTAATACAACGAAACCTCTCATCAGAACAACAAACACCATTTCAAATCCACCACCACCACCACCAAGACCAAACATGGCTAACCAATATAGCATTACCTTGCAAGCAACACAATAGGACTATCAAAAGGCAATTCAACAGTTTCAAGCTCAACAAGCACAAAACACACAAGCTACACAACAAGCTACTCAACAAGCATAGGCACAACAAGCCGCACAATAGGTGCAAGAAGTGCAACAAGCAGCCCAAGCTTAAGCATTATTACAAGAGCAAGCCGCCCAAGCTCCCCAAGTTGCACGAGTATCTCAAGCAGCTCAAGTTGCACAAGCCGCACAAGCTGCATAAGCCGTTCAAGCTACACAGGCTGCCCAACAAGCTCAAGCTGATGTGCAATTCCAAGCTTAGCAAGCATAAGCGCAAGCACAATATCAACCTGCTCAGTAGAAAGCATATTAGTAAGCCCTACAATAGTACCAAGCACAATAAGAAGCAGTCCAATTACTAGCCCAACCACAAGCATTGTTGGCACAACAACAACAAGACCAACAACAAGCATTGTTGGCACAATAGCAGCAAGACCAATAATAAGCGTTGTTGGCACAATAACAAATGCAGGCATATCAACAAGTCTTGATTGCACAAAAGAGCTTGCAACAAACTTCCACCAACATCCCCAACACTCCACCTATCACTCAAACAAATCCGCCACCACAAAACACCTTCACTCCACCTCTTGATCTACAAAACAACGTGATGATACAAATCAAGTTGCTCTCGCAGTAAGTACTA
This sequence comes from Sequoia sempervirens, assembly GCA_007258455.2. Taxonomy (NCBI): domain Eukaryota; kingdom Viridiplantae; phylum Streptophyta; class Pinopsida; order Cupressales; family Cupressaceae; genus Sequoia; species Sequoia sempervirens. Next base: position 39,302,029 of record VDFB02353493.1, read on the forward strand.
GATCTTCAGTCGAGGAAAACTACAAAAAAACCAAGCAATTTGTGCCCCTATGAATTTGAAAAAAGCATTGCAATGGTATGATTTCCAAAGGGGTTTGAAATGCCTAAATTTGACAAATATTGTGGGACAGGAAACCCTAAAGATCACATCAAGGAATTCCAAGTACATTGCATGGAGGTTGCATATGATGATACATATCTAATACGAGTATTTCCTCAAAGTTTGACTGGCCTTTCCATGGAATGGTTCTCTCGCCTTCCTCTTGGAATCATAAAATTCCAAGAGATTATAGACGCATTCATAAAAAACTATGCATTCAATATAGGTATGGATGTGAGTTTAGAGGAACTATCTACTCTTAAATAAGCTAAAGGGGAATCATTCACATCCTTGTAATGATGGTGATCCAAGGCCAACAAAAGCAAATGGACCATGTCGGAAGAACAAAAATTTTGTACCATCATTACCAATCTTGAGAAAACCTTGGCATTCCATCTTAAAATGCAATGTATTACCACATACGACCATTGGATTCCCAAGGTGCTCAACATCGAAAGAGCCCTTATTGTACAAGGGGGGACACCCATGCATCAAGAACATCAAGACAATCACCCATCCACCAGCTACAATGAGAAACCTTGTATGTGGGCGAAGAACAAAAATGTCACTAACGATGGTGTGGTGGATGCCAAGGTCATAATCAATGCTCCAAAACAAAACACCCAAACATTCCAACAACCGCAAGGAAACAATCAAAACAACACACAAGGTAACACAATATCACAAAAACCACCCAATAATCAAGCCAACAATCTAAACAATCAAGGGGGACCACCCCCACAAAACAAACAATATCCCCCCATGCAAAAATACACAGCCCTTGGGGAATCAATTGAATCCGTCATGAATAAGTTGGTAAACGAGAATCTCATCAAAATTATCGTCTATGAGAACTATCAGGAACCCCAAGTGAAACCACCATGGTACAATGAAAACCACCTTTGTGATTTTCACAAAATCAAGGGGCACACAACAACCACCTACATGAAGTTGAAAAATCTGATCCAAGACCTCATCGATGACAAGATCATAAACGTTTAGCAACCAGCCGAAAATTAGGACTTAAAAATATACACGAATCTGATGCCGAATCATAACAAAGGAAATAACCATGGGAAGACAAAGTATGCCAATGTAAACCATGTGTATGATCATGTTGTCACATCCATAGATGAAATGGTCACTGTTATTAATATCAAAGGAGCCAAATTTGATTGTGGAGTCACCACATGCTGTGGAAAAGTTACCATTGTTGGATCATCACAACCACCTATGGCATCCAACTCCAATCCAAAATCCATTCCTAATGGCTACAATGTCCTAGACCATTTGAAAAGAACCCCTGCTTAGATCTCCATCATGGAGCTACTGAAGATATCACTTGCACATAGAAAAATCCTAGAGGAAGCATTGGCTTCATCCACCGTCTCCACGGATCTTGATGCTAACCAGTTCCAAGCTATGGTTGGAAACATCACCACCTTAAATATCCTAACATTTTCCAATAAGGAATTCCCCATCCAACCATCTCACAATCACACACTCCACCTTGAAATCTTGGTTCATAAAAACAAAGTCAAAATGGTCTTGGTGGATGGGGGTGCATGCCTAAATATTTGTTCCCTCAAACTAATAAAGAATCTGGGATTCTCAAAGGATTCCATTGAAAAGGGTAAGGGTATCAAAATTAGAGCATATGATGATCAGGAAAGAGTGTCTCAGGGCACTATTCAGCTCCCTATTCAAGTAGGGCCAACCATTATGGAAACCACATGCTAGGTCTTTGACCTTGATTTACCTTATAACATTCTCTTGGGGTGTCCATGGATCCATGGGATGCAAGTAGTCACATTAACCTTCCATTAGTGCGTCAAGTTCCCATATAAAAATCAAGAGGTCACAATCCATGGTGATCTGTTATGCCTTGCATAACCACCCCATTTTAAACTTGTTTAAAATAGGTCCCCCCCCTTTTTGTTTTGTTTCCTTTGGCCTTTTTTTTTCTGCCTTGGGCGTTTTCTATTTTGTTTTGGGGGATGCGGAATCGGGACCGAAACCGAACTTTGGAATTTCTTCCAAGCTCTAGTTTTCCATTCCATTCTAGTTCTGGTTCCCCCGATTTCCTTTGTTTTGTTTGTTTTTCATCTTTTATTCTGGCGGACGCGGAATGAAAATGAACTTCAGAAATTTTTCTAAAGTCCCAGTTCTGGTTCGGTCCCAATTTCGGTTCCATCGGTTTCCTTTGTTCTTTGCGTTTGTTTCCTTGTTGTTCTGGCGGATGCAGAACCATGACTGAAACCGAACTTTGGAATTTCTTCCAAGTTCTAGTTTCCATTCCATTCTTGGTTCTGGTTCCGTCAGTTCTTTGTTTGTTTTGGCGGAAGCGAGATGCGGACCGAAACTGAACTCTGGAATTTTTTTGAAGTTCCAGGTTCTGGTTCCGTTCCAGTCCCAGTTCCGCCGAACTCATTTGTTTGCTTTGCCTTTTGTTCTAATCGTTTGGTCGTGGGGTGTTTTCTTCCCTTCCTTTTTTCTTTTCATCTTTTTTTTCATCATTTCTTTGTGTTGTTGGAGGCAGAGTTGGGATGGAATCCAAACCTAAAACTTTGAAAAGTTTTAGTGTTGGGTTTTTGTTCCACTTCCATCCCTGTTGCTGTTCACCTGGTATCAATTTTTGCTCCGATCCCACTCGTGTTTGTTCCTTGTGTTTGGTCTTTTGCGGGGCCGGGTTCGGAATGGATTTAAGATTTAGTTTTTTGCAAGTTTTGTTTCCCCAATCCCATTTCAACTCCGCCCCCACCCTGCTTTGGTCCCCGTTCCAATTTCATTCTAGTTCCCACCCCACCGGTATTAAAGGTAAGTATGTTTCTGGTTTGGATTTGGTTCCGCCTCCACTAGAGTTGAGTTTCTTTTTGCTAAGTATAATTGAATGAAAGTTATATGAAAGGTAGGATGAATGATGATGTTTCTATGCTTTAGAGGACTAATGAAGGCATTGTTTTGTAGGGTTAAAGCATGTCGAGAGCATCTAATGTTGTTTCTCAAGGAAGTCAGCCCGCGAAGGTTCCAGGCCAAGAGGAAAGCGTAAAAAGGAGAAGGTGTGAGTCTTAATGACAAACCAAGATTTTGTAAGGAAAGCTTAGGTGTGGAACAAACTCTCCTAACATCAAAACCTTAGGGAAGAATGCAGAGGAATGACTGCAATAGTCTAACCGCCAATGGTTCACCTTCAGCTTCCTCTGATTGGTTGAACACATACCACGTAGGATCTTCAGATGGTCAAAATTCATTCAAGAAGAATTGCATGTCGGTGAGACACTACCTATGTGTCCCCGATGCTACAATGCTCCATTGATGCTAACGGCATAACTTACAACTATCGGCAAGAGGTCATAAGGAGCTACAAGAGTCATACCAATATCCAAGAACATCACCCAGACTATTGGCAAGAGTCTCCCCTACACCCAACATGAACACATCCATCGGCTAGACCAACAAGTCGAAACAAGGTCGTAGTGAGCCTCCATGTCACACCAAAGACATCCTTGTGAATAACTGTCGGTGAGACATACACTGTCGGGATGAGTCATTTCGAAAGTTCACATTTCTCCTCGACTCCACTCGTCTCTAAAAGATCTCCTCGGGTGAAGAGAGGTAGGAAAACTCGCAGCGACAGAAAAGTCTCAGCGATAATTCTAGTCGGTAAGACAACAACAAGGTCTCGACAATGTGAGCATTCCACAAGGTTACATAGCTGCTAGTCAGCCAGACAGAAAGAATGTCACACCGAATTTTCTTTTTTTCAGAGGTTTCACGTCAGTAAGTTTGAGATACATTTTCCAACAATGTTCACTGGCAAGAGTAGGTGGACATGAATGGAGATACCCCTGGAACATTCAAAGCAGCTCTGTGGGAGCGATTTTTGAGGTCAAGGATGAAATGTGTGGAGTCTTAATGGCAGACTCGAAGGCTATGAGTTAATGAAGATGGTTGTAAAAGATCTAGAAACCATGTTTGAGAGCGATCTTTTTCTGACATGAACTGAGTATATGCATTTAATGCATCATTGACTTTTTTCCAAACTCTTCTAGGGCCAACCTCTTTTGCAATTTGACTCATTTTTTTAAACCCTGAAAAGGGGGCGACGTATTTTTGACGCGGGTGTATAAATATGGCACTTTTTCCTCTTTGTAAAGGATCCAGATCTTTTTCTTTTTGATGTTCTTCTCTTTGGGTTAAGAATTAGCAAGTTAGGGTTAGAAGATAGAAAAACTCAAGAGCATAAGTATAGTAGGAGTCAAGTTCAGTAGGAGGAGGTGATGTATGTTCCAGATTTTCTTAGTATAGATGGAGATAATTCGAAGACATGGGTTTTCTGTACACTGGTGATCTTGCCAGATTTGTAAATGCTGTTTATCTATTTCACCAATAGTAGAAGCAACCATATTTAAATCTACTTCATATTATGTTCCAGAATGGTATTTATCTTGGGTTAATTATTTGATTTGGAAAGCTTTCAAGGAATGAAATTTTATCTTATGTTCTGTTTAAATGATGATTTGCAATCTACTATTGAAGTTTGCACTGTGAATGAATGAAACTGTGTATTAATTACAAATTAATTTTATTCTGCAATTTTAGTTTAGGAATTCCTTGGAAGGTAAGAAGTCTGATTAGTTGGATGAATCAACATTCTCTTTAGTTTAAAAGATTTAATCTATCTTTTTCTGTTTCTTTAAAACCATCGGTTAAAGTAGGTTTAAATATATGTTTGATCTTATAACAATCCAGAAGCTCAAAACCAGCAGGCCCCTTGAACATTACAACCATATTGACCACTTTGTGAAGCAACAATGTTGTGAACCAACATCAAAGACCTTGGGAGGTGATCAATTTGATTGCTGATTGTCTTTTTCAAGAGAGGTGAGATATTTCACTTTTATCTTACCTACATGTTGTGGGTCAACTTGACACCATCAACAGATCTGGCACTAGAAGGAGGGCCCAGAAGAGAAAACTAGATAATATGGGTTTTTCTCACCAGAGAGGTCCCATAGAGTTCTTCGATCAATCGAAAACCCACCATATTTGATAGAAATCAAGACCCCAACAAGACACAAGATTCACAAGACTGGAGCAATCATTATACCACCCTTGTCAGCTCCACTCACTCCACCAGGCTTTTCACCAATACTCTGGTGGATACCTATCAATCCACCACCAAATCCATCTCAAGTGCCATTACAGCTGGTTCAACCCATCCAACAGCTGGATCAACCCCCACCACTGCCACCAATGGAATTTTTTATGAATAATCCCTCTCCATTGGGGACTATTCCTGGAGGCTTTCATGATATGCCTAAGAATCTTGAGAGATTCTATCCCAAATACATTCATGGCAAATCAAGGAGTGCTGAAGAGCTCATACAAGCTTTTAAGGATACTTGTACTAGAGCCCATATAGCTCACCATGACGTGGTTTGTAGGTTGTTCCCTTATTCCTTAGGGGATATGGCGTACAACTACTACCTAAACCTTCCACATGGTTCTATTTTGAGCTGGATAGACTTGGAGAATGCTTTCATCAATTAGTTCAGAGTTGATGTGGATCCAACCATTTTGTTCCACCAATTTTCTACCATTAGGAAGGAGCCATGTGAATCCATGCCCTTGTTTAATACCAGGTTTTAACAAATGTATAGGAGACTGGAGGACCCCTATCTAGTTGCTGAGATTAGTGCCATTTAGGCATATTTTAGAGTTATAGACCCTTTGCTTAGCCTGTTCCTACAAAGGACTTATCAGCTGACAGATATTGATTCCCTGTCTAAAGTTTATCATCTAGCCATCAAGATACAACAAACTAGCTCTCAACAAGGAAACTTGGGAGGAGGTTTTTCTTCAATGGGGTATCAGATGCCTAACCCAACCCATTTATTCAATAATGTCCCAGGGATGTCTCCTTCCCATTATGGACCTATATCTGAGTTGTAGACTCAATCTCCTGTTCCATTCTTTTCCAATGGAGCTCCTGACTTCCTTCAACAATCATAGGCTCATCACGGTCCACATGGTCATCATAACCAAGCTAGAATACCAAATTTCGTCGGTCAACCACCTGTTGCTAAGAGTGCTGAGAGTGAAAAGACAGTTCAACTCACAAACAAGGTGGAGACCTTAAAGAAAACTCTGTCTCAAGTCACAAATGATATGGCTCAATTTAAACTAAACCCCTCTCAGAACCAAGATAATTACCCTAATCAGAGTAATAACAATCAGGGTAATTATCCAAACAACTACAATCACAGCCAGAGGAATTATCAAGACAAAAACTCCCCTAACCAAGGCTATCAAAATCAAAATAGAGGAGATAACCAGAGGCCGAATAACAACTGACAATGGAATACTGGGCCAAATAACGGTGGGGTTCCTCACAATTATCAAGCTAATGAGGACAAGCCACCTGTTACGAATGTGGCTGACCTCAATTTTATGACTAACTGGTGAAGGTTGCATGATACTGCAACTCATTCTGAGGTAAACTACCCTAAAATGGAGAAGGTTGTGAAGATGGCACAGGTAGATGCCCAAACATTCCAAGGGAATTCAAACAAAGGAGGTGGCTCAGTGGATACAGCTATGACTTATGACCTCTTTGAAGAAGAACCTTCATTCCCAATGCAAAATGAGAATGAACTAGAGGAAGATGCGTATGATGCCCAAGCCTTTCAAACAAAGGGAGGACACTTCCTAAGAAATCAGAATAAGGGTCCGTTCACTACATCAGCACCACCTAACCATATGGTGCCTCTGAATCAGGGTGCTGATAACAACCCTCCTCCACCGAAAGGTCCACCTGACTCTCATAACAAAGGTAATTCATCTGGTGTTTTCAAATGTAATGCAACCTATAACATAGAATTTGATATTGTTTATGAGATGCAAAAATAGAAAACCTCTTTATCATACTTTGACATCCTAAAGTGGTGCCCTGCCCAATGAGAGATAGTGCTGAAAGCTTTAGAAGAAGCTGATAAATCAAAAGGGAAAACCAAGGTGGCACCTGCTGTTGACATGAATGAAAATTTGTACAAAAGCAAGGTAGGTACACCACCATTTCTTTTAAGTTTGAGAATCTGTGGGAAGAATCTAAATAATTTTCTGCTAGATTCAGGGGCTTCTGGCAATGTTATGCCATTTTATAGATGCAAGAAATTGGGATTGAACCTTGTCCAAACAAACAAGGTCATCCAACTCGATAAAACATAGGTTAATGTAGTTGGAGAATTGAGAAACATACATGTGCAAGTGGGGTCTGACCCTAGGGTTTTAACCAATATCGATATTCAAGTAGCAGACATTCCCGAGACTTATGGTATGCTGTTGAGCATATATTTAATGAAAAGTATAGGGGGATTTCTCTCCCTCGACTTTTCACACATGTAGCTACCATGGAGGGGAATGCCTACGCAGATTAGTATTGAGAGTGAACCTCACCTCAAACATATCATCACTGAGTATGACTATCCCAATGACGTAGCTTATTTTGAAACTGAGATAGGGGTTTATAAAAGAGAGGAAATTATGACCTTTTTGGTTCTTGATTCTAAAGACTTGTCAATGCAAAAATTCCCTGATCCCATGATTAATGTAAACCAACAGGTATTGATCAAGAAGCTGCAATAGGATCAACTAGTCTTAGGGGAAGATATCGATTTGCAGAGTCCTCTACTCCCTAATTGGTGCAAGATAAACTACCAAGATCATTCGGAACTGACCTGCCAACCCTGCATTGGTGTTTTGAATCATGTTTCCCAAACCGACTAGACCCACCCAGGTCACCTTGAGGCCACTTCATATCACTTCTTATTCGAAGCCAAAAATGCAATAATGTTAACCAGGGATAATATACCTTCAGAGGAAGTCCCTCCTCAAACTGAACCTACCCTAGTCATAATACCGAACCAACGTAGTTATGATGAACAACCCCAAGGTTTGTTTGATATCCCTACACCAAAAAAAAACTCAAAGAGATCAACCCCAGCTCATGATAAGCTATGGACCCTCATGTTTGATGGATCCAAATCCAAAATAGGCCGTGGCATTGGAATTGAATTAACTAGCCCGAAAGGGAAAATATTTTTTGCTTCTTATAGGGTACAGTTTGGATGCACTAACAATATAGCAGAATATGAAGCATTAGCTCAGGGACTGATGTTGGCACATCAGAAGAAAGTTACTGCCTTGATGGTTAAAGGAGATTCAGAAGTAATTATTAAGCAAGTACGTAGCCAATACACATGTCATAATAAAAGGCTAGCAACTTATAGAAATCAGGTATGAAACCTGATTGAAGACTTTGATGCTTTTGGGATTAGTTTAATTCCTAGAGAGGAGAATCAAATAGATGATTCATTAGCTGTTGCTGCAAGTACCCTGGAGTCCATGCAAGACTCTAAGCTTAAGAGATTCTTAGTAGAGTTGATATCCACCTCGACTGTTCCTGATAATGTCAAGAACTTTAAAGTCTTTGATGATGATCGACATATCCTTGCTTTTCTAGTAAGATCAGATGTTTTCGAAGGAAAGATCATCAATGAGTCTGATATGGATCAATGAGATTGGGACCTCGAAGACTGTGATAAATAAAGTGTCCTCAATATGAAAAGTAATAGAATTCCCAAGGGAATGGTGGCCTGAGAAAGTATTTTCGATTCAGACCCAAGGGCTCAGGAAAAAGGTATCAACCGAAGATAAAGGAGGTGAATATGAAACTATTAACTTAGCTGATTCTGGTCCTGAAAGAAATGTTTACATACGGAAAGCCTGCCCTGAAGCAATTAGGAAAGATATACTGAGGGAACTGAAGAAGGATATTGCTGCAATAGCTTGGGGGTATGAAGATCTAAAAACATTTGATGCTTCTGTGATAACTCATACTATTCCTTTGAAGCCTGAAGCTAGACCATTTCAGCAGAAACAACGTCCTATCAATGCCCTGATTGAACCAATGATCTTTAAGGAAGTTCAGAAATTGCTTTATGCAAGAATAATCTTCCTTGTAAGACATTCAACATGGGTGGCTAACTTGGTTCTAGTTCGTAAGAAGAATGGAGAGATCTGGCTATGTGTAGATTTTAGGAATCTGAATAGAGCTTTGGAAAAAGACAACTACCCACTCCCTTCTCTGGATGAAGTCTTGCAAACTGTCAATGGGTCTCAGATGATGTCATTCCTAGATGGCTATTTCAGGTACAATTAGGTGATCATTAATTATGAAGACAGAATGAAGACAACCTTCACTACTAAGTGTGGAACATTTTCTTACAGGAGGATGCCATTTGGTCTGATAAATGCTGGAGCAACCTTTCAGCATGCCATGGACGTAACGTTCAAAGATTTGATTGGTAAGTGTATCATCATTTATATGGATGACTTGACAGTATTCTCTAAAGATAGACTAAACCATGCTGTAGACTTGGCTAAAGTTCTTGAAAGATGTATCTGATACGGTGTCTCTCTGAATCCTAAAAAGTGTGTGTTCGAGGTTTCTGAAGGGAAACTTTTGGGACATATAATCTCAGAAAGAGGGATATCGATAGATCCAGACCGAGTTGAGTCTATTTTAAAGTTAACCATGCCAGGAAGTAAGAAAGAGATCAGATATTTCTTTGGAAAGATCAACTCTATGAGAAAGTTTATCACAGGTTTTGTAGAAATTGTTAAGCCATTGAATGAAATGATGAAGAAAGATGCTAGAATAGAATGGAGTAACGAGGCAAAGGCTTCTTTTTCTCAAGTCAAGCAATTGATTTTGGAAGCATCAGTCCTCACCAGTCTTGACTACTTGAAGCCATTTTATATTTATTCTTTTGCCTCTGAACACTTGTGTGCTGCTGTCCTAACTCAACGAAGAGGGGAAGGGGATGAAAGGCCAATTGCCTTCATGAGTTCTCCATTTAAGAATGCTGAAGTCAGGTACCCACCTCTTGAGAAACAATATCTTGCATTGGTTAGAGCTTTCAAGAAGTTCAGGCATTATATCCTTCAAAGTCAAATTATTGCTATGGTTCCTGATGCTGCTGTGAAGTCTCTACTTATGCAGAGTGAGTTGGGAGAACGAAGGGGGAAATGGATGGATATTCTGCAGGAATTTGATCTGGAGATTCACCCTATAAAACTTGTCTGAGGTGAAGGCCTGTCTAAATCAATGGTGGATGCTGGTGAGAACATTATTTGTTAGCAATACACAACACAATCCTTTTCCAATGACCCTTGGTATGCCGATATTATTTATTTCATGCTCAATAATCGGTGCCCAGAGGGAATGAATACAACTCAGAGGAGAGCACCGAGAATGAAAAGCTCCTATTATATGCTCAAAGGAGGATTGTTATACATAAATAATTTTGAGGTAGTTTACTTACGATGTCTTCATCAGCAAGAGGCTAAGCATGCAATTTTTGAATTTCATGGGAAACATGGTACAGGTCATGGTTCTGCAGATTCGTTAGCACATCAGATCCTGAGGTCAGGATATTATTGGCCCCATGTGTTCAGGGATGCACATCAACATGCTCGGACATGTCATACATGTTAGACTTCTGTATCAAGAGAGTGCCATTCAGCCATGCCATTGCAACCTGTTTATGAGGTAAGGCCATTTGCCCAATGGGCACTTGATTTTATTGGGGTAATTAACCCAAATTCTTCTGCAAGACACAAATTCATTTTGACTGCCAAAGATTAATACACAAGATGGAAAAAAGCTATACCTTGCAAGAATAGCACAACAGAAGTGGTAATCAAGTTCCTCACCGAATGCATCACAACCAGGTTTGGAGTACCCTTTGCACTGGTATGTGACAATGGCCCTGCCTTTTCTTCTGCTGAGTTTATATCATGGGCTTATGATCATAAAATTGTCTTAAAGTATTCTTCAAACTATTATCCACAAGGAGATGGAGTTGCAGAATCAACTAATAAGAATCTCCTAGGAGTAATAAAAAAAATTTTAGAGAACAATCCTAGGGACTGGCATACCCAGTTAAGATTTGCTTTATGGGCAGATAGGACTAGGATCAAGGCTGCTTTGAAGACTTCACCATTTAAGCTAGTATATGGCCAAAAGCCCATGTTCCCTATTCACTTGCAAATACCTATCCTTAAGTTTATGTAGGAATTTTACTAAAGTGATGATAGGATTGAAGTAAGGTTAGCTGGCTTGTTGAAATTAGAAGAGTAGAGAGATGCTGCCTTGCAACAATTCTTTAGACACCAGGCTGTTGTCAAACATTGGTTTGAAAAAAGAGCCAAAATCAAGGCTTTCAGAATATCAGACCTTGTGGTGCTATGGGATAAGGCTAACAAAAAGAAAGGCAATCACCAGAAGTTTGATAAGCTCTGGTTGGGTCCTTATCAAATTGCTGAAATCCTAGGAGAAAATGCTTTTCGGCTAAGCGGTTTATCGGGAGAACCTGTTCCATTTCCTATCAATGGACAATTTCTTAAACATTACTTTTGATCTTGAAAGTTTGATATTTTTGTTGGGTTGTATATATGTAAATATTTTTTTGCTCTGTTTGTTCATAGTTTTGTTGTTTTCCTTGTTTGCCTTTTCTTTTGTTCTTTTGCTTGTTGTTCCTTTGTTTTTGTTTGTGGGGACCTTCATTTTATGCAGTTGTAAGGGTGGTTTTTATCTGGAGTATACTTCGGTTATTAGGAGAGAAGTTGGTTTAGATATTTTTAGATTCTCTGGTCGGATGATTTTGTCCTAAATTCGTTATTTTATGTCCATTATCAATAAGGGTTGTGGAAAGTTTTGAAAACAAGGTGCAAAGTAAACAATCTTCATTAACTACAATTGAATCTGTCACAAATCAATAGAAACATCTCCTTTTGTAATGGTATATTTTTCTTAGGGTGATGGTGTTGTAAGATTTTAGTGAAAAATCCAATTCCCCAGATGCTGTTATGAGGTCCATGGTAGTTTTCAACCTAGAATAGATGTCAGACATTTGACATATTGAGAAAGAATTGAATGAAATATCTGAAACTCCAAGAGAAAAGAAAAAAGAGAGAACTATCTATGAAAAGAAAACTCAATATGAATGGGTGATTCTAGTATCTCTAGTGGGGCTATGGACGCCTAAAATGCAGTAAAGCAATGCTGTGAGAAAACTACAGGTATCACCGACAAAGCTATAGATGCTTGACTGGCAGTGGAGCAATGCCTAGGATATCATTGCACAACAGCTAAAGGGAATCAACTCATGTAGTTCAAATCTTGCACATTATTGTCCGAAAGGTGAGGAAAACTTTGTAAAAGGGTGATGCACCATCAAGCACACACATAGATTCAGGGGTAGCCAGTGTTGATTTACATTTGAGATTCTAGCTCAACCTTGGTTGTTAAAACTGACCTAACTAGAGTTGTGATGTCCATAAACTAGGAGTTCTAGGTAGCTGAATCCTTCGGTTTCTTGAAAATGGTTAAACCATTTTTCCTAGCCAAGTCGCCAATTGTTATGCCTTGCATAACCACCCCATTTTAAATTTTTTAAAAATACGTACCCCCCTTTTTTGTTTTGTTTCCTTTGGCCTTTTGTTTTCTGCCTTGGGCATTTTCTATTTTGTTTTGGCGGACGTGGAACCGGGACCAAAACCGAACTTTGGAATTTCTTCCAAGCTCTGGTTCTGGTTCCGCTAGTTTCCTTTGTTTTGTTTGTTTTTCATCTTTTGTTCTGGCAGACGTGGAATGAAACTAAACTTTGAAACTTTTTCTAAAGTCCCAATTCTGGTTCGGTCCCGATTCCAGTTCCACCAATTTCCTTTGTTCTCTGTGTTTGTTTCCTTGTTGTTCTGGCGGACGATGAACCGGGAACAAAACTGAACTTTGGAATTTCTTCCAAGTTCTGGTTTCCATTCCGTTCCTAGTTCCAGTTCCGTCAGTTCTTGTTTTGTTTTGGCGGAAGCGGGATGCGGACCGAAACCAATCTTTGGAACATTTTTGAAGTTCTTGGTTACGGTTCCATTCCGGTCTCGGTTCTGTTGAACTCGTTTGTTTTCTTTTCCTTTTGTTCTGATCGTTTGGTCGTGGGGTGTTTTCTTCCCTTCCTTTTTCCTTTTTCATCTTTTTTTTCATCATTTCTTTGTGTTGTTGGAGGTAAAGTTGGGATGGAATCTGAACCTGAAACTTTGAAAAGTTTTAGTGTTGGGTTTTTGTTCCACTTCCATCCTCGTTGTGGTTCGCCCGGGATCAGTTTTTACTCCGATCCCGCTCGTGTTTGTTCCTTGTGTTTGGTCTCTTTTGTGGGGCCGGGTTCATAATGGATTTGGGATTTGGTTTTTTCCAAGTTTTGTTTCCCCAATCCCATTCCGACTCCACCCCTGCCCTACTTGGGTCCTGGTTCCAATTTTATTCTAGTTCCCTCCTCGCCGGTATTAAAGGTAAGTATGTTTCTGGTTCGGATTTGGTTCCGCCTCCGCTAGAGTTGAGTTTCTTTTTGCTAAGTATAATTGAATGAAAGATATATGAATTGTAGGATGAATGATGATGTTTCTATGCTTTAGAGGACTAATGAAGGCATTATTTTGTAGGGTTAAAGCATGTTGAGAGCATCTGATGTTGTTTCTCAAGGAAGTTAGCCTGCAAAGGTTCCAGGCTGAGAGGAAAGTGTAAAAAGGAGAAGGCACGAGTCTTAATGACAAACGAGGTGTTTGTAAGGAAAGCTTAGGTGCAAAAGATAACGTAAAAAACTCAGGGAAGAATGAAGAGGAATGGCTGCAACAGTGTAACCACCAACGGTTCACCTTAAACTTCCTTTGATTGGCTAAACACATACCACGTAGGATCTTCAGACAGTCAAAAGTTGTTCAAGCAGAATTGCATGTCGGTGAGACACTAGCCATGTCTCCCCAATGCTACAATGCTCCACTGACGCTATTGGCATAACTTACAACTATCGGCAAGAGGTCATAATGAGCTACAAGAGTCATACTGATATCCAAGACCATCGCCTAGACTATCAACGAGAGTCTCCCCTACACCCAGCACGAACACATCCATTGGCTAGAGCAACAAGTCGGAACAAGGTCTTAGGGAGCCTCTATGTCACACCAAAGACATCCTTTTGAATAACCATCAGTGAGACATACACTGTCGGAATGAGTCATTCTGAAAGTTTACATTTCTCCCTGACTCCACTTGTCACCAAAAGATCTCCACGGGAAAAGAGAGGTAGGAAAACTTGCAGCGACAGAAAAGTCTCAGTGATAACTCTAGTCGGTAAGACAACAACAAGGTCTCGGCGACCTGAGCATTCCACAAGGTTACACAGCTGCTAGTAGGCCAAAGAGAAAGAATGTCACACTGAATTTTCTTTTTTTCAGAGGTTTCACGTTAGTAAGTTTGAGACACATTTGCCAACAATGTTCACTGGCAAGAGTAGGTGGACATGAATGGAGATACCCCTGGAACATTCAAAGCAGCTTTGCGGGAGCGGTTTTTGAGGTCAAGGATGAAATGCGTGGAGTCTTAATGGTGGACTCGAAGGCTGTGAGTTAATGAAAATGGTTGTAAAAGATCTGGAAACCATGCTTGAGAGCGATCTTTTTCCGACATGAACAGAGTATATGCATTTAATGCATCATTGAATTTGTTCCAAACTTTTCTAGGTCCGACCTCTTCTGCAAACCGACTCATTTTTTTAAACCCTAAAAAGGGGGGCGACACATTTTTGATGCGCGTGTATAAATATGGCGCTTTTTCCTCTTTGTAAAGGATCCAGATCTTTTTCATTTTGATCTTCTTCTCTTTGGGTTAAGCATTAGCAAGTTAGGGTTAGAAGATAGAAAAACTCGAGAGCAAAAGTAGAGTAGGAGTCAAGTTCAGCAGGAGGAGGTGATGTAGCTTCCAGATTTTCCTAGTATAGATGGAGATAATTCAAAGACATGGGTTTTCTGTACAATGGTGATCTTGCCATATTTGTAAATGCTGTTTATCTGTTTCACCAACAGTAGAAGTAGCCAGATTTAAATCTACTTCATATTGTGTTCCAGAATGGTATTTATCTTGGGTTAATTATTTGATTTGGAAAGCTTTCAAGGAATGAAATTTTATCTTATGTTCTGTTTAAATGATGATTTGCAATCTACTGTTGAAGTTTGCACTGTGAATGAATGAAACTATGTATTAATTACAAGTTAATTTTATTTTGCAGTTTTAGTTTAGGAATTCCTTGGAAGGTAACTGGTGTAGGAGCACCTAGGAAACACTAACCAGTTAGGAAGTTTAGCATGAAGTTTTGTTCTTTTGCAATGTTATCATGAAGGTCATGTTGACCATTGAGTTGAGGAGATAGCTTAGGGATGTGTTTGAGCTTTAGGATAGAAGTTTTGAAAGGATGGATGAGATTAGTAACTCACCTTACTTTGTTTTCTAGAATTTGGCAAAAGTTGAAAAACACAGTGCATTTTACAACTTTGCCACTTGATAGCTTACATGTCTGACCAAGAGAGAATAACTGATTTAGGTACCCTATATAAGGTGTGCCTCGACCTGAGAGCAGAGTTGGAAGCATTAGCATTGTGTGAAAACTTTGTGAATTGGAAGTAAAACAGTGTTTTTGTGAGTCATTTTCTGATTTTGCTTCAAAGAAGAGCTTTAATGGATTGAATTTATTACTGTTTTGTATGGAGGATGTGGTGTTATTAGTCTTCAAATTTTGTGTGTCATTATTTAGTTCTTTTATTCATTTTTAATCACTGTTTGTAAATATTCTTGCTTTAACCTTGTTGCTGGTCTGAACCAGACAGTCTGGAAAGGATGGAGTGCTAGGCCACTTTCCCACCATACAAATTGTATGGCCCTTTGGGAACAGTGTCTAGACTCCATGTGTGTACATATGGTAGGTTCTAGGGTAGGTGTGAGCACAAGAGCTGTCAGCAAAATCTTTCCCTAGGCGAGCCAAGAAGAGTCTGGCTAGGGAAGACAGGGAGTGCAAAGCACTTAACTTGTAGGGGTGATTGATTCTTGCTGTCTTTCCTTTTTGAGAAAACAAGGGAAGGTCTTACCAAGGTATGGTAAGCAGGAGGAGGTTCCACTAACTCATTTGGTGAGTGAAAGGCTTGACAGATTGAGAGAAGCATACATGCCAGATGATTATGATATTTAGTTGCATAAGAAGAGACAGAGCTTGAGGCAAAGAGACCAAGATGTGAACACTTATACTGAGGAGTTCCAAAAACTTTGTATGAGGTCTAATGTGATAGAGGATGAAAGTCTCAAGGTAGCTAGGTATCTTAATAGTTTGAAGTGGAACATTCAAGAGGAGATGACTCTTCTAAGTCCTAAGACAGTACATCGATGTTACCAATTAGCTATTAAGATTGAGGAGAGGAGTAAGAGGAAACAAGAACAAAATTCTAAGAGCAGAGGTAAAGGCAGAGATCAAAGAGGACATAGAGGTGGATACCAAGGTAGAGGGATTGGACAAAGAAACCAAGGAGAGTCTAAACTCATAGAGCATGGAGGTGAAACAACTTCTAGAGGAGGATATAACAAAGGTAGAGGACCTCAAGGAGGTTCAAATAGAGGAAGAGGAGCAGGCAAAAGTAGTTCATACTTTGCCACTATGAAATGTTATAACTATGGTCAAGTAGGTTATCCTGCTTATAGGTGCCTGGAGAAAAAATCCTCATAAAATACTTAGAAGAGAGTGGCATATGCACAAGAGGACACCATGAGTGTCAAGTCACCAGAGGTTAGTCACATTGAATAAGAAGTGGGGGAGAATCTGATGTTTAGTAGAGTTTTGATCAGACAACCGGTCAAGGAAGAGCCAAAACTGAGAAGAGTCTTATTTAGAGTATGATGCAAGATATTAGGAAAGGTGTGTAAGATTATAGTGGACTCAGGGTCTACTAACAACATAATCTCAAAGGAGGTAGTGATGAAATTGAAGTTGGAAAAGGTACCCCACACTAATCCCTACAAGGTGACATGGTTGAACAAAGGACAAAGTGTTCTTGTCAATGAGAAGACAAAGGTGGAGTTCTCTATTGGAGGGTACAAAGACAAGTTGATTTGTGATGTACTACCCATGGATGCATGCGTCTTCTATTGGGAAGACCATGGCTGTATGACAGAGGTGTCATCTATGATGGAAAGGAAAATACTATCTCATTCAAGAAGGAAGGAAAAACATTTAAGTTGCAGTCACTGTCAGATGAAGAAGAGGGACAGTCAAAGACCCACAGTGTCTTATTAAGCAGTGGCAAAGAGTTCATCAACAACCTACATCAAGGAGGTGAAGGATATGTGGTCATGGTGCAACCCAAGGATGAGGACACGACTGAGAAAATAGTCATACTCAGAGCAGTCTAGAAGTTGCTTGAGAAGTATAAGGACATAGTGAGTGATGGAACACCTGCAACTTTACCTCTAAAGAGAGCCATTAGTCATCACATTGACTTCATACCAGGGGCTTCATTTCCAAACAAAGCAGCCTACAAGCTTACCGCAGATTAGAATCTAGAGGTAGCTAGACAAGTGCAGGAGTTGTTAGATCAAGGCTTGATTAGGAAGAGCATCAACCCATGTGTAGTACTAGTGGTCTTAGCAACCAAGAAAGGTGGTAAGTGGAGGTTATGCACTGATTCTAGGGCAATAAATAGAATCACAATCAGGTATAGGTTCCGTATTCCTAGAATTGAGGACTTGATGGATTGTCTTGGAGGAGCTCAGTACTTCACCAAGTTGGATCTCAAAAGTGGATATCACCAGATCAGAATCAAGGATGGAGATGAGTGGAAAACAACCTTTACGAAAAATGATGGGTTGTATGAGTGGAGAGTTATGCCATTTGGCCTCTCTAATGCCTCTAGCACATTCATGAGGCTCATGAATGAAGTGCTCAAAGACTTTACAGGGATATTTGTGGTTGTATATCTTGATGATATACTCATCTTCAGCAAGATAGCAGAAGAACACCTAAAGCATGTGGAGTTGGTTCTTAAAAGGTTGCACGAGGAGAAGTTAGCCATCAACCTAGAGAAGTGTGAGTTCTTTAAACAAGAGCTTGTGTATTTGGGGTTTGTAGTATCCAAAGGATCATTGAAAATGGATCCAAGCAAGGTGGAAGCTATTCTAAGCTGGCCTACACCAACCATAGGGAAAGAGGTAATAATTTTTCATGGATTGGCTTAATTTTATAGAAAATTCATAAGGAACTTTAGTGGCATATGTGCACCAGTCCTAGATACAATCAAAGGAGGCCTAAAAACTAAGTTTAAGTGGACTCAAGAAGCTGAGAAAGGTTTTGAGAAACTAAAACAAGAAGTGGAAACTCAACTTATTCTCTTATTACCTAGTTTTGACAAGTTGTTTACTGTGGAATGTGATGCTAGTGGAGTTGCAATAGGAGGAGTGCTAAGTTAGGAAGGCATGCCTATAGCATTATTTAGTGAAAAGCTCAATGAAGCTAAGGAGAAGTACTCTACCTATGACCTAGAACTGTATACTTTAGTTCAGTCACTTAGGAAGTGGAGGCATTACCTTCTACCCAAAGAGTTTGTAGTCTTTACTGACAATCAGGAACTTAGCTATATCAACACCTAAGAGAAGCTGAGTAATGGGCATTTGAAATGGATGGAATATATCCAAGCTTTTACCTTCACCATCAAGCATAAGAAGGGACAGTTGAACAAGGTGGTAGATGCACTAAGCAAGAGATTGCTAACAGTGCAAGAGATACAGATCAAGAGCATTGGAATAGAGAGTTTCAAGGATCTCTATGGTGAAGATGAAGACTTCTTAGAGGCCTACAAGGTATGTTCTAACTTTGAGAATCATTTTCATAGTCAATACTCAGAGTATACATTGCAAAATGGATTGTTATTCAAGGGAAATCAGTTGTGTGTGCCAAAAGGTTCTATGAGAGAGAATATTATCCAAGAAAAGCACAATGGTAGTCTTAGTGGTCATTTTGGTATCAACAAGACAATGGAACTAGTGCAAAGGTTTTACTATTGGCCCAAGTTGCCAAGGGATGTCAGGAGGTATGTGGAGTAGTGTGTAGTTTGTATGAAAGCCAAAGGGGTAGCTAGCAATGCAGGTTTGTATCAACCTCTACCCATTCCAAATAGACCATGGGAGTGTGTTAGCATGGATTTTGTTGTAGGAATCCCTAAGACTAAGACATGGTTTGATAGTGTCTATGTGGTGGTAGATAGATTTAGCAAGATGAGTCACTTTATCCCTTGCAAGACCACACATGATGCTAGCTACATTGCTCACCTTTTCCTCAAGGAAATTGTAAGGATCCATGGATTTCCTTTGAGCATTATCTCGGACAGGGATGTGAAGTTTATGAGTCATTTTTGGAAGACTCTATGGAGCAGATTAGGTACCAACCCATCTTTTGGATCAGCTTACCATCCTCAGACCGATGGATAAACTAAGGTGGTTAATAGGGTGTTAGGTAACCTTCTAAGATGCCTAACCAAAGAGTATGGATAGACATGGGACATGGTTATCTCACAAGCTGAGTATGCATACAATGACAGTGTATATAGGACTATAGGGAAGAGCCCTTTTGAAATAGTGTATGGGATGCACCCAAGAGGAATATGTGAGTTCAAAGATCTAAGAGCTATGGAGCATAGGAGTGGACATACAAAGGACTTCACTCAAACCATGAAAGAGATTCAGGAGCAGGTAAAGAAGACAGTCATCGAGGCTACACAAAAGTTGAAGGATAAGGTAGATTTGTCAAGAAAATATTTGCAATTTGCAGTAGGAGACTATGTCATGGTCCACCTCAACAAATCCAAGTTGCAGAAGGGTACATCAACCAAATTGCAGATGAAAAGAGTGGGACCATGCAAGGTATTAGCCAAATATGGGAAGAATGCCTACAAGGTGGAATTACCTACAGATCTAGGCATCTCTCCAGTGTTCAATGTAACTGATCTGATTAGACATAAAGGAACAATCAATGACATGGATTAGAACAGTAGGGATATCTTCAAGGATGTTAGCAACATAGCCTTACCAACTCAAGACAAGCTTCAGGCAGAAAGAATCTTGGAGTCACGAGTGAAGAAATCTACAAGGCATAAGGTGTACATGGAGCATCTTATCAAGTGGAAGGACAAGCCAAAATCTGAGGCTACTTGGGTAGATGAAGCTGAGTTCAAGAAGTAGGGAATTGATGTGTCATTGATCTCTCCTCACATTCCTTAGTGTTTGTGCAGGGAGGGGGAGAATGGTGCAGGAGCACCTAGGAAAAACTAACCAGTTAGGAAGTCTAGCATGAAGTTTTGTTTTTTTGCAATGTTATCATGAGGGTCATGTTGACCATTGAGTTGAGGAGATAGCTTAGGGATGTGTTTGAGCTTTAGGATAGAAGTTGTGAAAGGATGGATGAGTTTAGTAACTCACCTTACTTTGTTTTCTAGAATTTGGCAAAAGTTGAAAAACATAGTGCATTTTACAACTTTGCCACTTGATAGATTACATGTCTGACCAAGAGAGAATAACTGATTTAGGTACCCTATATAAGGTGTGCCTCGACCTGAGAGCAGAGTTGGAAGCATTAGCATTGTGTGAAAACTTTGTGAATTGGAAGTAAAACAATGTTTTTGTGAGTCATTTTCTGATTTTGCTTCAAAGAAGAGCTTTAATGGATTGAATTTATTACTATTTTGTATGGAGGATGTGGTGTTGTTAGTCTTCAAATTTTTTGTGTCATTATTTAGTTCTTTTATTCATTTTTAATCATTGTTTGTAAATATTCTTGCTTTAACCCTATTGCTGGTCTGAACCAGACAGTCTGGAAAGGATGGAGTGCTAGGCCACTTTAACACTATACAAATTGTATGGCCCTTTGGGAATAGTGTCTAGACTCCATGTGTGTACATATGGTAGGTTCTAGGGTAGGTGTGAGCATAGGAGCTGTCAGCAAAGTCTTGCCCTAGGCGAGCCAGGAAGAGTCTGGCTAGGGAAGACATGAAGTGCAAAGCACTTAACTTGCAGGGGTAATTGATTCTTGCTGTATTTCCTTTTTGAGAAAGTAGGGGAAGGTCTTACCAAGGTTTTGTAAGTAGGAGGAGGTTCCACTAACTCGTTTTGTGAGTGAAAGGCTTGACAGATTGAAGGCAACTAGAAAATGGCTTAAAACCCTAGTTTTTGCCCATTTTCAAGATTTGGCTTTGTACGGCTGATAAAGGCCCAAAACCCCAAAAATATTTGAGAGGTGTGCAATTGAACCAAGGACCTCAAAGAAAGAATAAGGTGTTCTTGGGAAATTTTTGAGCAAAGACCAGTTTTCTCAGAGATGGAGGCCTAATTGGGGTTCTTGGCTAGTAGCCTTTTTAACCCTAGATGAGGGTTTGGTTGAAAGCGATGAAAAGGTGGAGTGTAGCAAACCTTAAGGAACCCTAGGAGGATGGTTTGAAACTATTGAAGGAATCTATACACCTCTGCAAGGTCTAATTGAGAGTTGAGGTGTTGTTAGTCTTTAGGGCAGATTAAAGGCTAAGGAAGAGTTAGAGCTTTGGCACCAAGTTTGACTTGGTTTGTTGAATAAGTGTGGATAGTGGGGTTGGCCAGGAGAACCAGGGGTACCTAAACATGAGAAGGGGACCTATAGGTTAAGGTGATGGAGAAAAGCACCTTGAAAGCCTTCTAACAAGACATAGAGCATGAAACTGTGAAAGTTTCACCCAACCTCCCTATCAGTAACAAGTCTGATTAGTTGGATGAATGAACATTCTCTTCAATTTAAAAGCTTTAATCTATCTTTTTCTGTTTCTTTAAAACCACTGGTTAAAGTAGGTTTAAATATATGTTTGATCTTATAACAATCCAGAAGCTCAAAACTAGCAGGCCCCTTGAACATTACAACCATATTGACCACTTTGTGAATTAACAACGTTGTGAACCAACATCAAAGACCTTAGGAGGTGATCAGTTTGATTGCTGATTGTCTTTTTTAGGAGAGGTGAGATATTTCACTTTTATCTTACCTACATGTTGTGGGTCAACTTGGCACCATCAACATGATCTTGAGCCCTTTTATTACTACAAGAACCTAGAAGCAAAATACTATAAAATCCAACAAGTCCCAAGGAACAATGAAGGCCCCACAACTTCGTATGTAGACCCAGCTACATTAGCCTCCACTTCTAAGACAAAGACACCTTCCGTTCTCAATATCTCTGAAATCAAAGCCATCATCTAAGACAATGGGTGTGGGGATTACAAAATGAAGAAAAGTGCTTTCATAATAGGAGAGTTACCTCAATCTCCTAGGACTCATGGGAAACCCCAACTAGTTGAACCATCATCCCAAACCTTCAAAGCAGACCCCTCTAGATTTAGATGTTGGGGAGATTTAAGCCAAGAAAGAGTAGATGAAAAAGACATATCCAGTCTCCTATATCAAGATGAAAGGCCTGTGCCTACTCTTCCAATGGATGAAAGGCCCGTGTCTACTCTTCCAATGGATGAAAGTAGTAAAGGTCTACAAATGATGCTTAGCATGGCTTACAACAAGAACAAGAAACTTGGGTAGAATGAAAATGACCTATTAGAATCCATTATCATTGATAAGCGTATAAGCAATATTGGCCTCAGATGTATCCCTCTGAAGGTAACCATACTTGGAAAAGTGACCCCAATTAAGAAGGTCAAAAATTCCCCTCAGCTATCAACATCCGCCCTTCAGTTACCAGTATCCATAGGTCGAGTCATAGATAACTTTACCTTTGAAATAACCGATTTGTTTAGTGATGAAGACCCCATAACTGTCTTACCTATGCTCTTTGAGGATTTCTCCTTGCTCATGATTAGCACCCTATCTTTTGAGTCAGACCACCAAACCCATGAGATAAACTTAGTCTATCCCCAACTCATCGATTACAACCAACAAGGACCACCAATTTTGGACACATTCAAAAATGATGAGGCGCTTTTGAAATTCATGGGATTGCGGGATACAATACCATATGGAGACCACATGGCTAGGTTCAACGTCATCCTAGATACACATACCTATTACGATGAAATAATTGAATCCTTTAGTCACAAAAGTGAAAATTTGAGAATAATCTCTAGGTCTTTGATTGAAAAGCACAGTGTAGCACTCTCAGACCCAAAAATAGTAAAAATAAAGGATGTATCCAATGGTGAAAACCTATTTGAGGTGCCAGAGGATGAAGGATTCAATCTTCCCCTTAGTGCCATTCATTAGGAGAAGTTAGTGGTATTAGTAGAGAAGTGCAATCTAGTCAACCTAG
Organism: Sequoia sempervirens; assembly: GCA_007258455.2. NCBI lineage: Eukaryota > Viridiplantae > Streptophyta > Pinopsida > Cupressales > Cupressaceae > Sequoia > Sequoia sempervirens. Next base: position 39,325,390 of record VDFB02353493.1, read on the forward strand.
GAACCAAAGAATTGGCACACATAACATTTTATGCAAAATAACTTCTCATAGAAGAACAAGAACTTCTAGCTGTGTTCCTAAAAAAAAGAAAGATAAAATTTGCAGGGACCTATGCCGACATACTTGGGATGGATCCAAAAGTTGTGGTGCACCACTTAGCCGTATATCTCGAAGCAAAGCCAGTGAGACAAAAGCTAAGAAAAATGCATCCCCAGATAGCATTGTTGGTCAAGATGGAATTACAAAAGCTCCTAGATGCAGGGTTCATATGGCCGATTGATTATCCAGAGTGGGTGTCCAATCTTGTACCTATTTCAAAGTCCACTAGGGGCATTCGCATCTACAAGACTTCAGAGACCTCAATGAAGCATGTCCCAAGGATGATTTCCCTCTACCAAACATTGACATGATTGTGGATATGATGGAAGAACATGAGATGCTATCATTGATGGATAAATTCTTAGGTTACAACTAGATCATGATAGCCAAAGATGACCAACAAAAAATGACTTTCAATTGTCCATGGGGAACATATTGCTGGAATATGATGCCATTTGGGTTAAAGAATGCAGGAGCTACCAATAAAATGGCCATGACACTAATCTTTCATGATATGATTCATAAAACTATGGAAGATTATGTGGATGACATACAAGCCAAGTCAAAGAAATGACAAGATCACATAGCAACATTGGGCTCCATCTTTGATAGGTTAGAGGAATACAAAGTCAGACTCAATCCAAAGAAGTGTGTCTTCAGGGTATAGCTAGGAAAGATCCTTGGTTACATTATGTCTATGAGAGGAATTGAGATAGATCCTATAAGGGTCAAAGTAATCCTCAAAATGGATACACCAAAAACATTAAAACAACTAAGGGGCTTGCAGGGAAGACTTCAGTTCATCTTCTTATTCATAGCGCAACTAGTAGACAAGGTTGTCCCATATTCTCATCTACTCCACAAGGGGGTAGCATACAAATGGGATGAGAAATGTGATCAGACCTTCAACAATATCAAGAAGTACTTACACTACTAGTTTTCATACTACCAATTCTTGGAAAACCTTTGATCTTGTACATATCAGCAATAGCAACAACCCTTGGCACTCTCTTAGCACAACATGATGAAAATGGGAAAGAGAGAGCTATCTACTACATTAGTAGAACTATGGTGGGGCACAAGCTGAACTATACATCCATTTAGAAAGCTTTCTTAGTAGTTGTATTTTCCGCACAAAATTTTAGACATTACATGCTAGCACATCAGATAAAGCTCATCGCAAAGATGGACCCCCTCAAATATCTACTTTATAAAGCAACGCTTATAGGGAAGAATCCTAAATGGGTTATGATCCTAAAAGAGTATGACATTGAGTATGTGGAATGCAAGGCCATTAAGGGACAAGCAATTATAGATCAATTGGCAGAGGCACTGATATACTCAGAGAATCCACTTATATCAGAATTCCCAGATGAATCCATCTTTAACCTAAATATAGTAGACCACTGGAAAATGTACTTCGATGGATCACACATACAACATGGGCTAGGTGCCAAAATATTCTTCATCACTCCACAATTGGATTACATATCTAAATCATACAAGCTACCATTTCCGTGCACAAATAACATCGTAGAATATGAGGCTCTTGTCATAGGGATGATAATTGCAATGTAGTAGCAAATAATGGAACTTAAGGTCTACAAAGATTCACAACTCATAATCAACCAAGTCAATGACGAGTATCAAACAAAGGATGAAAATTTGAATTCATACATGAAATTTGTAGAAAGCCTCAAGGAGTTCTTCATTGATATCACATTTGAGTAAATACCTAGAGAAAATAACAGAGCAATAGATGCATTGGATACAATTGGGTCACTCCTAGACATCCCACGCAATGTCCCAAAGTAAGAATTCCTTGTAGAGTAGCTTCTCGTACCAACATTCAAGGCACCAAATTATGAATTTGTGAGTGAAATAGTTGGTCTCGGTGATCCCTGCTATCATGATATATACACTTACTTGAGAATAGGAGTCCTCCCTAATGACATAACCCAAAAATTAAAAATAACCTTTGTCAAAGATTCATCCTATTTTGTCATCCTAGGAGATACCCTATACTGTAGAATTATTGAAGGAACCCTTTTATGATGCCTAAATGCTGAGGAAGATTTGAATTCCTTAACCGAGGTACATAACGACATTTGTGGTTTGCATTTGAGTGGTATGACCTTGGCCAAGAAATTTTTGAGGAATGGGTACTATTGGCTTACAATGGAAAGGGAAGCTCATGATTATGTTAGAAGGTATTTGCAGTGTCAGTAGCATGGGGATCTCATCCATGCACCAACTCAGGAGCTCCACCTGATTGTTACACTTTGGCCATTTTGACAATGGCGGCTCGATCCCATTAGAAAAATAACCCCCACCTCATCTAGTGGACATAATTTCATCATCACTGTCACTGAGTACTTCACAAAGTGGGTGGAAGCCATCCCCATGACCTATATCATAGGAAAGTAGATATCAAAGTTCATCCTGAACTACCTAATCTTCCGCTACGGTGTCCCTCAAGCCATTATCTCAAATAATTGGAAATCTTTCAAAAACCAGTATGTTCATAACCTATGCCACAAGTTTAATATCCAAAATCACTTTTCAACTCCATACTACCCCCAAGGAAACAACCAAGCTAAGGCTACAAATAAAACCATCTTAAAAATCCTCAAGAAGATGATCAACAAAGCTGGTCAGGATTGGCACCTCCAATTGAATCCTACCCTATGGGCCTACCGAACAAGTATCCACACACCAATAGGTGCCATCCCTTTCTCCCTTTTCTATAGATCAAAATACATCCTCCTTATTGAGATAGAGCTCCTGTCCTTGAGAATATCATTATAGAATCTCATCACAAATGAAGAATATCAGGTGTCAAGATTAAATGAGCTGGAACTACTAGATGATCAACGCATGGATGCTTGAAACAATTTGCAAGTATACCAGAATCATCTCAAGTAGAGTTATAACAATAAGATCAGGAGTCAAACCTTCCAAGTCAGAGAACTAGTGTTGAAGGAGCATCAAAAGAATGTTCCAAATCTAGACAACAAGGGAAAGTTTAAACCCAATTGGTTGGAACCCTTCATGATCACAATGAGTTACAAGTCAAGGGAATAATAGTTATCAACACCAGAACACAAGCCTCTATAGGAACCCATGAACAAATCCCATCTTAAAAAGTTTTATGCCTAATCTTCCAAAGGTATAAATCCAAAAAATTGAAAAAAATCAGAAAAAAGATTAAAAATAGTAAAGAGAAAAATTGTCCTCTAGTGAAAACCACTTCGGTGGCACTTTGGACAAGTACCTTGGTGAAAACCTAGAAAACAGGTGCCTTGTGTAAATAAGCTCTTTCCATCCACCAAAATCTCCATGGCCTGTTCATCCATCGCATTCCATATCTCATCCATCACCCATCTGTGTCCGCATCATAGCTTGATCCAGTGTTCGTATCATAATCCCTCCTAGTACTACTCGACTCATTCTCAAGGTTAGTTTGTCCTAACTTCATCAGAGTAGTCTATTGCATCACGCTGGGGGCATGTTCTCATTGGCTCAGATTTGTATGTATTCTTGAAGTCTTCCTTAAAATGAAAAAAATCCAAAAACATTCAAAACATATCAAAATCCAAAAACAGGTCAAAATGTTAGTCAAGAAAAAAAGTCAAAAACAAAGTCATCTTGTCAAACTATGGGTCTCTAAGCTCTAAATGTAGGAAATTTTGATCTTTGATCATCCGCCAAGACACTTAGGTCAATCCTCTAGGAGTCCGTCATAATAAAATGGCAATCTGTTTGTTCATATCTCATCAATAATCGAGTCTGTGTTAGTCAAACTATGTGGTCTCTGTGTGTATAATGTAGGCAAGGCTAATCTTTGATCAGCCCCCGAGGCCCCTAGGATAGGTCTTTAGGCTAGTTTCTTGGTCAAAATCTCAAAAAACCCCAAAACATTGGAAAATTTGAAAGTCAAAACATTTGTAAAACATCTCAAAAATACCAAAAACAACCTCAAAACATTTCAAAAACACCAAAAACATCCAAATATTTGAATCCATCCATCCCATCTCAATTTCACCCACAATAAACATTCATTCATATTAAATCATCATCACCCTCAACCTTTGGTGAAACAGTTGGAAACAAGTCTAGTAGGTCTTAAGTGAAAACTCAAATGTCAAAGTCTCAAGTCTAGGTTAGTAAGTAAACAAGTTGGTCAACTCTTGGTATCAATAGTTTATCATCCAGTTTGTCCCAAATCATTTGATAACATCATGTCCTAGGATGCATCCTTCATACAATGGTGTAAGGAAATCTAGATGCGGAAGCAACTCTCCTAAGATCAAAACCTCAGAGAAGAACACAGAGACACTTTTAAATTTTTACAATTACAGTCCAATTAAGATGCACATGAAAGAGATAATAGAAACAGAGAATTAGACATACACATATGAACACCACATTTACGTGGGAAAACCATTACGGGAGAAAAACCCACCACACCAAGAGAAGTCACTTTGTATTACAGTAATAAAGATACATATAGATATCTGACTTATCTTTCTGATGTCAATTTACAACATTCACCATGATCAACCTCGTACACAAATTTCACATTACAATGTTCTCAGAATCGAATTCATCCACTGATCATACAACCACACCATCAATCTGTCAAACCATTCATCATCTGCAACTTCAAAGTATATCCATGTCGCCCTTGTCTATCGAGCTTCCTCTCAGTAACGGCTGCAACAATCCAATTGCTAGCGGTTCCCATTCGACTTCTCTGATTGGTCAAATACAAGCCACATAGGATAGTCTTCACTTGGTCAAAGGAATTCAGCCTATGTTGGCATGTCGGTGAGACACTAGCGTGTCTCATTGATGCCAAGAAGTCAACATTTGATATCGCCAAGAGTCCATACTATCGGAAAGATGTTACATCGAGTCTAGAGAGCTATCGCTAAGACTTATCACTTTCGCTGAGACATCATACCAAAGCTCCAAAGTTACTTTGAAATGCTCATCTATCGCCAAGACATATCACTATCACTAAGACATTACTCTGATGTCTTAAGTCATACCGAGCACCAAACAACAGTCGGCAAGACTTCTCTCCATCACTAAGAGTTCTTAGTGAACCCTTAGGGTTACCCCGATGCCTCTAAGATAAAGCTATCAGTGAGACATCGTTCATCGCTAAGACTTCATAGCAACCCCTTTTGTTACTCCAATGACCACATGTATAACACCCTATTGGTGAGACATACAATCTCGATAAGACTTCATACCGAGATAAGCCTTTCGGCCAAGGGTCTCCCCAACATTGCTTGTCGCCCAGAGTCTCCCTGATATATGATAGAAATGGCCCATCGGCCAGAGATCTCCACTCAACATAAGGTTACAACAATTGCCACAAGTCATAGCGACAGGTCCACTCGGCAAGACGGAAACAAGGTCGTAGCAACCAGAACTGTTCAACAAGGTTTCAATTGCTAGTCGACCAGACACAAAGCATATCACACTGACTTGTCTCTCGTAGAGGTTTCAGCCTGTGGGATTGAAGCATATATTTCCAACAATCTCCCACTTGATGAAGATCACACAGGCACCTCCAAAGCACAACGAAACTACTGAAAATCATGGGCACTAAGGCCCATTGAACTGGCACACATCATCTGAACTTGTATGTGCTCACTGGCTTTGTCAATGCATCTGCAACATTCTCCAGAGTATCAACCTTTTCCAAACTAACCTTTCCATCCTCCACCATATCTCATACAAAGTGGTACTATACATCTATATGTTTCATCCTGGAATGGAAAGTAGGATTCTTTTCCAGACAAATTGCACTTTGACTATCACAGAAAATAGTTATTTTCCCTGCATCAAAACCAATGTTAGAACACAAATGTTTTAACCAAACTGCTTCCTTACAAGCATGTGTAGCTGCCATGTATTCAACCTCTATAGTGGACAAAGCGACTACAGCTTGCCGCTTACTCATCCAACTCACTGCAACACCATTCAGCATGAAAGTATATCCACTGGTGGATCTTCTGCTGTCAATGTCCCTTGCCTAATCAGAATCCACATAGCCTCAAATACTGAGAGTCCTCTGTGATTCAACCAAGCTACCATGGTAGCACAAAGAAAACTCTGAAGTTCCCTTCAAATATCTGAAAACTCTCTTTACAACATCCCAATGTGTCCTTCCAAGATTAGCCATAAACTGATTAAGAACTCCCACTTCTTGGAAAATGTCTGGCCTTGTACGAACCATTGCATACATAAGACTATCAACCGCACTAGCATAAGGTACACTGGTCATGTCCTCCATCTCAGTAGGAGATTTTGGACAGTTTTCAACAGATAGCTTCGTTCCCTGCAAGACTGTAACAACTAGCTGCTTGCATTCATTCATGCAAAATATCTCTAGAACAGTCTTGATATACTTACTCTAATTGAGCCAAAGTTTTCTACTATTCCTGTCCCTGGTTATCTCCATCCCTAGAATATACATTGCTGCACCAAGATATTTCATTTCGAACTTAGCAGACAACTGAGACTTAAGATCATAAATCATCAACTTACTATTGCCTATGAACACATATCATCAACATAGAGAGCAATAATAAGAACTTGATCACTTTCAACTTTGTAATAGACACAATGATCAAATTTTGATCTTACAAATCCCAAAGACAATACAAAAGTATCAAATTTTTGGTACCACATTCTAGGTGACTACTTTAACCCATACAAAAAAATTTTTAACTTGCAAACCAGTTTCTCTTTACCTTTCTCCACAAAGTGCTCAAGTTGGGACATATAGATTTCTTCTTCAAGATCACCATGAAGAAATTTTGTCTTCACATCCATCTGTTTGACCTCTAAGTCATACGCTGCTACAAGTGACAAAAGAAATCTGATAGATGTCAGCTTAGCTATAGGAGAAATTTTTTTCCCATAATCAATTCCCTCTACCTGGGAATAACCCTTATCAACCAACTTCGCCTTATATTTTTCCACACTACCATCCAAACCAATCTTCTTTTTAAATACCCATTTGCAGCCAACAAATTTTCTACCTTGAGGCAAGGGCACCAAACTCCAAGTGTCATTCTTTTCTAATGATGCCATTTCTTCATTCATGGCTTCCAACCAAGAGTCTAAATCAGACATTCTAAATGCCTCTTTCACAGTCCTAGGGTCATCAGTGCTAGAAATTAAAGCGTAGGCACAAGTAGAATCTATCAAAGAGAACCCATACCTATCAGGTTGCTTTCTTTCATGAGTTGACCTCCTCACTTGCTGAGGCTGAGGTTCTTCTTCTTTAGAACTTTCAGAACTACTTGAGCTCTCCTTAATTTCAGGTACATTTTGAATTTTGAATTCCTCTTTATCTGGTGTCGGAGGAATTTCAACTACATCCTTATTATTTTTTGACTTTGTCTCTTACTGTAGATCCAAGGTAGAAGGTTTCAGCTCACGAAAGATTACACTTCTGCTGTAAACAACCTTCTCTGTATCAAGATTCCAAAGCTTGTATCCTTTTATGCCAGCACTATAGCCAATAAAAATACATTTAACAACCTTGTTCTCCAACTTAGATCTTTTCTCATATGACACATGAGCATATGCCTCACAGCCAAAAGCACGAATATGTCTTAAAGAGGGCTTCTTACCAGACCACACTTCCAAAGGTGTTTTCTCAACAAGAGCAGGATTTGGAGAACGATTTATCAAAAAACATGCTATATGAACTGCCTCAGCCCATAACTTCTCCTCCAAGCCAACACTACTCAGCATACTTCGTGCTATCCCCATCATTGTCCTATTGAATCTTTCTACAACTCCATTTTTCTGTGGAGTATAAGTTGTAGTCTTATGTCTTTTAATCCCATGGTCTTTACAATACCTCTCGAAATCATCAGAACAAAATTCACTGCCATTATTAGTCCTTAAACATTTTATTTTTCTTCCATTCTAATTTTCTACAAGGTTCTTAAATTCCTTAAACTGACTAAACACTTCTGATTTACTTTTCAAAAAATAAACAAATGTTCTTCTCAAAAAATCATCAATGAACGATACATAGTACCTTGACTTAGATAAAGAAGGAACATTCACTAGACCAAATACATCAGAATGAATATAATCTCGCAAACCAGAAGATTTATGAGGACTGGAATAAAATAGAACATGGTGCTGTTTTCCATATATACAATGTTCACAGAATTCAAATTCAAGGTTACAATCTTCAAGCCCCTCAACTAGGTTTTTATTCTTCAAGGTTTTTAAACCTTTCTCTCCAATGTGGCCTAGCCTATGATGCCAGAGCATAGTATTTTTTGCTAGAAGTTTAACTTCCATAGAGTTTACACAATTAGGAACATTTCCCTCTTTTCCTCCATTAGTAGCTTTCTATGACTTTTCAGAGACACTGTTACATTGAACAACATGTGAATCTAGCTTGTACAAGGTACCAATATGAGCACCCCTTGCTAGCACCATTGAGCCTCTAGTCATCTTGCAACCTTTTCTAGAGAACGTGACTTGCACTCCAATATCATTCAACTTACTAACATAAAGTAAGTTTCGAGCTAGACCTGGTATATGCATTACATCATTAATTCCCTTTACTCTTCCATCAGGGAATTGAATTCTGACTCTTCCACGACCAACAATTTCCAAAGTTGAATCACTCGCTAAGTACACCTTTCCACCATCGTATTCTTCATACTTCGTGAACTAGTCTCTATGAGATGTCATGTGGAAAGATGCTCCAGAATCAATCAACCAAACATCATCTGATGCCTGTGTAGCCAAGGCTGCAATGAAGGCATCTGCATCACTCTGAGAAGAATCATTGTCAGAAGAATTCTTCTTCTTCTTCTTTTTCTCCTCTCTGTAATCTTTTTAGACATGACCAGGTTTCCCACAATTCCAACACTTCACCTTGGACTTCTTTCCAGGAGACTTTGATCTCCCCTCTGATTTCGATTTGGATTTCTTGTCCTTCTTTCTTTTCTCTTTCGACCTTCCTCTAACAGCAAGGGCCTCCTTCGCCATCTCAGAATATTTCCTTCTCATCTCTTCTGATAATAAAGAAGCAACAACATCTTCCATCTTGAAACTAGATGTTGTACTCCCAATAGCCATCACCAGGTGATCCCATGAATCTAGCAAAGAACACAATATCAATGTACATTGATCCTCTTCATCAATCTTCACACCAACAGATGTTAACTGTGCAATCAGTATGTTGAATGTGTTCAAATGATCAGCTACAGACCCTCCTTCTTGCATTCTCAAAGTGTATAACTTCTTCCTCGGGAACAATTTATTCACCAAGGACTTCCCCTGATAAATAGATGCCAGTCTCTTCGACAAGGAAGATGCAGTCTTCTCTTCATGCACATTTAGAAGAACAGAGTCTTCCAAACAGAGCCTTATCATCCCCTTAGACTTTCTAAGGTCCCAATCTTCTTGCTTCATGCCTGTAGGCTTCGCTCCAGACACAACAATCCAAAGATCATGATCAACCAATAGATCTTCCATCTTAAGTTTCCACAACTCAAAATTGCTGCCATTGAATTTCTCTATTTTAATCTTTCCTGACGTGCTAGCCATCTCAATCTGTAATTCAAATTTGAAAAATTTCTACAAGACTCCCACTGAACATAAATGACACAAAAAACCCAACGTACCCACAAGGATAACGCAACTGGCCAAGCTCTGATACCACTTGTAAGGAAAGCTAGATGCGGAAGCAACTCTCCTAACATCAAAACCTCAGGGAAGAATGCAGAGACACTTTTAAATTTTTACAATTATAGTCCAATTAAGATGCACATGAAAGAGAGAATAGAAACAAAAAATTAGACATACACATATGAAAACCAGATTTATGTGGGAAAACCCTTATGGGAACAAAACCCACCACACCAGGAGAAGTCACTTTGTATTACAGTAATAAAGATTACATACAAAGATCTAACTTATCTTTTTGATGTCAGTTTACAACAACATTTACCATGATCAACCTCGTACAAAACTTTCGCATTACAATGTTCTCAGAATCGAATTCATCCACTGATCATACAACCACACCATCAATTTGTTGAACCATTCATCATCTGCAACTTTAGAGTATATCCATGCCGCCCTTGTCTATCGAGCTTCCTCGTAGTAATGGCCGCTACAGTCCAACTACTAGTGGTTCCCATTCGGCTTCTCTGATTGGTTGAATACAATCCACGTAGTATAGTCTTCACTCAGTCAAAGGAATTCACCCTATGTTGGAATGTCAGTGAGACACTAATCGTGTCTCCTCGATGCCACAAAGTCAGCATTCGGTATCGGCAAGATGTTACACCGAGTCCAGAGAGCTATTGCTAAGACTTATCGCTTTCATTGAGACATCATACTGAAGCTCCAAAGTTACTCTGAAGTGTTCATCTATCACCAAGACATATCACTATTGCTGAGATGTTACTCCAAAGTCTTAAGTCATACCGAGCACCAAACAACAGTCGGAAAGACTTCTCTCCATCGCTAAGAGTTCTTAGCGAACCCTTAGTGTTACCTCGATGCCTCCAAGATAAAGCTATTGGTGAGACATCGTTCATCACTAAGACTTCATAGCAACCCCTTTCGTTACTTTGATGACCACATGTATAACACCCTGTCGGCGAGACATACAATCTCGATAAGACTTCATACCAAGATAAGCCTATAGGCCAAGGGTCTCCCCGACACCGCTTGTCGCCTAGAGTCTCCCCGATATACGATAGAAATGGCCTATCAGCCAGAGATCTCCACTCGGCATAAGGTTACAATGATTGCGACAAGTCACAATGATAGGTCCACTCGGCAAGATGGAAACAAGGTCTCAGTGACCAGAACTGTTCAACAAGGTTTCAACTACTAGTCGACCAGACACAAAGCATGTCACACCGACTTGTCTCTCTTAGAGGTTTTAGCTTGTGGGTTTGAGGCATATATTTCCAACAAATGGACATCAACATCAAGTAGCACTATAGTTTAGTCTTGGCTAGTGGTATGAAGAACATTAGCTTGTTTGTTTACATGGTACCATGACAGTTAATCAAAAACCTCACCAATACATCCATCCTACATCCAAAAACCGTCAACATATTGCATATCATATCATATCAAATAGGAAACATTGATCATCTCACATCCATTGCATTTCATCATTGTATAATATAGATCTATTAGTCTAAGCATATCAAAATCATTTTGTATATCATAAAATTCACATCCATATCATCCATACATCATCATAAAAAGTGCATAGGAAAAGATACTAAAAAATAAATGCATAGATCCATCCATAAACATCCGCATAATCATCATATCACATCACATAAAATAAAGTCACATCACATATAGAAAATTAAAATATATCCATCCATCATGCATAGATAAATAGGGTACATCTCATATATCGAATCAATCATATCATATATATCAATAATGTAACTGTCATGGTACAAGATCATAATCAAATGTGTATGTATCAATCAAATGTATACAAACGCCCATGGGATATAAAAAATGGAGCTCATGGATCACAAAAAGAATAGTGTTACTGATCAAAATTTTCAGCTAGCCCTGATGGCTGCTCTCCTCACCTGGCTATCTCTTAGGCTGATCCTGCCTCTGCCTTGTCTGCTGGGAGAAATCTGCCACCTGAGTTACTGGAGGCATTGTCTGCCAGTAATGAAATAGATAATACTTGGCCTCTCTCATTGCGTCTTGGTACATCCATGCCAGGACTATCCTGCCCTTTGCTATGGCCATCATGCTCTCTAGCCACTAGCATCGGCCCACCTCCTGTGCCAACTGCAACTCTGTAGCCTGCCGCTGCTATATAGCCTAATCCACTCCGCTGTGAGGGACTGGACCTATTATCTGGCCTAGTCCCTCTCTGCCATCAATGGATGAACCTGGGCGTAGAGTTGCTAAATAAAAATATGCCTTTGGTCTGGGTGAGGTGGTGGTGGTGGTGGTAGTGGCTGTTCCCTCTGGGGTGGCTATTGGTCCCTGGGTGCATCTCTTTGCTGGTCCCTACAGGCATCTCTTTGTTGGTACCCATCCCCTTGATCTCTTTGCCCTCACTATTCTGGAGGTGGTCCTCCTCCCCCATTTCCATATCTATCTCCTTGTCCTCCTCGCCCCCGCCCCTACCCTGCTGTCTGGCCTTAGGGTCTTCATCATGGTAAAACTATCCTTGGCACTGTCAACCAGACTAGTGGCCTGAACCAGTCAATGTAAGCCTGTGTGACCCCTGGGTCTGGCTACCCCTGATCATATGCACAAGGTATCACTACTAGCTGTCTAAATGAGTCAGCTACCTCCTCTGGTGGGATCGTTTGACCCCATGCTATCTACCCAGTAGTGTGAGAAAAATTACCATGTACTAGACATTGGGCTTGTCCTGAATATTGTGGAACTGTCTCGCTACCCGATTTGGCAGGTAGCATTCAATCATCGTATGCTCTGTGCCCTGCATCAACCTATCTTGCCTCGCATCAAAAAGCTGCTGAACATTGTCATACCATGTGGGCATCCCTAGTCAGGGTCTCCATGTGAATGTGGTCATCTCATCCAAAACCCTCCTTTAGTGAGGGATGCCAGCCTATCCTGTATGTGTGAAAGTAAGACCACCCCTGTATCGCCACACTATTGGGTCATCGAGCTCTACATCAACCACTATAACCCATGGGTAGAGCATGAAAATGTGCTCCCAGGCCCAGATATGAAGTGTGACCCTGGTGCCAAGAGCTCTGTTTTTGTAATATGCGAACTCGTGCAAATCATGATAAAGTGAGGCTAACATCACTAGTCACCACACAAAGTAGCATCTCCTAAACATTATCCACTCCCATGCTAAACCCCATCCTAGGTTGAAATACCTGCCCAACTGATTTGGAGCTACAAGTCCTAAAATAATCGCCACCACAATTAATTGGAAGGTGGAGACTTGACCTCTATAGAGCTCAAGCTTGATTTGACCCTTGACAAAGACAATCACATCTAGCCCCATAATCACATAGCACACATCGGTCCCAACATCTATGCCATAAATAACTCTCTCTCTATGGAAGGGAAATCGTAGAATTCTCCAGATGTCCTCCAGTGTGACGGTCTCCTCACCAGTGGGAAGGTGAAAAGATGACATCTAACTGTGCCATCTCTTTGCCAACATGGTCATCATGCCTAAGTGTGTCCTGATAGGAGGTGCATACGCAATGTACCATAGCCCGATCGCTCCAAGGTGCTCCTAAAGTAACTCGTGCAATCTAGACAATTTGCTAAGCACTGGGGATCAGTGCTTGCGTGAATGAACATGCTCTCTATCCTCCTGCACCCAGTAAAGCCACAACATCAAGTTTCGTAAAAAATTTGGATCCTGTTTGAAGTTTTCAAAATCGAAACAACAAAGGCATCGTTGTTTGCAAATATGTTGCTATTTGGAAACTCCAAACTGCGCTACTGGAGGCCCCAAATCTCAAACTCCGCCACGATGTCACTGTTTGACCATGCATCTGTTTGACCTAAGAACCCTAAACTGCTAACTGGTTTGCATCGGCACCATTTTAATATGTGGTTCCTTTTGGAGTTTGACCCCTAAATTCTAAACTATGACATGGCGTCACAGGACCCAATAGTGGCATAATTTAAGGTTGTGTGATGTTGATTTTACCCTTTCAGCGGTGCTAAATAGTGCCACTGGACTAGTTTGAATTTTTAAGCTTATTAAATGTGCACAAAAATCAAAAACACAAGTTGGGTTAGGCTCACATACCAATGGTCTTGCACTTGGAAGTTGCCAATAGACTCGTACTCTCTGAGAGATGTGTTAGGGAAGCACTCTTTGCACCCTCTCGCATGAAGGTCAGAGCTCAAAAACAAGAATTTCTAAAGGTTGAGTGTGCAAATAAATTGAAAGTGACCCCTCGAGGCTATTTAAGCATGAAAATTAGGGTTTTTTGACCCTATTTAGCCATCAAGCTAGGGTTTTGTGCCCCCGATCCCGTTTTCGCCCAATCGAGGCTGATTTTGCATATTTTTTTCCACGTTTTGGCACATTTTTGGCATCCTGGAGCCTTTTTGGACCTGTCAGGTAGCTTGTCCTCTTTTTTCGAGAGATCATCTAAAAATCCAAATTTTCATCCAATCTCTCGAGGGGGCAATATACCAGCATAGTTCGTTCGTTGGGGTAGTAGTGGGGCATCCGAAAAATTGATTATTTTTTGAATTTTGATCTTGGCAAGTCTATTCTATGAACCAATGCCATGTGTACATTGCTTCAAAGAGGGGAAAAAAGTAGACATGAAAAATATACTGATTAATCTCGTGCACCTGATCCTGATTTACTAACACTAGTTCATCTTGAATCATCTCCTTTACTAACCATTTAATCAAATAATCTTTATTTTAAATTCATCACATTTCATTTGTTAATTAAATAAATATTTTTTATCTGATTAAATCATCATCTTCTCTTAATTAAATAAATCATTTTGTTTAATTAATCTTAATGTCCTCTTTCAATTAAATAAATCAATCTTTATTTGATTAAATCATCATATTCTCCTCTTTAATTAAATAAATCAATTTTATTTAATTAAGTCATCAATCAATCCTAAAGTCATCCCTTTAATTAAATAAGTCAATTTTATTTAAGCTTCTAAAGTCCTTCATTTAATTGAATAGATCAAACTCTATTTAATTAAAGCTAATATTCATTATTCCTCTCACTTTTGATTTAAATAAATCCAAATATGTAAGTCAAAGTGTCAAATCAGCTAATTTCCATCTAAATTAATCAAATCATGATTAATCCTAACTCTAATCCATCAAATCCTCTAGATTTTGCAAATTGTGCAAGTAAATCAATTTAATTGATTTATTAAATCTTCTATTTTCATTCAAAAAGGCATCAACGTTGGAATATTTCTCAAATTTGAAAATATCCCCCAAAAAGGACTTGTCCATCCAACAAGGCATTAAAGGCCTCTTACATGTCCTTTTTTTGAGCCAAGTGGCATTTAATTCTTCTTTCATCTCTCTCTAACATGTCACTTCTCCAATTTCAAATATCCACCTAATGGCATTTATGTGCACATTCATCAAAATGTGCTCCACTTCTCTCCACTCACATGTTGACAAGTGGCATTTTGCTATTGGTTGATGCTTTGTCCCACATTCATCCTCTTGAATGATTCTTCCATCATTCTCTTCTATAAATAGAACTCTCTTTTACTAATTTTGGGGGAGAACTTATGCAAAGTCATTATCTTCATGTTTTGAGCAATCTCATCCATTCTCATCCACCATTTTCATAGTTTTCATCAATTTCATAGCTAGATTATGGCAAATTTTATCATGGAGCATCATTGATCATCTTCAGGCTTGCAAGGAATTGGTAAAGGGCTATTTTCCACATGAAAATAGCACCAATTCCCCCACGGGATTGAGATTTTGAACATTTGAATAGGATATAATATCTTTTCATTTGTGTTCTTCATGTTATTTCTTGTTCTTTATGTTTCAAATGAATCTTATGGGGAATGATGGTTTTAACTTGCATAATGGACTAATATTGTGTTGTTTGTTTGTGTTTGTGCAGATCTAGATCCACCATTCACATGTAGCATAACACTACTAAATTGTTTAAAGTTGTAAGATCCCCAAGTTTTACCATATGAAGAGGGATGTGATGAATGAAAGGTTGAGATTGATTGAGAGAAGATCAATGGCTAGGGAGAGTTGAGACATCTCAACTCATGAGATGATGTTGAGTGGCATCATGGGAGGAGATGTGAGGGAGATAATCTCTCAAACCATAAGATTATGACAAGTGTCACCATGTAGGGGTTTGAGAGGAGATTGTACCTCAAAAGGTACCATAGATATATGGAGAGGATCAAGTCTAGAAAGACCTTGCTTGTCCTACATTCCCAATGTATGACAAGGAAGGGAATAAATGAATTTAAAATTCCTTTTGGGTAATTTTGGAAGAAAGATCCATGTGCCTAAAGTACATGGGGTATTTCCTTAAAGGGAAAAATTTAATGAGGGTGTGTGAGGGGATATGAAATAAATGGAAATGGATTAGCCCTTTCCATGCAAATGATTAGCGAGATTAGGTGAAAATTAAGATTAAATGTAGGTGATTAGTGAGCAAGTGGGAAAAATTGGAGGATGTGCCATGAGGTGAGGCAAAAGAGAATCAAATAGTTTTATTTAATTCATGCGAGGAAATGAGATGACTAAATTAAAATAAATAAAGATATTTATTTAATTTAGGGATGAAAGGGGACAAAGGTCATGTAAGCAATTAAATCAATTAATTGGTTTACTACCTTAGAGGATTTAATGGATAAATTGAAAATATCAATTAAATAATTAAATATTATTTAATTAACGTAGAAGAAGGAAAATTAAACGAAATGTAGGGATAAAACTGACCAAACATAAGCGGTCAATTTTAGGTCTCTGTATTTTTCCCTCTTTTAAATAACATTAAAATAATGATTTTTCAAAGAAAAAGAAAATATAGTCAACTTGATGGAAGGATTAGATGAGACTCCTTGACATGGAAGAAATGGAAGAAATAAATAAAAAAGAGATGCAAAGGTAGGGATGCCCCCTCGAGAGGAAGGTTAGGAAAAAGGGGCCTGAGTGGCCTCTCAAAAGATGGAAAATACGGATAGTGATAGATTTGTGATAAAAAATGAAGATTGGTGAAGGAACATAAGAAAATAGAGCTACAAGGAGGAAAGGGGAGTGAAATCGATGATTAGGGTTTGTTATAAATAGTAATTATGGGCTAATTACTATTCATTTACACCTAATCACTTAACATATTGAGTGAAGAGTAGAGTGAGAAAAATTGTATGTGGACGAGCATCAATACACCATGCAAATAAAGTGAGTGCATTGACATGACCATGCAATCAAGTAAGCCATCTCAAATTTTCTTGTAATTTATGTTTTATTGAATTTATTACAATTTAAAGTCATACTAGGGGGCAGATCTGCCCAAACCAATAGGGAAGATCTACCCAAGTAGAGAAAAAAGTGGATATACCTCAGTTCTAACTTAGTTCAGGTAGATGTGTCATAACTGAGGAAAATTCTTTGAAGGGTGAATGCACCTAAGAAGGACAGATACACCACAATATGGGAAGATGCACCCAAAATATGAGGATCTACCAAAGGACAGGTGGATCTACCCGATAGGTGGATCCATAGAGGATGGGAAAATGTGCCCTAAACAAAAAAATTTCTAGAGGATGAGTGGATTTACCCTTGCAGAGAACAGGTAGATGTGGAGGAGATGCAGTTTCAAAGAGAAAGTGAAAGGAAATTTGAGTGTGTAAACACCTTTCTAATGGAAATTCTTAGAAGAGAAATGTAGAAACGTCATTCAATTTCAAGTTATAGTTCATTAAGATGCACATTTACAAGTAACATAATAGACAATTAAAACAACACACACATAGAATTAAACACTAGTTGCACATGGGAAAACCCTTACAAGAGAAAAACCCACACACCAAGAAAAATCTCTTTGTATTATAGTAAATGGTGATTACATACAAAGTTACAAAACTTCTACTTCTAGGTGTTAATTCATAGTATCAAACTTAGTAGCATAATATTTCCTTGATCAACCTCGCTTCAGTTCAATTCGAACAACACATCACTCAATGTTACAGAACATACAATGTTGATTCCTAATTCATTTTGCATTCCAAGAAACACAAGGAATCGGTTGATTCAGTTCCCAAATAATTTAACTATCAACACCCACCAAGTTGTTGATGAGACTTTATTCAAACTCTTCAAATTCTTTGAGTCACTTCGACAACCTCATCGTACATCAAAACATCAGTTAGCTTTATCTAATCCCCATTTTATTGCTTGGCATGATTAGGTCCCACCAAGGCATCCATAGGCTGGTGGGTTACATGGCTCTATGTACATCGCCATTTCAATGAGAAAATCCATCATCTCCCACTGAAATAAGGATGCCACTTCGATGAAGGTAATACCACTCCACGTGGTCCTCTCTGTAACCCATCAGCCTATCGAAGAGACTGTCTTCAAGGTCTCGATGAAATTGTGAAGTCCCACCGACTAGAGTCACCAAATTTCCATCGACATGTCGGGGGGACAAGACTCAATGTCCTGGTGAAACAAAAAAGTCACTCCGATACACTCTCATCAAAGTTTCGAGGAGACACCAAGAAGACTCCTGTCAAAGTGAACAACTCTTGCCGAGAAAGCATACACCACGCCAAATCAAGAAGTAATATCGTTCCATCAAGGAGACATAGAATAAGGTCTTGCCAAATAAAGGTGAGTCAACCCGATTAAGGAACAAACACATGATACTACTATTAGGATATCAAGCCAGTAATTTGAGGCATGATTTCCAACATGCTCCCACTTGATGAAGACTTACTAGCTTCTTCCAAGGCTCAAGATTACTAAAAGTGATAGGCCCCAAGGCCCATCAAACTGGAACACCACCTATACTTGTCTATGCTCACAGGTTTAGTCAATGCATTCGCGACATTTTCCAGAGTATCCACTTTTTCAAAATTAACCTTTCCATCTTCCACCATATCACGAATGAAATGATACTGAACATCAGTATGCTTCGTCCTGGCATGAAAAGATGGATTTTTTGCCAAAAAAATAGCACTTTGACTATCACAACAAATAGTAATCTTCCTTACATTAAACCTAATATTAGAACACAAATGTATTATCAAAAAAACTTCCTTGTAGGCATGATTTGCTTCCATATACTTTACCTCTATAATAGATAAAGCGACTACAACTTGCTACTTGCTCATCCAACTAACTGCACCACCACATAACATGAAGATGTATCCATTGGTGGATCTTCTGCTATCAATGTTCCTTGCCCAATTAGAATCCATATATCCATGAATGCTTACAGATCTTTGTGACCCAACTGAGTTACCATGATAATATAAATCATATTCAGAGGAACCCCTCAAATACCTAAAAACTCTTTTCAGAACATCCCAATGTGGTCTTCCTAGATTTTCCATAAACTAAGTACTCCCATTGCTTGGGTAATGTCTAGCCTTGTATAGACCATCACATACATTAAACTACGAACAACACTCGCATAAGGCACTTTGGTCATGTCTTTCATCTCAGTAGGAGATTTTGGATAATCTTCAATAGAGAGTTGCATTCCCTACAACACTGGAACAACTAACTGCTTGCAATCTGCCATATTAAACCTCTCAAGGAAAAAATTGATATACTTACTTTGATTGAGCCAAAATTTTCTACAATTTCTATCCCTTCTGATTTCCATTCCCAGAATATACCTAGCTGCACCTAAATATTTTATTTCAAACTGTGCGAACAACTGAGATTTTAGATCAGAAATCACATCCTTTACTATTCCCAATAAATAACATGCCATCTGCATACAAGGAAATAATAAGCAATTGAACATTTTCATATTTAAAATACACACAATGATTTGATTTTGATCTTACAAATCCCAATGACACACAAATGTGTCAAAATTATGGTACCACATTCTAGGCAATTATTTTAAACCATACAAAGATTTATTTAACTTGCAAACCATATTTTCTTTACCTCTTACAACGAAGTGCTCTAGCTGGGACATAAATTTATTCTTCTAGATCTCCATAAAGAAATGATGTCTTCACATCCATTTGCTCAATTTCTAAGTCATACGTAGCTGCAAGTGACAATATAAATCTAATAGATTTCAACTTAGCTATAGGTGAAAATATTTCTCCATAATCAATTCCCTCTTCTTGGGAATAACCTTTCACAACCAATATAGCTTTATACTTTTCCACACTGCCATCTAGACCAATTTTCCTTTTAAATACCCATTTATAGCCAATAGGCTTTCAACATTCTGGAAAAGGTACCAAATCCTAGGTTTCATTCTTTTCCAACGATGCCATTTCTTGATTCATGGCCTCCAACCAAGAATCTGAATCAAACATTTTAATTTCCTCTTTCATAGTCCTAGGCTCATCAGTGCTAGTGATCAAAGCATAGGAACAACTTGAATCCAACATAGAATATCCATACCTTTTAGGTTGCCACTTCTCTCGTGTAGACCTCCTCACAGGCTAAGACTAAGGTTGTGGTTCTTCTTCCTGTTCATAACTCTCAGAACTACTTGAGCTCTCTTTTGATTTAGGTACACTTGGAGTTTGTAGTTCCTCTTTTCTTGGAGTTAGAGGAATTTCAACTACATATTTTTCTTTCTCTTTCATCTCTGACTGTAGATCCACTGTAGAAGGTTTCAGCTCACAAAATATTACACTTCTACTATACAACACCTTCTTATTAACATGATTCCAAAGCTTGTATCCTTTCACACCAATGACATAGCCAATAAAGATATATTTAATAGCCTTGTTCTCCAATTTAGATCTTTTCTCATTAGGTACATAAGCATATGCCTCACAACCAAAGACTCGAATGTGTCTCAGAGAGGCCTTCTTACTAGAGAACTCTTCCATAGGTGTTTTATTTACAAGCACCAAAGAGGGAGATCGATTTACCAAGTAACACACTATAGCCACTGCCTTAGCCCAGAAATTTTGCTCCAGATCAACACTACTCAACATACTTCTCACCCTTTCAATTAGTGTTCTATTCACCCTTTCATCAACTCCATTCTACTGTGATGTGTAAGGTGTAGTCTTATGCCTTTTAATCCCATGGTCTTTTCAATACCTTTCAAAATCTATAGAAAAAAATTCACCTCCATTATCCATCCTCAAGCATTTAATTTTCCTTCTAGTCTAATTTTTTACCAATTTTTTAAACTCCTTAAATCAACTTAACACTTCTCATTTAATTTTTAGAAAATACACAAATTCCCTTCTTGAATAATCATCTATAAAAGAAACACAATATTTAAGCTTCAATAACGAAGGAACATTCACTGGACCAAATACATTAGAGTGAACTTAATCTAGTATGCTAGAATATTTGTGAGGATTGCAACAAAAAGAAACATGGTGTTGCTTTCCATAAATGCAATATTTACAGAATATGAACTCAAGGTTACAATCATCAAGTCCTTCAACTAGGTTTTTATTTTTTAAGGTTTTTAAGCCTTTTTCTCCTATGTGACCGAGTCTATGATGCCATACCATGGTTTTATCTACAGGGAGTTTTATCTCCAAAGAGTTTGCACCCAGAGGAACAACATTATCTTTCCCTACACAAGGAGCTTTATCTGACTTTGCAGAGACACTATTACATTGAACAACACATGTGTCCAGCTTGTACAAAGTTACAATACGAGCACCCTTAGATAGCACCATTGAGCCTCTAGTAATTTTGTAGCCACCACTCGAGAATGTAACTTGCACGCCAACATCATTCAGCTTAATAATAGAAAGTAAATTTTGAGCCAAACCTGGTATGTGCATTATTCCATCAATTCCTTTGATTCTTCCATCAAGACATTGAATTCTGACTCTTCCATGACCAACAATTTCAAGAGATGAGTCACTTTCCAGATACATGTTTCTACCAACATACTTTTTATACTTCATGAACCAATCTATATGAGATGTCATGTGAAAAGATGCACCTGAGTCAATCAAGAAAACATCATCCGATGCCTGGGTCACCAAGGCAGTAATGAAGGCATCCACATTGCTCTAAGAAGAATCATTATTCAAAGAGTTATTTTTCTTCCTCTTATTTTTCTCCTCTTTGCAATCCTTTAAGATATGTCCAGTTTGCCCACAATTCCAACATTTCACCTTGGAATTCTTTCCTGGAGACTTTGATCTCCCTTCAGACTTGGATTTATACTTCTTGTCTTTCTTCTTGCTTTTGTCCTTTGATCTGCCTAAAACAACAAGAGCTTCCTTGGCCATCTCATTGACATTTCTTCTAATAGTAGCGAAGCAACCACATCTTCCATTTTAAAAGTAGTTGTTGTACTTCCATTATCCATCACTACATGGTCCCATGTGTCAGACAAGTAACACAAAAAAGTATACAATGATCCTTGTCATCAATATTTACACCTACAGATGCCAACTGAGCAAAAAACATATGAAATGAATTAATATGGTCTAATACAGATGCACCTTCCTCCATCTTGAAGGAGTATAAATTATTCCTTAGGAATAAATTATTCACCAGAGACTTCCCTTGATAAATTTCACCAAGTTTCTTCCATAAAGAAGCTGCAGTTTTCTCCTCATGGACGTTCAGGAGAACAGAGTCTGCCAAAAAAAGTATTATCAAACCTCTAGCTTTCCTCTCTGTGAGGTCCCAATCTTCTTGCTTCATACCTGATGGGTTAGTTCCAAACACAACAATCTAAATATCTCTATCCACTAATAGGTCTTCCATTTTGAGTTTCCACAACTCAAAATTGCCACCATTGAACTTTTCAATTTCTACTCTTCTTGATGTGATTTCCATCTCAATCTTCAATCTAGACTACTTGATTCCTCTACAAGTCTCCCACCATAGAATTAGCACAAAAAACCCATCCTACCCGCAAGGATAACACAACTGGCCAAGCTCTGATAATGACTTGAAAGGAAAGATGAGTGCATAGACACCTTTCTAATGCCAATTCTTAGAAGAGAAATGTAGATACATCATTCAATTTCAAGTTACATTTCATTAAGATGGACATTTACAAGTAACATAATAGACAATTAAAATAACACACACACATAGAATTAAACACTAGTTTTACCTTGGAAAACCCTTATGGGAGAAAAACCCACAAACCAAGAAAAATATTTTTGTATTACAATAATTTGTGATTACATACAAAGTTACAGAACTTCTGCTTCTAGGTGTTAATTCATAGTATCAAACTTAGAAGCATAAATTTCCTTCATCAACCTCACTTCAATTCAATTGGAACAACACATCGCTCAATGTTACAATACATACAATTTTGATTCCTAATTTGTTCTGCATTCCAAGCAACACAAGGAACTAGTCGAGTCAGTTCCCAAATGATCTAACTATCAACACCCATCAAGCTGTCGATGATAATTCATTCAAACTCTTCAAATTCATTGAGTCACTTTGAAAACCTCACAATATGTCAAAACATCGAGTCACCCATCCTCCGTTAGCTTTATCCAATCCCTGTTTTTCTGCTTAGCATGATTGGGTCCACCAAGGCATCCGTAGGCTGGCGGGTTACACAACTCTTTGTAGATCACCATTTTGATGAGACAATCCATCATCTGACATTGAAACAAGGATGCCACTTTGATGAAGGTAATACCACTCCATGTGGTCCTCTATGCAACCCATCGATCTATCAAAGAGACTGTCTTCAAGGTCTCAAAAAAATCATAAAGTCCCACCGACTAGAGTCACTAGCCTTCCATCAACATGTTGAGGATAAAAGACTCAATGTACCAATGAAACAACAAAGTCACTTTGATACAATCTCATTAGAGTTTTGAGGAGACACTAAGAAGAATCCCACTAAAGTGAACAACTCTTGCCAACAAAGCACACACCACGCTAAAGCAAGAAGTAATATCGGTCCATCGAGGAGACATAAAATAAGGTCTCATTGAATAAAGGATAGTTAGCCCGATTAAGGAACAAACAAACGATATTGCTAATAATATATCAAGCTAGTGATTTGAGGCATGATTTCCAACAAAAAGGGAAGATGTTCCATGAATAGGAAAATCCACCAAAGGAGGGGTAAATGCACCAAAAAGGTGAAGCCCTAGGGGGATGGGCAGATGCACTAGAAATGGTGGATCAACCATGAGAGTTAAAAAAATAAAAAATAGAAAAGGAAGAAAATTGACATGCTGATGAGATGACTGTAAATCATGGCAAGCCTACAAACATGAGAGAGATGATCGATAGTGCTATAGCTGGCCTTGCAATTTTTAAAGGATGATTAGGTATGCCTAGAGGTATGCAGTCTGACATACATGGTGTAGATGTCAAGCATCTAGGTACACATACCATTATTAACAACATTGGACAAGAGGTTGAGCTCAGAGACCAACACATTCCATCTCTCGATAGGGAGATGACCATGACCTTAAAGGATGTATGGAGGGTTTTGAAGCTTCCCATTAGGGGCCCATGAGTGCTGGTGTCACATGCGATGGTACCAACACTACTACAAAGGTTGTTTGAGATACCATATGTGCCCATGAGGGGGATGTCATTGGACATTGATAAATGTCTAGATCTAGTGTTGGGTGTGGTATTGTACCTTTGTAGGTTGATCAACAAGGTACTCCTACTTGATAGGAGTGGACACTTCTTCACCCTGGCGCTAGGGGTGGTGGTGGTGGTGGAGATGATAGGGTGGTAGAGGTGATATTCATGGGGCCCTTGTGTTATAGCGTAGTTATACAAGGACCTACAAATTATATGCTATAGAAGAGGGAAGAGCCTAAACCATATTACCCTACTTTAGATATGGGAATGGGAGAAAATTAGTGTCACATGCCCAATATGGGAAATACTAGAGAGAGATCCAGAGGAGGAACTAGATTTTAGCTGAAGGGGTGGAATGTGTTACCAGGAGGTGTGCAGTATGGCATATTAGTAAAGGACATTGGATGAGGTGGAGGAGGGGAGATTGTGTGGTGCCCCTACTAAGGAGGTGAGGGGTGAGAGGAGTATGATGAGTGGGATAGATATATGCTCAACATCTACTATATTATAGGGAGGTATCCCTATATTATAGAGAGGTACAATCCAGATAGGTGTTGGATGTTGTTGATATGTGGTTGCCATTGATGTCAACACTATTGGCATTAATGTCTTTAAGATTGTATATGTTGAGGATATTGAGAAAATTGTAATAAAATGAGTTACAGGTTGTCAGTGATGAAGTGAAGTTTAGTCTATTGGTTAGCTCAGTACATTGATGATCAGAGGTTGTGGATTAAAGGGTTTGTTGTCGAGTATATCTCATTTATCCATGTTAAGTTTCAGAGATCCGCATAAAGATTTGATCGAGTTATGAGTAGTTGTGTTTTGACAATTTTTTTGTTGCTTCAATTGGTGTTCCTGATTGAAGATGATGTGATTCTAGTAAGTTCAGTTATTATAGATGCTTCTCTAGTGATTCATGATGTTTGTGGATGTTTCTAGACCGTCCTCTATCTGTGTTGCATGTCCGCATTGATCGTTGTGCTCGTGATTGCTGATTTTATTTTGTGTGTTCATGTTTTTCATGTTCATGGCCGACAAGGTGTTTGTAGCGTGTTGTGGATCTTTGAGGAATAATTTTTGAAGGTGTTTCATGTTCAAGGATTTTTTTTGGGCTTCATTATGTTGTGGCTAACATTGGTTGGTTCACATTGATAATTGTTATTATTTTGGGCTGACAATTTGTATTCATTTTTTTTTTTTTGAAGCTAACATATAACGATGTAATCTCTAGTTGCGGATATATATAAGAAACTGTTTATTCCATTTGAAGGCATGCAGGTGTATGAGATGTGTGAAAATTTTCCTAATCATTGAAGGCTGAAGCAGAGTGTGAAGAAGTGTTCATGTGCTTTACCAGAACTGTAATCAAGCATTAGCAGATGCTATTTTCTCAGTTCAAAGTCCTGTGGATGTAATCCAAATCTTTTTTTAAGATAGTGTGTCTTCCTTTAGGCAGTAAGTCTTGTTGTATTTGAGTAGTGAGCTCTAGGCAGTGTGCCTGAATGCATGTGCATTCCTCATTTTATTCTTTATACTTTTAACAGGGTATAATCTTGTGGACTGACCTCCACTGTGGTTTTTCCCCTAACAGGGTTTCCACATAAAAAAATATTGGTGTTATGTGTTTCTAATGTGTTGATGATTTATGCTTTCATGGTTGTTAATCAGATCTTAGAATAAGGTAATAAGTTTAATAAGTTTAAATTTCTGTGACAACTGATTCACCCCCCTCTCAGTTGTCTGCCCTTGTGTTGCCAACAATTGGTATCAGAGCAGGTTCCTTGGAAGAAGTTTAATAGCTTAAGGTGATCTGGGATGGCGACATATAAGAAGGATAGTCCAAGATTTGATGGAACAAATTATTCTCTGTGGAAGACTCGAATGGAGTATCACCTAAGATGCATTGGTGAACCCTACTAGAACATTACAAGGAATAGGTATGTTATCCCACATAATGGTCCCTCTACTGCTGTTGAGATTAAGTATGTTGAGTACAATATCAGGGCTAAGGAAGCATTGTTGAGTGATTTGATTGATTCTGAGATGAAAAATGTGATGGATCTGAAGACTACTTATGAGATCTGGAAAAAGTTGAAAACTTTGTATGAAGGTGATGCAAATGTGATGATTTCTAAGCTACAAAGTCTGAAGGGGAAATATGAAATGTTGAGAATGGGTGATGATGGGAACATTACTTCTTTCATGCAAAGAGTGAATGAACTTGTGTGTGGTATCAAATATGCTGGTGGACAATTGGAAGAATTAGAGATTGTTGCTAAAGTGCTCAGGTCCTTGCGTGCTACATACAAAGTCAAAGCTACTACTATTGAGGAGATTCAGACTATAACAAATGTAACCAAAGATATGTTGATTGGTAAGCTTACTGCTTTTGAGTTGAGTGAATTTGGTGATGCTCTTCCTAAGACAAAATCTGCATTCAAGGCTACCACCTCTAGAAGGGATAAACAGAGATATGATCCAGGAGAAATTTCTTCTAGAAAAATATTCAAGTATGAGGAGGAAATGAGAGAGATTGAAGAAGGAGAGATAAAAATGGATGATATTGAAGCACTTATTGTCAAAAGGGAAGCTAAAGGAGAAGGTAAGTATAAAGGAAAATTGTGTATTAAATGTTTTGCTTGCAATAAGATAGGTCATTTTGCATCAAGGTGTTTGGAAAGAGTTCCTAACCCAAGAACTAACAAGCCTAGATTCCAAAGAAAGTTTTATTACATATGCTACTGATGAAGGTGTGACAAATGATGAATTTGATAAAGGGAATGTAAGTGAGGATGAATGGGTATTTATTGCTATCAAGGAAAATAATCCTGTGTCTACTGAATCTACTAGTTGTGCAAATGTGGAGAAAGCCCTAGCTGCTCGAGTTGAAGAAAAATATGAATGGGTGATTGATAGTGGATGCTTTCATCACATGATAGGTGATAAAAGTAGGGTTGTGAGCTTGGAAAAGTATGATGGTGGTGTTGTAAGATTTGGTGATGACAAAGTAGGTGTAATCCATGGTAGAGGATGCATTTCTCTTGATGGTAAGCATAATACTGATGATTTCCTATATGTGGAAGGTTTGAAGCATAATCTATTAAGTGTTGGATAGATGGTTGAAAGGGGATACAATCTTCAATTCAAGGATGGAAAGTGTAGAATATTGGGGAGTTCTAAAAATGTGATTGCATCAGGTACAAAAACAAAAGGTAATATCTTTCACTTGAGTGCTGCTAGTAAAAGCTGTTTGATTGCTCAAGTTGATGAAAGTTGGTTGTGGCATAGGAGAATGTGTCATGTTAACTTTGACAATATTATCAAGATAAGTTCTGCTCAAGCTATGAGAGATCTTCCTAAATTGGTAAAACCTACTAATGCCATATGCAAGGAATGTCAGTCAGGGAAGCAAACTAGAATTTCATTTCGGAGCAAACAACATAGTTCAAATGAAGTGTTGGAGCTTATGCATACTGACTTGTGTGGTCCTTCTAGAGTCAGAAGTTTACAAGGATATAGGTATTTCATGTTGCTTATTGATCATTATTCTAGAATGATGTGGGTTACATTCTTAAGGGAAAAATATGAAGCTTTGGAGAAGTTCAAGATCTGTAAGGCTATGGTTGAAACAGAGACATGTCTGAAGATTAAATGTCTGAGATCATATAGAGGCGGTGAATTCACTTTTGGTGAGTTTAATTATTTTTGTGAAGAACATGGGATAAGGAGACAATTATCTACACTGTGGACTCCTCAACAAAATGGAGTTGTGGAAAGGAAGAACAAGCCAATTGAAGAAGTTGCTAGAACTATGATGTTGGAAGGAAATATTCCTCATATCTATTGGAGAGAAGCTATGAGTACTGTCATTTACACACTCAACTGGGTACAATTCAAAGGTGAAATTGGTAAGACTCCTTATGAGCTATGGTATGGTCATAAACCTGTTATTAGATACTTCAAAAAATTTGGAAGTAAATTCTATATCAAAAGAGATGAAGATATAGGAAAGTTTGATGCTAGGAGTGATGAAGGAATCTTTCTTGGTTATTCTACTAAAAGTAAGGCCTATCGGTGCTACAATAAGAGACTGAGGAAAATGGTTGAAAGTGTAAATGTTAAGGTTGATGAAGACATAGTTAGAACATCCAGAACCTATGGATATGATTCAAATGATTATAATGACAATTTAGATAAAGGAAAGAAAGTTCAAACTTCAAATGAAGTTCAGAGCATTCCGGTGAATCAAGAAAATCATGAGGAAGGAACTAGTGAAAGTGTAGAAGAGAGATCACAAGAGTCTAAAGTTCAAGAACATCCTAAGACTCCAAGGTATGTAAGATTAAATCATTCAGAAGATCAGATCATAGGTGATAAGAACAAAGGTGTCTAGACTAGGAGAAAAATTGTAGGAAGAATACTATTTGATTTCAAAGATTGAGCCTAATAGTGTGAATGAAGCATCCAAAGATGCACATTGGGTTGAAGCAATGAAAGAAGAACTACTCTAGATTGAGAAGAATGATACATGGATTCTTGTTCCCAAACCTAAGGACAAAAATGTAATTGGAACTAAATGGGTCTTTAGAAACAAACTGAATGAGCAAGGTGAAGTTAGAAACAAAGAAAGACTCGTGTGTAAAGAATATTCTCAGATGGAAGGAATTGAATTTGAAGAAACTTTTGCTCCTGTTGCTAGGATTGAAGTTGTGAGACTATTTCTTGCTTATGCTGCTTACAAAAACTACAAGGTTTATCAAATGAATGTCAAGTCAACATTTCTAAATGGTGAATTAGAAGAAGTGTATGTTGAGAAACCTAATAGATTTCAACTGACTAATTAGGGAGACATGGTTTGTCAGTTGAAGAAAGCATTGCATGGACTCAAGCAAGCCCCAAGAGCATGGTATGCTAGATTGGACAAGTATTTGTTGAAGCTTGGATTTAACAAAGGTATCGTTGATAGTAATCTATATTTCAAGATTGATGATGATAAAGATTTGATTGTTGAAGTCTTTGTTGATGGTATCATTTTTGGAGGAGATGATGGTTTGTGCATGAAGTTTGCTAATGAGATGCAGAGTGAATTTGAGATGTCTATGATTGGAGAGATGATTTTTTTTTTGGGATTGCAAATTACTCAGTTAGATAAAGGGATCTTTATATCTCAATCCAAATATGTGAAAGAATTGCTAAAGAAGTTTGGTATGGAAGATTCAAAGCCAGTTGGTACACCCATGGTGATCGGATGTAAGTTGACACAAGATGATGATTCTCCAAAAGAAAATCAAACTAGATATAGATCGATGATTGGTGGATTGCCTTATTTAACTCAAACTAGACCTGATATCATGAATGATGTATGTATTGTTGCAAGATTTCAAGCTAATCCTAAGGAATCTCATGTGACAACTATGAAGAGGATTTTCAAATACTTGAAGGGAATAGTTGATTTTGGCCTATGGTATCCTAAAGATGGTGATCTTACCTTGAGTGATTTTACTGATGTTGATTGGGAAGGGGATGTGAATGACAGAAAAAGTACTAGTGGTGGTGCATTTTTCTTGGAAAGAAGCTAATTTCTTGGTTAAGTAAGAAGCATAATGCCATTTCTTTATCAACTGCAGAGGCAGAATACATTGCTACTGCTAACAATTGTACTCAAGTATTGTGGATGAAGTAGATGTTGAAAGATATCAGAGTTGTGTATGATGAACCTATTGCTATACTCTGTGATAATTCAAGTGCAATTAACATTTCTAAGAATCTGGTGTTGCATTCAAAAACCAAGCATATATCTATCAAGTTTCACTTTTTGAGAGAGATGGTGAGTGAAAAGGAAGTCAGACTCGAGTATGTGCCTACTAAGCAATAAATTGCAGACATATCTACCAAGCCATTGCCTTAGGATACTTTTGAGTATCTCAGAGGGAAGTTAGGGGTGATTACCCCTCCTAATCAGAACTAAGATGCATTGACTTGCATCAATCCATGCATTTCACAGTCATATCTTGATCCAGATTGATGTTGTGGTGGTTGCTACTCAGAGGGAGTAGTCAGATGTTCATATATGTGGTTCAGAGCTTGTGTGGAGAAAGATAACATGTATATTTGTCATTGATGTCAAAGGGGTAGAAGAGTCATGCAAAAGAGTTAAGGAGAAAAGAGTCAAAACCTAAGGGGGAGTAAGTGCTAAGAGTTAGTTGCATTAATGGTGTTTTTCACATCATGTGTTGCTATCAATGCCAAAGGGGGAGATTTTTGGATGTTGCTGATATGTGGTTGTCATTGGTGTCAACACTATTGGCATTAATGTCTTTAAGGCTGTATATGTTGAGGATATTGAGAAAATTGTAATAAAATGAGTTGCAAGTTGTTAGTGATGAAGTGAAGTTCAGTCTGTTGGCTAGCTCAGTATGTTGATGATCAGAGGTTGTGGATTAAAGGGTTTTTTTTCAAGTATATCTAGTTTATCTACATTAAGTTTCAGAGATCCGCATAAAGATTTGATCGAGTTGTAAGCAGTT
The DNA here is from genome assembly GCA_007258455.2 of Sequoia sempervirens. Classification (NCBI taxonomy): domain Eukaryota; kingdom Viridiplantae; phylum Streptophyta; class Pinopsida; order Cupressales; family Cupressaceae; genus Sequoia; species Sequoia sempervirens. Next base: position 39,356,268 of record VDFB02353493.1, read on the forward strand.
GTGTTCTGACAGTTTTTTTGTTAGTTAGTTGGTGTTCCTAATTGAAGATGATGTGATTCTAGTAAGTTCAGTTGTTGCAGATGCTTCTCTAGTGATTCATGATGTTTGTGGATGTTTCTAGATTGTGCTCTATCTGTGTTGCACGTACGCATTGATCGTTGTGCTCGTAATTGGTGATTTTCTATTGTGTGTTCACATTTTTCATGTTCATGGTCGACAAGGTGTTTGTAGAGCATTGTGGATATTTGAGGATGTGTTTTTGGGTCTTCATTATGTTGTGGCTGATATTGGTTGGTTCGCATTGATAATTGTTATTGTTTTGGGCCGACAGTTTGTATTTGTTTTATTATTTTGTTGAAGCCGACATATAATGATGTAATCTCTAGTTGCGAATATATATAAGTGATTTTTTATTCCATTTGAGGGAATGCAAGTGTATGAGATGTGATAATAATATCCTAATCATTTGAAAGTAGAAGAGTGTGAAGAAGAGTGAGCAGAGTGTGAAGAAGTGTTCATGTGCTTAACCAAAATTATAATCAAGCATTAGCAAATGCTATTTTCTCAGTTCAAAGTCCTACGGATGTAATCTGAATGTTTCTGTAAGATAGTGTGTCTTCCTTTAGGCAGTAAGTCTTCTTGTATTTGAGTAGCAAGCTCTAGGTAGTGTGCCTAAATGCATGTTCATTCCTCATTTTATTCTTTATACTTTTAAAAGGGTATAATCTTGTGGACTGACCTCCACCATGGTTTTTCCCCTAATAGGGTTTCCACGTAAAAGAATCTTGGTGTTATGTATATTTCTAATGTGTTGATGATTTATGCTTTTATGGTTGTTAATCAAATCTTAGAATAAGGTTAATAAGTTTAATAAGTTTAAATTTTCGTGACAACTGATTCACTCCCCTCTCAGTTTTTTTCCCTTGTGTTGCCAACAATAGGGTCACATGATAGTTCATGGTGATGCAGGACATCTTGGAGGGTCCACATTGGTTTGTATGATTGTCATGATAGATTGGAGAGTGGGGGCCACATATAGCCCTAAGGGTAGTAGCGCATGCTTGAAGCTATGTGGAGGAGGTGATATGAGACATACATGGGGGTGTCGATGAACCTGACACTACATATAGATATGTGGCATGGTGGGAAAGGAATCAAACAACACCTATGGTCCTAGCTAGAGGGTCATTAGCCATTGGGTGGATGGAGGTGGTGTTTGAGGAGGCATGAAGTTACAAGAGGAGGATTAGTTAGAGTGAGAAATGAGAGTGTGAAAACACAATCATCAAGGAGATTGTAGCAGAGGAGGTGACAATATCTAGCAGTGGGGGAGAGAGGAGAGGGAGAGGAGAAGGAGTAGATGGAGGTGGATAAGGAGGAGAGGAGGTCACCCAACATACCTCATCTGGGGGATGTTACACCACCTCGAGAGAGTGGAGGAGAGGAGGGGAGGACTTGGGTACTAGGTTGGCCATCACAAAGAGAAAGGTATCTGCTCTATAAGGATAGTTGCAACAGGTATAAGGGGACTTGGACATAGTGACAATAGAGCAAGATAGCCTCTAGGAGGAGAGGGATGGATTACAGGCATGAGGGATACCTTATAGGGAGAGGAGTAAAATTTTTTCACAACTCTTATTTTTATTCTTCGTATTTTACTATGCTTGATTAAATTAATTTATGGTGAAATAAAAGTGCAATGAAAAATAATGAATTAATTATATTTTAATTAGAGAATTCATTTTTCAATTAATTGATAATGCTTGTTGTTTAAAATAATTAATTTAATTGCAATTAAATTAAAATACCTTGTTATTTAGGAAAATTATTTTTCGTGGAAGTAAGTGATATTTTGTTAATATTTATTTAGAATAAATATTTAAATTGCAAAATTAAAAAGACTTCCTTATTATTTTCTGAAGATAAACATTTTGTATGCAATAAAAATAGGATTTCTTTATTATTACTATTGGTGGATAAATATTATGCATGAAAAGAAATAATAATTTTAATTTCAAGATTAGGTATTGAGAATAGGGGAGAAATATTTAAAAGAGTAAAATCATTAAGGAAAACACACACAGATGGTTTTCGTAATCTTTCTTGTTTTATCTACAAAAATATAACTGAAAATAGGCTCTCGGAAGTAGTTTTATGAGAAATACAACAAAATAGGAACGATGGGAGAAAAGAGGAAAAGCAATAAGAAGAGGGAAATCAACTAAAAGAAAATTCCAGGTTTCCAAATTATTTCCCAATGCTTTCAATTTCAAAATGCGTAGATAAATGATTGTTTGTGAAAAGATTGAACTTCTTCTTCTGAAACCCCCATTTGCCCACATCTGTTGAATTCAATTTGCTCTTCAAATGTGTAAGTTTTTGTATGAAATTATGCATCATATACGTCTATATATATAAATATATGTGCAATGTATATTGTCATTCTGTTGCAACTGAAATCCCCTTTCAAAATACAAGTTTATTCCAAAGAATGAGTGTAACGTTGTTTTATTTCCATTTTTGCAACCAATATTAGCATGCATATGTTTATTTGTAAATAGTTCTATTTAATACTACTATTTTTTTTTAAGTAATCCCCTGAATAGGCATATAATATTGTGTTTGTTTGAAAATATTTTCAAAATTCTTCCGGTGGAGTCGCTGGTTGTATTATCAAAAAGGGGGTTTTCATTTTATAAGTATTGGGGGAAGGCTTTAAGCCCCCCCAGCCAACGCCTACCCATATGGGAGGTTGCCGGTGGAGGCAGCTGCCCCTCCATAGGCTGCGAGGGTGCTACCTTCCACAGGCAGCGCCCCCCATGGGGAAGGTCATCGGCCTTTCTCCCCATGCCAACCCATGATAAACTTCTATAACTTGTATTTTTCCAGGTGAAAATCCTGTGTATAAATATATATCATTTATAATCAACATCGTTTATAAATGTATAAATAGATACATATTTATATACCTTATAAATTCATAAGTTAATATATGTATAGTTCGGCATTCGAAGGCCTAGTAGTTACGCTGGGTTTTTTCATTTTATTTAATCACCATGTTAAATGTATATATATATATATGTTCGTGTATTTGTAGTTCTTATATCTGATCCTTTATACAATCTTTTATTGTTGTTGATAGCTGCAGAATATAATTACTATATATTCATTTTCAAATACATAATATATATATATATATATATATATATATATATATATATATATATATATATATATATATATATATATATGTATATATAAACAGTATGTATAAATTTATATATATATATATATACCACCTTCATGTCTCGCCCTTTCTTCCCGGTTGGGAGGACTAGCTCAACTCAACCTAGCTTCCTACCAGGGGTTCAGGATGGCACGAACTGACAACCTTCCCATTAGTCTATCTAGATGAAGTTAGAGAGCCTATTGAATTACGAAAACCAGATACAGAACCTGATGTTCCAGACTATGGTTATGCTTTTCAAAATCGTGAGCGTGATCCAGTTCTTTCACCAGCACCCCTACAATTCTATGGGGCATCCCTTCGTGTAGTTCCTGCTCTATTTGTCCTATCAGTATCCAAGCTACCAACAACAGATCTAGATCTATCTCCTCCCACCCTAAGGGGGGGAATTCTAGTGAGGGCTAGCCTTTGTTTTCAAACAAACACTTCAGTTGCCACAAACGACATCTTTCGTCGAACAGATTCTCTACGTAACATGCTTCAAAAACGAGAACAAATTTCAATTGAAGGCCAACAAAACAACTACCGTCAGAATAGTAGGGCCCGATAGGGGCACTATTGAGCCGGGGCCCGGGAAGCAGGGTGGGGAGCTACTATAGTTGCAATAGACGACAATAGTTTTAAATAGTATGTATAAATTTAACTATATATATATATAGTTAAATATTGCATGAGTCTGTTTATTTCGTAATTAGTGATTTAATAAATACAAGAATTTGATAATTATCGTCGATAGTGAATAATGTTTACTATTGTGATCATGTATTGAATTAGTGTATTGGTGGGATTGTAGTCTTTTTTTGAGATTAGACAATTAGAATATAAGACCACATTGAAATGAAATAAAATAAATATTGGTAATGTAATAAATGTGAAAATTAGCTTTATTTCTTAGTGTTAATTATCAGTGGTGTTGTTGTTCATATTCACTTGTTTGGTGAGGAAATTGCCCCACCTTGTATTTAAATAGAGTATTAATAGATTGGTTGCTTGTGTGTCATTGGTAATCCATTGGTGGAGTTCATGTGCTAATAAGTTTTAGAAGTCTTCCAGAGGCTTGAGATTCGAGTTACATTGTATCGTAATTATAAGAGTACTTAAGAAAGAATAAATATTTAACAAAGTAATGAAATCAAATTAAGTTATTATGTTTAATTTAAAAACAATGTTTAACATACTCCATTGAAGGAAAATACTCTAAGTATGAAATTCATATAGGAGGGAAAAATTAAAGATTGGAATATGAAATTTGTAGATATTGTATAACACTTGATCTATATATATATATATATATATATAGATGTAGATTGCAATTAACCTACACATATTATGTAATGTGAATCAATTGGGGAGTTTATAAAATATAAATAAATGTTAAATCATACTTTACCTTAAGTTTAAGTTTAAGGATGCCATTCTTCTCAAGCATCATGGTTTATCAATGCACGTACGGAGAAAATAGATACTCCCTCATTTAGTTGACCTTGAGATTTATTTGCTCTAGAATGTATACTCATATATACTCATTAGCTTATATATGTATTCTCATACATACATGAGCTACACCTTCTTAATTTTTATATAGTATTGTTCCCTTATTGTTGAAACCTCTATGAATCAATGAGTTTGGAAATAAGCATTCTTGTTATAATTGCATAGGCAAGTGTGCATTTTAGTAGTGCTAGGATTACTTTCATAAATCTTTATATGATTGGCTTATGATTTTCAGTGTACTTGTGTGATATTTGGGAGGTCGTTGGAGGAAGAATTGTCTCATTTGTAAATAATTGGGAGTGATTCGTGATAGTGTTGACATTGCCATAATTTCATATGCAAGGATGATGCATTGGTGAAACTTGAAAAAGTATCTTGTAACTACAGGCAGGACAATGGGCTATTTATATGTTAAGATTTCAGTTCTTATGAATATTAGGATATGAAATGTGGAAGTGTTAAGAAGATACATGTTATGTAGAGGAACCATGTGATCCTCTATAGCTATTTGCTTTATTATTTATAAGTGTGTATTAAAGTTGTAAATGGTCATGTCAACTGGACAGTATGATCATTGCCAGTGAGGCATCTTGAAACCATTAAGATTTTGTAGCCAATAAGGCTCTGCCAGTGAGGCATTTCATTAAGCTAGTGAGACACTTTTACGAGTGGTTTTTCATCCCTACGAGGGTTTTCCACTCATGAAAATCTATGTGTTATGATTTCTTTGTGGTTGCATTTATGATCTTTCTATTTCCTTAATTTGCATTATAGTATTTGAATTTACATGTATTGTTGAGATGATAATTGATGTGTAAGCCTACATGGCTAAATCTAATGAAGGAATGACCTTGTTTTAATATATTTTGATTCATTGATGTATGTTATTCCATTTGATTATAGTGATGAAAGTAATTTAATCATTCCTCTTATTTCACACCTTTTTATAATTATTTATTTCTATTAAATCATTTTGAAAACTTAAGGATATAATTAGTAAATGTGTTTTTCTGTTCCTTACAAATTTAAACTCAGAGAGAGACATCCTCTACTTAGCACATGATGTATGGGACCTCGAGTTGACCAAGATGTAGGGGGATAAAGACACATATATGAAAGAGAGAGATACTGTGATGAGGTCCAAATTGCCTGAAACCCACACATATCACCACAATAGATACCAACACAGAAGATGTGAGACAAAAAAATAACTCACTTCCAATTATTTTCTAGAAATGAAATTACAGATTTGAAGCTTACATGCTACAACCTCATGGGCTTGATTCATTACACCAAAATCAACTCTGAAAACAAAATATATTATTTTGAGCCACGATTTTCACTATTAGAGCCACCTTCTACAACCCCCAATTAACCCTTTTATTTTACCCAATAACCACCCTAGAATGTTCTAGAAAGTTCAGCTTTCCCTTTTGTTTTGGCACCAAAAGTCCTTCCATTTGATTTTTGGCCTAAGAAGAAATTTTAATGAAATTCACTTTTTAGAGGGGCAACTTCACAAGGCCATAACTTTTGATTTGGATGTCTAATTGGCTACTATAACATATCATTGGAAATCTCTTGAAGAGATCTACAAATATAAACCACTGGAGGTCAGTTCGTCAACTTTTTGAGTTGTTTTGGGGCCTCTAGGGTTTTCATATCTAAATTTGAAGCTGCATTGGAAAAATTTCCTGGGATGAACACTTTAATATCTCCCAAACCGTGTAGGGTATTGAGACAATGCTTTTGTGACCAAAAATATTTTTTAGTTCTAATCCTTAGGGTAAATTTTTAGGTCCATACAAGCCCATTTAGGTTGACTTACTAAAAATAGTAAGTGACCATGTTTCACCTTTTTTGACTCTTGACTGTCTTACACCCCTTAAGACCCATCATTCTAGAACTAGAAACAACTAAAGAAATTAAGGAAACACATTTTTTTTTGGGTGATGCAAGATTTCCCTACACTGTTGGATGCTCCTGCATCAGACACCCAAGGTAATTTGAAAAGTGACCTAGTCACTTCTCAGGAGTTAGAGGAAAACCAAGACGGTTGCCTCAGACAACCATGATGAATCTTCAACAGGCCTTCCTCTCCACTTCACCAACTAGTATGCATTTTCCTGATTCTTGTGCTTCTACCCACATGACTATCAATAATTTCTTCTATCTCCTCCTTTTCTGAAGTAGGTGCTGAGATATTCCACTGTGCTTCTTTTATTTCTTTATCAATTCCTCCGTCATGATATTCTATTAAATCTGAAATGTTAAAAACAGGTGAAATATGAATTTCATCAAGCATTTCTACCTCATATGCATTTCCTGAATCATGCTTCTTTTGGATCTTGCATGGTCCAAACTTCTTCATCTTTAACTTTTTGTATGTACCAACTGGAAACCTTTCATTTCGCAAATGAACCATGAATTTATCTCCTACCTAGAACTCCTTATACCTCATTTTTTGATCTACCTTAGCCTTATATTGTGAGTTCATCTTATTGATATGTTTCTTCACCTCTTCATGAAAATTCTTTAGGTGCTCAGCATAATCTTCAGCCTCATTAGTACTCTTCTCCCCCTTATCCATCTTTCTTATTTTAGAAGCAGTTCTTGGACTACTCCCATACACAATCTAGAATGGTGATTTACTAGTGCTCCTATTGATAGAATTTTTGTAAGAAAATTCTACATGTGGTATTATCAAATCCCATCCCTTGGGATTATCTCCTACTAAGCATCTTAGTAGGTTACCCAAACATCTATTCACCACCTCTGTTTGTCCATCATTATGTGGATGGTGTGCAGAACTGAACTTCAAATCTCTCTTCAACTTCTTCCATAATGTCTGCCAAAAATAACCAAAAAAATTGGTATTTTTGTTTGAAACTATACTCTTTGGTAGATTATGTAGTCTCACCACCACTCTGAAAAATAACTCTGCAACATGAACATCATTAGTCTTATGACATAGAATGAAATGTGCCATCTTTGAAAATATATCCACCACCACAAATATGTAATAATGCCCTCTTTGTGTCCTTGGAAATCCAAGAACAAAATCCATGCTAATATCCTCCCATGGCCTCTGAGGTACAGGTAATGGCTGATACAATCTAGTATTATGACTTGTTCCTTTTTCCGTCTGACATACCCTGCAACTTTTTACAAACTTCTTCACATCTTGTTGTAACTGTGGCTAATAATAATTCTCATTGACAAGAGCAATGGCCTTATCTCGACCGAAATGTCCAACTAGTCCTCCACTATGCTTCTGCTTGATTATATTCTCTCCCATAGAACTCCTTGGAATGCACAATTGGATTCCTCTAAACAAAATCCCATCTTGGACTAAGAAATCCAACCATCTTTTCCTTTCCAATGCAATAGGTTCCAAACAGGCCTTCCAAGCTTCTACAAAGTTTGGATCTCCAGAATACAAACTCTTGAGTTCATTGAACCCAACAACCCTTATATTCATTTCTATCAACAAATTTTTCCTTCTACTCAAGGCATCTGCAACTCAGTTTGAACTTCCACTCCTGTGCTTCAAAACAAAGGTATAAATCTGCAAAAACTCAACCCATTTTAAGTGCTTTTGATTTAACTTTCCTTGACTATTGAGATACTACAAATCTTGGTGATCAATATATAAAACAAATTCTTTTGGCAACAAATAGTGTCTCCATTTCTTCAAAGCCTAAACTATAGCATAAAAATCATGATAATAGACAAACTATTTCTTCTTAGCATCATTTAAATTCTCACTAAAGTAGGAAATAGTCTTACCTTCTTGACTCAAAAAGCTCCTATGGCAGTGCCACTAGCATCACAATCTACCTGAAATACCTTATTGAAATTTGGAATTTCCAAAATAGGTTGCTTTGTAACTTTATTCTTCAACATATCAAAAATTTTGGCTGCTCCTATAGTCCACTTAAACTCTTTTCTATCCCCTCTCATCACTTCAGTTAGAGGTACACAAAATACTACTAAAATTCTTAATAATTTTTTTGTAAAAACTTGCTAGACAATAAAATGATCTTACCTTTGTAACATTCCTCGGGGTAGGCCATTCAATGATATCTCTCACCTTCTCTAGATCCATTTTAAGACCCTCTACTGAGACAAAAATTCCTAGATACACCAACTCTCTCTTCGCAAAAATACATTTCTTCAAATTAATCATCAACTTCTCCTCCCTTAGCTTCTCAAAAACTCTTTGGATATGCATCAAGTGCTCCTCCAATGTCTTATTGAAAATCAAAATATCATCCAAATAAACAATAACATATTTTTCTAAAAATTCTTTCAATACCTCATTCATAAGCAACATAAATGTGCTTAGTGCATTGGTTAGCCCAAAAGGCATGACTAACCACTCGTACAAGCCCTCCTTGGTTTTGAAGGATATCTTCCATTCATCTCCTTCTCTAATTTGGATCTGGTTATATCCACTCTTCAAATCTATCTTTTTGTTCCAAAGTACTCAACACTACTCAAACAATCCATAATGTCATCCATTCTCGCTAAGGGAAATCTATACTTGATGGTGATCTTGTTGATGGCTCTAGAATCTATACACACCTTTCATTCCCCATCCTTCTTTGGTGCTAGTACTGTAGGTACTACACATGGATTCAAACTCTCTTTGGTCAATCCCTTCTGCAACAAATCTTGCACTTGTCCATTCAACTCTTCAATCTCTACTAGAGTCATATGATGAGTTGCCTTATTTAGAAAACTGGCTTCAGGAATCAGGTCCATTTGATGAGTAATCTTTCTTACTGGAGGAAAACCTTTAAGTACGTTATCAAAAATAATATCTTGAAACTCATTGAACATATATGAAATCTCTTCAGGTACCTCATTAGTATCCTCTTTAACAACTCTAGGGATCAATGCAAAACACATATGCTCATGCCTCATACCTTCTAGGAAATTTCTTCCATCAACCAAAGAAATTCTCGCATTACTGCATAGCTTTTCCTCTGCCTCTTTCAAGGGATTCAACTTATGACAAACTCCATCCTTTGTCAAAGAATAGGTGTTGGCATGTCCATCATGTATTGCTCATCGATCAAACTACCACTGTCTATCTAACAACATATGGCAAACATCCATAGGCATAATATCACATAATACCTCATCATGGTAATTTCCAATCTTGAACTTTACTAGACATTGTTCATTTACCGAAGTCTTATGGTCCTTCTACAACCAAGTAATCCAATATGGATTTGGATGCCTTCTCTCCAACCGCAACTTACTAACCATCTCTTCTGAAACAAGTTTATCAGTACCACCTACATCAATAATAACATTGTAAACTTTACCTTCACACTTACATCTAGTGCAAAAAAAATTCTTCCTTTGAGTTGGTTCCTTCTCCACATTTAGCAAGGATCTTCTAGTGACAAGAACTTCTCCTCTTTTTGCATCTTCAGAATGTGAAGACTCAACATCTTCATCTACATGTGCAAATTGTGCATTACCCTCAGGTCTTCTATTTGTCCTTCCTTGATGTTGAGGACACTCATAGGCTCTATGTCCTTCTTCTCTACACTAGAAATAGGTTCCAAGGAAGCCTCCTCTTCCTATTCCTTTTTGGTCTCCATTATTCTGATCACAAGAATGGTAGGTTTTATCTCCTTTCTAGTTTTGGCTGCTACTAGAGCCTTCACCCTTCTTTTGATCTTCATTTCAACCTCCTTATGACCATCCACTAGTTTTTCCTCCATGACCTCCACCTCATTGTTTTTTCTCAAACCTCTTGTTCAGTCGTTCTTCAACCTTTAGAGAAAACTGATAAGTGTCCTCAATGGTGGTCATTCTTATCAATGCCAATTCTTCCTGTATGCTTGGCTTCAACCCGTTATTATAATGAGAAAATTTCTCTTTATTTGCCTTAGAATGTCCTATCCAAATCAGGACCTTGTGAAATTCCTTTGTGTATTCTTTCACCATCCTTGTTCCTTCCCTCAAGCTCTGCATCTTCTTGAGCAGCTCTAATTCGTAATCGACTGGAATAAATTGTTTCTTCAATTTTGACACCATTCTGTCCCATCTGAAAATTTTATCTTTCCCTTGTCTTCCTCTTTCTAATTGGACCTCTTTGCACCATATATTGTCGTGAACTTTCAATTTTGTCTTTGAAAAGCTCACTCTGTGAGGATCTTCAATCTCCTCAAACTCAAAAAATTCCTCCATGTCATTGATCCAATTGATCAATTCTTTAGGATTCAAACTTCCACTAAAAGTTGTGTTACATCGGTGGTTGTTGTTACACCAAAAGATCAACCGATCAATGCTCAATGCAACCACAATATTTATGTAAGATCCAAAAGAGGCAGTTAAGCCATGTCACAAACCCAAGTGCCGTGCTAGACAAGGAAGACCAAGGGACACACCATCTTTCAACAAGTTGAAACCTCCATTTTAGGTTTCTTCCCAATGCTTGAGATCACTTGCAGCAATCTTCTTTCTCCAGGATCCATTGGATCCTGCTCTTCCTCTTCCATTTCCTCTTTCGTTTCATCTTCTCTTTTATCTCTTTCTTGATGCACATCTCTTCTTCAAAAATTTTTCTGCAAGGTTTCTAATTGCCTTCTAAGGGATCTGATTTCATCTCTAGGTGTATCTCTTCTTGCACCACTTGAGCCTCTACCTCTGCCATGCTAAGCAAGTATTGGAGACATCCTAAACTTAGCCCACACTCACAATTCTTGCTGCAACTGCCTCATGTTTGATGCTCTGTTACAGACTCAAGAACTATTGCTCTGATACCACTTGATGAGGGCCACACCACCCAAAAACCACACAAATCACCACAATAGATACCAACATAGAAGATGCGAGATAGAAAAACAGCTCACTTTCAATTATTTTCTAGAAATGAAATTATAGATTCAAAGCTTACATGCTACAGCCTCATGGGTTTGATTCATTACACCAAAATCAACTCTGAAAACAAAATGTATTATTTAGAGCCACAATTTAGACTATTGGAGCCACCTTCTACAATCCCCACTTAACCTTTTTATTTTACCCAATAACTGCCCTAGAATTTTCTAGAAAGTTCAACTTTCGCTTTTGTTTTGGTGCCAAAATTCCTACCATTTGATTTTTGGCCTAGTAAGAAATTTTAATGAAATTCACTTTTTAGAGGGGAAACTTCGCCGGGCCATAACTTTTGATCTGAGTGTCCGATTGGATATTATAACATATCGTTGGAAAGCTCTCAAAGAGATCTACAATGAAAAATCAACCTAAGGTCGGTTCATCAACTTTTCAAGACAATTCGAGGCCTCTAAGGTTTTCATATCTGAATTTGAAGCTGCATTGGAAAATTTTCTCGGGATGAAAACTTTAATATCTCCCAAACCATGTAAGGTATTGAGACAATTCTTTCATGACTGGAAATGTTTTTCAGTTTTGATCCTTGGGTTAAATTTTTAGGTCCATCCCATTTAGGCTAACTTACTAAAAATAGTAAGTGACCATTTTTTTCCTTTTCTGACTCCTAACTGTCTTACACCCCTTAAGTGCCATCATGGAACTTAAAACAACTAAAGAAATTAACGAAAACCAAATTTTTTGGGTGATGCAAGATTGCCCTACACCGTTGGATGCTCTTGCATCATACTACTAGAGCACAAGGAGGAGGGACAAGGATGGTTGATCTAGTGTACCAATTTGTATGAGTGAGCTGAGAGGCTTACTACTATTGAGATTTATATTTTGGCACTATCCCAACAGTAGAGAGGGGTCCGAGCTTCTTAGAGGCCAAGGGCTTTAGGAGGAGTGGGTCTCGATCACTACAGTTGAGATTTGGGAGGAGCAAGTCGATGGGACCCTCGGGAGGAGGCGAAGGAGGGCCAACATAATTGGGAGGAGTGCCACCCTCCCCCACACACTTAGATGTAGGGAATAGTAGCTAGAGGACATGGAGGTCAGGTGGCAATTTTGATTGATACACGAGTTTCTATGATTTTTTGATGAGCCGTCATGTATAGGAGGCTATATGATGTATGTATTTGATAAGGGAATTGACCCTTGATGTATATATATGATGTATGATATTATGATCTATAGACATTTATGGTATTATTATGGACAATCATTTATTTGATGCACTTTGATATGATTTATAAAAAAATTGATATAATTTGTAGATGTTAGTTTATGTGATCTATGATATGGATTTTTTTTTTATGAAGTATATGGATTATGTTATGGATGGATAATGCATATGGTGTGATGTGATTGTATGTATGTATGATGAGATTCTATGATGATGAATGTGACATTATGATTGGATATGTGGTTCCGACGAGTGGTGATGTAGGATGTGGATAGATAAATGCTATGCATATGTGATGTGTACTAACATGTGTGATGTAGGGTGGATGTTCATGTATATGTATGCAAATCCTAATGATATTACAATGATATACTATACCTATCAATGGCAGGTAATGGTAATGTATGTATATGATAAATGTGTAATGTATGTGAGTGGATTTATATGTAATACAACTAAATCTAATAGATGCACATAATTATTTAATGATACTATATTATAAATTTGATTGATTAAGCAATGTAATGTAACATAATGTGACAAAATATTTTTAGAATAATGAATCTTGAACAACTTAATGCAATGAATATGATAATGAAAATGATAAGGGATTCTTAGAATAACATCGTATAAACAACTTAATACAATGTAAATGTTAAGGGAAATGATAAAAGATGCTTAGAATAAAAAATTCTAAAAAGCTTAATGCAATGTCAATGATAAGGAAAATGATAAAATATGGGTAGATGGTAGGTGAAAATTGTAGTGTATCAACCAAGAACAAACCAAGCCCAACAATAGAAGTGAAAGGGGACACATTTTCACATTTAGAGTCTAATGATTAAGAAAGGGATAATGATGATTAATATGAAAGATAGGTCAATAGGGATGATGGAGGGTAGGATGGGGGACAAGATTGAGAAATATATTCCTATATATTAGACTTCCATGTAGTGAGCACTTATTTTGATTTAGAATGAGATATCATGCACCATGGTATGAGGAACTAGAGTGAATTTGTATTGCATGCATAGGACTGACATAACAAACAAAAAGGTTAATCCAACATCCTACAAAGTCGCAAAGGGATTTGGTGGGGCCGATGTTGGGAAAAAAAAAGCATAAGAGGATGCCCTAGAGTAACAAAAGATCACAATAGATCTTGATGGATACAACATAAGGAAAAAAAGAAAACATGACAAACAAAAGGAAAAGACATGCCCCTATTTCCTCAAGTCAAAGAGCACCATGATATGAGGGACCATGGAAACCTTGAGTAGGTAGAATAGGAGGCTCAAAGAAAGATAAACAAAGATTCAAAAGCACCCAAAAAATAACAAGAGATCTTAAATATCCTTTTCCATGAGGATGACAAGTGGATTGATGTGATGAACGATATATCCCGTGAAGACCAAAGATGGACGAGATAGAACTTAGGATTCCTATGACTTGGGTTAGTCAAGACACTTGAAACGTATGGGAGATAATAGATTTTGTGGAAGTACTAGCTTGATAAAGGATCTTGGAAACACGACAGACACAAGGATGGGACCTAGTGACAAGTATGTACAAGTATGGGCCTAGGTGATGAAACAAGACTGACCTTATGTACACTACATACAATTGATGACAGCTAGAAAAATATTAATCAATAAAAGGACTTCATGGATTAGGAGTGCATTAGGATCCATGAGGTGCATCCCAAAGTAAAGAAGTGAAGCTCAGTAATTGGGATAATGAATTTTAATCTTTAAATTCTCAACTAAAATATACCATGAGGTGGATGGGGGTATCATGATAGATAATGGATAGAATGTAGCTGGATAGGGATAGTATACATGAGATGTGAGTGGTAAGTGGATGTAGGAAAGCACATGGAAAAAGGGGAATGAGGTAGATAATGATTTTGTCCTATACAAATGACACCTGTTGCTAGGTTTTCACCAAATGCACTTGTCCAAGGTGCCACCAAGGGTGGTTTTTACCATAGGATGAATTATTTCTCTTTACTATTTTCTATATTTTTTTTTGTTTTTGTTTTTGACATTCTTTTATTTTTTTATTTTTGAAAGGTGGGATAATTCAACTAACTTAGGAATAAAACCTCTTGAGATGGATTATGTTGATGGGTTCATCTGAAGGTTCACCATCAGAAGTAGCCAAATGATATCCCCCCAAACCATAATTTTCTATGATGACATAAGGACCCAACGAATTAGCTTCAAACTTTCCTTTCTTTTCTTGATCTTGTTGGGTATGCTTATTCTCTTTAAGAATAAGATCACCAAGTTGGAATTGGTGAGGTTTTATCTTCTTATTATAGCTTCTTTATAGCCTATTCTGATAAGCTTGAATATGGTTATAGGCATTGAGGCACTATTCATCCAAAAGCTCTAACTGACTCAAATGTGCAACCCAATACTCATCATTGATGATATTCTTCAATGAGATGTGTAGAGATGGGAGTTTGTCTTCTATTGGAAATATATATTTGGCACTAGAGACTAGTGAATATGGAGTGGAATCGGTAGGGGTGTAGAGGCTAGTGCAAGAAGCACAAAGGGTGGAATTTAAGTGGAGATTGCATTCATGACCAGTGTCATTGATAACCCTTTTAAGGATTTTGATTAAGGTTTTGTTTGTTACATCAACTTGGCTATTACCTTGAGGATAATATGGAGTGGACCAATGATGTTGGATATGGAATTATTCAAAAATTTGTCACACATGTTGGTTCTTGAAGGGTTTACCATTTTCAATAATGATGGAAGAGGGGATACCATATCGGAAAATGATATGATATAGGGTGAATTTGAAAATTTGGAGGCTAGTAATGAGGGTGAGTGGGATGGCTTCCACCCTCTTAGTGAAATATTGAATGCCAATGATAAAGAAGGCATGCCCATTGGATGAAGGGGGATGTATCTTGTCGACTAAATCAAGACCCCATTGTGAGAAGGGCCATGGTGAAGCAATAGGTTACAACACCTAAGATGGTGCATGTATCAAATATGCATGTTGCTAACAAGGAACACACTTCTTAATATAATCACATGTATCATTTTCCATAGTAGTCCAATAATAGCCTGCTCAAAGAAGCTTCTTTCAAAAGGACATTCCACTTGTGAGAGCCCCACAAATACCACTGTGTATTGGCTTTCGTAGTGTTTAAACATCACAATAAGGATCCATCATATCCCCTACGACATAATGTGTCCCCTAGGATGGTGTAATGATATGAATAGTGGATGAATGATCAATGTTGGTTGGGAGTGAGGTTAGGTGGTAAGACATTGTCATGAAGGAATGTTTAAATATAATGATACTAGGGATATTGGGGACCAATGATTTCACACACCATTTCCATATTTGAAATATCATATGTAGGCATCAAAATTTGTTCAACTAGGAATTCACATTCATGGCTGTCATGAGGCATGTCCAACAAGGATCTAATAGTAGCCATTGCATTTACCGATTTGTTGTGAAGATGAAGGACCTGCTCAAACTAGATGTAGCCAAAGTATTTACTGAAATTATTGACCATTCATTTATAAGGAAGAAATTTATCATCTTTAGTCTAAAATTAATTATTGACCTACTTAATGATGAGCTAAGAATCACCATAGACATGTAGTTGACTGATATTCCATTGAATTGCTATCTTCAAACCAGTAATGAGGGTCTCATATTCTATAATATTATTCATGCATGGGAAGGCTAACCTGAATGAATTAGATATATGTTGGGACACTCAAATTTTGCAAATTTGAAGTGCCCATATTGAAAATTTTTCCTCTACACTCTCAGAAGTGCACTTGAAAAATCTGCCTAGGTGACCCACTTTGGAGGGTCATAATTTGGAGCCAGTTGATTTCGTGCAAAACCCCCTTGTGGACACACTCGTATGACATATGTGAACATGCATGTCAATTTCCAGCTTCCCATGATGAGTTTTGATAGGGTTTTGAAAAGCGAAGCTGCAGGGTTTTGACACTTTTCTGATATTTGCAAACTTTTAGTTATGCAAAGTGGCCTCCTGTTCGAGCTAATATTTCACAGCTGGATGATTTTCAAGACAAGATGATTGTTGTTCTCCATTTTCCTACATTCATGTACTCCCTGGTCCAAGTTCAGAGCCTCATGATCAGATTTGGTATTTTTTCGAGATCAAAAGCAAATGCAGTTTCTTATGTTTTTACATCTACATTTCTGAATTGTTTCAAGGTGGTCAACCTTGACCCCTAATATCTTCTGAAGGATGATGATTGAAGGAAATTCATCTTGCACACATACTTAGTGTACCTAAATGAGCTTATGTTTCCAGTGGTAGCCTCTCAGAAGTTGATTTGACGTTTTTTCAAAATGGTGACTTGGCGAGTTTTAATTGGTTTTGAACAAGTGTAGTTTCAGAAAAGTTTGACCCAAAAACTTTGACATTGAATATCTTTCACCTCGTGATTTTTTTCTCCGAGCCATATATTGCATTGCATTCTTGGTTCAAATGTCTACATGCTTGTGCATTTTTATAGCTCTAAGAGATCATTTGGCTAGTTTCCTAAGGTGATTCCAAATCCAACTTGGCCAGTTTTGACGCTTGGTAAATATGCCAAAAGCAATTTTTAATGATAACCCAATCCATTATTTCACTTCAGAAGCATTCAGAAGTTGTCTTAGATCAATTCAAGGAAAAAAACTTGTTTGAAAATAATTTTTTTTTAGCTGGGCCGACTTGGGGACCCGCCATGCTTCACACAATTACAAAGATTCATAGTGAACAAGAGCTTGAAGCCAACCAAACAATGGGGTCATCATACATTGAATTTTTTGAGGATTATCTTTGCTAAAAGATAACAATTATAATTTGATATCACCAACACAACATTTCATGGGCATCGAGTGCACTAAGTTCTCTTCAAACTCTGAGAATCATGGTATAGAAGGAAAAGTTTCAATAATTACAGTCTTAGTTTGAGTATGGTTTATCATAAATTATGAAAAGGGGCATCATTCATAAATATTAAAGACATTAACAAGATCATGCTGAATCAACCTGGGTTGCAAGAGAAATAAGTAGAAGATGGTGTTTCATTTAAGTTACTATGGGGTAAAGCCATACTACTATTCAATCCTGCTTGGTTGTTTGAACAACCACATAATAATAATGATATATGCAAAACTACCCTTCGAGCCATATTCATGTTAAAAGTATTTTTAAGAAAATAATTATTAATGCAAGTCTCAGTCTCAAGGGGGTGCTGGATGTTTCTTTTGAAAAGTATGCATAGTATTTGATTAATCACAATGATTGTGATTTGTCTCAAATTGTCTAAGTGCGGCACAGACTTAAAGTTTATGTTTCCTGCTATTGGTGATTTCTTTTAAAAAAATTAATGGGAAAATTCTTTAAGCAATGAGTGCATGAGGAAGGACTCAAAGGACATGGTCACATGTCCTAAGTGGGTTCAATATCACTAAAAAGTGATGGCACAAAAAGCAAATGTTTTGTAGTCTTCTAACTCCTACATGTGAATACTCATTCTTTAACAACAGTAGATCACTGGATAAGAACTCGTCATCACTAGGGAATGCATCTTATGATTCAAGTGCGAGTGATGTGAATGCACCAAAATTTTCTGAAGAAGCTCAATTTGGGGTCCCATCGTCCAAGCAAGGGTGCACCTAAGGTGGGTTGAAATCAAACACCCTGTGTATGATGCGTAGCATGTATCTGCAAATAGAAGTGACAAAATTAGCTTGAATATTACAAATAAGGTTTTTGCGCAGGTGTGAATGGAAGCACAACAAATCCATCACCTACTCTCCCTCATGCATGTGTTTTTCTGTGCTTACAATGAAAGTGTGATGTCCATAAGCAATAGCAAGAGCTAATACAAAACACATCTTTGTCTTGATGCAGAATAAATGATATGAGGAATTCAATGAACAAGGAAATGCAATATGAAAAGGCTCAAATGTTTCCTTTGAGGATAGTTTTGTTTACAACCTATGCTTGTAGAAAAATGCAATCAAAATTATTTGAGGAAAGGCAATGCTAGAGAGATGGGGCACCATGAAGTTTGAAGAAGGTGGGTTTGACATTGCAAAAGGAATTTTAACACGCTGGAAAAGGAGGTATTTGGTGCCTACAGTGAAAATGTCTCCAAAGTGTTTGAGGAAATCTTATTCTAATGTAGCAATAGGGAAATGTCATTGCTGCTAATGGAGCTGCCATAGCCAAGCAAGTGCATCCGAATAGAGCTAGGGCACAAAACAAAGCAGAGAAAATTGACGACCAACAACAAAGAGGAGCCACATGGTGAAATCTCGCGCTCCGCATGGAGCTAAGGATGACATCACATGAAGACCTTTATGGTGTGCGCAATCTTAACATGTGGAGTGCGGGCCCAAAGTATTTTAAATGCTAGAGTGAGGTTTTTAAGGGGCCCGATAAAATATTCAAAGGCCATCACTTTTAAAGGACCGGTGATAAATATTAAGCATAAAGTGCAATATAAAAGGAGGCATGAGTAATATTTACTTTTCTCGAGAAAATGAATCTTTACCATTTTGAATGGTAGTTAATGTGAAATTAAAGAGTGGCGGGTCTTGGGAGAAATTTTTAAACGTTTTCACTTTATTTAATGAGCAAAGTTTTAAAGTGTAAGGTGAAATAAAATGTGTAGTAAAACAAAGAACTCATGGGAAGAGTTTTAAAGAAATGCTCAACAACTTAAGATTTTATTATCTTCGCCAAGAGTTTAAAGTGAGGTAAAATATGAAAGAGGTGAAGTTTTCTTTGCCCGATGGTTTAAAATGCTTAAAGGTTTTTACTATTTAAAAAAAACTTTTAAATATAAAGTGAAAATCAAAAGGTTCATGGGTAGATAATATATTATCTAAACCCCTTGTCATTTAAAAAGAAAATATTTCAATTGAAGATGAAGGGTGAAGTATTTTATTGCTGGGCAATAAAGTGTAAAGTGCAATAAACAAAAGTGAATAAAAAGAGCTTTCACGGGCAGAGATATTTTTCAACTGCAGGGTGAATGAAGTGATATTTTCACATGGGGAAATTTTCTATTGCTGAACAACTTGAGTGAATTTTCTACTACAAAAACGAAGGCAAAGTTTGTTGCAAAGGGAAGAGAGAAGAGAGAGGCTTTTCATTTTGTTGTTTAACGATGGATGAAGCTTCCAGATGTCATCAATGGATCTGTTCTTGGGCTTCTTCTATTTATTTTTATTCTCATTCTCTTCTCATTGTGAAGGGTTCTAAGTTTTTGCATGGGTTGGGTAGATAGAGAAAGTCTGAGTTTGAGTCATGAATTGAGTCTGTAAACTGTAATTGCTGATTTTATGAGTAAATATCAGTTAGTTTGTGCAAGAAAAGCATGAATGTCATCAAATTGTCTACAGATTTGTACACATTTGATCATATTAATTCAATAATACAAAGTATGTTTGAGTTTTTCATCTCAGTTTCCATGAGATTGTGTTTTGTGTGCATGGTTCTATTTCAAGGAAGTAGTTAAATTACTTTGAGCAGGTAACTGTGATTTCAATTGTGTAGGATGGATCTATAAGAATAATTTTATTGATAACAGTAGAGGATCTATTGGTGTAATGCATTAGCAATTTGAATCCACTGGTTGAAGTCTATTTGCTGATGAAATCCTTTTTTATGATTATGCATTTGAGTTTATGGCCCAAAATTAGGCACTTATTTATCAGTCAACTTTTTGCATTTTAGAAACAGGTTATAAATTCAAAATCATTTTAAATCCTTGTTGTTTGGTTGAAATTTAATGTTGAGTTCTACTTCCCAATTGCTAAGTAAGTGTTGAGATACCAAGAATACAACCAGATTTGAGGTTGTCAATGCTTTCTTTGGTATATTTTAATTGGGAATTATCTGCTATAAAAAGCAATGTCTGTGTGTGATTGAATTAAGTTTTTAGGCATTGTAAAGGGAGACCCACCTTGGTTCTACAGAGCCAAAAGTGTAGGACATTTCAGTCCTTGATTGAATCTTGTCAGTTGGCCAAACCCACCTTTGAGTTTGAGCATTAGAAAGTGGCTACTCTATAGGATTCATTGGACCAGTAAATTTGGAACACCAATAGATTGATGACTCTGTTGGGAAGAAATTTGAATCTCCAAGTGTAGACTAATAATTCATAGTCATATTATTTGCTAATTTGATTTTGGTTAAAATATTGAAGAAATTCAAACATGGAGAAAGAAATTGTCCCAGTGAACCTCAAAGTTTCATGATCTGTCGTGCTCTACTGGTGAAAGGAACCCATAAAGAAATTTATCTCTAAAATGGCTTCATACTGTTGGAAGTTCAGTCCTCTGTGAAGAGAGGTGGCGACTTTGTCAAAAGAACCTGATGAAGAGGTGAATACAGTTCCAGATCTACAAATATTTCTAGTCTGGAAGAAGAATTTGTAGCAGCGGCAACATTTCCAGGTATTCTTCACTTTTGGTTTTCAAGAAAATTGTGTATGAAAACCATATTTGAAGTCTTGAAAAAAATTTGGTTCCCTATTGAGTAATTTAGCACTAACAAATGGAAAGGACAGTAAAATTGAGTTTGCATACTTCCATTTGCTGGACCTAACATATTGAATGCAATTGTTGTTCCATTTAAAGATTTTGTCTAGTATTCAAATTTTGCTAGTGTGGATGGTTTGAATGAGTTTGTATATCCTAGGGATTTCCATCCATTTGCATTATCATATGTTTCAAGTCCAGGTTATCACCATGTTAGCAATTATCCTAGTGATCCTTCATTTAGTCATGGTCATGATTATGCAAAACTAGTTAAGCCCTGATTTGCAAGTATATATGGATCACCAAACTGAAATAGCCATACCATTGGACACCTTAATACAAATTGTCAAGAAACTTTAGAAGTCTGATAATCCTCAAACATTTGACACCCAAAAGTATAAGAACCCAAGTGTGAACAAGCCTAGGTTTAGCTGGGAATGGAAAGTTGTGTTCGAAAGGGGAATTAAAGAGATGAGAAAAAGGCATCAGATGTCTCTACAAGCCCAGTTAAGAGATAATCATATTGTATCTACTAGCACAATTACTACACCTTTTGTCAATTCCTTTGATCCATTGTATAATCAATTAGACTTTACATGGATTGATTACAAAATTGAGAGTATGCCAACACAAGTCTATAAGAAGATGCCTGGATTTAATGGATACAATGTGTGTGAAGGAGATGCACATGTCCAAAAGTTTTCTAGATTCATGGAGAAATATTCATTTGGATATCAGGATATGTGGATGAGATTTGTTGTTAGATCTCTTGAAGCTAGAGCTAGGAATTGGTACCTAAGTTTTCCTGAGAATTCATTTTCCCGTTGGGATAAACTAGCGGATGCTTATAGAAAAGAGTTTGCAAGAGAACCTTCTTACCTTGTCACAAGGTTAAAGCAGATTAAAAAACAAGATGAAGAGTCAAGCATTGCTTTCAGTCACAGATTTGTTGTTGCTCTTTCATTAATCCCTAAAAATTTTAGACCTAGTACTCTGGATTGCATTCATATTTATTTTGAAGCCTTTGAAGAGGGATGTAGTGTACTGTTAGAGGATTATAAAATATTGATTATGCAAATGGATTACACATTTTTAGATGATTTGGATAAAAGGAGGAATAAATGTGCAAAGTATGATGTCTTCAATTATGGATAAGCATGCTAATAACATCAGCAGTTGTGTGAATACAAATGATCATATGTCTTTAGGTTTAAATACAAATAAATGCATACTTGAGAAGGTAGAAAAAAGTATGATGCATCATTAGGTGATGAGGAAGTTGTCTTTGAAAAACCTACAAAAGAAATGTACCCAGCTAAAAATTGCAGCCATAATGATGAAAGACATGATGAGATAAATGAAACATTTGAAGTTTCTTCTATTTGCTCTGAAAATGCAAAAACAGAGAGAAAATATTCTGCAGTAATGGAAGGCTACAATGATGCAGATAATTTCCTAAATAATCATCTCAGTTCAAAATGTGCTAATGATATTCTCCCTTCAGGAAAAGAGTGTGATGGTGCGAAGAACAATGGGGTTCCAAGTTTTCTAGGCCAAGAACATGATGAGGGATATGAATTCGATTTACATTTTGTACAGGATATGTGTAATCAATAGTGTTATGGTACTGTTACCTATTTTCCACTACCAGCTCAAACAGGTAGAGCTGAATTGCAAATTCAAATCAAAAGGTACACAAGTTGTTCAAAAGTTTCTACTAAGTACTCATTATTGTGCAATGTTTTGTTACAGTGTAAATTTCAGTAATATTATGCAAAAAACATCTCAAAATGATATCATAAGTTTGCATAATTTTTGCTGTTTTATTCATAATGTAAAAACCAGAATCCCACACAAGCCATGGGAGTAACTCAATTTGATTTTCATAATCAAATAAGGGGTGCATGAAGTAAAGTAGACTATACAACTGAGAATAAAGAAGGCATAGGGTAGAAAGTGATTCGTCATTGCCTGGAATGACGAATCATTGACAAGTTGAGGTCCTCAGTTGTGGCTCTAACTCCAACTCCAGCTCCAGCTCCAAGCTCTGATGCACCTGCAAGGTTGATAGAAGTGTGGTTAGAGTAATGCGAATCAAATCCTATCATATTCCTACGCTACCAACAAAAATATAGTATACATTTGATCAGGAATCCATCAGATGATTTCAGATTTCAAAGGGGATAAAACTCAAGAGGAAAGCTTTTAGCTTTTTTTATTTTGCTAACACATTTGTTCACTGTGCAGTAACAGGTTTATTATTTTTGTGATCATCTTATCAGATATGTGGAGTAAAACGGGCTCCCACAAGGGTTGAGCCTGACATATCATAAGGACACCTCTCATTCACATCAGTATTTGAGAGTTATCAGTTATTTAATTACATTCGTCAAGGAAGGGCTGCTGTAATAAGAGGAGTTCATAAGAGCAGCCTTTGATTCATTGTAAAAAAATAGAATTAAGCAAATCATTTGTTTGCTTATTATCCAAAAGGAATGATCAGAAGATATGTTAAAAAGCATTGGCTGCATTTATCATCACAGTTTAGCTCTACTTTATTTTCATTTTTGCATTTCAATAAAGTATGAAGCCCTTTACATTGAAGGGTAAAACAAAACATATACAAATTTTGCATCATATTTTTCTAGAGTACCTGAATATGTAAGAAAAGATTCAGAAAGGAGAATGACAATGCCTACCAGATGCTTCAAAGCAAAGAAAGAGTTCCTCTAAAAAATATGCATTAGGTAGTCAAGGAGTATGAAAGTTGAAAGCAACATTACAATGACCACATACCAAGATTCCATTGGTGATGGCCACTAACAGATAATCGTGGAGGCTTCAAGTCTACAAAGAATTCATCTATATCAAAAAAATTCACTAGATAATACAAGCTATCGAAAGTATAATATACTGAGATGTATTGAGGGCAGTAAAAAGGATGTAGGGAATATATTTCTCTGAAGTCTACAGGTATCATACAACATATACTATTCCAATGGAATTGACAGCAAAGGATTCAAGTTACCTCTCTGATGATTCATCAATTAGAAGAGCAACATATACAAAGTTTGCATGGTTTGGAAGAAAAGAATTTGTCAAATGAGTGAGATAAAGAGAAACAGAGACAACAGAAAAAAACCTTTCATGTCCTCCAAAAATAGAATTGAACAGTAATTTGTTATTAATGAAGCTTCATTAAAGCCCAAGTTTCATCAGCCCGAGATATAGTTAAGTCTTCAAAAACAATGACCTTTTATGTCAGCCAAGATAGTATTAAAGGTGTAGGGTATACAAATAAGCAATCATGAGAAGATTAACTCATCAATGGTGGCATAGTTTTAATTCTTAACCTTTCATATCCAAGCATAATAAATCTTTCGTCATAAAGTTCAAGTATGCTACAAAAACTAGCATTAGGCAGAATCATGAGCAGTGGTTCGAATAAAATAGTGGTGAATCTCAAAGCAACAAAAACACCCAAGTTATTAAGAGCTTTACAAATCAAAACAAAGGCAATCAATATCATGATGATGCCATGAGAATTTTTATAGCCAATAATTATCATCTCAGAGGAGAAATAAGATTATACAAGCACAAATCCAATCATATTAGAAACTAAAAAAAAAATCAGAATGGAATGGCGGCCTGAATAGCCCTTGATTGATAGTCAATGAAGGAAAATTGCTTTTTTTTTAATGGAACCCAAGTGAAAATAGAGAAAAAATTCCAAGCTCACGAGTTTTGTCAGAGGAAGAAAGGAGACAAAAGACATTTTAAAGAATGTAAGGAGCCACGGCTTGAAAGGCCTGAAAATGTTTCTGAAACGAATCTCAAATACCAGATATGTGATAGGGAGGCATGTGCCACAATTTTATCTATTAGAATCTCTCAAAAAGATCACCTGAATTGACAGAGGAACAAATGCATGAATAAATATCATAAAATATGTCACAATCATGGCTATAAAGCCTGTAGATGGCTTCAAAAATAGAAAATGAAATTCCTAGAAGATGCCATGAAGAAGAATTCAAGTATTTACAAAAAGCATAGAAAGACAGGCGTGGAGAAGGAAAATACAAAGATGCTCTCATGAAAATGAGAATACAGAAAACACACTTACCATGCAATGTTGCCAGAGATTCACCAATAGAACTTCAAAGAAATGGGTCGAGCTTTAAGAAAAAATCAACCTAGCTCTCATGGCGGCGGCCAACAACAAAATATCTTCATCATAAGTGCAAGATGCAAAATGATGATAGGTGTTTAGGGTTCAATGCTTTTGTCTGCCCTAGTTCGGCATGGGGTTGATTTTTGCTAATGATTTTAATTAATCATTATGTTTTATTTATCCCTTATGGTTTATGAATTCCAAAGTCAAATAAACCTAATATTTGCATGAGTCATTATGGAGTATACTAAAAATGACCAAGTCATTTTTCCTTTTTAAGTGATAAACACTTAGACTCATGCATATTTGCATGATTTTGTTCAAGCTATTATTGTAATTGGATATTAATGTATGACTACATTAATATTTAAAACAAAAATAAAGAGGTGCCTTGCCCATTTAAATATTTAAATAATCATGCATTGGTTATTTTTTATATTTAATCACTTAGTCCTCTTTAAGGAAAATCATGCGAAGGATGCAGATGGAAATGGAGAATCAAATATTATTAAATAGAAGATTAATCATGCACAATACAGAGATGGAGTTCCAGTTACATGGGTGGATTGAGAAAAACAAGATGATTTTTGCATGCTTAGGCCCACTTTTTCAGGGATTTTTCAGTGCAGTTTGAGTGCTCTATAGTTCAGTTATGAGTTGACTTCGAGTTTGGATCATCATACACTCATTTTTGCATGAGTTTTAGTCTTCTTTTCAGGGTTTACAGTTCTGCTCGGATTTTAGCCTTGGAGTTATCATTTTACTTCAATTCTCTTTTCCACTTCTATTATTGGCCACTTGTGTATGCCTCTTGTCTATATTGAGGAGAATTATTCATTTTTCTCTAGTTCTTATTTTTCATCTTCTCTAGCTTTACCTTTTTGCAGAGAGAAATATTTGTAACTCAGCTTTTTACATTAATACAGTTTTACAACTTTACGGGTTATCATTTTTTGTAGAGTTTCCTTCTTTTCATTATGGCTATTCAGTATTAGCCTTCTCAGATTCAGGAGTTTTGTATTTATTGAATGTTTAAGATGCAAATTTAATGTGTTTGATTTCAAAGCCTTTAAATTCCTATCACGTTCATGAATACATGTACACAAAAAAAGCAATTTTAGTTATAGATCATAAGTTGTGCTATTAATTTATCCTCTCCTTTAGGTTGTGAAAATATCATTTTCCTTCATTAAGAATGGATAATCAGGCCTTTTGATGAAACACTTATATAATTAGATTTCCCAATTTGAGTTGTGAAAATAGATTCTATAATAATCAGTTGTGAATCAATCTACTCATAAATATCATTTAGGTGCATCACCAAGGTTTTAGTTTTAGTTCATGCATTCAGTTTAGTCTGTTTTACCCTTTTCTCAAAATATATTATTCAAGTACCTAATTGATCATCATACAAGAACCAACCTAGAATCTGGAGGTCTATCTCCGCCATAGGAATACCCACAGCCTGAAGATAGTTCCCATGTTTCAACAGATTGCTTAATTTAATCATTCAAGCATTCAGGGGTAATCCGATTTACAACAGTTTTTGGCATGCTCGGTGGGACTCTGAAGTTCACTTTAGAGAAGAAATTCAAAGTTTCAAGCTGTTGTCATGGTATATACAACAGCGTATTTTTTCCTTTCAGAGGTTACAAATTTATACCTGGCGACTCCGAGCACACCTACTGGTTTCAACAGGTTCAGTGCCAGTATGTTTCAAATACAAGCTTAATATTCTAATTTCTAGCATTTATATGAGTATAGATGACAAATTTTCATAGTCATCATGTATACCCACTTTCATTTCATGAAAATCATGTCAACCAATCACCCTATCAGCCATATCAGGCCAATCATGCTGCTGGTTTTATCCCAAACAACCATGCAATAGCAGTCTACCAGCATGCTCAACATTCTTATCTCCCACCCACCCCTACTCAGCCTCCAGATCAATATTCATATGTCCAAAATCAGCTCCAAGAGGTTGATGATATGAAGAATAACATGAAGGACATGAAGGACATATTGTTAGACATCACAAAACAGATAGAAGAGTTCAAGAGGCATCAAGAGTATGATCAACAACAAGAAGAGATGGCCTATTAGGCCTATCTCTATGAGCAAGACTTGCTAATATAGAGGAGACAGTATGAAGAAGATCTTGCTGCAAAGGAAGAGAAAATTAAAATGTTGATTGCCCAAGCACCAACAATGGAAGCCCAATCAATTTTTTGCAAAAAACTTCACCCAACAGAGGAAGAGGTTTTCAAGGTTTCTCCACAATCTCCAAGTAAGTTTTCTAGACTTGATATTCCAAGTTACAGGGGTAATATTCAATCCAATGTTAAAGATCATCCCCTACAGGAGCTCATGAATGAACAAAATCTGTCAAATCAATCCATTAATCCTCAATTTCAGACATTTCAAGAGCCTGAACTAGGTAATCAAGGTATTGAACAGTTATGGCAGCCTTCTTGGACCAAGCATCCTAACTATAAAATGCCAAACCTTAGTAAAGATATTCCTTGTGTATTAATTCAAGATCAGAAAGAGGAAGAAACTGTAGAGTCTAACTCAATCAAAGTTCTAAGTTGGAGGAAAAGAAAAGAGGAGCAGGAAGTTGTTGTTTGCACTGTGTTCCCTACTCAAAACAATAATAGCACATGTGAAGACGATGTTGAATCAAATTCATTGTTGAACCCCTTAGATTTTGATTCATTTGAAATTTTTTCTGATGTTGTTTATAAGATGGCTAAAAGCAGAATGCAGGAATTACCAGTTAAAGATCTTCACTTGCAGATGGAGGATGCCATAGTTTCACTAGAAAAGGCACTACTTGATTTACCAGCTGATTTAGAATAGTCAGAGGATATTGCTGACTTGTTCGATGAGCTTCCCCAATTTGTTGATGAAAATGAGGATCTCACATGCATGATAGCACCTATGTCTGGTATGCAATAGCTAAATGATAAAACTCATATGGATTTAATGCAAAATTATGAGTTAGATGAGAACATCTTTTCAGGCATCATAGAAGCTTTTTGTTCTAACATAGATGATGAGCTAGTATCATATGAAAAAGAAGCATGTGATCAGCCCATTCAAGTTAGGGAGGCTATTAAAAAAATTGTAGAAGATAATGCCTTGCAGCCTATGAACTTATTTGATGAGCTGCCCCACTTTGTTGAGGAGGAGTTGTATTCTATCATGGATAAGGAGCATAAGGAACAACAATTTGAGGACTTGTTTTCAGTCATCCAACAGGGATATCAACTCCTTAGTCAAGAAGATCCAACCATTGAAAATATTAATGGTTTCTTTTCAGAGCCTATTATACATGATGCAAACAAGCAAGATTTTTTTTTCATTGTAGAGCTGAAAGAAAGAACAACTGATCCTCCTATAAATAATAATAGACAAATCTTTCTAGAAGATCAGACTATAGCAGCCAATGAACAACCTGCATATTACCTCCAATCAACATCTTTTCAAGGAAAAGATGAAGTCTTCAAAGATCAACATGGTGTTGAAAGTTACAAGTTCAGTGTCCCAACAAGGGGATTTCCTATCAGACACCTGGCACACTTGGTGGGAAATCAGGAGGAGTTACTATTTGAATTACCTGCTTGGGAGCACGAGATTCAATATCAAAAGGAATCAATGTAGGTGGCTTACCATATTCAAAAAAGTTGCATGCACCTCTTGTTTAACACAGAAAAGGAGGTGGTTTTCATCATTGAAGAGATGTTTAATCTATGCACTCAACATTTACTTTTCCTTCATCACTATTGGACAGTTTGCAAGCAGGAAGCACGTCCCATGTTGGTGAGAAAGGGTAGTTTTTTCTCACAACTAGTGAACAGTTATGTTTGATCACTACCACTGCTGGGTAGTGTAGGATAGAGTAGTTTCAGTTTCTGTTATGCTTTCAATAAGTGCCTCATGGCACATTTCATTTCAGTTTTGTTGTGCTTTCAATAAAGTGCAGTTGTTGCACGTGGTTTTCCAAACTATGTCTTCAACAGAGTTGCAGTAGATTCTTTCATTTTGTTTGGTTTGAAGCTAAGTTACAAAGGTTTTTAGAGGTTAAGCACAAGAATAGACTCCATGCCCAATGGATAAGCTACATAACTGGTCTATGGTGTTTAGTAGGTAAACACTCCGCAGAGGTCGCCAATTTGTTACCTATTTTTCACTACTAGCTCAAACAGGTAGAGCTGAATTGCAAATTCAAATCAAAAGGTACACAAGTTCAAAATTTTCTACTAAGTACTCATTATTGTGCAATGTTTCGTTACAGTGTAAATTTTAGTAATATTATGCAAAAAAAATCTCAAAATGATATCATAAGTTTGCATAATTTTTGTTGTTTTATTCATAATGTACAAACCAGAATCCCACACAAGCCATGGGAGTAACTCAATTTGATTTTCATAATCAAATAAGGGGTGCATGAAGTAAAGTAGACTATACAACTGAGAATAAATAAGGCATAGGGTAGAAAGTGATTCGTCATTGCCTGGAATGATGAATCATTGACAAGTTGAGGTCTTCAGTTGTGGCTCTAGCTCTAGCTCCAACTCCAACTCCAAGCTCCGATACACTTGCAAGGTTGATAGAAGTGTGGTTAGAGCAATGCGAATCAAATCCTATCATATTCCTACGCTACTAACAGAAATATAGTATACATTTGATCAGGCATCCATCAGATGATTTCAGATTTCAAAGGGGATAAAACTCAAGAGGAAAGCTTTCAGGTTTTTTTATTTTGCTAACACGTTTGTTCACTGTGTAGGAACAAGTTTATTATGTTTGTGATCATCTTATCAGATATGTGGAGTAAAACGGGCTCCCACAAGGGTTGAGCTCGACATATCATAAGGACACCTCTCATTCACATTAGTATTTGAGAGTTATTAGTTCTTTAATTACATTCATCAAGGACTGCTGTAATAAGAGGAGTTCATAAGAGTAGCCTTTGATTCATTGTAACAAAATAGAATTAAGCAAATCATCTATTTTCTTATTATCCAAAAGCATTGGCTGCATTTATTATCACAGTTCAGCTCTACTTTATTTTCATTTTTTCATTTCAATAAAGTATGGAGCCCTTTACATTGAAGGGTAAAAGAAAACATATACGAAGTTTGCATCATATTTTTCTCGAGTACCTAAATATGTAAGAAAAGATTCAGAAAGGAGAATGACAATGCCTACCAGATGCTTCAAAGCAAAGAAAGAGTTCCTCTAAAAAATATGCATTAGGTAGTCCAGGAGTATGAAAGTTGAAAGCAACATTACAATGACCATGTACCAAGATTCCATTGGTGATGGCCACTAACAGATAATCGTGGAGGCTTCAAGTCTAAAACGAATTCATCTATATCAAACAAATTCACTAGATTATACAAGCTACAAAAATTATAATATACTGAGATGTATTGAGGGCAGTAAAAAGGATGTAGGGAATATATTTCTCCGAAGTCTACAAGTATCATACAACATATACTATTCCAATGGAATTGACATCAAAGGATTCAAGTTACCTCTCTGATGATTCATCAATTAGAAGAGCAACATATACAAAGTTTGCATGGTTTGGAAGAAAAGATTTTGTCAAATGAGTGGGATAAAGAGAAATAGAGACAACAACAAAAAACATTTCATGTCCTCCAAGAATAGAATTGAATAGTCATTTGTTATTAATGAAGCTTCATTAAAGCCCAAGGTTCATCAGCCCGAGATACAGTTAAGTCTTCAAAAACAATGACCTTTTATGTTAGCCAAGATGGTATTAAAGGTGTAGGGTATACAAATAAGAAATCATGAGAAGATTAACTCATCAATGGTGGCATAGTTTCAATTCTTAACCTTTCATATCCAAGCATAAGAAAGCTTTCATCATAAAGTTCAAGTATGCTACAAAAACCAACATTAGGCAGAATCATGAGTAATGGTTTGAATAAAATAGTGGTGAATCTTAAAGCAACAAAAACACCCAGGTTATTAAGAGTTTTACATATAAAAAAAAGGCAATCAATATCACGGTGATGCCATGAGAATTTTTATAGCCAATAATTATCATCTCAGAGGAGAAATAAGATTATACAAGCACAAAGCCAAGCATATTAGAATCTTAAAAAAAACTTAGAATGGCATGGCGGCTTGAATAGCCCTTGATTGCTAGTCAATGAAGGAAAATTGCTTTGTTTTTTAATGGAACCCAAGTGAAAATAGAGAAACACTTCCAAGCTCGCAAGTTTTGTTAGAGGAAGAAAGGAGACAAAAGACATTTTAAAGAATGTAAGGTGCTGCGGCTTGAAAGGCCTAAATTTTTTTCTGAAACGAATCTCAAATACCAGATATGTGACAGGGAGGCATGTACCATGATTTTATCTCTTAGAATCTCTCAAAAAGATCATCTAAATTGACAAAGGAACAAATGCATGAATAAACATCATAAAATATGTCATAGCCGCGGCTATAAAGCCTGTAGATGGCTTCAAAAATAGAAAACGAAATGCCCAGAAGATGCCATGAAGAAGATTTCAAGTATTTACAAAAAGCATAGAAAGACAGGTGTGGCGAAGGAAAATACAAAGATGCTCTCATGAAAAAGAGAATACAAAAAACACACTTACCATGCAATGTTGCCAGAGATTCACCAATAGAACTTGAAAGAAATGGGTCGAGCTTTAAGCAAAAATCAACCTAGCTCTCATGGTGGCAGCCAACAGCAGAATCTCTTCATCATAAGTGCAAGATGCAAAATGATGATAGGTGTTTCGGGTTCAATAATTTTTTCTACCCTAGTTCGACATGGGGTTGATTTTTGCTAATGATTTTAATTAATCATTATGTTTTATTTATCCCTTATGGTTGATCCGGGGGATATTTTTCAGTGAAAATTGAAGTGTTCCCAATGCTCTAGATTTCAGTACCATCAGAAAGAGAATGCAACTTGAACAGGATGAAAAGGACTCCGTTTGTGCAAGTTACGGCCGGTCAAACTTCTAGTCAAACTAGCTTTAGGGGTCATGCAGAAGGCGAAAAAAATAATCATCTCAGAAATTGACGAAACTAGCGTCATCGTGAAGAGCTCGTTGAGACGATTCCAACGGCGTTCATTTCGTCGAAATCCGACATCGTATGCTCGAGTTAGAAGCAGTCAAACTTCAGTTAACTTGAAGGTACAACTGATGACGTCATCATACTGACGTGTCAGTCCGTACAGTACGTAATCCAAGTGGACCAATCAGTGCAAGACACGTGGTAGGTGACTCACTTGTATGTACCAATCATATGTTGACACGTGGCATCCGTACTCAGACAACATTGCAGTGGCAGTCCAGTCAGCACACGCCATCGGCTTTGTCAGCGACACGCAAGCAGCCTAGTCAGCATCCACGGGTGAATAATATCTTAACACATGTCCTCCGGGTTTTGGTTAGTTTGTTGGTTTGTTTGATAAAAATTTTTGTCGGGTTTGGACCCGCGATCTCCCCGCAGACAGTTGCCCGGCTCACCGTTGCACCGCGGCCGGTGCTTTCATTATGTTTGGTTAGCTGTTTTTTTATTTGTTTAAATTGTTCGGTGTTTGGTTTACAAACGGCCGGTGGAGGTTTTGAACCACCGACCACATGCATGTGGTAAATGAATGTAGCCGTTAAACCACCGATGGTGGCTTGTTTATTATGGGAGTCTGTTGTGTTTTGTTAGAGAACTATCAGCCGAGCCCTTAACAAAATGGCTTTTTAAGCCATAAACCAACAAAACCCACCAACTAAATCATACCAGAAGATTGTAAAGGAGGAAATAGTTGTTGTCTGAGTTGGTAGAGGAGGTTAATCATTTATTTTGATGGTTAAGCCTTTTTAGGCAAATTTTATGTATAAAAAGAGGGGTAGAGATGGAATTTTCCAAGTCCAGGTGGTGAGAACGAGAGAATGCTCAGGAGATTTTGCAGACATTTCCGCACATCAGAGGAACGTTATGCTGCTGTGCTTGAAGGAGATAGTCTTTGAAGCAATTGTAACTAATTTTGGAGTATAATCGGATCGGTCACTCCGTTGGAGAGGGGCCCGGAGACGTAGTCCTTAGGGACGGACTCCGTTATCAATTGCGTTTGTCTCTTCTTTATTTTCTCTCTTTCTTTTTAGTTCATTATCTTGGCAATTATGTTATGTTAATTTGTTCATTTGAGCATTGTAATTAAGTGATCATTTACGTTAAGCATTCTATAAGCAATTGTCTTAGATCCTATATAGATCAATGGTTTATGACTTCCAAAGTCAAATAAACCTAATATTTGCATGAGTCATGATGGAGTAGACTAAAAATGACCAAGTCATTTTTCCTTTTTAAGTGATAAACACTTAGACTCATGCATATTTGCATGATTTTGCTCAAGCTATTATTGTAATTGGATATTAATGTATGACTACATTAATATTTAAAATGAAAATAAAGAGGTGCCTTGCCCGTTTAAATATTTAAATAATCATGCATTGGCTATTTTTTATATTTAATCACTTATTCCTCTTTAAGGAAAATCATGCGAAGGATGCAGATGGAACTGGAGAATCATAGATTATTAAATGGAAGATTAATCATGCACAATATAGAGATGGAGTTCCAGTTACATGGGCAGATTGAGAAAAACAAGATGATTTTCGCATGCTTAGGCCCACTTTTTCAGGGATTTTTCAATGTAGTTTGAGTGCTCTATAGTTCAGTTATGAGTTGACTTTGAGTTTGGATCATCATACACTTATTTTTGCATGAGTTTGAGTCTTCTTTTCAAGGTTTACAGTTCTGCTCAGATTTTAGCCTTGGAGTTATCGTTTTACTTCAGTTCTCTTTTCCACTTCTATTATTGGCCACTTGTGCATGCCTCTTGTATATATTGAGGAAAATTATTCATTTTTCTCTAGTTCTTATTTTTCATCTTCTCTGGCTTTACCTTTTTGTAGAGAGAAAGATTTGTAACTCAGCTTTTTACATTAATACAGTTTTACAGCTTTATGGGTTATCATTTTTTGCAGAGTTTCCTTCTTTTCATTATGGCTATTCAATATTAGCCTTCTCAGATTTAGGAGTTTTGTATTTATTGAATGTTTAAGATGCGAATTTAATGTGTTTGATTTCAAAGCCTTTAAATTCCTATCACGTTCATGAATACATGTACACGAAAAAAGCAATTTTAGTTACAGATCATAAGTTGTGTTGTTAATTTATCCTCTCCTTTAGGTTGTGAAAATATCATTTTCCTTCATTAAGAATGGATTATCAGGCCTTTTGATGAAACACTTATATAATTAGATTTCCCAATTTGAGTTGTGAAAATAGATTCTATAATAATCAGTTGTGAATCAGTCTGCTCATAAATATCATTTAGGTGCATCACCGAGGTTTTAGTTTTAGTTCATGCATTCAATTTAGTCCCTTTTACCCTTTTCTCAGAATATATTATTCAAGTACCTAATTGATCATCATAAAGGAACCGGCCTAGAATCTGGAGGTCTATCTTCACCATAGGAATACCCACAGCTTGAATATAGTTCCCATGTTTCAACAGATTGTTGAATTTAATCATTCAAGCATTCGGGTGCAATCTGATTGACAACAGGTACAATTGATCATGACAGTTCTACAAGTGAGTGTAGCTTTGATGCAAGTATTCATAATGAGACATTGGAATTTTTTGATTTGAGAAATGCTTTTGAGAACATCAGTGTATTAGCTACAAGTGATAAAGTATGCAATGAATTTCAGTCAGCAAGATCAACCATAAGCAACTGCCATGAAGGAACCATTAATGGTTTTCAGTTTGACAGTGAAAATTTTTGTGTCTATCCGCCAGAGGATGTAAATGATAAACTCAATGAAGACATCCAGTCCAATGCCAAAATGAAAAAAGATGTGGATTGCTGTTATGACAACCCAGAAGTAAGCAAGAATGAAAAAATGGACAACCTGTTCTCCGTGATAGGTTGTAACCATGTTTTTGACAAGGTTGTTAGCAATTCAATCTCCTATGATTGGGGAAATCCTATTTATGATCAGTCCATTGAGTTTTTAGATTTTGATGATGGTGATACCATGATATATCTTGATTTACAATTTGATAATGCATGTAGTTCTAGTGGAAATCAAGAAGAGGAAGTGGTTGACTGAATGGATTAGAGCAATGATCTATTAAGCAGTGAAATTTTTTCAAATCTGTTGACCAGTGAATATAAAAAATGTGCACATGAGGATGAATATCAGTTGTTGTGCGTTGCCCATATTGATTTTGATAGCAATGATAATCTTCACTATGCAAGGTATAATACATGTGTTTTTGATCTTCATTCTAGTTGTGAACCAGTTGATTAGCATGATGATGATGTGGATGAAGACAAGCAACCATTTGATTGTAACAATGCATTGTATGATGAGTATGAAAGTGTGCATGCTGATGCAAACTCAGAAATTTGTTTTGATGAATTAGAAACAACATATGACCATGAGGTTTGTGTACCTGATGAGCCAAGTCTTGAAAATTTTAATGTAGATTTGGATGAGTGCCCTTATGCTAATTTAGATGAGCCTAGTAATGAGTCTTTTCATATGAATGTAAATGTTGATTGCAAAGAGAAATAAGATTATCCTTCTGAACCAAAATTGCTTATTGTTGAGCAAGCTTGGGATGTTGAAAATATTGATATGTTGTGTTTAGAGGATAACCAAGTAACTAAGGATGAGGATAAGTCATAAATCCTCGATGATTCTTTGTACTAGCATGATGGCAGACAGTTATAGAGTATGCCAATGCATGAGTGTATATCTTTGCATACACTTGGAGATAGTTTGCATGATATGCAAGATCTTCTGGTAAGTTCTTGTGATAGTTTCACCTTTGACATGCAAATTAGTGATCAAATTGAGCTTAATAGTACCAGCCATGTGGCAGAATGTAAGTGCTATTTTTTTCAGCTAGAAGAAGTTTTCATAAAATGTGGCAATGTGCAAAAAATTGAAGAATGTTGTTTTCAGCTTGAGAGTGATTTACATGATGAATATGATAAGTTGTTGCCACATGATAATCAAAATTTTGAGTGTGCCTAATTTTTTGATGCATAGTGATTATGAACATGTTGATAAAGTTGTATATGATGGACTGTTGGGAGATGCCAACATTTTTAATCAGGCAGATGTCAGTGATATGGTCTATGTGATTTGGTTGCCATGTGATAACAAAGCCAAACAAAGAACAAGTTTCCACTTGTACAAAGGCAACCTGACTCTTGTGTTTGCACAAGTGCAGTCACTCATATTGTTGTGGTGTGATAGAGGAAAGAATGAGTTGAGGGAGATCAGCTCCTTTAATAGATTTTTTTTTTTAAGAGGCAAAAATTGACTCCCCTTTTTCATTTGGTGGCCTGGGGTCACCAAGTGAAGTTGAAAAAGAAGGTTGAATAAAGGAGCATTTTGACAACATCCAATGGACTTAGCATTTGGTCTACTCCCCAGAGATTTGGATTCTTGCTATGCCCGTAGGGGTCATACATCCCCAGTCAGAGCCACTATTGGGACATTCAAATTTTAAAAATTTGAAGTGCCCATATTGAAAATTTTGCCTCTGCACTCTCAGAAGTGGACTTGTAAAATATGCCTAGGTGACCCACTTTGGAGGGTCATAATTTGGAGCAATTGATTTTTTGTGCAAAAAACCTTTGTGGACACATTCATGTAACATATGTGAATAGGCATGTCAATTTTCAGCTTCCCATGATGAGTTTTGACAGGGTTTTGAAAACCAAAGCTGGAGGGTTTTGACACTCTTATGCTATTTGCAAACTTTCAGTTCTGCAAAGTGGCCTCCTATTTGAGCTGATATTTCATAGCTGGATGATTGTCAAGAAAAAAGGATTGTTGTTCTCCATTCTCCCTACATTGATGTACACCCTAGTCTGGTTTTAGAGCCTCGTGATCAGATTTGATATTTTTTTGAGATCAAAAGCAAATGCAGTTTCTTATGTTTTTACATCTACATTTCTGAATTGTTTCAAGGTGGTCAAATTTGACCCCTAATATCTTGTGAAGGATGATGATTGAAGGAAATTCATCTGCACACATACTCAGTGTACCTAAATGAGCTTATGTTTCCAGTGGCAGCCTCTTAGAAGTTGATTTGATATTTTTTCAAAATGGTGACTTGGTGAGTTTTAATTGGTTCTGAACAAGTGCAGTTTCAGAAAAGTTTGACCCGACAACTTTGACATTGAATATATTTCACCTCATGATTTTTTTCTCTAGGCCATCTATTGCATTGCATTCTTTCATCAAATGTCTACAATCTTGTGCATTTTTATAGCTCCAGGAGGTCATTGGACTAGTTTCCTAAGGCGATTCTAGAGCCAACTTGGCTAGTTTTGACGCTTGTTCAAATATGCCAAAAGCAGTTTTTAATGATAACCCAATTCATTATTTCACTTCAGAAGCATTTAGAAGTTGTCTTAGATCAATTCAAGGTAAAAAATTGTTTGAAAATAATTTTTTTTTTAGCCAGGCCCACCTGGGAACTTGACATGCTTCACACAGTTACAAAGTTTCATAGTGAACAAGAGCTTGAAGACAACCAAACAATGGGGTCAACATACATTGAATTTGTTTGAGGATTATCTTTGCTAAAAGATAACAATTATAATATGATATCGTGAACACAACATTTCATGGGCATCGAGTGCACTAAGTTCTCTTCAAACTCTGAGAATCATGGTATAGAAGGAAAAGTTTCAATAATTATAGTCTTCGTTTGAGTATGGTTTATCATAAATTATGAAAAAGGGGCATCATTCATAAATATTAAAGGCATTAACAAGATCATGCTGAATCAACCTGGGTTTCAAGAAAAAGAAGCAAAAGATGGTGTTTAATTTAAGTTACTGTGGGGTAAGGCCATACTACTATTCAATTCTGCTTGGTTGTTTGAACAACCACATAATAATAATGAGATCTGTAGAACTACCCTCCGAGCCATATTCATGTTAAAATTATTTTAAAGAAAATCATTATTAATGCAAGTATCAGTCTCAAGGGGGTGTTGGATGTTTTTAGTGAAAAGTATGCATAGTATTTGATTAATCACAATGATTGTGATTTGTCTCAAATTTTTAAGTGTTGCATAGACTTAAAGTTTATGTTTCCTGTTACTGGTGATTTCTTTTAAAAATTTCAATGGGAAGATTCTTTAAGTGATGAATGCATGAGGAAGGACTCAAAGGACGTGGTCACATGTCTTGAGTGGGTTCGATAGCACTGAAAATTGATGGCACATAAAGCAAATATTTTGCAGTCTTCTAACTCCTACATGCGAATACTCATTCTTTAACAATAGTAGATCACTGGATAAGATCTCATCTTCACTAGGGAATGCATCTTATGATTCAAGTGCAAGTGATGTGAATGCATCGAAATTCTCTAAAGAAGCTCTATTTGGGGCACCATTGTCCAATCAGGGGTGTGCATAAGGTGGGTTGAAATCATCAAACACCTTGTGTATGATGCGTAGCATGTATCTACAAATAGAAGCGGCTTAATTAGCTCGAATATTTCAAATAAGGTTTTTGTGTAGGTGTGAATGGAAGCATAGTAGATCCATCACCTACTCTCCCTCGCATGTGGGTTCTTCTATGCTTACAATGAAAGTGTGATGTCCATAAGCAATAGCAAGAGCTACTACATAATACATCTTTTTCATGATGCTCGATGAGAAGAAAAAATAGTAGAATAAGTGAGATGAGGAATTCAACGAACAAGGTGACACAATATGAAAAGGCTCAAATGCTACCTTTGAGGACAGTTTGGTTTACAACCTATGCTTGCAAAAAAATGCAATCAAAATTATTTGAGGAAAGGAAATGTTGTAGAGATGGGGCACCATCGAGTTTGAAGAAGGTGGATTTGACATTGCAAAAGTAATTTTAACACACTGGAAAAGGAGGTATTTGGCACCTATAGTGAAAATGTCTCCAAATTTTTTGAGGAAATCTTATTCTAATGCAGCGATAAGGAAATGTCATTACTACTAATGGAGCCACCATAGCCAAGCAAGTGTAGCCGAATAGAGCTAGGGCACAAATCAAAGTAGAGAAAATTGACGGCCAACAACAAAGAGGGGCCATGTGGTAGAATCTCGTGCACCGTGTGGGGCTAAGGTTGACACGATGTGAAGACTTGCGCAGTGTGTGCGATCTTGACACGTGGAGTGTAGGCCCAAGGAATTTTAAATGCTTGGGTGAGGTTTTTAAGGGGCCCGATAAAATATTCAAAGGCCATCACTTTTAAAGGACTGGTGATAAATATTAAGCATAAAGTGCAATATAAAAGGAGGCGTGAGTAATATTTACTTTGCTCGAGAAAATGAATCTTTACTATTTTGAATGGCAGTTAATGTGAAAGTAAAGAGTGGCAGGTCATAGGATAAATTTTTAAAGGTTTTCACTTTATTTAATGAGCAAAGTATTAAAGTGTAAGGTGAAATAAAATGTGTAGCAAAACAAAGAACTCATGGGAAAAGTTTTAAAGAAATGCCCAACAACATAAGATTTTATTATCTTCACCAAGAGTTTAAAGTGAGGTAAAATATGAAAGAGGTGAAGTTTTATTTGCCTGATGGTTTAAAATGTTTAAAGATGTTTACTATTTAAAAGCAAAGCTTTTAAATATAAATTGAAAATCAAAATATTCACGGGTAGATAATATATTATCTAAACCCCTTGTCATTTAAAAAGAAAATATTTCAACTGAAGATGAAGGGTGAAGTATTTTATTGTTGGGCAATAAAGTGTAAAGTGTAGCAAAAAAAAGTGAATAAATAGAGCTTTCACAGGCAAAGATATTTTTCAACTGTAGGGTGAATGAAGTGAGATTTTCAGATGGGGAAATTTTCTATTGCTAAACAACTTGAGTGAATTTTCTACTACAAAAATGGAGGAAAAGTTTGTTGCAAAGGGAAGAGAGAAGAGAGAGGCTTTTCATTTTGCTGATTAACGGTGGATGAAGCTTCTAGATCTCATCAACGGATCTGTTCTTGGGCTTCTTTTGTTTCTTTTTATTCTCATTCTCTTCTCATTGTAAAGGGCTCTAAGTTTTTGTATGGGTTGGGTAGATAGAGAAAGTCTGAGTCTGAGTCATGAATTGAGTCTGTAAACTGTAATTGCTGATTTTACGAGTAAATACCAGTCAGTTTGTTCAAGCAAAGCATGAATGTCATCAAATTATCTCTAGATTTGTACACATTTGATCATATGAATTCAATAATATAAAGTATGTTTCAGTTTGTCATCTTAGTTTCCTTGAGATTGTGGTCTGTGTTCATGGTTCTATTTCAAGGAAGTAGTTAAATTACTTGGAGCAGATAACTATGATTTCAAGTGTGCAAGATGTATCTATAAGAAGAATTTGATTGATAACAGTAGAGGATTTGTTGGTGTAATGCATTAGCAGTTTGAATCCACTGGTTGAAGTCTATTTGTTGATGAAATCCTTTTTTTTATGATTATGCATTTGACTCCATGGCATAGAAATAGGCACCGATTTATCATTCAACTCCGTGCATTTCAGAAATAAGTTATAAATTAAAAATCATTTTAAATCCTTGTTGTTTGGTTGAGGTTTAATGTTGAATTCTGCTTCCCAATTGCTGAGTGAGTGTTGAGATACCAAGAATACAGCTAGATTTGAGGTTGTCATTGCTTTCTTTGGTATATTTTCATTGGGAATTATCTGGTATAAAAAGTAATGTTTGTGTATGATTGAATTAAGTTTTTAGGCATTGTAAAGGGAGACCCACCTTGGTTCTACAGAGCTATAAGTGTAGGAGATTTTAGTCTTTGACTGAATCTTGTCAGATGGCCAAACCCACCTTTGAGTCTGGGCATTATAAAGTGGCTACTCTATAGGATTCATTGGACCGGTCGATTTGTAACACCAATAGTATAAAATCACCTTTAGGGGTGATGAAGAGGATACTTGCACCTAATCCATGATGGGTAAATGAACCATGAAAATATAACTTCCATAGAGCCTATTTAGTGATGGTGAAGGTAGACTCATTTGGAAATTTCATGATCAACAAATAAGCATCCACTAGAGGAAAATTTTCTAGTTGATCTACAATAACTTAAACTTTAATTTATTTTTGATCAACATACTCAATATTAAACTTACTGATAATCATGACCCATTTAACCATATGACTATCAAAGATGTTCGTGAGAATAGATACTTGAGGGGGTCAAATTTAGAAATGAGTTTGATGGTATGATTGAGCATGTAATGCATAAGATTTTGGGAACTAAATACCACCGCCAAGCATGCCTTTTCCATAGGTGTGTAATTAATTATGTTGTGCAAGAAGTTCCCCCAATTCCACTAAGGTAGTTGAAATGTATAGCAATAATGGTTTTCCTGATATAGGAGACATGAGGATGGGTGGATTAGCCAAAAATTCTTTGATCTTGTCAAAGCCTTGTTGGTATGAAGAATGCCATTTAAATGATGTGCCTTTCTGGAGTAGATGATTAAAAGGTTGACACTTATCTTCAAGCTGAGCTATGAACCACCAAATGGATTGTAGTTTTCCTTGCAGGCTTCTTAACTACTTAAGTGTCTTAAGAGGAGGCATATCCATAATTTATTTGAATTTAGTGGGATCAAACTCAATGTATCTCCTAGACACAATGAAACCCAATAGTTTACCCGAAGTGACACCAAAGACACACTTCTTCGAGTTGAGCATCAATTTATATTGCTTCAATCAAGTAAATATGCATTCAAGGATGATTGGTTGTTCTTATCCAGCCTTGGATTTACCCAAAAAACCATCCACATAGTCTTCAATAATTATGTGAATTAAATCATGGAAGATGATTGTCATGAAATGTTGATATGTGTCACCAATATTCTTCAAACCAAAGGGCATGACTTGGTAGTGGAAGGTTCCCCATGGAGTTGTAAAGGCCATTTATGTGGGTCTTCTATTGCAATGCAAATTTGATTATCGCGAAAGAAACAACTCATTAATGACAACATAGGGTGACTCACCATCAAATCCAAAAGGATGTCAATATTAGGAAGTGAGAAGTCATATTTTGGACATGATTCGTTTAAATCTCTTTAAAGTCAGTGCAAATGTGGATTCCCCTAGTTAGCTTGGTAACATGAACAATGATGGAGATCCAATCAAAGTAATGTATGGGATGAATGAAATTAGCTTCCAATAGCTTTTCTAGCTTGACCAATAATACAACTTGAGGATGCATTTTGCAAAGTTTTTTCTTAAAAGGTTTGGCATCTAGATGAACAACCAAGTGGTGCACTACTAATGTAGGTTCAAGTCCTGGCATATTAAAATATGACCATGTAAATTCAATTGAAACTCTTTGAATAATATTGGAAAAATGTTTGATACTCATCCATTGACAAAGAGGTTGCCATATATGTGAGTCGTGATTCAATTGCGGTGCCCAAGTTAATCTCCTTATTCACTTCTATAAAGATAAGAGAATTTGTGATTGCTGTGTATCCATGAGGGGAAGATGAATATCCTCATCCTTTGATTCCTCAAGGAGGTTTTCATTAGAGGGTACTATGACCATAGTCATAGTATAGGTTAAATACACCAGATCCATATGAATTTGAGGCATATTTAATCCACTAAGCCATAATCCCAATGAGATATTCAAAATCATCAAAACTAGGAAGCTATTAAACTAACATGATAAAAAACATGAAAACTTAACAAAATCCTATTCTAATACCTCAAATATTATCCCATTGGGGGAGTGGTGTCGCATTGATGTGGAATGACAACCCTTACCCAATCCCTTGGATAATATGAGCTTGTTTCAATCGATTTTATTGAAGAAAACTGACGAAACCGATGAGATATGAACATAACATTATATAAAACTAGTTTGACATGATGAAGAAGAGTTCTAAATGCTAAGATGCTTGCTAAAATGGATGCAATCTATGCTAAATGTAAATAAATCTCAAAGATGAAAGTCATTTAAAAAAAACTATGCTAAAATGAATGCAAACTAAGTTAACATGGAATCCATTAATGGATGCTTAAGCTAATATGGATGAATACTAAACTAAAATGATAAAAGTGCTCAATATGGATGCAAGTGAGTATGAATTTCAACAACATAACTATGCTATCAAAAGATCAATCCATTTCTCTCCAAATGATGAAGTATTTATAGGAGAGAAAATGAAGAATCAATGGTGAAGATAAAAAAGATGAATGAATGGTCAAGATTGAATGAACTTGGGTGAAACATGGATCAAGGATTCTCATCAATGGATGAGAATCAAAGATCACATGGATCAAAGAAAGCATCAATGGATGAGAATGATTCAAACACACATTTTGTAACAACTTTAAAAGTTTGTTACAAATTTTGTTAGGAAAGAATATTCCATTTTTTGGAGCCAAATAGGAGAATATTCCTTTGGAATATTCCCTATGCACTTGGATGCGTGAGGAAAATTAGCAATTTAGTAATTAAAACTAAATTTAAATGTGCAAGATGAGGAAAGTGAGGATGGTCATTAAATAATTAATTTATTTAATGAGAAGGGGATGGAATATGATATTTAATTCAATAATATAGGATTATTTAATCAAATGAGAGGACTTAGGGGTTTTAAATTAAATAATTTGATTTATTCAATTAAACAGGATGAAATGTTAGTGTGAGAGGGTAGGAATTAACCTAATTAGAATAATTAGATTAATCCTTGTAAATGATGCATTTAATTAAATAACTAGGCTTATTTAATCAAACAGGAAAAAAGAGGATGGACTTCATGACAAAATGATGTTATAAGTATATCAGATTCAAGTGTGTAGTATTGTTTAAAACATTTTTAAGTGTCTACATTTGCCCCCTCTTTGAAGCGAGGTACCTGTACGTTGGTTCAAAGACTGACGCTTTTCAGATTAAAACTACTGCTCATATCAATTTTTTTTAAATTTCTTGATTTTTAGATGCCCCACTATTGCCCCAGTTGCTCTAGTGGAAGGAATTAAACTAGTACCCTACCCCCTCAAGAGATCAAGAATTTTTTATGAAATTTTGAGTCGATATCATGACAAAGATTGAACATAGGTTCTACTCAAAGAGGACTAGAAAGCTCAAATGTTTGATGCAGATAGATTTGATAATGTATAGACAGTCATCAGGTAGCCTCATGTATATTTTGATATATCACACATATT
Organism: Sequoia sempervirens; assembly: GCA_007258455.2. Lineage (NCBI taxonomy): Eukaryota > Viridiplantae > Streptophyta > Pinopsida > Cupressales > Cupressaceae > Sequoia > Sequoia sempervirens. The sequence goes on from VDFB02353493.1 coordinate 39,401,098, forward strand.
TGACACTTGGATATAAATGTTAGTAAAGATAGAAGAATAAGAAGAATAAGATGACTGGATTAACCATTGATTTCAAGATTGATTCAAAAGTCCAACAAGCCTATGATTCTTAAATACTTTATTAGATATGGAGATGAGAGTGATGATACGCTCATATTTGGGATCAAGACTCTCTATCATTCCTTATGTTTGATATAATACATAGACACGATGCATCATGGTATTGATAACCAGGATGGCGTTGTATCTATTCTGATGGACTTTGACTCTGGAAATAGATAGGATAGTTCTTGTTCACATCTTGACATATGAAAACCTCGTTGGAATGTAGTTTAGAAGTTTAGAATATCTTAGACCAAAGCATACACAATAGTCAACAATTTATTCACAACGACCTCCCTACACACAATTAAGCAAGTATGCGCCAAGATTATTTTACAAGAATACCCTACAAGCACAACAAATGAAAGATAATGATCTATGCCCCATTCCTTTCTCTCTAAATCACTTTTTTAGAAATCATTGAAAGGTCCTCAGAATGGGTCAACAAGATAAATCATAAGACAAGATCAAAAAAAAAAATTCAATGTTATCTATATCTCTTACCAGAGGTGTAATGTGTTTTGAAGATTAATATCCAAAATTATTGCCAATGATAATGCCCATTGTAGGAAGGATGCATCCTAGGACGTGTTATTAGATGTTGGCGGGTTGATAGGTTGTTTGAAAGGCCATTGATATAAGGTTCGATTGGCATGTTTGATAATGATCAAGATTTTGATTTGTTGCATTTAGGTTCTACTTTGGTTGATTGTTGTACATGTTTTCTATTTGTGTTACCAAAGGGTGAGTGTGATGATCGATTTATTATGGATGGAAGTTTATATGGGTGTAAGCAAAATGTCATGAGTGGTTTTGGGGTTTTTGGAATATTTCAATTTTTTGGTATTTTGAAAATGTTTTGAAGCAGTTTTTGATCTTTTTGAATGTTTATGTGAATGTTTAGGTTTTTGATTATTTGAGGTTGTATAGGGTTTTTTGAATGTTTTCCCAATGTTTTGAGTTTTTTAATTTTCAAATTTTTTTGTGTTTTTGAGTTTTCAAATGTTTTGAGGTTTTCTGAGTTTTGACCAATAACCTAACCTAAAAGACTATCCTAGGGGCCTCAGGGGCTTATCAAAGATGAGCCTTGCCTATGTTATACACATAGAGACCACATAGTTTGACTGACTTCAACCAGTTTATTGATGAGAGATGAAAAATTTGTGGATTGGTTAGTTTATTATGACGGATTCCTAAAGGAATGACCTAGGGTGTCTAGGGGGCACATCAATGATGGCCTTGCCTATGTTTAGGCTCAGAGACTCGTAGTTTGACAAGGTAGTATTTTTGGATTTTTTTGACTTTTTTGACCTATTTTGGAATTTTTGATGTGTTTTGGATGTTTTGGGATTTTGAATTTACAAGAATATTTTTGGATTTTAGTTGTACAATATTTTGATGTTTTTGGATTTTGCAATTGTTTTTGGATTTTGGATGAGATTTTCAGATGTTTTAGGATTTTGGATGATTTTAAGATAAATGATACCTATATCATGATGTCAATGTCACATTATGAGATATAAGACATGGATCAAGAGTTATTTGATAACAAGAGTGGAATAACCTACCCCCATTGTCTAGCAATGCTTCATAGTTCAATGGAAAAAACCAAGATAGGCAACGTATAGCAAAGAGTTTCAACAAAGTTTTATCATGCTAGATATGGGCTATGGGAATTTAAGAGATAAAATGGTAAAGAGCCTATCAAAAGTTTTCCATGAGTAGAGTTGAAGTATATGCCAAATATTTGTCAAGGTCAAGATAAACGAGAATATCTAGATAAATCTAGATTGGATGGATGGAGGGAGAATTGGATTTATCATGACAAGGATGAGATGCTTCTATTTGAGAAGGATCAAATAGATGATCTATTCTACTCATGCCGCTTGTTTGCCAAGTTTTCATCATAGTACTTGCCCAAAGTGCCATCGTAGTGGTTTTCACTAGAGGATGATTTTTTATTTTTATTATTTTCTTGATTTTTTTTTTTGAAAGTTTATGCTGATGTTGAACCACCTGGTGGTGCTGATGTAGAGGCCACTTTCATAATGTTCCAACAATACCCTACTTGAAGAAGCTACTTTGCTAAGACACAAGCACTCAAATGCAAATTTGAAGAACTTTGATCTTCCTTGTGGATACCAGAATTAACCTTGTATATATGCACACATCGTGATAAAGTGCCTTCAGAATCCTTATGATGAAGAGTTTCTGCCAACACACGGTTAACACAAAAATTGGATATCATGAATGGAGTGGACAATGACATGTATTAAGGAATATGAGATGGATTGGTCGAGGGTTTGGAACCTTTGACTCTCCAAACTTGTGAATATGAGTGATGATGGGTGGGAATGGAGGTTTTCATAGAATTAGGACCAACCACTAGATATCTTTTGTTCCTTTCTTGAGAAACCTGCTTTTGTATTTGAGGACGTTTTTGATGGATAACTTTCCCTTTTTGATTTTTCCCCAGTCTCTTTGATTGATGGAGTATCATTGGGATAATTTTATTTATTTTTCTTTGGTATCCATTTGTATTTTCTTGGTCCTTTTTGCTTTACTACTTTATTTTCTTTGATTATATTCTCCTTGCTTTGATAATAATATTTCCTTTTATGTTGGTCCCAACTTGAGTATGAGATGATGGGTGGATGATGATTCATGATATGACTAGTTGTAGTGTTGATAGTACTTTCATTATAAGGATCCTTTGTGCCCCATATGTTGATGTTTTCTATAGAAAAGATTTCCCCCAACGTTGTGAAGGTATAGACAATACCTAATCCTTTACCCTAATAATGCATCCTCTAATCCATAGCCACTGAATACAACTTACCATGAACACATGATATTGCTATGGGTTCCTACTATTTAAGAATATGACCTATTTACTTTGATTCTATGACATCATTATCTATTGACACTACTTCAAAAGATGTCGATGATGCACAATCACTGTAAGAATCAAGAATCTCCACCATTGCCTGCTCTTGCATGGGAATATGAAGAATGGGAGATTATTGTTTTGGATGAAGAACGTCTATATGTCCATTAGAAAGAAACATCTCGGGGGTGATATTGAGGACATCTTTGGAGTTTAAAATGGTTTGGAAGATTTCCCTAGCAACTCTTAGTGAAACTTTTGGGATAGGGGTTCTTGTTCCCAACTCGATTCAGAGTAACTTTCATCATCCTCAAAAGCCTCTTCTTGACATAATCCTTGGGTGGATGATATATCATCGATAAAAGAATTTTCACAACAGTTTGTTGGTATGGGTGCAATAAGGGATATTTCTTGCTTGTTTGGAACTTCTTCAACATGCCCAATCATGAAGTCATATGTGGGAGAGATATTGTAATCTGATACATACTTGATGCCATTACAGTATGAAATATTGCTAGACACTGTTGATGGGTTTGGACTTTGTTTTAAAATAGTATCTTGATGTACGTTTGATTCCTCATGTTGTGATGAATGAATACCATAAATGTGTCCCATCATGGTATCTTGAGTATGGTTTACATTATTTGAGGTTGATGCCCTTCTTGAAACTTTTTCTTTTGTATGATCAGGTATAGGGTTTGTGTAAATTTTCAGATTTTCATTCCCAAATTTTTGATCGACATCAATGTCTCCTTATTCAATAAGATATTCTATTAGATGTTTGAGTCTAAGAAAATTTTGATTGTTATGACCTTTGTATCGATGAAATTCACAAAAATGATCTTCTCAATAGCTAGGAGGTTTGACTTGTGGCACTTGATAGTTTGAGAAATAAGGGAGTGTGATAAGGTTAGACTATATCAAACTCTTCAACACATCCTCCATACGTTCCCCTAAGAGAGTGAATTGTTGCTTAGGAACACTGTTTGTTCTTTGTGGTCTACATTCAGTGTTTGTAGCATTGATCGTTGGTTGATTGTTTGGCAATTGCGTGTATGGTTGTTGTGTATTCATGGTTTCAGTGTTTTCTTTCCTATGAGTAGTTAAGAATACCTTTGCATCGACAACACCATCACTAGTAACATTCTTATTCTTGGCCCAAAAGTGGGGTTTGTTTTTAGAACTAGTGGATGGGTAGTTGTCTTTATACACTTGTGTGTTTCCCTATGCGATTAGGGATCTCTCAATGTTGAGGGCCCTAGGGACAAGCTCATCATAAGTGGTGATACATGATTGCATCTTTAAGTGGAAGGATAGATATGGAAAAAAAATTTCCCTATATGCCAAGAAGAAAGAGTTGTGGGTTGTAGATAGTGGATGCTCTCAGCACATGACAGGGGATAAAAGCAACTTTATCAAATTTGATTATTGTGACAGTGGTTTAGTGTGGTTTGGAAATGATGATTGTATTCATATCATAGGAAAAGGTACCATGTCTTTGGATGATAACATATATTTGCATGAGGTGTACTATGCAAAGGGTCTTAGGCATAATCTCTTAAGTGTGACTCAAATTTGTGATTGGGGTTTTTATATTCTTTTTGATTCTCTTGGATGTGAGATTAGAAATAAAATAGGTGAAGTTGTTATAGAAGGTTTGAGGACCAAAGGAAACATTTATAATCTGCAAGAAACCAAATGCATGAGTATGGTTGATCAGTTGAGGGAGAGATTGGATGATCTTCCTCCTATTTCTCTTCACTAAATCTTTTATGTGTGTTTTTTAGGGTGTGCGTCAAGTGTCATTTTATATCCTTGTTTTTTTTGTTGTTTACATTGAGTTTATGGTGATATATTTGTAGTACAGTGCATTAATGGTATTTAATAGTGTTTTGCAACTAAAGAACAATTTGTGATTACACATCTGAGTGGTATATTGGAAATATTTTAACATGGTCTTGTAGTGTGAAGTCTCTCATGAAAAACAAAGGTAGATAAAAGAGTGCAGTGTTGTCTTTCCTCACATAATGAACCTAATGATCCTAGTCAGTGATTATAAGGGGTGTGATTCTTCACTCAGTTCATGGTGTAGTTCTTGATGTTGATGCTTCTCGATATTGGTGGCAAAGTGTCAAAATTGTGTTCATGATTTTTTCTTTATAGAGTTGCTTCAATGCAAATATTTATTGATGTTTGCCTTAAGAAATTCAAGATCATCTTATTGATGATTGAAGTACACATGGAATTTCTTGGTTTACTTTGCTAAGGTTTCTGTGTTGGTAACAATTGATAACATTGCAACGTTTGATTTGACATAGTTGATAACATTGTTCTTGCATTTCATAGTTGGCACTTGCTTTTAGGATTTTGATGCATATTGGTAATATTGACACTTTGTTGTTGATAATCTATCAGTTGTTCATTTGAGAATGCCTTGGAATTCCTTGACAGTTGGTTGATATCTCAACTCTTGCTTGAGACATTGGTTCTTTGATAGTGATTTGTTGCTGCATGGATTGCACTAAGGATAGTGAATGGTGATAAGTGGACTATGTTTGTCATTGATTGGATTGTTATTTTCTTCAAATCTAGACAATGTGGAGTATGTAGTGCACATACAAATTATTTTCTTAATGTTGGTGTTTGCAGACATATTCATGGTTTGGAATATTTGTGACAATGTCTTGAAAGATTCTAGCTTGTGCATAGTTGTAGACAGTTGCACTTTGATGCTTAACTTGATAATTGTTTATTGGATTTGATAGTGCTTATATATTTTAATAGTGAGTTTCACTATTGAAAGTGACATATTTATTTAATTTTTTATTGACACTAAAGATTTTGATCCTTAACACAACATTTTTTTGGTTTGTGAACATGTTTTTGACAATGAACAACACGATGATTGGAGTGCTTTGGAAATCTTGTGGAATAACATTGCTTGCACACATCTTGAAAGTATTTGTATGTGCCAATATTCTTTACTCAAAGGAAATTCATATTTTTGAAAGGATCAACAGGTTGATTAGATTTTTTTTTTTGAAAAAATACTTTGTTTGTTGCTAGTGTTGATTGAGTCTCTTGATTGGACATGGAAACTTTAATATTAAGACAGTGATAGGTGTCTTGAACCAGTAAGATTTTCCTCTCTTCAATAAGAAAAACACTATATGAAAGGTTTCAAGGGGAGTTTCACAATTGTTGTCATTTCATTTATGGTTTTTGTATACAACTCTTAATGCAATGAAATATTCATTCAGTCAATTTTGACTCATGATTGGCATGTGTGATTTGACATGGATATACAATGAAAGTTAAACCATTTTTATGCTATGGCAGTGATATTCATGGTTGGAATATATGATTTGATAGTTTACTATACTATGGCAATGATCATGACTCATTTTGACAGTGCTTTGTTTATGGCTTTTATATTATGATCTAACAATGGTTCAGTGTTTACTGTGATGATAGATTTCTTGGTGATTGGTTTTTCCATATAGGTTCAACTACTGGTAACTTTTTGGTTCCACAATTTATCTATCTTTTGTTGTGGCTATTTGTTGATTTGGTACCCCTTTGACCTTTGGAATTTTTTTCAAAAGGGGGAGATGTAACATTTAGTAGCACTTGGTATATTACATTCAGCTTGGTTATTACATTCAACACTCGGTATATTACATTTAGCTTGGTTATTACATTCAACACTTGGTATATTTTCTATTGAAAGTGATCATTCTCTATGCAAATCATTTCTTTTCTCAAGCAGATGGCAATGGCATTTTTGTGATGCTTATATAGGTGATCAAAAATTGATGGTTGTGACAGGGTTTGACATCAATGCCAAAGGAGGAGTTTGTTGACCCCTTTGACATAGCTTGGTTTTGGCATTGATGTGAGAATGTTTTACCAGTGAGGTAGTTTTATTTTCCAGTGAGGAATATCTGTAACTAGTGAGGTTCCTTTGCTAGTGGGGCATGTTGTGTAGCCAGTGAGGCTTTTCCAGTGAGGAATTCTGTGTAGGAAATGAGGCTTTTCCAGTGAGGAATTTTGTGTAGCGAGTGAGGCTTTTCTAGTGAGGCATTTTGTGTAACTAGTGAGACACAAAAAGCAGCCAGTGGAGCTTTGTAATTAGTGAGATTTTATTAATCCAGTGAGGCATTTTCTCATGTGGTTTTTTATCCCTATGAGGGTTTTCCACTCATGGAAATACTATGTTATGATTCTTTTGTGGTCCATGTAATGATTATGTTTCATACAATTTGGTCTTTCTACTTTCTTTATCTACTCAACAACATTTGAGGTTTCATGTTGTTTAAGGATCTGCTAATGGCTATCACATTTGGTTACACTGTTCAAAATTTAACTTTCAATGATTACAAAGATATTATGTGTTTTGAAAAACTATTTAGTTGTAGTTGATTATTGAAACAATGATTCACCTCCCCTCTCAGTGTTCCTCGTACTCCAACAAGTGGTATCAAATCCATACCCTTGCCAAAAGTTTAATCAACTTAGGGGATTCCTGGTGGAGTACTTTCCATGGAAAATCATGAAGGTCTTTCTACTTCCAGAGTACCATTATTTGATGGTACTGGCTATAATTTTTTGAAATATAGAATGCAACATCATATAACTTCTCTAGGCTATGAGGTCTGGCATGCAATTGAGAGTAAGTACAAAGCCACATCGACACCTTCTATTGTAGAAAAAAAAAAGCATATGAAAATGATGCTAGGGCTGCAAATGCTATTTGTTGTGGACTGACTAATTGTGTTGGTTAAAATTATGGACTATAAAGTGCAAATTCTATCTGGGATAAATTGTGTAGTATTTATGAAGGTGATGAAAAAGTTAAAGAGGCTAAATTACAAGTTTTTAGAGCCAAATTTGAAGGCCTAAAGATGAATGAGGAAGAGAAGGTAGCTGATTACCTTCTAAGAGTCCAAGAAATTGTAAACTCAATTCCTAGTCTTGGTGAAACTTTAGAAGAAAAAGTTGTTAAAAAGGTGTTAAGGTCACTAAAACCTAAATATGATCCTAAAATCTCTGTTGTAGAAGAAAGATATTTAAACAAACTCACCTAGATGAACTTCATAGTGTCTTTACAGCCTATGAAATGAGAATGTGTAGTTGCAATCCCACTAGCAAAGAAACTACCTTTAAGTCTGTGAAAAAGGACAATGACATGAACTCCGATTCAGAAAAACTGGATGACAATGAGTTTGTTCTTGTGAGAAAACTAAATAGAGGATCAGGTAGGTATAAAAGGAAACTACATTTTAAATGTTTTAATTGTGGCAAGATGGGGAATTATGCTACTCAATGCACTAACAAAGACTCTGAAAGTGATGAAGAAGATAATAGGAGATAGGGAAAGAAAAAACAAAATAAACTTAAAAAGAAAAATGTTTTTAAAAAGAAGAAAATCTTGTTCATAAAATATGTTGATGTAACATACAGTGGTACAGATGCATCCATTGAAGAAGGAGAAGAAACCCTATTTATGACAATCATTAGTACAAATCAAAATCAAAATGAAAAGATTGCAAATCAATTTGAACTTGAGGTGGATTTTGAGGGCGATTTGAGAAGTGCTCTAGGAGGGATTAGGAAACTCAAAAAGGAGGCTATGATACAGAAGAATCAGATTCAAAAAGACATTGAAAACTTGGTAAATAAGGTGAATAATTTGAAAAAGCAAATTGCTGATCTGAAACTTCAAATTGAAATTCTAGAAGTTACTAAAATGCAATTAGAAATGAAATAAAAAGAATGTTGTATTCTAGAGGAAAAAAATGTTGACTTGAGGAAAGAGCTTGAGATGTGTGATAGTAGTAATAGACTGGCAGATCTTATAGGTAAACAAAGATACCATAAAGAAAAAACTTGTCTAGGGTTTATGGAAGGCCAATGCTCTCATTTTGAATGAACCTCAACATGCCAATATGACAAATGAAAAGCTTTTGAAACCATCAATTGGGGAAAGGTATATTCCATTTAGAAGTAATCTTCATTTCTTTAGCTATTGCTTCTACTGTAAACAATATAGGCATAAGGCAAGTGAATGTTGGGTTATATCTAAAAGGAGCTCAAGTTCTCAGAATGAAAAAATATTTAAGACACAACAAAATAAAACTAACACTCTTTCCAAGAAAAATGTTGATAAAACAAAGTTAATTTGGAAGCCAAAGAGGGTTGCTGAAATGATAGGAAATATGCTTGATCAAACAACCCTATATGCCAAGAAGAAAGAATTGTGGGTTGTAGACAGTGGATTCTCTCACCACATGATAGGGGATAAAAGAAAAATTATCAAATTTGAATATTGTGATGGTGGTTTAGTGTGGTTTGGAAATGATGATTGTATTCAGATCATAGGGAAAGGTATTGTGTCTTTGGATGATAACATATCTTTGCATGAGGTGTATTATGCAAAGGTCTCAGGAATAATCTCTTAAGAGTGATTTAGATTTGTAATCAGGGTTTTTATATTATTTTTTATGCTCTTGGATGTGAGATTAGAAAGAAAATAGGTGAAGATGTTGTTGCAGGTTTAAGGACCAAAGGAAACATTTATAATATACAAGAAACCAAATGCATGAGTGTGGTTGATCATTTGAGGGAGAGATTGGATGATCTTCCTCCTATTTCTCTTCACTAAATATTTTATGTGTGTTTTTTAGGGTGTGCTTCAAGTGTCATTTTATATCCTTGATTTTTTTTGTTGGTTACATTGTGTTTATGGTGATATCTTTGTAGTACAGTGCATTAATGGTAGTTAATAGTGTTTTGCGACTGAAGAACAATTTGTGATTACACATCTGAGTGGTATATTGGAAATATTTCAACATGGTGCTGTAGTGTGAAGTCTCTCATGAAAAATAAAGGCAGATAATAGAGTGTAGTGTTGTCTTTCCTTGCATAATGACCCTAATGATCCTAGTCAGTGATTGTAAGAAGTGTGATTCTTCACTTAGTTCATGGTGTAGTTCTTGATGTTGATGCTTCTTGATATTGGTGACAAAATTCCAAAATTGTGTTCATGATTTTTGCTTTACAGAGTTGCTTCAATGTAGATCTTTATTGATGTTTTCCTTAAGAAATTCAAGAACATCTTATTGATGGTTGAAGTACACTTGGAATTTCTTGGTTTAATTTGCTAAGTTTTTTGTGTTGGTAATAGTTGATAACAATGCAACATTTGATTTGACACAATTGATAACATTGTATTTGCATTTCACAGTTGGCACTTGCTTTCAGGGTTTTGAAGCATATTGGTAATATTGACACTTTGTTGTTGGTAATCTGTCAGTTGGTCATTTGACAATGCCTTGGATTTCCTTGACAATTGGTCGATATCTCAACTCTTGCTTGAGACATTGGTTCTTTGACAGTGATTCTTTGTTGCATGGCTTGCACTAAGGACAATGAATGGTATAAGTGGAGTATGTTTGTCATTGATTGGATTGTTATTTTATTCAAATCTTGACAATGTGGAGTATGTAGTGCACATACAAATTATTTTCTTAATGTTGGTTTTTGTAGAAAGATTCATGATTTGGAATATTAGTGATAGTGTCTTGAAAGATTGTAGCTTGTGCACAGTTGTAGACAGTTGCACTTTGATGCTTAACTTGATAATTGATTAATGGATTTGAAAATGCTTATATGTTTCATTAGTGAGTTTCACTATTGATAGTGACATATTGCTTGATATTTTGATGACACTAAAGTTTTTGATCCTTAACACAACATTTGTTTGGTCTGTGAACATGTTTTTGACAGTGAACAACATGATGATTGGAGTGCTTTGGCACTCTTGTGAAATAACATTGCTTTCACATATCTTGACAGTATTTGTATGTGCCAGTATGCTTTACTCCAAGGGAATTCATATTTTGAAAGGATCAATAGGTTAATTAGAGTTTTTTTTTTTGAAAGAATACTTTGTTTGTTGCTAGCGTTGATTGATTCTCTTGATTGAACATGAAAACTTGAATATGAAGACACAATGACAAGTGTCTTGAACCAGTAAGACTTGCATCTCTTCAATAAAACAAAACATATATATATATATACATATATATACATATATATATACATATATATATATACATATATATATATATATGTATATACATATATATATATATATGTATATATATATGTATATATATGTATATATATATATATGTATATATATATATATATATATATGTATATATATATGTATATATATGCAAGGTTTCAAGGGGAGTTTCATAGTTGTTGTCATTTCATTTATGGTTTTTGTATACAACTCTTAATGTAGTGAAGTATTCATTCAGTCAATTTTGACTCATGATTGACATGTGTGATTTGACATTGATATATAGTGAAAATTACACCATTTTTCTGATATGGAAGTGATATTCATGGTTGGCATATATGATTTGACAATTTACTATAATATGGCAGTCACCATGACTCATTTTGACAGTGCTTTATTTATGGCTTTTATATTCTGATCTACTAGTGGTTCAGTGTTTACTGTGACAACAAATTTCTTGGTGCTTGGTTTTTCCATACAGGTTCAACTATTGGTAACTTTTTGGTTTTACAGTTTCTCTATCTTCTGTTGTGGCTATTTGTTTATTTTGTAACCCTTTGAACTTTGGAATTGTTGTCAAAAGGGGGAGATGTAACATTCAACAATGCTTGGTATATTACATTTAGCACTTGGTATATTACATTCAGGTTGGTTATTACATTGAACACTTGGTATATTGGCTATTGAAAGTGATCATTCTCTATGAAAATAATTTTATTAACAATGATCATTTATTTTCTCAGGCATTTGGTAGTGACATTTTTGTGATGCTTATACAGGTGATGAAACTTTGATGGTTGTGACAAGGTTTGACATTAATTGCAAAGGGGGAGTTTGTTGACCCATTTGACATAGCTTGGTTTTGGAATTGATGTCAAGTTAGGTTGTTACCTTGATACATTTATGAAGGGAATGAAATTCATTGGTGATTTAGTGTTGGGGTTCAACTCAATCAAAATTCTTCAAGTTTCCAAAACTTCCTTCATAGACAATCTTTCTTCCACAAGGAAAAATTAAGGTTTTCAACTCCCAACCTCAACAAGGTTACCAAGGGCCTATTTACCCCTCATGGAATTAACCTCAAGAAAACTAAACTCTTACCAAGGTCTTCCTACTTCAAACTTCAATTGACCCACCAACTCTTTTTACAAAGATGACTCTTCATCTTCCTACAATTTTTCAATTCTGCAACTTTTGCATTTGTGCAACAAAATGACATTTTTTTCAAATTGACTTAATTGACCTCCTAGAGACCTAATGGTGACTCAATTACATTTGAAATGGTCTAATAATGACCTTTTTACATTCACTTCATGATGAAAATTCAAATTTTATAATATTTCCTATTGGAGGCATGCAATGCACAAGGTGCTCCTGCGCCAATTGATTTGGTTGATATTTGGTGACTATGAGCTATCATTGTTATGACATTGAGGTTGCAATAATTCAGATGAGGTTTTGGTTTTTTGACTTAGCAATTTGATGCCATTATGGATAAGACTGATACAAAGGTTTTGAGTGGCTTAGACTAACACAAATATTTTGAGCATTACAATGTTTGATTACATTCATGAAAAATAATCAAGGCTATGATGAAGAATGGTGACATAAAAGGCATAATGAATATACTTTGATATAATTTTCCCTAAAAGTTAATCACTTTGTAAAACACAAGGCAATGTTGATGGTTGAATTAGGGCTTGAAGGAAACGAGAGAGAATGGAGGTTTGGTGGCTGGAAAATACTGGAAACAATTTCAGACAACTCCTAGGCAATTGGTTTTTAGTAATTTCTTCAATGTTGAAAGGTAAAGTGGTAACTCGAACCCTAGTTTTTGTTGTTGCATAAAATTTTTTAATCAGAAAATGGTTTTTCATTTCAAGTCTAGTGGTCTTTATCATGCTATTTTTAGAAGAGTTTTTTGGTGTATAGAGTCACTGGTTTTTGCTTGTATTCGGGTTTCAACTACTATACTCTTGGTCGACTTTCTATTGCACAATGTCTTGTAATGTCAACTTTATCCAGGGGTGTCAAGTTTTGTCTCAATGTATTTTATAGTGCTTCAACCTTTGTCTTTATGTCATGAGGGTTTATCTATTCTTTCATACATGGGTTTATAGTTTTGTGTTTACAACACCCCATTGCTAGCACACGTCATAAAAGGGTTATCTATTGTATTCTGTGTTTGATTAGGGAATGACCTTGCCATAAATTATTTGTTGTTTGTATAGTGTTAACCAAGGGTTATGTATTACATTGGTGTGGTTTTGTGTTTAGATTGTATAATGGGTTTGTCACACATTGCCGACCATGTACAAGTGTGTGTTACATATGTTTAAATTGCACAATGTTCATGTTATATAGTAGTAGTCTAAATTGATGAAAAATGTAACTCCATAGTGACTTCTAAAGGAAGTTATTGAAGGTTACTTTGATTATTTATTGAAAGGAAGTTATCAATGAGGAAGTGGTTATTTTGTATGTTATAAGCAGTGACATGATCACTATGCACAGATTCGATGTGTATCCGACTTATACTCTACAAAGAGTCATTATTATGTTTATGCTGGAACCTTTGATGAATAATCTATTTTGAAATTATGAAGCACTTCTTAGTGCTGGTTTTATTTGCAAATATATAGATTCTTGCATCTCAAATGAAAATGAGATAATCAATAAATGCTTTGTATTGAAGCAGAGATTATACTCTGTCATTTTTCTTTCTGAATCATTTTTATGTGAGAATGTTTTTCCAATGAGGTAGTTGTATTTACCAGTGAGGTTCCTTTGCTAGTGGGGCATGTTGTGTAGCCAGTGAGCCACAAAAAGCAGCCAATGAGGCTCTATAATCAGTGGGATTTTATTAAGCCAATGAGGTATTTTCTCTAGTGGTTTTTTATCCCTATGAAGGTTTTCCGCTCATGAAAAATATTGTGTTATGATTCTTTTGTGGTCCATGTGATGATTATGTTTCATACAATTTGGTCTTGTTGCTTTCTTTATCTACTTAGCAACACTTGAGTTTTCATGTTGTTTAAGGATCTGCTAATGGCTATCACATTTGGTTACACTTTTGAAATTGAACATTCAATGATTACAAAGAGATTATATATTTTGAAAAACTATTGAGTTGTAGTTGATTATTGAAACAATGATTCAAACCCTTCTTAGTGTTTCTCATACTCCAACAAAGGTCATCATGGTATCATAGAATGTAAGTGGTTTGGGTGGATGTAGAGGATGCTCAAGAATGGTGGTGGAAGATTGAGGTGGGGCACTAAATGTTAGTGACGAAGTGGTGTCTTGGGGATAATTGGTGTTTTGAGTACCCAAAAGTGTGTTTCCTCTCAAAGGGAGAGTGTGACAAAAATTGATGGTAATACTAGTTGCAAGACTAGGAGTTAATTTTTGACTTGGCGCCAAGGATTGAATTGGTTGATTCATATATTGGGTTAATCCTTGTGTCAAGTTTTGGTTGATAAAAGTTGGGGCAACATTTTATAAGGTTTGATGAGTTTGTTTGTACTCAATGAGTTCTTCCTTGGTGAGCTCAATGGGGTTGTTTGTAACATATTCTACCTCATACCTTAAGGTATTTTGTGGAGGGTGGTATGGGGTAGAATGATTCCTTGGATCAAATTATTGTGGGTTTGGATCACTTGTGGTGGATGTAGTTTTGTCTTGTTCCATGATTCTCTTGTGTTATTATGTTGTTGTAACCATAAATTGTGGGTCAACTATGGGAGAAGTGCACATTGAGATTTATAATGTTGAAATTCTCTAGTTGACTCAAATTTTGGAAAAATGGACCCTCTAAGTTGTTTTGGACCAATGGTGAAAGTGGAAGATGAAAACGGTGAATGATGTGGATGAACTTTCTAAAATTTTGGACAACACTTTTAGATAAAGAGGTTTGATGTTTTGATGAAAGGTGTTAATGAACTTGTAAATCTTTAAGGTAGACTTGTGACCTTCAAGATAAAATTATCCACAAAATGTGATAACTAACTCAACTAAGTGTATGGAAAATGATCCATTTCACACAAAACATAGCTAAGTTAAGGGATTGGTTTGATAAATGTATAAGTCTAAAAAGTGTTGGTGTGTCCAAAAAGTTTCCAAAGTTTGTTTGGTGAAATGAGATGTAAAATGTGGGAGGACGGATGAAATGTTTTGACCCAAAATATTAGCCTATAATTAACCTTTTTTTTGCAAGACCAAGGTAGTGAGAAACATGCCATACCTCTAAAGTGATAAAACCCTAAGAATTCAATGACTTTGGAAAAATAGAACTCAATGATTTTGGAAAAAGAACCCAATGCTTTTGACAATAAAACTCAATGATTTGGACCATGGAACTAAATGATTTTGGTAAAATGGAACTTGGACTCAATGTTTTACAATACTTTCCTTGTCTCAATGTTGCTTGTGTTTGGGGAGTCAACATTTGGAGCATACATCAATGTGGTGTGTTCTTTTTATTTAATCTTTCCTTAAGTGAGATTGTTTCATTACCTCATCAAGAAAGTATTAATTAATGTTCAAAATAAAATGTCTATGCCAAAGCATCCTTTATTTCACAAAGTCCATCATGTGAAAATCAAAAGCTAAGGCCATAGTTCCCTATTTTAACTTTAAAAAGTGTGGATTTAGATATAAGCCAAAATACTTAGAAGCCACTAAGGATAGAATCCTTAGGACAAGCATCAATATTAGGACTTTTCAAAAGGTATCCATAATTAATCCAAAGGTTTTGAAGTTTGAAAAATTGTTGATGTGTTTAAAATGCTTTGGAAGGAATCAATGTGTCAAACATGACTCACAGGCAATAATATTCCTAGCTCAAGTAGGTATGTATTTCTTGGTAGGATTACCATCATCCCCCTAAGAGATGATTAATCTATGAAGGTGGAATGGAGAAATAGGCCATGTCAAGGAAATATATCGTCTTGACACGCCAAGAAAAAGAGTCCCTTCTCTATTTTCTTTATTGCCTCAACCAAAAATCAAACATGGTAAGTAACTTATTGGAATGGTGCTATTCCAATGCACTACTTTAAAATATGCTTTATAAATGAACTTGGTTGGCCACTATTAAACAATGGTTCTTAATCAGTTTTTTTCAGGATAATTTGGTGTCTATACATGTGACAATTCACTCATTTAAGAAATCTCCCAACCCTTAGAAAGATCTAAGGGTTTTTATACATCTCATAGATATTAAGGGAGACTTTCATCGGTATAGAACATACACACCAGGTGGTTGATGAATTTCATCACACCCACAATTAGTTGTATAGTGGACTAAAATGAAAGTATCACTTGGGTCGTTCCCTCTCACAAATCGAGAGGTAGTCCCTCTAAAAGGTAAAATAGTGTGTGAAACTCAAGATTCTTTTTGTCACCCAAGATCGCTAAAATGCTTGAGGAGAGAGGATATGCACTAAAAGAATTCACAAGCAATGAAAGTATACTTGAGTGTTTCTCTTCACCCAAGATCACATGAAGCACAAGGGGAGTGGATACACACTACACGTATACACAAGCAAAGAAAGAACTTGATAAAGGGTACTCCCCTTACAATCTATGTTGGATGTTGTGGTTGTGTTGCTGATATGTGGTTGTCATTGGTGTCAACACTATTAGCATTGATGTATTGAAGGTTGTATATGTCGAGGATATTGAGAAAATTGTAAAAGAAAGAGTTGTAGGTTGATAGTGGAACAATTAAGGTCATGAAGGTGTCTTGATCTGTACGTTGAAGATCAGTCATAGTGGACTAAAGGGTTTATTGTTGAGTGTATCTAGTTTATCCACCAGAATTTTTAGAGGTCCATGTGAAGATTTAATCCTGTTGTGAACAGTTGTGTTCTGACAATTTTTCTGTGGCTTTAGTTAGTGTTCCTGATTGAAGTTGATGTGATTCTAGTAATTTCAGTTGCTACAGATGCTTCTCTGATGATTCTTGATGCTTGTGGATGCTTCTAGACCATTCTCTATCTTTGTTGCACGTCTATGATGATCAGTGTGTTCATGGTCGGTGATTTTTCTCTTGTGTGTTTGGGTTTTTATGTTCTTGGCCGACATGGTGGTTGTAACGTATTGTGGATCCTTGGAGATTAAAATTTGAATGTTTGGTGTGCTCAAGGATGTTGTTTTGGGCCACAATATAATATTGGCCGATAGTGTTCGATTCGCATTGAAAATTTACTTGTAAATTTGGATAGACATTGTGTATATGTTTTTCATATTTTATTCTAGCTGATGAAGTTGTTGATGAAAATCCATGTTGCGGATATATAAGAGCAGTTGTTTGTGTGAAGTTAAGGTGTGTGAGTGAGCAAAGAAAGTGCAAGTGTGCAAATAGTGATCTAATCATTCGATTGCAGAGCATAATGTGAAGAAGTTTGAGTGAAGTGTGAAGAAGTGTTTATGTGCTTATCTGGAACTGTAATTAGGCTTTTGTAGAAGCTATTTTCTCACTTCATACCCTACAGATCTAATCCAAATTTCTATAAGGAAGTGTGTCTTCTTTGGGAAATGAGTCCTCTTTTATTTGAGTAGTGAGCTCTAGGCAATGCGCCTGAATGCATGTGCATTCCCATTATTCTTCTTTATACTTTTATCAGGGTATAATATTGTGGACTAACATCCACCATGGTTTTCCCCCAATAGGGTTTCCACATAAAAAATTTTGGTGTTCTTTGTGTTTCTGATGTGTTGATTGTTTGTGGTTTATTGTTCATTAATCAGATCTGAGATCAAGTTAAGTTTGAAAAGTTTAAATATTCTGTGACAACTGATTCACCCCCCCTCTCAATTGTCTTTCCTTGTTTTTCCAAAAAATGGTATCAAAGAAAGTTCCTCTGAAGAAGTTTAAAAGCTTGAGGTGATCCGAGATGGCATCATACAAGAAGGAAAACCCTAGATTAGATGGAAAAAACTACTCTCTATGGAAAGCCAGAATGGAGTGTCATTTGAGGTGTATTGGTGAACCCTTCTGGAAGATTACAAAGAATAAATATAATATTCCTCATAATTTTCCTTCCACTCCTAATGAGATTAAAGAGGATGAGATTAACATTAGGGCTATTGAAGCTTTGCTGAGTGCCCTGAAAAATTCAAAAATGACAAATGTGATGGATCTGAAGACAACTCATGAGATTTGGAAGAAGCTAGAGACTTTGTATGAAGGAGATGCACTTGTGAAGGTTTCTAAGCTACAAAGTTTGAAAGGAAAGTATGAAACCTTGAAGATGGGTGAAGATGAAAATATTTCCTCTTTTATGCAAAGAGTAAATGAACTTGTGATGGGTATCAGATGTGCCAGTGGTACCTTGGATGAAAAAGAAATTGTAGCTAAAGTGCTCAAATCATTGCCTCCCTCTTACAAATCAAAGGCTCATGCTATTGAAGAGATCAGAATAGTAACAAATGTGACAAGAGATATGTTGTTTGGTAAACTTGCTGCTTTTGAGTTGAGTGAATTTTGTGATTCTTCCCCCAAGAATGAATCTGGATTTAAGGCTTATGTATCCAAAAGAAACAAGCAAAGATATGATCCGAGATAAAGTTCAAGAAATGCATTCAAGTATGAGGAATAGATGAAACAACTTGAAGATGAAGAAAGAGAAGTAGAAGAGTTGGAAGCACTGATTGTAAAGAAAGAAGGTAGAGGAAAAGGTAAGTATAAAAGAAAGTTTCCTATTAAATGTTTCTCTTGCAGTAAAATAGGTCATTTTGCTTCAAGGTGTCCTGAAAGAGTTCCTAGGTCCAAGCCTAACAAACCTAGATTTCAAAAGAAATGTTATTATGTTGAAGAAGGTGTGACTGAAGAAGAATCTGATAAAGAAAATGGAAATGAAGATGAATGGTTTTTTCATTGCTATCAAGGAAAATGGTCTGATGGCTACTGAATTTGCTAAAGTTGAGAAAGCTCTTGTAGTCTGAATTGAAGAAAAGGATGAGTGGGTTATTGATAGTGGATTCTCACATCATATGACTGGTGATAAAAGAAAATTTGTAAGTCTAGAGAAATATGATGACGGGGTTGTAAGATTTGGAGATAATAATGCTGGTGTGATTCATGGTAGAGGATCTATTTGTCTTGGTTGTTAAAATAACAATGATAATGTCCTTTATGTTGAAGGCTTGAAGCATAATCTGTTGAGTGTTGGACAAATGTTTGACAAGGGTTATGATATTCAGTTCAAAGATGGAAGATGCAGGATACTTGGAAGCTCTAGAAATATGATTGCTTTAGGTACAAAGACAAAAGGTAATATTTTTCACCTAAGTGATGCTAATGTAAGTTGTTTAATTGCTCAAGTAGATGAAAGTTGGTTATGGAATAGGAAGCTATGTCATGTGAATTTTGATAAAATTGTCAAAGTAAGCTCCACTCAAGCAGTAAGAGATCTACCTAAGCTAGTGAAGCCTACTAACACAATATGCAAGGAATGTTAGATGGGAAAACAGACTATAGTTTCTTTTCGAAGCAAAAAACATCATTATAATGGAATACTAGAGCCGGCACATAATGATCTGTGTGGCCCCTCAGGAATTAGAAGTCTACAAGGAGAAAGGTAATTTATGCTGCTTATTGATGATTATTCTAGGATGATGTGGGTCGCTTTCTTAAGAGAAAAATGTGAAGAATTAGAGAATTTCAAAAGTTTCAAAGCTATGGTAGAGAATGAGATAGGTCTGAAGATAAAATTACTAAGGTCAGACAGAGGTGGTGAGTTCACTTCTCGGGAGTTCAATTCTTTCTATGAATAGCATGGAATCAAAAGACAATTATCTGCTCCCCAAACCCCTCAACATAATGGAGTTGTAGAGAGAAAGAGCAGAATTTTTTTGGATGCTACTAGAACAATGATGGTAGAAGGAAATGTGCCTCACATCTATTGGAGAGAAGCTGTAAACACTGTTGTGTACACTCTAAACCGGATAAATGTCAATGGTATTTTTGGTAAGACTCCTTTTGAGCTATGGTTTTGTTATAAGAATACTGTTAAATATTTCAAGATCTTTGGAAGCAAGTGTTATATCAAGAGAGATGAGGACATAGGCAAGTTTGATGCAAGGAGCGACAGAGGAATCTTTCTAGGTTACTTTACTAAAAGAAAGGCTTACCGGTGCTATAATAAAAGATTGAGGAAAATGGTTGACAGTGAAAATGTAATAGTTGATGAGGACTTTGCTAGATCATTCAGATATTGTGGATATGATTTAGATGACCAGCAAGATAGTACATATAAAGGGAAGAATGCTCAGACACAAAATCAAGTTCAAATTGTTTCGATAAATCAAGAAAGTTAGGAAGGAGACAAGTGTAAGTGCAAAGGAAAGAACATAAGAACAAGAAGTGTGAGAGAATGATAAAATTATGAGGAATGTAAAGCTAAATCATTCTGAAAATCAAATTATAGGAGACAAGAATAAAGGTGTACAAAATAGGAGAAAAATTGTAGGAGAATATTGTCTGATTTCCAAGATTGAGCCCAACAATGTTAATGAATCCTGTAATGATGAACACTAGATGGAAGCTATGAAGGAAGAATTGATGCAGATTGAAAAGAATGATACATCGATTCTTGTTCCCAGACCTAAAGATAAAAATGTGATTGGTACTAAATGATTCTTTCAGAATAAGCTGAATGAACAAGGTGAAGTGGTCCAAAATAAAGCAAGACTGGTATGTAAAGGGTATTCACAAATGGAAGGTATTGATTTTGAAGAAACCTTTGCCCCTGTTGCCAGAATTGAAGCTATAAGATTATTTCTTGCCTATGCTGCATATAAGAACTACAAAGTTTATCAAATGGATGTGAAGTCAACCTTTCTGAATGGTGAGTTAGAAGAAGAGGTATATGTTGAACAGCTAGATGGATTTCAACTGACTAATAAAGAATACATGGTTTTCCAATTGAAGAAGACTCTCTATGGACTCAAGCAAGCCCCCAAAGCTTGGTATGCTAGACTAGATAAATACTTACTAAATATTGGATTCAATAAAGGAGATGTAGATGAGAGGAAAAGAACAATTGGTGGTGCCTTCTTCCTAGGGAAGAAGCCAAGTAAAAAGAAAAACTCCATTTCCCTATCTACTGTTGAGGTAGAGTATATAGCTACTACAAATAATTGTACTTAAGTGCTCTAGATGAAACAAATGCTGAAAGATATAAGAGTAGTATATGATGAGCCTATTTCCATATACTATGACAACTAAAGTGCAATAAACATATCAAAGAATTTGGTGCTACACTTTAAGACCAAGCATATATCAATCAAGTTTCACTTCCTTAGGGAGAAAGTGAGTGAGAAAGAAGTCAAATTGGTGTATGTTCCTACCAAAGAATAGATTGAAGACATTTTCACAAATTCATTGCCAAAGGATAATTTTGAGTATCTCAGAGGGATGCTAGGTGTGATTACCCTCCTGATATGAACTAGAGATGCATTTACTTGCATCAAACCATGTGTTTTATAGCTATATTCTGATACGGATTGATGTTTCTATGGTTACTACTCAGAGGGAGTAGTCAGATGTGCAGATATGTGGTTCAGAGCTTGTATGTGGAAAGATAATGCTTATCTTTGCCATTGATGTTAAAGGGGGAGAAGAGTAATTTGAAAAATTGGTGATTATTTGGGGAGAAGAGACTTGTGAGAAGAAGATCATGTGGAAGAGTTGAGGAGAAGAGTCAAAACCTAAAGGAGGAGTAAGTGTAGTTGTGTTGATGGTATTTTTCACATCATGTGTTTCCATCAATGCAAAAGGGGGAGATTGTTGGATGCTATGGTTGTGTTACTGATATGTGGTTGTCATTGATGTCAACACTATTAGCATTGATGTATTGAAGGTTGTATATGTCGAGGATATTGAGAAAATTGTAAAAGAAAGAGTTGTAGGTTGACAGTGGAATAGTGAAGGTCATGAAGGTGTCTTGCTATGTACATTGAAGATCATTCGCTGTGGACTAAAGGGTTTATTGTTGAGTGTATCTAGTTTATCCACCAGAAGTTTCAGAGGTCCACTTGAAGATTTAATTGTGTTGTGAACAATTGTGTTCTGACAGTTTTTTTGTGGCTTTAGATAGTGTTCTTGATTGAAGTTGATGTGATTCTAGTAATTTCAATTGCTACGGATGCTTCTCTGATGATTCATGATGCTTGTGGATGCTTCTAGATCATTCTCTATCTTTGTTGCACATCCACGATGATCGGTGTGTTCGTGGTCGGTGATTTTTCTCGTGTGTTTGGGTTTTTATGTTCTTGGCTAACATGGTGGTTGTAATGTATTGTGGATCCTTGGAGATTAAAATTTGAATGTTTGGCATGCTCAAGGATGTTGTTTTGGGCCACAATATAATATTGGCCGACGATGTTTCATTCGCATTGAAAATTTACTTGTAAATTTGGGTTGACATTGTGTATATGTTTTTCATATTTTATTCTAGTCGACGAAGTTGTTGATGAAAATCCATGTTGTGGATATATAAGAGCGGTTGTTTTTGTTAAGTTAAGGTGTGTGAGTGAGCAAAGAAAGTGAAAGTGTGCAAATAGTGATCTAATCATTCAATTGCAGAGAAGAGTGTGAAGAAGTTTGAGCGAAGTGTGAAGAAGTGTTTCTGTGCTTAACCAGAATATAATCAGGCTTTTGTAGAAGCTATTTTCTCAATTCATACCCTACAGATCTAATCTGAATTTTTGTAAGGCAGTGTGTCTTCTTTGGACAGTGAGCCCTCTTGTATTTGAGCAGTGAGCTCTAGGCAGTGTGCCTGAATGCATGTGCATTCCTATTATTCTTCTTTATACTTTTATTAGGGTATAATATTGTGGACTAACATCCACCATGGTTTTCCCCCTAACAGGGTTTCCACATAAAAAATATTGGTGTTCTCTATGTTTCCGATGTGTTGATTGTTTGTGGTTTATTGTTCATTAATCAGATCTAAGATCAAATTAAGTTAAGTTTGAAAAGTTTAAATATTCTATGACAACTGATTCACCCCCCTCTTAGTTGTTTGTCCTTGTTTTACCAACAATTTGAAACTCACAACAACAATAGAGAATTGCACAAACAATATGCAAGAAGGAAGAAAGTATTTTCTATTATCACTAAAATGAAAATGAAATTACAACATTACAATGGCCATCACATGGGCATTCTGATTACATAAATTTGCAAATCTGCAAATCGAAGCCACAATCCACTCTCCTTTTCCTCCCCTTTATAACCCCCATTTACATCCTTTTATTTGGAAGGTGTAACCACCCTAGAGTCTTTTGGAAAGTGTAACTTCCTCAAGAAGATATTTTGAAATTTTGGTAGTACAACTTCATGGGGTCATACTTTTTGATCTGACCGTTGGATTTTCTATCATACTACCTTTTCAGAAAGCTCTCGAGAAATGTTTAAGTAGTGCCTAAAGGCTAACTACATTCATTTTTTGCCAATTTTTAGGCCCATCCGGAGCCTCTAACTGCCTCAAAATTGACTTCGAATATTTGAATAGGATTTTTGAAAAATTGAAATTTTAATATCCCTCAAATGATAAATGATATTGAAGTGATTTCTTCTCCATTGGCTTCAATTTACCATTTTGGAGGTTTTTGTAAGATTTCGTGACCAACTGTGCATAAATGTAAAATCACTAAAAATAGTAACCCTACCAAAATTAGCCCTTATTGAAAAGAAACAACACTTTTTTTGGGTGATGCAAGATTTATCTTACACCCAAGATGTTCCTGCATAAAAACTCATTCTTTTTAATCCATAAAGAAAAATGAATTCATTTTAAACACAATGGAAGTGTTTGATTGTTTGGTTCAATTTTACTCCGATATAGCAAAATGAGGATATGTGGGTCCAATTTTAACCAACTTTGAAAGTTAATTTTAAATCCAATGGAAGTTTAGTTGGTCGTAAAACATAAAGAAAAGCAACATATAATGGGTTATAATTGTAAAAACACTTGTTTACAATGTATGGTCAAATGATAACATGCTCCTTCACTTCAATGTTTTCAAATCTGTAAAACTATTTAGCCTCAAAAACAAAAGCCAGATGTCAGTGACATGTTAGAGAGCACATGAAATCAAAAATTTAAAGCACATTTCAAAATTAGCTCTCTATTTTTCTTACCAGTAAAAAGTGTCGCTGAGATCAATTATGTCACTGAATTTATCAAACACGTCGCCATATCAGAAGTGCATCACTTTGGTGAAAATAATGTGTGTCACTCTACAGTAAAATAGTGACATCAATTGTGTCACTAAAATGCACACGTCACTATAATGAAAATCATGACGTTGATAAAAAAACACTTTAACATCACTATATTAAATATGCGGCGATGAAATTAAAACATGTGTCGCTAAATTAATTATGTTTCATTGAATTTAAACCAAAGTGCATCACTGAATCCATCAAGAGTGTCGTTGTATCTATAAACACAAGAATATGGGAATCTAAAGAAAAATTCATTAGATTTAGTTAGTATAACCCTTCTTCTAGCGCCATAATGTGACCATGGCCATAGTATAGGTTAAATACACCAAATCCATATGGATTTGAGGCATATTTAATACACTAAGCCACGATCCCAATGAGATATTGAAAATCATCAAAACTAGGAAGCCATTAAACTAACATGATAAAAACACAAAATCTTAACAAAACCCTATTCTAAGACCTTGAATCTTATCCCATTAAGGGAGTGGTGTCACATTAATGTGGAATGGCGACCCTTTCCCAATCCCTTGGATAATATGAGCTTGTTTCAATTGATTTTATTGAAGAAAACTGACGAAACCGATGAGATATGAATGAAACATGATATAAAACTAGTTTAACATGATGAAGATGAGTTCTAAATGCTAAGATGCTTGATAAAATGGATGCAATCTATGCTAAATATAAACAAAGCTCAAAATGAAAGCCATTTATAGAAAACTATGCTAAAATGGATGCAAACTAAGTTAACATGGAAGCCATTAATGGATGCTTAAGATAATATGGATGAATAGTAAATTAAAGTGCTAAAAGTGCTCAATAAAGATGCAAGTGAGTATGAATTTCAACAACATAACTTTGCTATCAAAAGATTGATCCATTTATCTCCAGATGATGAAGTATTTATAGGAGAGCAAATGAAGAATCAATGGTCAATATTGAATGAAGGGTGAAACATGGATCAAGGATTCTCATCAATGGATGAGAATCAAAGATCACATGGATCAAAGAAAGCATCAATGGATGAGAATGATTCAAACAAACACACTTTGTAACAACTTTGAAAGTTTGTTACAAAGTTTGTTAGGAAAGAATATTTCATTTTTTGGAGCCAAATAGGAGGAAAGGAATATTCCCTATGCAAGTGGATGGATGAGGAAAATTAGAAATTTAGTAATTAAAACTAAATTTTAATGCACACAAGATGAGGAAAGTGAGGATGAACATTAAATAATTAATTAATTTAATGAGAAGGGGATGTAATATGACATTTAATTCAATAATATAGGATTATTTAATTAAATGAGAGGACTTAGGGGTTTAAATTAAATAATTTGATTTATTCAATTAAACAGGATGAAATGTTAGTGTGAGAGGGTAGGAATTAACATAATTAGATTAATTAGATTAATCCTTGTAAATGATGCACTTAATTAAATGACTAGGCTTATTTAATCAAACAAGCAAAAAGAGAATGGATTTTAGGATGAAACGATGTTAGTATATTAGATTCAAGTGTGTAGTATCATTTAGGACATGTTTAAGTGTCTACATTTTCCCCCTCTTTGAAGCGAGGTACATGTTATGTTGGTTCAAAGGCTGACGCTTTTCAGATTAAAACTGCTACTCAGACCATTTTTTTTTAAATTCTCAATTTTTGGATGCCCCACTATTTCTTGAGTTTCCCCAATAGAATGAATTAAGCTGGTACCCTGCCCCCTCGAGAGATTAGGTGAAAATCCACGGGTGACCAAGAAGGTGATCATAGGGGAGGTCAAGATCAATGAAATGACATGTGGTATACTATAATGCCAGACCAACTTGAATGGGGAGGAAAATAGTTCTAGTTGAATCTCACTCGACATTATCATACGCCTTGATGGTGATTACTTGATTGTCTAAGTTAGCTTGAGTATACCCTACCTATTTTATGAATTTCAATGTACAAAAATTAAGAGCAAAACCATTATCTAACATGACCCTCTTTACTTTGTGCTTGGCAATGAGGACTTCAATATGTAAGGGACAATTATGTGATGGGTCAATTGGAGGCATGTCATTATGACTAAAGCCGAACTAATAAGTAGATGAAAGATGTCCTAATAATGCTTGGCATTGCATGGGATCAATGTTAGTAGAGACAAAAGAATCTTGTGATGCCTTGGTGAAGATCTCTTAATGGATAGTGGAAGACTTCAGTAGGTCTATTATAACCTCTAAAATTTTCCTAATTTTACCACCTAAGAAATCCTTGAATCAAATAGCTGGAGCCTTGATCCTTGCATTGTTTGCTAAAAACCCTTATTTCCCTAAACTTAGTCACTATAAAAGAAAAGACAATAATTTTTAGGTCTAATTGACACTGAAAAGCTAAAAGGCTTCAAAGATTAGAAACTTGTTCAATATTCCAAATAAACTAATAGATAAACTATTGTATCCATGGAACACCCCCTAATCCCACCTAAAATTTCTAAAAAGTTCATTACCACAGTACTGTAGGGATGCTTGTTCTATTATAGGAGTCCTTGGTGGTATGGAAAGGGTATAAAATACAATACAACTACACACTACTATATCACAAAAATCAGAGAAGAGGCATGCGAGGTGGTGGTAAAAAGGATTTTAGCTATGGAAATAACTCGAAGCCCCATACTAAGCATTGGTAATGAAAAGTAAGACTTGTGGTACCGCAGTAGACTCACTTAACCAGTAACGGGTAACCCACTATCCCACAATGAACAAACTATAATATGAAAATGGTGTGTGGTATGGCAGTATAAGGATGCCTAACCCATTGTCCTGTGGTGAATGGACAATAATAAGAAAGGAGTGTGTGGGTTGGCGATGTAAAATTGCTTGACCCACAACTTTGTAACAAGCCAATGATAAAAACAATAGAGCATATGTGATGAGGGCCAAACCACCTGAAACCACACAAATCAAAACAATCAAACCAACATAGAAGATGCGAGACAGAAAAATAGCCCAATTTCAATTATTTTCAGATAATGAAATTATAGATTCAAAACTTACATGCTACAACCTCATGGGCTTGTTCAATACAACAAAATCAACTCTAAAAGGAAAAAATATTTTTCAGAGCCACAATTTTCACTATTAGAGCCACCTTCTACAACCCCCACTTAACCCTTTTTATTTTACCCAATAATCGCCCTAGAATGTTCTAGAAAGTTCAACTTTCCCTTTTGTTTTGGTGCCAAAAGTCCCACCATTTGATTTCTGGCCTAGGAAGATATTTTAATGAAAGCCACTTTTTAGAGGGGCAACTTCACGAGGCCATAACATTTGATTTGGGTGTCTGATTTTCTATTATAGCATATCATTGAAAATATCTCGAAGATATCTATAGTGCATGAACCATTGTAGGTCAGTTCATCAACTTTTCAAACTATTTCGGGGCCTCTAAAGTCTTCATATCTGAAATTGAAGTTGCATTGCAGAAATTTCTTGGGATGAAAACTTTAATATCTCCCAAACCGTGTAGGGTATTGAGGTGATTCTTTCATGACCAAATTGTTTTTTCAGTTCTACTCCTTGGGGTAAACTTTCAAGTCCATACGATCCCGTTTAGGTTGACTTACTAAAAATACTAAGTGCATGTTTTTAACTATTTTTGAGACCTCACTATCTTACACCCCTTAAGTTCCATCATGGGAATCAAAACAACTAAAGAAAATAAATAAAATAATTTTTTTTGGGTGATGCAAGATTTCCCTACACAGTTGGATGCTCTTGCATCACACACCTAGGGTAATTTGAAAAGCAACCCTGCCACTTCTCAGGAGTTAGAGGGAAACCAAGATGGTTAACCTCAGCCTCAGAAAACCATGATGAATCTTCAACAAGCCTTCCTCTTCATTTCACCAAGTACTTTGCATATTGCCTATTTCTTGTGCTTCTACCCACACAACTATCCAAGATTTCTTCTATCTATTCCTTCTTTGAAGTAGGTGCTAGAATTTTCCACTGTTCTTGTTGTGCAGTTTTGCACACACGCCCCACTGAAAGTAGGGACCCTCTTTTTGCTCTAGCTTTTGGTGTCTTTTGCCCCTTGATTTTATTGATTTGGTTGCCTTTGGAGGTCCTTAGATGTTCATCTTGCTTTCCCAAGTGAGTTCCCCAGGTTGCCCTTTGAAAAAACTAAGTTCTGAGCAAAATCTGGGTTTTTACCCCAATCCGGGATTTTTCGATCCGTCCGGATTTTCTCGGATTCTATTCAAAGTCCGACTCTGTGCAAAAATCCGGGTTTTTGGTCCAGTCCGGGATTTTCCGCCCTACCCGGATTTCTTCAGTTTTCTGGGTTTTTGCCTGCGTTCGGGATTTTCCGCCCGACCCGGATTTTCTCGGGTTTCTTCAGTTTTCTGGGTACGTGCCAAAGTCTAGAATTTTATGCCGTCCGCGGAAATCCGGTCCACCCGGATTTTTCTGGATTTTTTGCCAGGCTTTGTGCAAATTGAAATAACTAGATTAAATTGATGAATTTGATGATAAATGCTCAACACCCCATGCTTAAATTGATATATTACATGATGTTTCGCGCATTCTTGGTTCGTTATTTTGTAAAATCCTGTCCAGCTGGATTTTTCCAGATTCTAGTCTGGAATCCGCCTGACCTGGATTTTCCCAGATTTTCCCCTTGGTCTGGTTTCCCGAAATGGAAATTTTTCCGAAAATAATTTTTTTTTCCAAAAATGGAATTTTTAAAATGATCCCGAAAAATGAAAATTTTCTTGAGATAAAAAAATTGAAAATAAAATTTCCAAAAATGGAAAAAATTCTGAAAATGGAAAGTTTCCTTATAAAAATGTAAGTTTTTTAGAAAAGGTCAAAATTTTATTCGAATTTAATTTGAACATGTGGGCTATTAATGATGATATCTGTTTTTCAGGACTAAACAAATATTAAAAGGGGACTTGCATATGGATTCATGCCAAAGGGGGAAAATTGGAAATGTTCAATTTAAATTTTCAAAGTGGGACCTGCCTAAGAATCCATGCCAAAACTGTCTACAGCTGGAGGACTTTCTGGAAAACACGTGAATCTGATCTTGCTGGAGATCGTGGGCCGACATGGATAATATTCATGCATTTAATGCAAATCTTGTCCTATTTTGAAATTCTCCTGGCCGACCTGTTTTGAGGCCAGTTATGGTTGTGAAATCTAATTAGGCCGACATGTTTGGGGGTTCTCTATAAATGGCATTTGTGCCTCATTTGTAAAGGGAGATTTTAAGAGTTTGACTAGGCCAGAATTGGCAAGTAGTTTTCAGAATTAGTTGTAGGAGATGAGAGACTTGAAATTGTTATGTAATGCTGGAGAAGTAATGCAATTGGATTGTTGATTTGACAAACTTTGTATTTATTTTTGACAGTTTTTATGGTTTCTTGTTCTTGATTCTCAGATGTTAGATGTTAGATGTTAGATTTCAGCTCTTTTACAATGATGGTGAAATGTTAATGATGTTGATCGATTTCCAGTCCATAATTTTAGCAATTTGTTGATTGTAGATTGCTGTGTAAAGTTAGTCTGGGCCTCACTTATGTGCTAAGTTCAACTGTGAATGCTTGTTTACATTGTGCCAGCAGTTGGGCATGTGAATGAGTGTTCAAAGTCTGAAAATCTTCAGATTTCCCCAGAAGATCGCACCATTTCTGTGTAGTTGCAGGTTTGTCCTTGATCAAGCAGAGATTGTTTTATTGGGGATCTGTCCATTTGCAGCTTTCATCATTACTGTGATTGATCTTAGGAGTTAGAATAAATAGAATCTCTCTAAACCCTTATCTCTTTTGCTATTTATTTTGAATCTGGGTTAGTTTTAGGATTAAAAGCGTCACCATATCGTTGCATCTAATGAAAATTCACTTCCAACATTGTTTATTTGTAAGGCCCCTTGTGATTACCAGCATTTCACATTTTATCTGAGTTGTTTATGCATTGTCATGACCTGACACCCGAGAGACCTTGGGGTGATTTTTAATAACTTATTGTTGAAAATAACCTTTCAAGAGAGATAGGATATTGTATTCTATCTAAGTTGTTGCTGTGCAGAAAACACCATCAATAGTTCTTTTATCAACCCCTCCTGTTACATCCTTCATGATACCCTGCCAAATCAGCAATGTTGAACACAAGAGAAATTTTTATTCCACTAGGCAACTCTACCTCATAAGCATTTCCTGAATCATGCTTCTTTAGGATCTTGCATGGTCCAAATTTCTTCATCTTTAACTTATTGTATGTACCAACTAGAAACCTTTCCTTTCGCAAATGAACCATGAATTCATCTCCTACTTGGAACTCCTTATACCTCCTTTTCTGATCTTCCTGAGCCTTATATTGTGAGTTCATCTTATTGATATGTTTCTTAACCTCTTTGTGCAAATTCTTCAAGTGCTCAGTAAAATCTTCAGCCTTAGCACTACTCTTCTCCCCATTATCC
Organism: Sequoia sempervirens; assembly: GCA_007258455.2. Taxonomy (NCBI): domain Eukaryota; kingdom Viridiplantae; phylum Streptophyta; class Pinopsida; order Cupressales; family Cupressaceae; genus Sequoia; species Sequoia sempervirens. Next base: position 39,431,882 of record VDFB02353493.1, read on the forward strand.
ATCTTTCTAAGTTCAGAAGTAGTTCTTGAACTACCCCCATACACAATCTAGAAAGGTAATTTTCCAGTGCTCCTATTGAAAAAATTATTATAAGAATTTTTTTGCTATGGTATAATCAAATCCCATCCCTTAGGCTTATCACCTACTAAGCATCTTAGCCGGTTACCCAAAATCCTATTCACCACCTCTATTTGTCCATCATTCTATGGATGGTGTGCATAACTGAACTTCAAAGTTGTCTTCAACTTCTTCCATAATGTCCTCCAAAAATAACCAACAAATTTGGTATCTCTATTTGAAACTATACTCTTTGGTAGACCATGTAGTCTCATCACCTCTCTGAAAAAAAACTCTGCAACATGAACAACATCAGTGGTCTTATGACACAGAATGAAATGTGCCATCTTTGAAAATATATCCATGACCACAAATATGGAATCCTGCCCTCTCTATGTCCTTGGAAAACCAATAAAAAACCCCATGCTAATATCCTCCCATGGTCTCTCAGGTGTAGGTAATGGCTGATACAATCTAGTATTTTGGCATGTTCCTTTTGCCATCTGACACACTCTACAACTTTGTATAAAATTCTTCACATCTTGTCACTGTGGACAATAATAATTTTAATTGACAAGAGCAATGGTCTTATCTCAACCAAAATTTCTAGCCAATCCTCCACTATGATTCTCCTTGATTAGATTTTGTCTCATAGAATTCATTGGAATGCACAATTGGATTCATTTAAACAACATCCCATCTTGGATTAAGAAATCCAACCATCTCATCTTATCCAATGTAACAGGTTCCAAACAAGCCTTCTAAGCTTCTGCAAAGTCTGGATCTTTGGGATACAAACTCTTGAGTTCATTGAACCCAACAACCTCTATATTCATTTCTATCAACAAATTTTTCCTTCTACTCAAGGCATCTACAACTTTGTTTGACCTTCTACTCCTATGTTTTAAAACAAAGGTATAACTCTAAAAAAACTCAACCCACTTTAAGTGCCTTTGATTTAACTTTCCTTGACTATTGAGATGCTACAAATCTTGGTGATCAATATATAAAAAAAAATATTTTGGAAACAAATAGTGTCTCCATTTCTTCAAAGCCTGAACTATAACATAAAACTTCTGATCATAGAAAAAATATTTCTTCTTAGCATCATTCAACTTCTCACTAAAATAGGCAACATGCTTACCTTCTTGACTCAAAATAGCTCCTATGTCAATGCCACTAGCATGAAAATATACCTGAAAGACCATATTGAAATATGGAAGTGCCAAAACAGGTTACTCTGTAACTTTCATCTTCAACATATCAAAAATTTTGGCTGCTTTTGTAGTCCACTTAAACTCTTTCCTATCCCCTCTCATCCTTTTTGTTAGAGGTGCACAAATACTACTGAAATTCTTAATAATTTTTTTGTAAAAACTTGCTAGACCATGAAATGATCTTACCTATGTAACATTCCTCAGGGTAGGCCATTCAATGATATCTCTCACCTTCTCCTGATCCATTTTAAGACCCTATGCTGAGACAAAAAATCCTAGATACACCAACTATCTCTTCTCAAAACTACATTTATTCAAATTAATCAGCTTCTCAAAAAGTTTTTGGATATGCATCAAGTGCTCCTCCAATGTCTTACTAAAAATAAAAATATGATCCAAATAAACAATAATTTTTTTTCCTATAAGTTTTTTTAATACCTCATTCATATGTCGCATAAATGTGCTTGGTGCATTGGTTAGCCTAAAATGCATGACTAACCACTCGTACATGCCCTCCTTGGTTTTAAAGGCTTTCTTCCATTCATCTCCTTCTCTAATCTAGATTTGGTGATATCCTCTCTTCAAATATATCTTCGTGAAGTACTCAGCTCCATTCAAACAATCCATAATGTCATCTATTCTCGACAAGGGAAATCTATACTTGATGGTGATCTTGCTGATGCCTCTAGAATTTGTACACATCCACCATTCCCCATCCTTCTTTGGTGCTAGTACTATAAGTACTGCACATGGACTCAAACTCTCTTTGATCAATCCCTTCCATAACAACTCTTGCACTTTTTTGTTCAACTATTCACTCTCTACCGGAGTCATACGATGAGCTGCCTTATTTGGCAACTTGATCCAGGAATCAAGTCCAATTGATGAATAATATTTCTTACTGGAGGAAAACCTTTAGGTACGTTATCAGAAATAATAGCTTGAAACTCATTCAAAAAATTTGAAACCTCTATAGGTACCTTAGTAGTATCTTCTTTGTCAATTCTAGGGATCAATACAAAACACATATGCTCATGCCTCATACCTTCTAGGAACTTTCTTCCATCAACCAAACAAATTCTTGCATTACTGCATACCTTTTCTTCTACCTCTTTGAAGGTATTCAACTTATTATGAACCCCATCCTTTGTCAAAGAATAGGTGTTGGCATGTCCATCAAGTACTTGTCACCGATCAATGCCACGGTTTGCCTAACAACATATGACAAACATCTATAGGAATAATATCACACAATACCTCATCATGGTAATTTCCAATCTTGAACTTTACCAGAAATTGTTCATTTACCAAGGCTTTATGGTCCTTCTTCTCTCCAAGTGAAAATTACTAATCATTTCTTCTAAAACAAGGTTATCAGTACTACCTCCATCAATAATAACATTGCAAACTTTACCTTCACACTTACATCTGGTGCGAAAAAAATTCTTCCTTTGAGTTGGTTCCTTCTCGTCATTCAACAAGGCTCTTCTAGTAACAAGAACCTCTCTCGTTTATGCATCCTTAGAATTTGAAGATTCAACATCTTAATCTACATGTGCAACTTGTGCATTACCCTCAAGTCTTCTATTTGTCCTTCCTTGATGTTTAGGGAAATCATAGGATCTATGTCCTTCTTCTCTTCACTGGAAATAGGTTCCATGAAAGCCTCCTCTTCCTATCCCTTGTCCAAATATTCCTCTTCCTCTTTGGTCTCCATTATTCTGATCATGAGGATGGTAGGTGTTGTCTCCTTTTTGGTTCTGGCTGCTACTAGAGCCTTCAGCCTTCTTTTGATCTTCATTTCGACCTCCATATGACCATCCATTGGTCTATCCTCCATGGACTCCACCTTGTTGTTTGTTCTCAAACCTCTTTTTTAGCCATTCTTCAACCTTTAGAGAAAACTGATAAGCATCCTCAATGGTGGTCATTCTTACCAGTGCCAATTCTTCATGTATGCTTGGCTTCGTTAATATAGCAAGCAACATTCTCTTTATTCACCTCAGAATGTCTTGTCCAAATTAGGACCTTGTGAAATTCCTCTGTGTATTCTTTCACCATCCTTGTTCCTTGCCTCAAGCTCTACATCTTCTTGAGCAGCTCCAATTCGTAATCGACTAGAATAAATTGTTTCTTCAATTTTGACACCATTCTATCCCATCTAGAAATTTTATCTTTCCCTTGTCTTCCTCTTTCTAACTAGAACTCTTTCCACCATATATTGGCATGACCTTTCAATTTTTTCCTTACAAACCTCACTCTATGAGGATCTTCAATCTCCTCAAACTTGAAAAATTCCTCCATGTCATTGATCCAACCAATCAATTTTTTAGGATTCAAACTTCCGCTGAGAGTTGAAACCTCCATTTTAGGTTTGTTCCTAATGCTTGAGATCGCTCGCAGCAATCTTCTTTCTCCAGGATCCATTGGATCTTGCTCTTCCTCTTCCATTTTCTCTTTTGTTTCATCTTCACTGGAATCTCTGTCTCATGTCACATCTCTTCTTCGAACCTCTTGTTGCAAGGTTTCTAATTTCCTTCTAAGGGATCTAATTTCATCTCTAGGTGGATCTCTTCCTCCACCAGCTCGACCTCTACCTCTGCCATGCTGGGAAATTATTGAAGGAATCTTGAACTCAACCCTCACTCATAGGTCCTGCTACAACTGCCTCACATTTGATGCTCTATTATAGGCTCAGGAACTCCTGCTCTGATACTACTTGATGAGGGCCAAGCCACTTGAAACCACACAAATCAAAACAATAGATACCAACGTAGAAGATGCGAGACAAAAAAATAACCCACTTTCAATTATGTTTAGATAATGAAATTATAGATTCAAAACTTACATGTTATAGCCTAATGGGCTTGATTCATTACAAAAAAAATCAACTCTAAAAAGAAAATATATTTTTTGGATCCACAATCTGCACTATTGGAGCCACCTTCTACAACCCCCACTTAACCCTTTTTATTTTACCCAATAATCCCCCTAGAATGTTCTAGAATGTTAAAATTTCCCTTTTGTTTTGGCACCAAAAGTCCTGCCATTTGATTTCTGGCCTAGGAAGAAATTTTAATGAAAGTCACATTTTAGAGGGGCAACTTCACGAGGCGATAACTTTTGATCTGGGTGTTCGATTTTCTATTAATGCATATCATTGGAAAGCTATTGAAGAAATCTACATTGCATGAGCCCACCATAGGTTGGTTCATCAACTTTTTGAGCTATTTTGGGGCCTCTAAAATCTTCATATTTGAAATTGAAGTTGCATTGGAGAAATTTCTCAGGACAAAAACTTTAATATCTCCCAAGCCATGTTGGGTATTGAGGTGATTCTTTCACAACCAGAAATATTTTTCAGTTCTACTCCTTGCGGTAAATTTTTAGGTCCATACAATCCTGTTTAGGCTAACTTACTAAAAATAGTAGGTGCTCATTTTTCACTATTTTGATGCCTGACTGTCTTACACCCCTTAAGCTCCATAATGGGACTCAAAAAAACTAAAGAAAATAAAGAAAACATTTTTTTTGGGTGATTCAAGATTTCCCTACACCACTGGATTTTCTTGCATCAATACGATATGGAGGGATGGACATAATGAGCATATTGTGTGACACCTCTATCCTGCAACGGTCAAGAAGAGTAACAACAGTATTACAGTACAAGTTGGCAAAGATATTTATGTCAACTATTGCACTGATTACATAACTTATCATGAACTGTCCAATCTCCTAAAATCAAAGGAATATATTCAAACTAGAAATATGGGCAGATTGTGAAATATTTTGCATGAAGTTGACATTAATGTCAAAATAAAAGAGCTCAGTAGCAAATAAGTTTAGATTTTGACGCCATTTTTTGCAATCATTTTCAAAAGTTCAAAATCTAAGTAGTTCAAGGGAGAAGACTCTGCAATTGCTATCTCACTAGGTAAGTGCTTGATTGCTCTACATAAGAAAGTATAAAAGTGGCTAGTTTTCTAAAAATAGAAGCTTAGAAGGTTCATGTAGGAGTAAAATTCTATATCATGGCTCCCAAAAAGAGTGAACCCAAAAGTAAGAAAGAATAATCTGCACTTCCTAAAACAAATAAAAGAACCCTACAACAATCCATACTAGATATATTGCCTGAATCAACAGATAAAGGGTTCAATAAGGTGTTTAGGGATGTGGCTCATGTATGTAGAGATGCAATCATTCCTATTTTTGGTTGGGATATGTTCTTGTATTTCTATGATAAGAGAAATGATAAGGTTCCAGTTTGAAACCCTTGGACATTGGACTTATCCAAGCTAGTAGTCCCAAATATCTTTATAGATGTAAAATTCATTAGAGTGTTGGTACAAAATTATCACCCTGCTTCCAAAACTATGAGAATAACAAATGGTTCACCATTAGTGGTGTTAACTAAATCAACAATTTTGAATGTTTTAAATTGAACAAACAATCCCTCACTAAAGTAGATTTGCATAAAAGTGTGGAGGAGTACAATAGATTGAGGAAAACTTATACGAGTGATGAAATCCCTATGCACATGAAGAAGGGTGCCAATAATAGGAGAATACCTATCTCCCCTTCCTACATTGATCCATTTGCTCTAGAAGACTTTCAAGTGTATTTTAAAAGGACCTATTTTTGTCTATGTCAAATACTTGGAATGGATTCCCAAGAGAAAATGCCAATTAGTCTCATGATGATGGCAATGACAATATAGAACCCCAAAGTGAATGTTGAATTTGATTTTGCTTTAGTAATTGAGAAGGCATTACATGAAGGGTTTTTACAAGTAAGAGAAGATAAAGCCCCTATCTCATTCTGATGCTACTCTTTATTCTGTCACTTAATTTTGTATCAGAAAATTGATAAATGGACCTAGAGGATATGTTTGGGAATGGTTGACTAACAAGGTAATCAGTTGTAAGTGCAAAAATGGTGTTACATATGGGATAGTAGATGTAGAAAGAGTGGATATGTAATTTTTCATGATGATTTTGTAGTGAGAATTATGGTTGTTCTTGGCCATGAGTCACCAAGACTTCATATAGTGATAAGAGAACTATTGAGACCCTTGGCATTGAAGCCTGAACAAGGGCACACATAATTTTGGTGATTGGTTCTTCTTACAATATCACACAATGATAAGAGTGTATGGATATCCTCAGGATCTGCATGTTTTACCCAAGTTTGTCCCTCTCTGAATAGCCTTTTTGGAATTTATGTGGTAGATGTTGTGGATGGAGAAGGAGGTCATGCATAGGCAGAAGAAAGGCACATTTTTTCCTAACCTAACAGTGTGTGGAAAATTATCTATTGGGTCTAACACCTTGGAAGAATTAAAATATTACTTGAAAAGAAGATATTCTTTGAAATTTAAAAGGGAAAGGAAAGAGTCTTTGACCCAGAAGGTCATATAAATTTTGTAAGAAAAACAATCCTTACAAAGGTTGGGATCACACATGAAGTTGATTATGAAGAGGAGTTGATAAGGAATTGTGTTACCCCATAGGAAGTATTTCCATGAAGGAAGTGGGAAATATTGATCAAATTGGAGGAAGAGAAGAAGAAAAGAGAGTAATTTTCTAGGATTTTATGTGGAAGAGGTTAACCCTCTTAAAAGAATTAACTTGATGATTGATAATTTTGAAAATATGTGTGGTAAATCAACGCTGGATTATGGAGGGAAATCTACAATATGTTTCATATTCACCCCCATAACAACCAGAGGCCAAGAAGCAGAAGGTGTAGAGTTAGGATCTTCTTGTATCATATGATATGTCCAAATAAGTAGGGGATATAGAAGAAGCGGCTAGTGTGTTGAGACATTTGAAAGATGACATTGAGGTTGATCAACCACTCCCCACACCTAAAACTGAGGCTCACAAGCTTGAAGAAAGAGTGGATGTGCAAAGGAAAGGTGAACAAGAGATGCATGAAGATGAAAGAGTGGTTGTTGCACTCATATTTATAGAAGATGATGAGTTCATCTAGACTCCTAAATTTAAAGATTTTTGGATCAAAATGAAGATGAAGGAATTCGAAGAAAGAATTCAAATAAATAAGATGGGTGTTGATGAATCTCAACATAATGAAATTGTTGCTCAAACTTTATGTGAACTTAGAATTAATGAAATTAATATTAGTCCATAAGAAGCCAAACAAATGGTTTTGAAAAGAAATATATTAATTATTCCTAGGATGGAGCTGAGGAAAATGTTCTTACTTGATCAAGTAAGAAATCAAGAGGACCCTATGTTAGTGATCGAGTTCAATTTAGAAGAAGGGATGAGTGATACAGGGTATAACCCTAAAATTGAAACCTTGGAATTTTGAGCTAAACAAAGGAACACAAAAAATCCAATACTTTTGGATATTATGTAAGAGAAGAAAGGGAGTGCAATGGTCAAGACCCTTAAGGACACCTCTACATTAGAGGATAGTACTATGACCATGCATTTTGCTATGTTTACCCAAGCAACTATCAGAAGTTTGGAAAATAAGCTTATAGAGTATGAAAAAACATAGACAAATATGAATGATGAAGTGATCACATTATTCATAGAAAATGTGAAGTTGAAATGGAAATTGAAGGGAGCATGTTCTTCCAAGAGTATGGAAATGGTAGTTTATCAACCTCCCATAGGTCAGACAACTAGTGCAAATATAGTCTCCATGGACCAAATGAATGCATTAAAGCAAGAAAAAGAAAACCTAAAGAAACTTAATGAGGAAACAAAAAGGGGGATGAGGAAACAAATTTTTGACACATTAGAAAAGGTTTTGGAGCACAAAGTTAAGATAGTGGTAGACAAGATAGGAACTGTGTATGAATGTTATATCTCTTTGTCTCAAGCATTAGAATAGATGAAGGCCCATGTTCTTATCTTAGATCCTCTATCTAAGAAATGGTAACCCATTCACCATACATTGAACACATTATGCAAGGTTTTATAGAGAAGTATGGATGCCCCTATAGCCTTGAATCCTATAGAAAGAAGTGTGAAGATGGTAATAGATGAAATTTAGTATGCATCAAGGGAAAGCCACAAAATAAATGTAAGAATGGAATCAATCCATACAATAAAGTAATGGTTTGTACCACATATACTTAGAAGAGATGATCAATTAAAGGATTTTAATGATTGAAAAAGTGAATTCAACCAAATTGTTCAATTGTATTGCTAGATTACAAAGGATCAAGTTATAAATGCCCATGGTTTCAATTTGATTATGGATGGGATGATTGCACTGGATTTAGGATATTCAAGGTTCATTGTAGAGGCTAGAGGACTATTAGATGGTAGATGGAGAAGTTACCTTACCAACATGTTAGAGATCCAAGAGTACAAGTGGCCTAACAATTATATAGTGTTCAAATGGGAGCAGACATATCTGGCTCCCCTAGAAGAGTAGGCCTTATAGTGAAAGTGTCAGGCATTACATATAATATCATGGAGAGAAGACCTTTCCAAATCAGATGATCACAGGTACCTTATGATGACTAACAGACTTTCAGTGTCTTACAAGCATTTTGGAATTCAACATCTAATAACTTCTAATTTTCTATTGCTTTTATGTAATCATGTATAAACAATTATAATTAGGACTTTTTAATTTATGTTAAAAGGGAATTGAAAAGGCGTTTTGAAAAGTAACGGTCTAAATCTTGTTGCTTCCCTTATACACTTATAAAAGGGAAACCAATACTACATCATCAGGAGGGGAGTTAGTAAAAAGGGAACTTCTGGTACATATTGTAAAATCCTTTTAAAGATCAATAAAATGAAGATGTAATTGGTGACCAAATTTTGGTTTCAATTTTTTGTTGAGATTAATTGATGAATGTTATCTTGCTATCTTCAGTTTGGTTTTTCCTTGTTATTTAAATCACTATATCAAGGATATATTTGATTTATCGAGACATATTTGTTGTTTTGAGTAGCTAATTTAACCTGTTCCTTCAAGGAAGGATTAAATTATTTTAAGTAAATCATAGTAACATGGGGATAACCATTGGGATCAATAAGAAGAGCCTGGTAACTACAATCTTGCATGTTTATACAAGGTATAAACATCTCAAGTTCCAAAAAAATTAAATTTCAGCTAAAGGAGGAAACATATCATCCACATCTTGACTACATTTCCCAATAAATAAAAGGAACTGATCACATTTAACCCAAAAAAGAAAAATATTTCACAAAACCTTATTAATAACACTTTTATTTTCTGCTGTAGGAGTAGGAGTAGAAGTAGTTTACATTTAAATCATATATTTCAAACCCTCATGCCATATTGAAATAGATTGAGAAAGAATCATTTGATTGAAGAGTTGTGGTCACATGAGGATAATTGAAAGGATTATGAGGATGATTTACTTGAAAAAAATGATCATACAAATTCTTCAAAAGTTTATAATCTGCTTAACTATCACCATTTTAATCTTGGAGGGTCTATATTCATTGGTGATCAAGGTACACCTTCCTAGGCATAGCAGAGCCTAAAGAGAAGGGAATTCCAACCATCTTGGTTGATTCTATTCGTTGGACAGATCATTGTTAAACTTGAACATAAAGCCTGAAATACTTTTAGAGTTTAGAAATATATATATTTGGGAACCAACATAATGAAGTATGTCTACAACAACAAAGTATACACTTCATCAAAGCTAACCTTGAACCAAAAATTTGTTTGCACATTGAGAAAGACAAGGAAAGTCCTTTAAAAATATTGACACCAACTACAAAAATAGAACCCGTGCAAGAGGAAGAAAAATAAGAAAAAACCGAGGAATTCACAAAGTTATTGGATGATGATTGGGGTTCCTTGGATTTTACACCTACATTCATGGGAGAATACAAAATCATAACAAAAAAGTCTAAAAAGGGAAAAGAATTAGCAGTAATGTCAACACAAAATTGATAACCTTCAAAACAATCCACTTCAATCACTCTAGAAGAAGAAATAAATTACACGAAAAACTTTGATGAAGTTGATTATGAACAACCACTGAATCTGAAAGAAATGGAAAGGATTTATGGAAGAGGTTATGAGCTCCTGAAACAACTTGGCTATAGTGGAAAAGGATGTGGTGTGAAAGAACAAGACATTTTTGTTCCTATAGAAACTCACACACAAGAAAAAAATGGTCGTGGATATTGTCATTCTAAGATAAAAAAAAAAAAAGCAACAAAAAAACCTTCACTTAATGTCAACACAATTTTGTGTGGTTCTTCTAAGACAACTCTCACTTTAAAGCATCCTGAATTGATTGATAAAAGTGATGCATCATTGGAATAATTTTATGATGAAGCCTTGAAAGAAATGTTAGGATTTTATGATAAGTCACCAACCTCCCATCACAAACAAGGATTCACTTGTGTTGTGGTTCATACTAAACAAATTGATGAAGAAAAAAAACAAGTGACATTGAACAAGACAAAGAAGAACACATTCCCGAGGTTCCATGACAAAGTGCACTACCTATGGGAGATACAATCAACATACTGATGGACACATATAATGAAGAGAGAATGATTCAAATACGAAAGTTCCTTGATGAGGATGAACAAGAAGATCATGCAACATTATTACATGAATTTCATGAACTCTTTTCTTGGACTTATTCGAATATGTCAAGTATCGATGCTAAAATAGTTACACAAAACATAGTCCTTGCACAAGATGCTAGACTAGTAAGACAAAAGATACGTAAGATGAATCCTAAGATATCATTATTGGTTAAAGCTAAGATTGAAAAACTCCTCAAAGATGGATTTATTTTTCCTATTGACTATTCTCCATGGATCTCAAACATTATCGTAGTTGCAAAACCTGATAATCATATTAGTACGTGTATGAATTTTTCAAACCTTAATAAAGCATCCTTAAAAGATGATTTTCCCCTTCCTAATATTGACATGATAGTAGATTCAAATGCAGGCCATGCTTTTTTGTCATTCATGAATGGTTTTTCTAAATATAATCAAATCTTTATCGACCCTCAAGATCAATACAACATTTACTACACCTTGGAGAACATTATGTTGGGTTGTCATGCCTTTTGGATTAAAGAATGCGGGTGCAACATATCAAAGAGCTATGACGTTGATATTTCATGATTACATACATAATATTTTGGAAGATAGTGTTGATGATATTATCACCAAATCTTTAACTCGTCAAGATAATGTGAAAATCCTTTGAAAAATCTTAAAAAGAATGCACAAGTATAACATAAGATTGAACCCAAAAAAATGTGTCTTTCATGTGGATAGTGGAATTTTTTTAGGTTTTATAGTATCCCATAGAGGCATTGAGGTGGAAAAAAATAAAATTGATGCTATCATTAACATGCCACCTGTGAAAAACATTTCTCAATTATGTACTTTACAAGGAAGGATTCAAGCTATTCGTCATTTTGTAGCATCCTTAACGGATCATGCACTACCCTTTACACAACTTAAAAATGAATTAGAATTTAAGTGGAATGAGGATTGTAAACAAGCTTTCGAAAGTTTGAAAGAACACCTCACTAATCCTCCTATTTTACAACTTGCTATGAAAGAAAAAACATTTATCCTTTACACAACAACATTGCCCATGATATAGCAACATTGTTGGCTCAACAAGATAATGGTAAAGAACATCCTATTTATTACATTAGCCAAACTCTGATTGAATATGAAACTCGATATACAATGATGGAAAAACAATGTTTGGATCTTGTATTTGCTACTAGTAAATTGAGACACTACTTATTAAATGCAAAAATTCATGAAGTTTGATCCTTTAAAACATCTTTTTGCTAAAATTGATATATCAGGATGCTTAGCTATATGGGTTATGTTATTAACTGAGTTTGATCTTAAATCTATCTCTCAAGAGGAAATCAAAGGACAAGCCTTAACTGACCATTTAGCCAATGCTCCTTCTCCATTAGCATTACCTAATATGGACTCATTCACAGATGAAAGTGTGTTGAATATCGAAAAGGAAACATGGAAATTGTACTTTGATGGATCTAAGTGTAGAACTGGCTCCGGAGTGGGGGTTATATAATTCTATCTTTTGGAAAGCCTATTCCCTTATCCTACCAATTAAAATTCCTATGCACAAATAACACTGCAGAGTATGAAGCTCTAGCTGTTGGATTATGTGCAACTTTATCTCTTGGTGTTCAACACATTAAGATTTTTGGTGACTCTCAACTAATCATTAAGCAAATAAATGGTTCATATCAAGCAATACATGACAAGTTATCTAAGTATAAGGACCTTACAATGACGTTACTAGAATGATTTGAATCATATACCATTGAAAACATCCCATGAAAGGATAATCGACATGTGGATATGATAGCAAGCACTGCTTCCCTTATATCCCCTGAAGATCCTTCTATCGACTTCACATTTGTGGTTCATACGATTACAAAACCATCAATAGACAATAAGATCAAAGAATTTTTATTAACCGATATTGAAAACTCTAGTGAATGGTACACATAAATATTCAATTACTTAAAAGAAGGCACTTTTCCTAAGCCGACAACTAAAAACACTAGAGCTCATCTTCAAAAACTTGCATCTAGATACATAATCCTTCTAGATGCTCTATATAAATTATCATTTGATGGTCTTTTTATTAGATGTCTTAAACAATAAGAAATCCTTATAACCCTTGAGGAAGCTCATGCAGGTGCTTGTGGGGGACATTTTGGAGGAAGTTCGTTAGTTTAAAAGTTAATCCATATAGGATACTATTGGAGACATTTAGAATAAGATGGTTTTGCTTATGTAAAGAAATGTCATAAATATCAAGAGCATAATAATTTGATTCATGCTTCTTATTTTGAACTTTGTGCCCAAGTTCCTATTTGGCCATTCTCGGGTTTGAGGTTTGGATCTTATTGGAAAAATATCACCACCTTCTTCCATTGGACATACATTTATATTTACCGCAACAGATTATTTCATGAAATGGGTAGACGCTATGCCTCTTCGTTTCACAATTGCTAACACAATATGTCATTTCATATTGGAACACATTATTGCTCACTTTGGTCTTCCTTCCGCATTGGTTTCAAATATTAATGGAACCATATTTAAAAATAATGATGTGAAGAAGTTTTTGGAAACATTCCATAGTCAACATTGTTTCTCAACACCATATAATCCACAATCAAATGGTCAAGCAGAATCAACCAACAAAACTATTGAGAAAATTCTAAGGAAAATGGTAAGTAGACATAACAAATATTGGCACATGCAATTAACTTATGCGTTGTGGGCCTATCATACGAGTATTAGAACGTCTACAATAAATACTTCCCATAACCTTGTTTATGGTGCCGAGGCAATAATACCCCTAGAGTAAGAAATTCCTTCCTTGATAATTTCTCTTAGAGGGATTATTGATGACACTACCTATAAAGAACAATGATTGCATCAACTTGAAATGCTTGATGAACAACATATTAATTCTCTCAAGCATCTCCAAGCTTACTCTAAATGAATGCAACGTTGTTATAACAATCATGTCATTCCTCATGCAATTAATAAAGGTGATTTTGTGTTATATGAGAATCAATGTAATGTTAATGCCACCCCAAATGAAAAAGGAAATTTCAGCCCTAATTGGTTAGGACCTTACATAATTGATGAAAGTTATGGATCTGGAGCCTACACATTAATAGAAATAGATGATACACCTCTTAAAGAGCCTATCACTGCTACGCATTTGCGTCGGTACTATACACAACATCTCTCTTGAATAATATGTATATTAAAGAAGTGTTGTTAGATTAAGTAGATAGTGTTTTATTTTATCTCGCATTGCTTCATTCTTTGACAAACAATCTTTGTGTGTCTTAGAGTATAGAGTAATTTTTCAATAAGTTTGGATTATTACTTTAGTTCACATACTATTCAAATTCACCTTGTGTGTTGTGTTAAGTTAGATCCTTCTATACATTTAGTGTTCTAAAATTAGATCATAGGTGTATTTAATTTAACATAGCATACTCAATCAGAATGTACTATCTAATATAAACTAAAACTATTTTAATTAGATCACGGGAACATTTATTAAATATTCTTACTAAGACTGTGTCACAAAGTACAAAGATGTGGCACACTTTATAAAGGAAACAACCAACACTGATCCAACTTTTAAAATTGAATCACTAAAAAGTGGCATATATATTTTGAATTTTAAAATGATATAAACTAATAAAATATGCATTTTTTAGTATATTTTATGTTTGTATTTTTTGAAAAAATTAAAAAATTATTTGAATATAATTTTTTATAAATTTACACTACAATTTTGTTGCTGATAAAATGTTGAAAAATCAAGTTACATGAGATGTTAATCTTTATATAGTAAATTTTATTATTTTTCCTTCAAAATTTTTTTGTGTATTTATAACTTGAAATTTCATGCATGAATATTTATTTTTTCAATTTTGATAAATATATATTTTTAAATAAATATTAAAATGTTTGTGTACTAAAACACAATTGTTTCCATTCAATATCAACTTTTATATTGATTATTTATCTAAAATAGAAAACAAATTATAACATCTTGATATAGATTTTTTTATGTATTGTATCATTTTTTTTTTAAATTTTAATAAGTTTTAGTATTTTTCTTGACATGGTAATTAACCTAATATTTTTGTGCTGATAACCTACTTTTAGAAAAAAATTATATAAAATATAAATAATAGTTATATATATATATATATTTGAAAACTACACTTACGGATCTACAAAAGGGTATTTAATATTTTAAAAAATGTTATTTACATGACTAGGAGTTCTAAAAACATCAATTTTTTTGGTAAATTGGATTCAAAGTGGTGCTACATATGAATTTATCTAACAATTTTAGTTGGAAAATTTGTGGAGAAATATAACTTAGCTAGAATGAATATTACTAGATCATATGTTTGACCAAAATTGATTTTCTATTAGAAATACTTAAATTCAGTTGTGCTAATAAGTTGGCCGAAAGTGTGACACAACTTTGTACTTTTACCCAAATCACATTGACATCTAATTCAACATAACCTTATAAAACCAAACATGAATACTCATATATTATATATGGAAGGTTCAAGTACATATCATCAATAATACAATGCTAGTGTGGCCTATGGCTGCTAGACCCCTCGAGGCCTGGTGGTGGCATTCGTCATGGGACAATAGAATGTGATTGTGATCTACTCATGGATCTCACTAGTGTTTGTAGGCCTTGTACCTCTCCAACTGCCCTAGCCTCCCGTATGAGTGTCGCGATGTGCTCCTGCTATATGCGGTCTTTATCTTCCTAGTGACAAGGGTGCTAACCCAAGACAAAATATCACACACAAAAACTAGAGAATATTATTGTATTCATAATAATGAAATGCTTACATGCAAAGGGTCCCAAATCCTCGAGTTCTGTAATACATGCCCTTACAGAAAATTACAAAAGTTTCCTTTTCTCAGTATGCACTCTTTCCCCCAAAAAGCTACCCAAAAATCAGAAACTAGCCCATAAATAACTTCTTTTTGGTTTGGAGCCAAAAACAACATTCAAATTATGAGTTTTAGCGGTTTGGCACCAAAAATTATAATCTGAAATTCAAATTTTAAAACCACATTAAAAAATTAGCACATTTTTGAAAATGCACCAACTTCCGAGAGCCATAACTTTTGATCCGGGACTCCGTTTAACGAATCGTTTGAATGATTTTTGGGCCTGTATGGGACCGTTTAGTGCCTCAAACTGGACTCAGAATATTTTTCAGAGAAAAAAGAAGAAACTAAAACTTGAATAACTTTCAAACCGGAAATGATCTTGACCTGATTCTTTTTCCAAATTGCTTATTTTTCTGTCCTGAAGCTTCCTTTAAATTTTTTCCTCATCACGCCTTCAAATTCAAAACTGGTAAAAATAATAGTTGAGTAGAAAAAGCAGAAAAGCAATTTTGAAAGCTGGGAATTCTTATTCGACGAAAAAGGTGTCTAGAAATGCAAAAACATCTACAAAAAGCTAAAAGAAAGTAAAGATATTTTTGGGTGATGCAGGATTTCCCTTACACCACTGGATGCTCCTACATCATGTAATCTGGTAATGTCTCCCTCTAGCTTTGAGAGTGAAGACTGTAGGACAACCTATGTATCACTATCTATTAGAACTCAAGATGCTCGAAGCTCATCAAATGCAGTCTATAGTGCTGGAATTTGTCCCACAACTCACTCCTTTGTGGATGTAGATAGGTCAGTGCATCTTTTCGCTCTCTCATATGCTTCCCTCAACCTCGTAACAGGCTCAAAAATATCTACGTGATGCCCCGTAGTAGGTGGGGGCATGTACTTTGTCGATATATCCTCATCTAGGGGGAAGGGAGGCACCTCTGTAGTCACCCATTGGTAGAGATCTCGCCACTCTCATGTGGACCTTGCATGATGGAATCATAAAAGATATCAATACACATCATGATATATAAATAACAACCATATACATAAACACAAAATCATAATAAAACATAAATAGCACATCATCACCTAGGTCTCCAGCCTACTAGTCGACCCCCTATGTAGGAAGCATGGATGGTTTTCTACTACTTCCTCCCCATGCTCATGAGTCTTGATACCTGCTGCGGCTGTTGATCGTGCTCTAGTGACTTGGGTAGGAGTTGAATCTATCCTCTTAGGGGCAGTTGGGTCCTCATCTTCCTCATCTTCCTCATCACTCATCAGCTAGACACCCTCATCATCATCATCATCATAATTATCAATAGGAAATAAATTTGGTATTCCAACCTCATCCTCCAAATCTCCATTAATGATCCCATCGTCCCTATCATCCCCGCGACTTGGAAGAGGTCTCGCATTCCTACAAGATGATGCATAGGAAAGAAATGAGTTGTTTGTGCTCCATGCCACCACTGCTCATAGGCCAATGTGGTGCCTATGTCATCAACATCTAAGACTGGGGGCTAGTGAACTCTATTTTTGACGTTGTTTATTGCATTGGATCCATAATTCCATCCCCGATCTAATCCAATATCTATCAATATGTGGTGTTGTAATTACAATACCCTATGATAGACATTTACATAAAAAAAACCAAGCAATTTGATGTGGTTAGATGGCTAACCCTAATTCCACATCCATAAAGCAAGTGAGATCTGAGGGGCATACATCTACCCTCGAATCTGATTCTCTGTAGAAGTTTGATAGGAGGATTTTTGAACAACTAATGAATTGATTTTGCAAGATGTGGTTCCTAACATTATGGTTTTGTAGATGACTACATTGGGGGCTTCATTCTCCCTACTTGTGAATGAATCCATATGAGTATCCTTTTTATAAAGCTTACTGTTTGAGTTCCTTTAGCTTGCATATGCACGTAGTGTCATATGGCTGCTAAAGTGGGGGCTAAATGTAGTGTATAAAATTATACTCCTTTCTAAGTGAAAGTACAATTTCACACTTAGTTTGGACCTATTTTGGTGACCTTGCATTTATGCATTTTTAAACCTCATTAATAGGCCCCTAATACCCTTTATTATGCATCGCAAGGCCTATTTTAAATATTTTCTCACAATGTAACTTGCATTGAATAAATGCTATTAATTGATCTAGTGCCCCGACATAATCTAAGTTTTGAACTTTTAGGTCAGGAGCCATTTTCCCATGTGCGAATGGGTTCCCTTTAAGTTCTTAAACTCAAATTAAAATATGTTTTTGGTGAAATTTCATGGTCCCAAATTCAAATTTTTAATGTCGGCTATCAGGATCTAATAAATGGGAAATTAGAAAGGAAGCCTATATATAAAACTAAGTCTTTCAATCATTTTACACTAGACAAGAGAGAGATTCACATGAGATCATAAGGATTTACACTCAAGAGCAAGGAAAAATCAATCAAGCATTTAAAGTTGAAGTCTTGGAGCAACATTTTATTTGTTTTTGCAGGCCTTTAGGCTCATTTTTCCAACAAGATAAAGCATTGGAAAAGATTGATGATAGATGCCTATGGAGGATCATGATGGATTCTAGGTTTTGGGAGATGCACCAAGCCATTCAACCAAGCCTAATGACTTGTTTCCTAAGTAGTTCTTTCTTCTATTATCATTCTACTTTCTACCTAAAGGAAGGTATTATCAGATTTATGATCTATTAGGGTGATTTGACATCTCCCAAAGTAGGTCTTCACCATTGTTCATGTTTCATCTAGGGATCTTATTCTAATACACTTGAATAGGGTTTCTTTGCATGCTAGCTCTTAACAATCTTAAACATACTTAAGATTAGGGCTTGCACACACTTTCATGTTTTAGATTTGTTCTTTTCATCAAGGTTGAATTACCAAACTTGGGGTTTGACTGAGGAAAACCCCTATCCACCACCAATTTTTATTTTTATTTTGTAGATTTATCATAGGTACATATTCAGGAGCAAAGATTCAGAAGTGCAGGAAGGAAGTGCAGACAAACGACCTAGATCTCAATTTTTGATTTTCCAGAAAGGGAGACCTAGAACCATTCACCCATGGGTGAATGAGTCCCTCACATCCTTCAGAAAAAATATTTTTATGACAGGTGCACAGCATTTAGACCTTCTCAATTTTTTTGAAACTTTGTTGTTTCTCTGTGTTATGCTTTAAATTGAATATCCAAGTATTAGCTTGTAGTTTTTTTAGTTTTTCTCCCAAAAGTGTTGTTTAGGTTGATACCACCATCCTCGGTCATAAGGAAATCAGTAGATTCTCTCATTGAGTTAATTCACCTAAGGGTTGCAAGTCAATTTTTTTGTGGATCTCATTTCCTAATAAAAATAGGAAGATAGGTCCATATTTGATACCATACCCTTATTTTCTATGTCCCTATTTTTCTATGTTTCAGGTTCATAAGCTCAATTGAGTTAATCACTTGTTGGTGATCTTTTATCAATGAGGGATCTAATGTAACCTTAGTATATTCATCTATGCAATCCATCTTACTATCTTTTGAAATAAATGTATCAATGATTTGATCCTCTTGTGCCATAATATCTTCCCAAGTAGGAGAGGTATTGGGAGAGAAACAAACAAGATTCTCACAAAGCTCAATGATTGAATCCTCTAAAACCAAGATACCTTCTTCACAAGTAGGTGAGGTATCAAGAGAAGAACAACTATGATTGTCATGATTGTTAATGATTGCATTTGTTGAAATGTTAGAAGCCTTAGTGGGTGATCTAGGTGAGATGAAGTCCCCAAGGGCATTGATCTAACATATCAAAGTCATCACAACTAAAGGGCTTGGTAGGTCTATAATGCACTTGTAAAAAGAGATACAACATGATCAAATTACTATGCTTTCTCCAAGATTAATCATTAATTAGTGGGTGATCTAGGTGAGATGAAGTCCCCAAGGGCATTGATCTAACATATCAAAGTCATCACAACTAAAGGGCTTGGTAGGTCTATAATGCACTTGTAGAAAGAGATACAACATGATCAGATACTATGCTTTCTCCAAGATTAATTATGTGTTTTCTTGCTACTACAAATTATAATAAAAAATAGACCTATAGACCTACTACAAACACAATTCCAAAAATTAGAGTCCAAATTTATAGAAAGGCAACAAAGATTAGTCTACACTTGAAATATGAGGTAATTTTAGCTACAAAAGGGAGCTTAGGGTGCCCTTGTTTGGTAGGTGTTTTTATGAAAATTAAAATTTGGGACCAATCTATACTGTCTTATGGTCCTATGTCTTATAGTTTTAGGTCTCAATGTTGACATAATTTTGGAAATGTACCAAAATCTAATTTTTCTATATGAATCACATACATGCATGCAATTTTAGATATTTTTAGGACAATTAAATATGTTCAAATGATAATTTCTAAAAAAAAATTCTCTAGTTGACTAATTTTTCTAAAAATTATAGAAAAGCAATGCTTTTGACCTTTTTAAATGAAAATACTATGCAATTTTATCACTTTTTCAATAATTTTCACCAAAATATGCATGCATAAATGGTAAAATAATTTTGCAATTAATTTCATCAATGAAAATAATTCAAATCTAAGCCCTAGACACAAAAAATTAGATCTGAATTTTTTTGCAATTTTTTCCAAATTATTTTTTAATTTTTTATGATGAATGTAGACACTGAAATTTTTCCTAAGCCTGCAAGAAACATTTTCTTACTAAGTTGAATCTTTTCTACATAATTAAATAATTTTTAATTATCTAATTATTCCTTAATACCACTTTCTTCTATTAATTAAATAATTTTATATTATTTAAATAATTCACTTTATCTTTATTCTTCTTTGAATTAATTAAATAAATTTATTTAATTACATCACTAATTACTCTCTTTTCTCATCTATAATTAAATAAATTATTATTTATTTAATTATTCATTTCCCCTTCTATAATTAAATAAATTCTTATTTATTTAATTATTTATCATTTCCTCTCCTCTATAATTAAATAATTGTTTCTAATTACTTAATTATTTACCATTTCCCTCTATCTATTAGTAAATATTTGTTTTCAATTATTTAATGTCATTTCCCTCTTTTCTTCTATAATTAAATAATTATTTTTAATTATTTAATTATTCATTTTCCCTCTCTTAAATTAAATAATTGTGGCATTTATTTAATTTTTTTATTCTTATCCAAACCCTATCTCTCACCTAATTCATTGGATCTTGGTCCATGCTTCCCATCATTAAATATTTTCTTCTCAATTAATCTCATTCATTGATCGCCATACCTCATCACCCAATCCTCACCCTTTATCTAATTTAGATTTCAATAAAAGCAATCTATCAATTTCATTTCAATGTTAACCACAATCTCAGCATTTTACTATCATTCATCTTGAGATCTTGTTATCATACATCTACATTGAGCTTATCATATATATTGCACACTACATATCTGAGAGAAAATGAGCAAAATTGAGAAGAGCAATCATGGAGGAGAATCAACTTTGGCATAAGAATTGAGGTATTATTGGTTTATCATTTGATTTCTATTATCATCTTGTGCTTGATTGTTAGATTAGGGTTTGTATGGCTTGAATTTAGGAAATTTTGTGGTTGCTATTGATTATCCATGCTTTTTCCCTTGATTTTTTGTCTTACAAATTGGTGAACCTGACGTGAACTAACCAAAATTTGTGAAAATTTTAAGAAATTTTGAGTTTCAAGAATTGTGACACATCTATTCTGTAGAACACCACATCATTCAGTATAACACTAAAATCATCAAGCCCTACTATGCATTTCATAGATTTGGAACCACAGTCATCTGTTATAAAGCCACATCTATGCATCCGTGCACCACATTTGTTATTTGACGCATGTGAGGTTTTTCACACCGTATTCGTTATTTCTGGCACTACATCTAATTGTGATTTTGTAGATGTTTAAAATTGCTTGATTATTTCTATTTGTGATCATTTTATAGGGTTTTGATTACTTTTTTGACATCTTAATAGTGAGCTTATATTTTGTGTTTGTTAAATTTGATGAATATTAGGGCTAGATTTGCATACATCACACCTATTTTTGTGCATCACATTCGTTCCATATAGTATTGCATTCATCAATTACAACTCCATAGTCATCATTTCCAGAGCCGCATTTGTTAGATTCAACACCATAATCATTAGTTCCTAAGATTATTTGGTGCACCACATTCATTGGCTCCTGCATCGCATTTGACTGTTAAGCAAAAAGAGGGTATAAATCTATGCTTTTCATTTTTATGAGTTTTGCATTCATTAGGGTGGAGATTTTTGGTTATTGATATATGATTTCCAACTATGTGGTAAACGTTGGAGAAGACTTTGAACAAAACTACTAGTCCAATTCCTTATAGGTTCCCTTGTGTGTTTGAAATTTTTAATTTAGGAACATTTGGAATTGGTGCTTATGAAGAACAATTGTCTTCCATGTTTTGTGCACTTGCACACATGTGAGCCAGTTAATGAAAGCATGCTTGTCTAAATTATCCTCTCCCCTTATGCTACATGCAATTCCTGGGTGATGAGAAATAGAGGCACCATATTGTCTAAAGTATCCTCTCCTCTTGCAGTACATGTGATTCTTGGGTGATGAGAAATATCAATACACAAGCTTTCCTTTTTCTTTTGTAGGGGGGCTACCTAAAACCTAAGCACCCTAGGGTTCAATCTCAAGCATGTATCTCCAACAAGCTATATAAAGGGGTAAAAACTAAAAGGTAAGCTCAATCCACTTGTGCCATAGGGGGTGGGCCTCACAGTCTCAGGTGATTCCAAATGCGGGTTAGAGATATCAGTCTCCCATCACTACTATGTCATGGTGTTCTTAGGATTACCTCCACTACGAATCACTTTTTTTTAGAAGCCTAAGACCTTTTGTCCATCTACTATTTGTAGTCCATCGTGATAGCATCATCACGAGAAGTTACTTGCCATGTACAATTCTTGGTTGAGGTGATTCGGTTCCTTGCTTAGATTTAATCCTTTCAAGGTGAGGGGTGTTAAGGTGATACATGACCTTTGCATACCGTAGTTACCCACTCCTTGAATTCATATTAACACTAGTATCACACTAGTGTGGTAAGCTCATGATAGTAGATAACCCGTTACTAATAGCTAAGTTGTACTTGCTTAAAGTGTTTTTGAACCAAGGCTTAACGAGTTTTGTGGAAGAAAGCTTGTGAAATACTGTATCATCCAAGAGTCAAAGAGTAAAATAAGCCAAATCTATATTCTAAGTGTTTGTTGTGTTTTATAACCACATTTATAAACTGTCCAAAATGAAAAATCACTTTAAAAATATTGATTTTAGGTCCAAAATAGAACACCGCATTTGTCAGGCATTAAACTGCAACTATTGAAAACCACACCGCATTTCTTAGATATAACACCTGAATTTATCAAAAAGCCCTAGAAAATCCAAAAATGCACATCTTTCAGTGCACCACAACTACTCAGTTCTATACTAGATTTGTCTAATTGAGAACGACATATGTGCATTTCAGCATCGCATTTGTTGGGTTATCCACTGCATCTGTCAAAGTTCAAAATTTGAGTCAATTCTTGTACATCCAGCTTTCAGTCCCATTTTAGATAGTGACCATACATTTGGACCTGAGAGTTGTTTATTTTATCCATTATTTTTAGCACATTTATCATTTCCATAGCTTAGCTTGCATCTCCTAGTTTTGCATTTTCCATCTTAGATCATTCATAATCACCATTGAGTCTTGAAATTATGAAGCTCATCAAACCATTGATCATACCATAGTCATATATTTTGAGTGTCTTGACCTTGTCATCTTTCCTCTATCTTATCCTCAAGTTGAGCCTTAAACTTATGAGTCTAGTTTAGGCTCACTTTTATCCAATCATTACCACCATCTTGGTTCTTATCTTTTAGAGGTCTTGACATTTTTATTTTTTACCTTGGTCCATCATAGTTTACCAAAAACAAAAAATTCACAAGTCTTATATGGTCCTCACTAGGTCACAAAGGAAAGGAAAAGACATGGATCCCTCAAATGACCCAAACTTTAATCCTAATAGCACTATGAATTTCAGGTCATATTCAAATGAACCACTAAAGTCACAACCTCAAATGGAATCAACCTTTAACAATATAACTTTACATGATGTGGAACAAGGTCTCACCCAATAAGAAATTGACAATGCTTCCCAAGACCCTAAGATAGTGTGTGTTATAGAAGAGCTTGTCGCAGTGGATCTTGATAGATGCTTTTTGGCACCTACTCAAAATGGGGCCAAAATTCCCACTAGTTTTGATATTTCCACAATTATAGGATCACCATTAAATGATACCACACAAACTCAAGGTCATGTCCATAATACACTTCCACCAAATCATCCCACCTCATAACAAATACATACTACTATGCCACTTGGGGGAATTACACATAACATGACAACAGATAACATCCCCCTACTCCAACATTTGGGACAAAGAGTACAAATCCAACACCCCATTCCCCAAGTTCCTCATCTATAAATCCATTTTCCACAACATATCACACCATGGGTACATCATTCCCTAATCCATTTACCTCATCATCATCTCAAAATACCTCACTGTCAACCAATACCATCTCCGTAGTCAAAAAACCACAAATCCAAACCCACCAAGTAAGACATGAAGGATCCATCTTTCCACACCAAAAACACAACCCCAAATAACCAACACTACACCAAACACAAACATTTCCTTTGGGTCAAACCTAAACATCAATCCCAACCCAACTTCATACCACAATAATACAAAACAAATCCAAATTCATCCCAATATCATACCACTCTAAGTACCATGTTCACATCCCACTTGCAACAAGCCAATCAAACTCCACCTCAAAAAAACATTACTCCAAGTTCCACATTCACATCAAACTTCCAAAACCAAAATCTATCTTCATCATACACTCACCTCAACAAATTCAACACAAACACCAATCCCCTCATCTTTAATATAGGACATCAAAATACCAATCCATTTACATATCATACACAAACCCAGCTAAACACATCACCATCACCCATGGACACTTTAGTGCAGAAAATTCAAACATTGCAACATCAAATCTCTAACATGCAAGTAACTGGGAAAAATAAAACTTACTCCATTCAAGACTTATGTCCATATCCTTTTGATCGGAGTATATATATGCCTCCTTTCCCCTAAAATTTCAACGTAACAAACTTCAAAAAATACAAGGGAAAGGGAGATCCTATAGAGCACATACAATAGTTTCATACTACTTGCATGGATGTCGCATTTGAATATACTTACTTAATGGGATTGTTTCCTTGAAGCCTTGTGGGAAAAGCTCTTGAGTGGTTTGCACATCTACCTCCCAACATAAGGACATGGAGTGAACTAGCATGTAAATTCATTGCACATTTCTCCTACAAAATTGAAATTGACACGACCCTTGCAAAATTATATGCAAAAAAACAAAAATATGGAGAATCATTTACATCCTTCTTCCAAAAATGGAGAAGAATGGCTAGTAAATGCCCATGTCACATACTTGAGAAATAGTTGGTACATATCTTTGTCAAAAATCTCAATACCAAATTAGCACACCAAATTCAAATCCATTGTTGGAATACATTTGAGGATGTCAATGAAAAAGGTGTTTCTATTGAGAAAGCACTTGTTGCAAAAGGCTTGGTCAAAATCTTTAAAGAGAACCAAAACATTTCCAATGATAAAAAAAAAAATTGGTCTAGAAAAAAGAATTTCACAAATGATGTAGTAGTGGATGCTAAAGTGATAAAAAAATCTCACCCCACCATTTGTCTCAAAGGTCCCTCTATATCAAACAATCAACTACTTAGTCATGAAAATTCCACAAACACGGTGCAAAACAATTTACAATGATGAAGTCCTCCAAGAACTAATACACAGAGGCAAACATATACACCCTTAGGGGAATCCATTGAATTGGTTTTGAAGAAAATATTACAATAAAATGTAATCCAACTCCCAAAAATAAAACAATATGAACTAGGACCTCTTAAACTGTCTTGGTGGAATGGCACTTTTTTTGCTAGTACCATCAAACAAAAGGATATAAGACATCCTCATGTTACAAACTTAAAAAACATCATTCAAGATCTCATTGACCAATGTGACGTATATGTAGAAAATTCACAAAAACCCTCTAATGTAGACCATACTATTTTAAAAGATCCCTTACAAAATCATGAGTTAAGAAAGGCTTCTAGTTTAAGTACCAATAAAAAAGACCAATCCAATTATACCCATGTCACATGAGTATACCATTAATAATATCCGTCCATTTGACAATAATGTCTCCACAATCACCATCAAGAAAAGTCCAAAATGTGTAGTCACAACCCAAAGATACAAAGTGACCTTGCAAGGGACCACTTCTAATCCATAGCCAAAAACTCAATACAATCTCTTAGATCATCTAGGGAAAACTCCCACACAGATATGCATTCTTGAGTTGCTTCGCACATCTCCCAAACATAAAGCCATTTTGGATAAATCTTTGCAAGAGTCTACCATCCCACAAACCTTAATGTCAGTCAATTTTAGGCCATGGTGGGGTACTTAGCTACCACTCATCACATGAAATTTACCAAACAAGATCTTCCTATGCAAAGACCTAATGATAATGACCCATTACACCTTAAAGTTTTCGTTAATAAACACAAGATCAAATGAGTCTTGGTAGATGGTGGAGCGGGTTTGAACACATGTACTCTAAAGTTGGTTACAACATTAGCATTATACGAAGCTTATATAGATACACTTAAGAGAATTATCATAATGGCTTATGATGACGTAAAGTGTTCTTCCAAAGGTGTAATTACACTTCTTGTAAGAGTCGGACCTGTTGTTCAAGATATGATATTTCATGTCTTGGATCTAGACCTACCATATAACCTCTCCTTAGTCACCCATGGATTCATGCCATGAAGGTCGTCCCTTCCACATACCATCAATGCCTAAAATTCCCTTATAACGATAGTGAATTAATAATTATAGGTGATCTTGATCCCTTCCAATATTGTAGTAATCTAAGAGGAACTTCTAAACATCAAGTGCTTATCAATTTGGAAGTATCCCTTTCCACCCCACCTCGTTATATTGATCCTTCCACTCTATCAATATAGTCCACTTCACCCATTCCCCTTCTCTGAGCCTAAGGTCCAGATCCATGACATAGGATGTGGAGAATACACCATTGAGAGTTCCTATTGCATTAGAAAGTTACCCATGTCACCAAAGTCCTATGGAAAACCACATCCTATCCAAAAGGACCCTAAATTCATCATCCATCAACCTACCAGTTCCTTCACCAAGTGGGGTGAGTTAAGCAGAGAAACCATAGGAGAGGATATTTTCACATGGATCTATAATGATGAAGAAGATATCGAGCCCACACAATTATGAGTTGAGCAATATGGAA
This sequence comes from Sequoia sempervirens, assembly GCA_007258455.2. NCBI lineage: Eukaryota > Viridiplantae > Streptophyta > Pinopsida > Cupressales > Cupressaceae > Sequoia > Sequoia sempervirens. The sequence goes on from VDFB02353493.1 coordinate 39,459,141, forward strand.
AAGGTTTTTAGGTCATGAAACAAAAAGGGTATGACAAACATAGTGGAATTGGTCCACACAAGAAATGAATGAAAAAAAACCTATTCCCTAAAAAGTTACCAAAGAACAAAGGGTTAGGATATACGCCATTAAATGTGAGTCCTCCTCGTACTAATTTAATTTTAGGTAAAGACACTAATGTTTCTAATGATGTTGAGACATCTAAGGAAAATATCGAGACCAATACCCCCAAACCTAAACATACCAATGGCCGAGCTTAGATTGAGACCTTTTGGGATCCTAATGATACCTATTTATTTACCCAATCCACACTACCCTTGAGCTATACCAATACTGATGATGATTTACCCTTAGTCTACCCACAATTGATAGATTGGAACTAGCAAGGACCTCTAAGCTTAAACATATTCAAAAATGATGAAGCAATAGCCAAGTTTATGAGACTTCGAGAAGGAATACCTAGTGGGGATCACAAAGTTGGATTCATCATAGAACTTGGTAACATAGCTTACTTTGGGATTCTACTCTGCCCTTTAGTCATAAAAGTAAAAAAATAAAAAAGAATACGTCTCTAGGTGAAAACAGAAAGGCACCTTTAGACCATGAAAAAATAAAAAGAAAGGACATATCTGAGGGTGAAAACCTCTTTGAGGTACCCAAGGATGGAGGGTTGGATGTACTACCTACAAGTCAAGAGAGATCACCATTTCTTGTAGAAAAGTCAAAGGAAATAAATATTGGTACTGATGATAGTCCTAGGATTGTTCACTTCGCAACATCTTTGAAAATCACTAAAAAATCAGCATTCATTAGCTTCTTTTCTACAAGACAAATCAATTTCACTTGGTCATATGCGGATATGCCTAGGTTGGATCTTGAGTTAGTTTTTCATCATTTTCCATTATTTCTAAATGCAAAACTAGTCAAACAAAAGTTGAGAAAAATGCATCCCCAGAGTGTGCTCTTAGTAAAGGTTGAGTTGAAGTTACTAGATGTTGGTTTCATTTGACCCATAGACTATTTCGAGTGGTTTTGAAATCTTGTATCTATAACCAAACCAACTGGAGGAATCATAATTTATATAGCCTTCAGAGATTTAAATAAATCTTGTCCCAAAGATGACTTCCTGTTGCCAAATATGAACATCATAGTAGATCTAAAAGTGGTAAATGAAATGATATCACTCATGAATGGATTTTCAGGCTATAATTAAATCCAAATTTCCCTTGAATATCAACATAAAGAAACTTTCACTTGTCTTTGGGGTACTGATTGTTGGAATGTCATGCCCTTCGGCCTTAAAAGCACTAGAGTAACATATCAAACGACTATGACTACAAATTTTCACGATTATATACATACACTCTTGGAAGACTATGCAGATGAATTGTTGGTGAAGTCTCCTTCAAGAAGCAATCATGTTGATGTGCTAGATAGGATTTTCAAAATATTGGAAGAATACAAGGTCAGACTGAATCCAAGAAAGTGTATCTTTGGGGTAACTTCTGACAAACTACTAAGATACATCATGTCTCACATAGGTATTGAGGTCGAAAAGATAAAAGTAAAAGTTATCATGGATATGCCTCCACCAGAAACTTTGTCTCAATTATGTAGTCTCCAAGGAAAGCTACAATCAATCAAAAGGTTCATAGCTCATTTGGTTGATAAATTTCATTCATTTCAGCACTTTCTTCGTAAGGGAGTCCTATTCATACTATATATATTAACAACACCATCAGAATTGGGAGCCCTTTAGGCATAAGATGATGAAGGAAATAAAAGAGCCATATACTATATCAATTGTGTACTTTTGGGATGTGAGTGTAACTACAACCCTATTAAAAAGCATGCCTTGCAGTTGTATTTTCCACCTAAAAGCTTTGGCATTATATGCTAAATCATTAGACAAAGCTAGTAGCAAAGATAGACCCATTGAAGTATCTACTCAACAAATTAACTTTAACTAGTCGACTAGAAAAGTGAGTAATGATCTTGAGTGAGTTTGATAAAGAATATGTTGATCGAAAGGCAATAAAAGGAAAAGTGATATCCGATCAACTTGTAGATGCTCCAACAATAGAAAATCATCCTTTAGTGTCCAATTTCCCCAATGAGTCAATTTTCACAATACAAACTTCCACCACATGGAAATTATATTTTGATGGATCTTTCACAAATCATGGTTTTGGCGCTAGAATTATTTTTGTCACACCTCAAGGAGACACAATACCCAAGTCATACAAGATAGAATTCTCTTGTGCTAATAACATATCTAAATACGAAACATTACTCATCATACTCCACATGGATATTAAATAGAAAATAAAGAACCTTTAGGTCTATGGTGATTCACAATTGGTTATCCAATAGGTTAATGATGATTATGATACAAAAGATGAAAAGATTATTCCTTACAAGAGAATGGTCAATATTTTCAAGAAATATTTCGATGTCATTGTCTTTAATTAGATTCCAAGAATTCAGAATAAAGTAGCTGACATAATGGCCACCATAGGATATCTCTTGGATATACCTAACAGTGTACCTCAATATGAGTTCTTGGTCAAACAAATTTCTATCCCTGCGTTCAGTATCCTCGAATTTGAGCTTGTATGTGAAATTTTTCCTCCTGATTCCCCATGGTACAAAGACCTTTATAACTACTTATATGATCAAATAATTCCTCCTAACTTGTCTTCCAATCAACATAAGACCTTTATTCGATAAACATCTAGATATGTCATCATCGGTGATACCCTTTACCATCACAATTTAGACAACACCCTCCATATATGTCTCAATTCAAATGAAGCACAAATGGATTTACACGAGTTACATGATGGTATATGTGGATCTCCCTCTAGTGGTCCTACCTTGGCTAAAAATGATCCAAAACGTGGAAGGGATCTATGACAAACGTTGCTAAGTGATTATCCACAAAGGTGAAAAGACATTAACCAATGGAGTAACAGGAACAATATATCAAGAGAATCATAACACTGAGCAAAGAGAGAGAAGAAGACACAAATTTTATTACGAATTTCATCCGAGTGGATACATCTCCGGGTCTAGCTCAACTAAGTGACCAATCTATTAAAATGCCCTGAATTAACAGTACAATCTCCAAGGGAGCCTCTTGCAACACTACTTTACAAAGAACTATAGCCTATCCACAAATTCCTAAAACATATCTCACTCAAATCACCTCACTAAAAGCTCTCAAAGCTAAGGAAGATTTACCAAGAGTGAAAAACACTGACTCTACCCTGAAAGGACCTACCATAGACTCAGAACAATATTCCTCTCAAATTCAACTCTCAAAATTCTCCCATAGAAATGCTTGCACGCAAGGAGGAAGAGAGAAAGAATGAGATGATGAGAAAGCTTTCATAGCTCTCCCTTTTATACAAGAGGTTTGCCTATTTGGGCTAAAAACCATAATATTTTGAAAATTTTCCCCCTTAGGAAAAAATACAAACAAATCCCCTAATTACAATCACTTATGAATTTTACATAATATTTTGGCCCTTATTTTAATCTTATTTGAGCTATTTAGGTTTGTTTATTTTTGGGGTTTTTGTTTTTTTCATTTAAAATTTAGCACATAACCATTAAATGGTTATTTAGTTAAGCTTCAGGCTTAACAACATGCTATATAAAAAATGGTGCCACAAACATTACAAACTGCAACAATGGTGTAGTGGTCAGTATTCTTTTTATTACCCTATCAGTCGGGGTTCAACTCCCCGACTGGCTATTTTTTACCACCATTTTCAACAATTTCTAAATCAAAACAAATCGAGCATTAAAATGAATTAGGTGCGGTTGTCATGCTACAATGGCCAACCAGTGGGTTCGTTGGCTAGACAGTGGGGGATTGAACCCCATCAAAACCTTTTAATAGGAAATTCAACTAAGCGACCGGAGGAGGGAGTACCGAGGGGCCACATGGAACATCCTCGTTGTGCCACATGGCAAAATTTGATTCACTGTTTCCAAATTGCCTACCACATAAATAGTACAATCATGTTGACTATGTTGCTACCAGATGTCACATCATCTATTGACTCAACGGGCACCTTGATGTACAGATGCCACATGTCATCTTGCAATTGGTCCACACCAGTGTATGGTCCACATCAGTTGTCATGTCAGCCGAGACACATCACCTACCACATCATCTGTACGACTAACACATGTCAATAGTTGATTGGTCCACTTCAGCATCCATATGATGACTCATCCGCTTTGTCAATTGCTGATGTCATGATGACGTACCCCTAGTCAACTCTAGTCAACTAAAACTTTGACTGACGATATCTTCCGCATACATGATCCTTTTTCAACAAAATGAACGCCATCGAAAAGCTATCTACAAGATTTTTGTGATGGTACCAACTTTGACCACTTTTAGTGATGTCAAATTTTGACCCTTTTTCCATCCTTGGCCCCTGAGTTGACTGGCGATATCTCATACATATGTTCTCAGATTTCAACAAAATGAACATCATTGGGTTCATTTCATTGAGCCCTTCAAATTGACATCACTTTCAACCGATTCTAAGTCGGTGAAATTTTTTCCTTCTGACGGGCCCCTGTTCCAGGGTTGATCGAACTTTGACCGATCATAACTTTAGCATACAAACTCCTTTTGAGCCCATTCAAGTTGCATTGGAATCAAGATTCTAATCGCTACGCCGTGGCATTGCTTCTGGGATAAACTGAAACACTTCAATTTTTAGGTTTTGGAGATCCACCAGAATCAAACCTCCCCACTGAAGAACTTTTGGTCCCCAAAAGTTTAAAGTTCATTCAAATCATCTCCCATTTTGCATCTTGCCACTCACCACGGTCTCTACACTAGGAGATACATACTGCCACATCTGCCTGCTGAGGTCTTACACTTAGGCAATGTACTGTCAGCAAGAGCTTCCCTATCACCACATCTGCCCTCTACAGGGGTCTTACATTTCGGTAATGCAGGACTTTATAGCTCATCACAATGTGGTTCAAAACGGAACTTAGCATACCCAAAGCAAGAAGAAAAATGAGTATGGTAAACCTATCTCACAGTGCTTCTGACGGGGTAGTTCACATTTTGCATCTCTCACTTAGCCATCTTTTCTAACATCAATTTGATGCTTCTCTAAACTGCTTGAGCATGGTAACTGTGCCTCAGCCTAAAATATTCCTTCACCTTTGTACTTTGGAATAATTGATTCAAGGCTCCTCTATACAACTCGAGTCCCATTCATCTGAAGCAACAAGGTCATCGATAAAATCCTTCAAGAACTTCAACTGAGTTCAGACTTATCCTCAAAATGACCTCGACTGAGTCTTCAAGTTGAGAACATGAAAGGTCACTATTGACCGTTCTCAGCAACTCTTTGTCTGAAAGTGCTCTTCAAAAGAAGCTTCACACTTGAAATCTATAGGTACAAGTCCTTAAAAAACCTATAATAAGAAGTTATAAAGTATTTTCCTTTTCGATTGCAAGAGATGTAGCTTCAAGAGCCTTATAAAGTCTCAACCTCTAGAGAAATAAAACTTAATAAAAAAACTGTTACAAACAATTTTATTCAGAGTTTCATACTCCAAACCACACTAGTCTAGTATCAACATACATATTAACACACTATAAAAAAGGTAACATACACAAAGCTGACACAACTAGTTAGAGGCAAAGTGTTCCCAGCTCTTACAGAGTTGTTCGAAGGAACTTTATTTCTCTGGTTGCTCAGTCTTTTATTGATTTTCCTCTTGGAATACCTCAGGGATCGTAGCCTCATCTATTCCCTGCATCTCTGCCTTAGGTATCATGGCTTCAGTTACCACCTGCACCTCTTCCTCAACAACCTATTGTTGGTTAGGTCCTTTAATAGGCCTTGGTGAGCGGCGAAGCTCGGGGTGCAGCTTCTAACACTTCTCGATCCAATGGCCACTTATCCTACAGTGGATGTAGTAGTTACGGGCTTTGTCCTACCTCTTCACTTTATTCTACAAAGACTCTCCACTAGTTGCATGTTCAGCTTGATCAGCTTGACCTTTCACAAATATGGTCTTTAAACATTCTTCACCATCTTCGCTATCATAACCCAGTCCTTCATAACAGGGTCGTTCTATCGCCTTGATAGGACTAGCTATGCCTTGGCCATGAACTCCAAGGCCTTTTCCTTCATAGCCCATCTTTGTAAGGTACTCCTCTTGTCAAAAAAAAACACACTGACCAACATCCTCCTAAATTGAGCCATAACTGGTCCATTTCCCATGACCACAAGCAAATCTTGATTTCGGACCATTTGTAGTGGAGTTTGCCACAGATGAGGCACTATCATTCAGGGTGAGCGGGGAGTATTAGGAAGAAGTATCCTTAGAATGTGAACAAAAGGCACATCCATCAGCACTCTTTGATATAGGTGGAATTCTCCTGTTCTACTCTTCAAGGACCTCCTATAGTAGCACCTGCAATCTTTCCTTCTCCATGTTAGCTTCTTCAAGCAACCGTTTGAGTTCAACATTCTCTGATTGAATGTAATGGTTGGCTTCCTCCAACTCTTTCATCTTATCAGACTTCTCCTAATGGTCTCAGTAGAATTCTTCAACCATTCTTTTCATTGACATAAGATCATCCACCATGGAAGTGGTCAATGTCACCTTTGAAGATTCACCCTTCTCCGATGCCATCTCTACTTCTAGACTCCAAATATCCACCTATCAACATGCACATTGACACCGAAAACCAACAAACTATCAATCCAACAAACTGATTAAACTAGCAAGCTGACTAACAATCACTTCTGTAAAACTAGCCAAACTGGTCTCTGATACAACTTGATCCAAAATGCGGAAGAGATCTATGAAAAACGTTGCTAAGTGATTATGCACAAAGGTGAAAAGACATTAACCAATGGAGTAACAGGAACAATATATCGAGAGAATGATAACACTGAGCAAAGAGAGAGAAGAAGACAAAAATTTGAGTACGGAGTTCATCCGAGTGGACTATGTCTTCAGGTCTAGCTCAACTGAGTGAACGATCTATTAGAATGCTATGAATTAGCAGTACAATCCCCAAATGAGCCTCTTGCAACATTGCTTTACAAAGAACTGTAGCCTATCCACAAAGTCCTAAAAAGTATCTCACTCAAATCACCTCACTAAAAGCTCTCAAAGCTAAGGATGATTTACCAAGAGTGAAAAACACTTACTCTACCCTAAAAGGACCTACCACAGACTTAGAACCATACTCCTCTCAAATTCAACTCTCAAAATTCTCCCACAGAAATGCTTACATGCAAGGAGGAAGAGAGAAAGAATGAGATGATGAGAAAGCTTTCATAGCTCTCCATTTTATATAAGAGGTTTGCCTATTTTGGCTAAAAACATAAGATATTGAAAATTTTCCCCCTTAGGAAAAAATACAAACAAATCCCCTAGTTACAATCACTTATGAATTTTACATAATATTTTGGCCCTTATTTTAATCTTATTCGGGCTATTTAGGTTTGTTTTTGGGGTTTTTGTTTTTTCATTTAAAATTTAGCACATAACCATTAAATGGTTATTTAGTTAAGCTTCAGGCTTAACAACATGCTATATAAAAACTAATGCCACATACATTACAAACTACAACGGTGTAGTGGTCGGTATTCTTTTTATTACCTTGTCAGTCGAGGGTTCAACTCCTCGGCTAGCTATTTTTTACCATTGTTTTCAATGATTTCTAAATCAAAACAAATCAAGCATTAAAATGAATTAGGCATGGGTGTCATGCCGCAACGGCCGGCCAGTGGGTTCATTGGCTAGATGGTGGGGGATCAAACCCCATCAAAACATTTTAATAGAAAATTCAACCAAGCGGTTGGAGGAGCGAGTACCGAGGGGCCATGTGGCACATCCTCGTTGTGCCATGTGGCGACATTTGATTCGTTGTTGCCAAATCGCTTGCCACGTAAACAATACGATCATGCTAACTGTGTTGCTACCAGACGCCATGTCATTTTTTGACTCAGCTTCCACCTCAATGTATGGATGCCACGTGCCATTCTGCAATTGGTCCACGCTAGTGTACGATTCACGCTAGTGGATGGTCCACATTAGCTGCCACGTTAGCCGAGACACGACACCTACCACTTCATCTATATGGATGACATGTGTCAAGAGTTGATTGGTCCATGTCAGCATCCGTATGATGACTCATCTTCTCTGTCAGTTGCTGATGTCATGATGATGTCATCATTTGTACCCCTGGTCAACTTTGGTCAACTAAAACTTTGACTAACGATATCTTTTGCATATGTGCTTCATTTTTGACGAAATGAATGTCATCGGAAAGCTTTAGATGAGATCTTCGTGATGGTACCAACTTTGACCACTTTTGACGATGTCAAATTTTGACCCTTTTTCCGTCCCTGGCCCCTAAGTTGACTGACCTTTGACCTTTGACCGGCGATATCTCATACGCACGTTCTAGAATTTTGACAAAAAAAACATTGTTGGGTTCATTTTGTCAATCCCTTCGAATTGACATCACTTCCGACCGATTCTGAGTCGGTCAAATTTTTGCCTTCTGACGGGCTCCTAGTCTAGGGTTGACCAAACTTTGACTGGTCATAACTTGAGCATATGGACTCCTTTTGAGCCTGTTCAAGTTGCATTGGAATCAAGATTTTGACCTCTATGCCATGGAATCACTTCTGGGAGAAACTAAAACACTTCAATTTTTAGGTTCTGGAGATCCACCTGGATCAAAAAATCTCATACAAACTAGATACTACTAGCCTACTATGGAACGTGATGCCTTTGATTTTGTTAAGAAATTTTGACAATGTCAGATACATGGAGATCTTGTGCAAACACTCTCCCAAGAAATTTATTTGATTACATCACCATGGCCTTTCTCTCAATGGGGACTTGACCTTGTGGGAAAGATTCACCCTACATCCACTAATGGCCATAAATTCATTTTCATTGCAACTGAATATTTTGCAAAATGGATTGAAGCCATCTTGATGACCTATATTACTGGTAAATAGATCACTAATTTCATCCTCAATTACATCATATGTCGATATGGTGTGCCCCAATCTATCAATACAGATAATGGTCATCCTTTCAAAAATTAGGATGTCTATGAACCATGTGAGAAATTCCATATCCACCACCATTTCGCTACTCCATATTACCCCCAGGGTAACGATCAAGATGAGGCATCTAACAAAACCATTATCAAAATCCTAAGAAGACTATCCATGACATTGGCCATGATTGGCACATCCAACATAATCTTTCCTTATGGGCTTATTGAACTAGCATCCACACTCCCATTGGAGCCACTATGTATTCCATTGTATTTAGTTTTTAATCCATTCTTCCCATCAAGGCTAGGTTACCATCCCTGAGAGTATCTATGCAACAATTCATTGATGATGAAGATTGTCGAGCATCCAGATTACATGAGCTAGAGTTACCAGATGAGAGATGAAAAACTATGTTGGTCCATCTACAATCTTATCAGAATCATCTCTATCGTAGTTACAATAAGAAGGTACAAGCTAGAAACTTTGACATTGGTGATGGTCTTTGTTGATGATGTTTTCTGCACAACAACAACTCAGACAAAATATGAAATCCTATCTCTCTTGAAAGGTAAACCTCTATTAGCAAGCTTCAAGAGAGATAGGATTTCATATTATGTCTGAGTTGTTGCTGTACAAAAAACATCATGAACAAATTGGCGCTAGAAGGAGGGCCTGAATAAGCAAGCTGAATCGATTTTTGTTTGCCATCTCTCTTGAAAGATTCAAAAGAAGAACCAGATCTACTCCAGGAGAAGAGGAATTTCAAGAATTGCAAGCCCCTACTAGGTCAAGAAGGGCCAACAAAAGGGAAGAATCATCATCCACCCAACCACCTCCATCATCTCCATCATTCTCATCTTCATCAAGCTCATCTTCATCTAAGTCTAAGGACATTCCCATCCAACAACCTCAGCTAGCCATAAATCATCCATTACCACCCCCACCTCCACTAATGGCTTTCCTAGTTAACAACCCATCTCCCTTATCTTTCAACCATTACAATCCTATGCCTAAAAATCCTAAGCTTTTCTACTCCAAGTTTCACATTAATGATCCCAAAAGGACTCTAGAGGAGCATATTAGGATTTTTAAAACTACCCTTAAGGATAGGGGAATTAATCATGAGGATGTTGCATGCAGAATTTTCCCATATTCCCTTGGGGATGAGGCATTTCGTTGGTATAACCATCTTCCTACTGGGTCTATCACTACTTGGATTCATCTGGAGACTACGTTTTTACAGAATTTTAAGATCCCAATTAGTGCTAATGAGTTACTTTTGTAGTTTATTGGAATCAAGAGGGAGGTAAATGAACCAATAGTGGCTTTCAATAATAGATTCCATAGGGCTTATGATAGGCTGCAACCCCCTTATGTTGTAGACGATGCCTCTGCCAGGGAGGTTTATTATGAGGCTTTGGATAGTTTAACATCTACCTTCATCAAATGGAAGGAAAACCCTCCTGGTAGCTTATTTGAAGCTTATGATGTGGCTTTTAAGGTGAGTAGAGACTTGAGACAACACTTGTCTAGACCCTTAGCTAACCAAACACCTATGTTGAGTTCATTCCCTCAATCAATCTTGGCTCCACACCCAGGTCATCCCTTGAGTCAAGCTGCATTCATGCCAAATTACCATCCAAATATGAACCAGCCTGCATTCTGTCATCAGCAAGCCAGTATACCCAGTTACTTGTGGAGTTCTGAGATATTTAATCAACCCTTGAACCATGAGTTCCATAATGTCTATATGTAGAATTCAGCTGGTATTGTTCCTCCATCAAACAGTGCAGAAAAGGAGAGGCTAGATGCACTCACAGAGCTAGTTGAGAAGTTGAACACCAAAGTCACCTACCTAAGGCACCAAAATAGTCAATCCCAGCCGGCCCAAGGGGGGATTCAGTCCAATTTTGGTCAAAGCAATAGGGATATGATGCAAGCTCAGGGGCAGGGCTTTGATAGAGGACAACATCTTGATAGAGGTCATGGAGGGAAACCACCAAGTCAGAATAGGACCTGGGATGCAAGGCATGACTATGAAGGAGCCTTAACCTCTCTAGATCAGCCAAATAATTAGGAGAAATCTAGTGGAGTCTATCTGGAAAAAATAGCTCTTTCAGGATGGTGTAGACTTTATAATACTAATTGGCATTCTGAGTCAGACTATCAAGAATTCTAGACTGTGGCATCTATTTTCCAACAAAAGGTTCAACATGCCAGCAATAGTTTGAGTGGATGGGAGATAGTACCATCTAATCCTTATGACATATCAGTTATGGTGGTGAATCATGTCCCATTTCCAAGAAGTGAAGAGAATGAACCAGAAGAAGAACATGATAAATTTTTTGAAACAGGGTATGTATACAGTGAAGAATCAATGGTTCAATCCTTTGGAAATAATGAGGAGAATGATAATGGTCCACTAGATGAAGAAGAGTACACAACTGAAGAGGTTCAAGCATTCCATCACGTGCCTACTCAATATTTCGTAAGTGGAGGATAGTCTGACGCTAATAAAGGAGGAGGCGTTGAAAGTAATAGGGATAAATTTGTGGTTGGAACTGAAGACCACTGTTCTACCATGACTACAAAGAAAATAGGAGAGTGTGTGGTAGAAGAACTCAAGAAATTCAAAGTAAGTCTCTCTGCCCATGAGTTGTTAAAGAATCCTACAATTAGGGGTACAGTACTAAAGTCTCTTGAAAAAGATATGCTTTCTGAACAAAAGGATGCTTCAGGCCATGTTGATACAAATACTTTTAAGGAGGTATTTCTGTCTGAAACAAGCTTGGGAAATTATGCACTGATAGTTAACCCTCAAGGATGGGAGACTGAGGAAATCTTCATGTTACATGATATGCCTATTCATAAATCCAACAATGTTGAAGTATTGGTAGAATCAATAGAGGAGGTGGAAGATCAGGTATGGTTGTTTGATCATATGCATCAAACTACAAAGGGTGAGCTTCCAATAAAAAAATCTCAACAAGCCATCAATGAACCAACTGACATAGATTTTGAGGGAGACATGGCAGTAAACGCTGAAGCAGCCCTGGAGGAGATTTCAATACAGGAATTTCAACAACCTACTGATGAATGTCCTGCAAGATGTCAAGAAGAACTTAATGAAAGAGTTGGTATTATGAGTAGTCACAATCCAGAACCAAAACAAATGCCAATAGGAGAGGAATTTAGGGAGTCCCTTCACTCATCACATTTTGTTTTTCCTCTTTCTGTGGATAAATTCAATAAAGAAAATTCACAGATTTTGTGTATTAATGACAAGATAGCTGATGTGATTCATATGGATGTGTAGGAAAATCCAAATGGTGTTGAGAATAACAATGTTGTAGCCATTATTAATGAGCTAGATCACACTGTTGTAGGAGAAAATTTGTTTAAGGATTAGTCTGCGATGCCTTCTAATGAACATCCTGTTGAGAAATTTGTTGTATAGGACAATACTTCTGCACACTCGTCGTTGATACCTCATGAAGAAAATTCAACAGGTGAAAAGTTCCATGTTGATAATTCTGGATTTGTTCAATCTAAATTTCACTTTCCATTACATAGTGATGCCTTCAATTTTGTTTTGCATGTTTCCAACATGAGAGGATTGTTGTACCATCAATAGAGACCTCTTGATGACATAGATATCAACTCTTCACAATTGAAGAAGGATGAATACCACATTTAGTCTACAGCAGTACAAAATCAGGTTGTTTCTTTCCTTGCAAAAAATTCTGAAACTTATCAATTTGATTATGGTAGTTTAGGAAAGACAACTTGCATATGGACTGATCATGGTTTCAATGAGTTACCTCAGTTATTGATTATTCCTGATTATGAGGTTGAATTTGAATGTTGCATTTTTTAGGTCTATTTTGCTGAATATAAAGATAAATTTGCATTTTTGAGGATTGTTACCATTACCTTGTTTCTTGTCCATGCATTGATGAACCATATGGGGGTGGGTCTTAGTTCACCTTGTATGATGATAAGTGGTTATGAGTCTCTTTATACATAGTTAGGATAGATTTCTTTAGAATTAGTTTGCTTTGGTTAGTTTAGGTTTGCTTTGGGTTTTGGTTTGGTTGTTGCTTTGCTTCTCTGGCTTGGGTTTTCTGCTTTTTGGTTGGGGAAGTGTCATTCCTACACAAATATGCTTTTATCTGGGACTGTTCTAAGTATTTCATTGATGGACAATGTTGTGCAGTTTTTGCACACATGCCCCACTTGGAGTAGGGACCCTCTTTTTTTTGGTGTCTTTGACCTTTGCTTCTATTGGATTTATTATTTTAGGTCTTGACATGTTGATCTTGCTGGCTTTGACCTTGCCTTGAGGTTTGAATTGATTGAAAGTGAGTTTTTGGCCAAGTCCGGGTTTTCACTTGGATCAGGGATTTTCCAGCTCTGGCGGATTTTCCCAGGCCCTGGTTCCTTGTCCGTTTCTGGCAGGATTCTCCGATTCCGGGTTTCTGCCTTACTTCGGGATTTTTCGGTCATGGCGGATTTTCCCGGATTCTGCCAAAATCCTGATCTTCCTCATTTCCCCGGTTTCTGCATTTCCGCGAAATCTGTGTTTCCACGCATTCTGAGATTTTCTGAAATTCCGCTTGGGGCTCAGATTTTTGGACTTGTCAGAAATGTCTTATCGCGCATTAATGGTTGAGGTACCTTTGCTCAGGTGGGTATAAGGGTGGATTTAGGGCTTTTTCAGCGCCATTCTAACTTCATTGCTCCCTTGCTGATTGCTCTGGCGATTGAGATTTATGTTTGAAGCTTTGAGAATCGATCTTAATTTGTTTGCATGAGGATTGCTTGAGTGCCAGTGTTGGTGTTTTCATTGCTTGGACGTGTTTGCTGCGAAGGTCGCCTTTTCAAACTCGAATTTCTTCTGCTTCGATCCATGGTATGTAGTCATTGCCCTTCCATTTTGCTTGTATGGTGATTGAGGGTTTTGCATTGGATATTGTTAGTTTTGGGTCGGCCCTTGATCGATTTTGATTTCATATTTATAGAGTCGAGGTTTGACCCATCTTATGTTGTAGAACCCCGTTTCACATGCCCTATGGGATCTATTTATCCATGGGACGGTGTATGTATCCTTCGGAGGGGGTTCTGGGCTTGATTGCTTGTTCTTTTAGTGCAGAATCCACCATATCATGTGTGGTTAGGGTTTTTTCTTCGGTGCTTGGGCCCAGAGCGAAGATTTCTTTTGTTTGAACGATTTTGTCCCTGTATCTTGTTGACTTCCCCGTCTTGTGAGGATTTGAGTGCTTTAGGTAAATCCTTAGCCGATACTTTAGACCCTAAGGCTTGCTCTGGTTTTAATGGCGGAGATTTGATTATTCAATTTAGGGCACTATCATTTTGATATGGGAATTTGTCCTTTGCAAGTTTTTGGGACTTTGGGGTCCTTTGCGCTCTGAATTTTGTTGATTGCCGTCGGCTCTGAGATCATTCGAGCTTAGGTGGGGAGGATCCCGTGGTTGTTTGAGTTTTGGGTCGCATGTCGTCGTTCTTCGGGTTTTCGAGGTCGTCGCGGAATTTCCTCGCTGTCGGATTTTCCCGGTTAGGGCTTATTCCATGGACTGGGGTTATTTCCATAATATTCTAAGTTGTCTGCGAAAATCCGTTCCATCCGGATTTTTCTGGATTTCCTGTCTGATTGTGTCCTTTCAAATGTTTCGATGATAGGATTAATGGAACGGTTGTTTAATGCTTATTTCTTGTTGCCAATGAGTGAATTCAATGATTATCCTTTGTTTTTTTATCTGCACTAATGATTTATTTGACTAATGATGCTTTGGCAGTAGGTATCCGTCTGGGTCGGATTTCTCCGAAATTCTGCCCCGACGGTATTTTCCCGATTTGCATGATTTTTTCGGACTATCTGATTTCTCTGGATCTCGAAGGATTAACATTTGGCAATGGATTTTGATTAATTTATATGATTTACGCTAACCTTGTGGATTGGAATAGGCATAACAATTGAATACTAATGATGATTTTTGGATGTGCAGGCCGAATCAAGCAAACCTGCTGCTGGAAAGTCTAAGGGTGGCGCAGGGGCTTCGTCCATCTCTGAGACAGAACGACTACGACTGGACATGAAGAACCAGCTTCCTGAGAGCAAGGTGTCTTCTGTGTGGGCCGAAGTATCATACACCAATGTTGGGGCCTGGTGATATGAGGAGTTTAAGCAAAGAATGGCAGAAAAGGACTTGTCTGCCTTGAGCCAAGGGATGATGAACTCCGGATTGGTACATGTGGCAAGGTTCCCTCCGGAAGTTCAGTGTTATGAATTAATCTTGGAGTGCGCCCGACAATACGACTTTGATACATAGAGAGTGGTTATCACCGAGCGAAGAGTCCTGGCCAACTTCAGTCCAGCCTCTATTGCACAAGCTTTCAGCATGCCAGATCTTCCTTCAGTGTGTGCCTTGAATATTGACACTACCAGGACATACTATGAGAATGAGCCAGTCAAGGCTCAGCAGATAATCAACTCATGGCTAGAGAAGCCAAAATCCCATCATTCAAAGTTGCCCAAACAGCTGCACAGGGTAAAATTCAGGTCAAATGTATATGATGCCATCACACTTCTGAGCAGGGTGGCCGGATTGAGAAGTGCAGGGGTATTGGAGAATTGGATGGTCCATGTGATCACCAAAATTAGTCAAGGGACCAATTATCACTAGGCAGGGCTAATCAGTGCTGAGATTGACAGACAGTTGAGGAATGTCTTGGAGGCAAAGAAATTCACCATGTCCTCGTATGTAGTATATGTGTTGGCCATCTCCTACCCCTAAAAGGGTCTGAATCCGAGGGGAACAATTGGATAGAATTTAATTTATGAGTTTTATCCGGAGTTGCATCTGGGGCATAAAGATTACAGGAGGGAAAATGATGCATTCACGATGCATATTACCCGGACACTCCAGAATGCTGAGCACCTCAGATTATCTGATGGAGCTAAAGGACTAATCAAGAACTATGGAGCCTGGTTCATCCAGTTCCCTACCTTCACCTACCTTAGGATCGATGGATGTCCGGTTGCCCCTTACAGGTTGCCTCGGTATCCCACTGACCGCATTGTGCTATTGGAAGTTGTAAGACAGATCTGTGAATTTGATGCAGTGGTGAAGAGGGAGAAGCACAAGACAGGTTTCAGAGGAGACTTCCCTCTTGGGATTGGTGTGGGAGAGATGTGCCCGTCTATCCAATCAGCTCACACCGCAGGGGAGGAACTGGCCGCATATGGATTCTCCTTCCATTTGAAAAGAATGAATTTTGATATAACTGGAAAGGCACAGAAGAAAGCTACCCGGGAGTATAGGCATAAGGAGGACTTAGAAGATTATTGGGTCAATCTCAAAGATGACCTTGAGGTGAGGAAGAAAAGATATTCTAGGTTGCCTGTGGAGGCCATTAGGCAATATAATGTTAAGCTGATCCCAGATCAACTTGATGATGACGGAAATCTGGTGCAGGACCACGCCTATGAGGCAGTGAAAGACAGGCCAACCGAAGATATTAACTGGAATGAAGATGAGATTACAGAACTGGAGGACCTGATGGCTCCCATCATGAAATTCACCCTTTCTTGGGTAAAGCATAAAATCTGGGAGTTGGAGAATGCAAAAGTAGCTTGCACCTTTGAACTGATGGGAAATCTCAACCCCATGTCAACTTCTAAAGAATCCGGGGAAGATGACCCCAAAGGGAAAACAGCAAAAACTTCACCATTCAAGATAAAAGTCAGAGGTCCCAAGGGAGCTGAGCCTGAAATGAAGAGGAAACCGAAAGGGAAGCGAAGGTGGAAGACCCTGACAATCAGCAAGTCCTCTGATGAGGAGGAAGCGAAGAAGGCTAAAGATGAAGATGCTCCTCCACCACCCAAGAAAACTAGAACAACAAGGACTACCAGGAAGAAAGATCAAGTTGCTTCGGAGGATGAACCTCCAATTGTCGATGTGGAGAGTTCTGGAGGGGAGAAAACCAAAGTCTACACAAGGAAATCAAGGACTCCCTCTCCCAAGGATGCTGCACAGCAGAAGGACTCCTCCCCAAGGTTACTAGTTGAAGAGCCACCAAAGTCTGTTTCTCCACCGCCAAGGGCACCTAAACCGGAGAATCCAGATGAGCATGAAACTAGCGGGGAGGCAGGACGGTTCAAGGAAGGAACACTTTTCGGTGAGGCGGCTGAGCTTGAGGTAGAAACAGAAGAAAGACACACTTCTCTGTTGGTGAAATATGAAGATTCCCCAGAAAGTGATAGAGGCCGCAGATCGCCAGAGCCGGAAGAAAGTATCCCTGCTAGAACTCCATCGCCTGTGTTTCCAGAGTTAGGATTTGAAGAGGCCGACCAAGGTGAACACCTTCCAGAAAAAGAAGATGATAAGGCAACCGCAGAAGAAGAAAAAGTGACAGAAGAGCCGGAAGATACTAGGACAGAAGAAATCCGGACTGACCCTGTAGCCCCGGACTGGCTGGAGAAAGAACTTGCAAGGAAGAAGCAGGTGATTGTTGAAGATACTCCCTTAGACTGGGATGAAATGCTATCTAAGATTGGTAAGGGAAAGAAGAAGAAAGCTGCCAAGGTCATCTCCCAGGTGGAAAGGGATGAAGCGAACAATAGGGTAGTCCACATTGCCACCCCTGCCGCAGATAAAATGAGGGAGGATATTACAAGCCAGGACTATAATGTCCAGACTATCAACCTCGAGCCAGCCTCTATGGAGTAGGATATTGAGGAGTTTGAGGGATCCAGCGCAGTAATTGTGGACAGGTTGAAGAAGGAGACCCAAACCAAGCACGAACTCAAGAAGGAAAATGAACGGCTAAGGAGGTGTTTGGAGTAGGTTATGAAACCTTTACAGTCCCTTCACCCTTCTTCATCTGCTATTCCCGGGTTTCTGCCTAAGGAGACTATCTCCGGAATCGAAAAGATGAAGGCCTCATCTCAGGCTGCAATAGATTGGTTGATGGATGTCTAGACCAAAGGAGATGATACGATTAAGGAGATCCTATCTGTGGGAAAGGATGCAGTCCGGATGAAGCAGCTGTTAGAGCATATCCTATCTCAGGATAAGGATGACATGGACCTCCTGTTGCAGAAATCAAAGGTTATCCTAGGACATGGCAAGGAGCAATTAGCTAAGGATGGAATCCTTCCTTCTTCCAGGTTGGATGAGCCATGGGAATGGTTTGAGGCGCTGCAGATTAGGCAGAAGACATTGAAGAAAATACAGAAACGAAGAAGGTCAATTGACAGTGAGCTTACTGCAGTCTATGACGGATGCATTGCCTTCTTTGAGGTAATGACAGGGAGGAAGAAGATAGTTCCCAAATATCTGAGCTTGGAACAATTGAAGGAGTGGTGGCATGAAATTTATGCCCTGGATTCTGATGGAGCTGTCACTGGCCACCTACTTGATGATGCAGCTACATACTTGGCGGTGATGGATAGATACATCGCTAGCAGGGAGGATTGGAACAAAATTGTTGAACGGTCCAATGAAGAAATAGATTCCATTAAATGCTGACTCGGGGTTTTGCCATTGCCACCTATTGCTGAGTTGGAGGGAATATTCTTGAAGGTCCAGGGGTCATCCGGGCAGAAGAAGGATAAAGGGAGTAGCAATTAATGCTCATTTCGAGATTTGTGCTTCCCTATTATCATAGGGCGTGCATTGGACCGGACTTCCTTGGGGACTGTGTCAAATCCGACTTGGATGATGGCATTTAATGTGTGCCTTAGTTCATTTTTCCTTGGCCGACCTATTTTGGCGGATTTTTATTATTTTGTAAAAATGTTTGGCTAGGCCGACATACCTTGGGATTTGCTATTAATAGGAATTCTTGCCTCATTGTAAAGAGTTAGATATTAGCTAGATAGTGATAGAGAAGTGAGAGCGATAGTTAGAGCATTTTTTAGAAGTAATATTCAGTTTCTTGAAGAAAATTCTGTATCAGAACAGTTGAATTGTTGCAGCATCTTGGTGATTAATACAATTGAAGACATTGTGGTTTTCCTGGTGCAATCTCTTGTGTTATTTCATCTTGCATGGTTCTTTTGTTCTATCTTTCAAATTGCTTGGAAATCTAGGGTTTAGTATTTAGAAATAAATTAGTTTCAGTTGGATGTATGATGTTTATGATTTCATATTTGGAATGTTTGTAGCTATCTCTGGTCTATACTCCCAATAACTATCTGATTGTAGTAGGCTGGTGAAGTCAACCTGGACCATATATATTTAATGTGCCTAAGTTCGATTGTAGATGCAAGTCTATGATTTGAAAATTTAAATACCTTAGAAGATCGCACCGTTCTTGTAAGATTGTATTGTGGGTCGATCAGGAACTGGTTAGTTGAGATAGGTCCATTCCAAATATCTGTTGTTTACATTGTTCATTCTAGGAGTAGTTTAGATTCTATTATATCCTCGCACCCTTATCTTTTGCTATTTCTTTATCATTTGGTTAGATTTAGGATTTAAGATCATCATATTGTCAGATCTGATAAGTTGAAGGATACAGTTTGCTTGTAGTAAGGTCCCTTTGTGATTACCAGCATTTTCACATAATTATCTGAGCTGTTTATGCACTGTTATGACCTAACACCCGAGAGACCTTGGGGTGATTTTTAGTAATTTGTTGTGGAGAATAACCTTTCAAGAGAGATAGAATATTGCATTATGTCTGAGTTGTTGCTGTGCAAAAAACACCATCAACAGATTGGCGCTAGGAGGGCCTGAATGAGCACACTGGATCATTTCTTGAACACCATCTCTCCAGAGAGATACAAGAGGAATACCAGATCTACCACAGGGGAGGAAGATTTACAGGAGTTACAGTTCCACGCTAGGTCAAGGAGGACCCGAGAAAGGGGGGAATCATCATCACCCATCCCCTCACCAACATCGTCCATATCTTCACATCCTGAGCTTGAGGCTATACCCATCCCTGAGGCTGTTCCTGTTCAACAGCCCCAGCCTGTGATTAACCAACCACAACCGCCACCCCCACTTTTACCAATAGCTTTCCTTTCCAATAACCTGTCGCCCCTATTCTTCCAAGCTTATAATGTTATGCCAAAAAACCCTGAGCACTTCTGTTCAAAATTTAATGCTAATGACCCAAACAGGACTGCTGAAGAACACCTAAGGATTTTTCAAACTTGTCTCAAAGATAGGGGAATAGTTCATGAGGACGTTGCCTGTAGGTTATTCCCTTATTCACTAGGAGAAGAAGCCTTTTAATGGTACAACCATCTCCCTGCCGGTTCAATCCTTAATTGAAATGACCTTGAAAAGGCCTTTTTACATAAATTCAAAATTCCCATCAGTGCCAATGAGCTATACCTGCAGTTCATTAAGGTTAAAAGAGAGGTTAATGAACCGATAGCCAGTTTCAATAATATGTTCCACCGTGCATTCACCAGATTACAAGACCCATATGTTTTGGACGATGGTACTGCCCTGGGGGTATATTATGAAGCTCTGGATAGCCTAACAGCAACCTTTTTGAAATGGAGACCTAACCCTCCAGGTACCCTAACTGATGCTTATACAGAGGCTGTCAAGCTTAGTATAGATCTGAGACCACCTAACTGGGCCATTACCTTCTCTGGGACCAGTTGCACATCCCAACCAGATTCAGGCGGTAAATCAGGCCCTCACCAATCATACCCCAATTATAAACCCAGTTCCCCAATTACCTATGGTACCACACCCTAGTCATCCCATGAACCAGATCTCTCCTATGACAAACTTCTCTCAACAACAAGTCAATCAGCCAATGTATCAGACACAGCCGAATAGCTTCCCTGCTTATCTATAGAATTCTGAGGTGTTGCATCAGTCTTTGGGATCTACCACAATGCCTATTCCCCCTCAGAATAACCCGAACCAGATCCCTTACCAAGATCCCAATAGGGAGAGGATTGATGAAATGGCTGAGCAAATAAAGAAGTTAAATCTAGATGTGACTTACTTAATAAATCAGAACAGTCAACTGCAAGCTGCCCAGAAGGGAATGCAATCTAATCAGAACAGAGAATTTTCACAAGGACAAAATTTTGACAGGGGACAGCGTAATGACAGAGGGTTCTATAATGACAGGGGATATAACCAGGATAGGGGTTACAACAATGACAGAGGTTTCAATAATGAAAGGAGGCAGAATTTTGATAGAGGCCAAGGAAGTGGATCAGAATTTGATAAAAGGCCGCCACAAGGATAGAATAGAACTTGGAATACAGGCCCTAATAATGGAGGAGTTCCCACCCCATTGGATCAACCTACCAATCAGATTATTAATTAGTCTACAAACCAACCAGTCAGTCAAGATAAGCCTCCTACTGGTGTGTACCTGGCTGAAGCCGCTCTATCAGGATGGTGCAGACTCCACAAAACGAGCAGCATTCGGAATTGGAATGTCCAGAGTTCCAAACTACTGCCTCCATTTTTCAATATGAGGTAGAGAACAATGTGAATGGACAAGAGATGGTTCCTTCCAATTCCTATGATTCTCCTGTGCTGGTATTGAATCATGCTCCTTTTCCAACCCGCTAGGAAAATGTACCAGAAGAACCTGATTCCCAGGAAGTCGAGATAGATTAGATTTGTAATGGAGATGAGGTTGCTCGGCTATTCAATGAAGAAATGAATGACAATGGCCCCCTCGATCAGGAAGAAGCTTGTGTTGAAGAAGTTTAGATGTTTCAGAGACAAGGATTGAGGGATATGCCTCATAGACGCCCACAACCTGGAGGACCTTTCACCACCTCCATTCCTCCCAACAACTTCAGTACCCCTCCAGATCCTAATGCTAGTAACAATCCATCCTATCCACATGTCTCCAAGCAGTACTTTTCGAAGGACAGGCAGGCTCAAACTGAACCACAGAAGGAAAAGGCTGTCCAAGCTAGCAAAGATAGGGTGGAGGAACCATCTAAGGAAGTCTCTACTGATATGAGTGAGGAGCAGATGGCTTCATATGTAGCAGAGGAATTCAAGAAACTAAAGGTAAATCTTTCTGCATTTGAGTTGTTAAGGTTCCCTGCAATTAGGAAGGCTGTCTTAGGCACCTACGATGCAAATTCAAAGTCATTGGATAAGTCTTCTGGCGAACATGTCAGCCAGACTTCCAGTTTTCAGCCTATGAACACACAAAATCAGACCCAAATTAGGACCAACCCGCCTCCGGGAGATAAAGGAAAAGAAAAGGACAGAACTCAAGTGGCCCAGGTGGACACTTAGCCCACCTTGTTTCAAGGAAAGACAGAAACTCCACCATTTCTGATATCAGTCTGAATCTTTGGTAAGAACCTTCACAATTGCTTGTTAGATTCTGGTGCTTCCACCAACGTGATGCCTCTTGGAGTTTGTAGGGCTCTAGGAATTACACTTGCTGACTCCCAGAAGAAGGTTACTCAGTTGGACAGAACTGAAGTGAGTGTGATAGGAGAACTTAACATGATCCAGATGCAGATAGCCTCTGATCCAAAGATTCAGCAGGTTATCAATATCCAGGTAGTCGATATTCCTGATGCATATGGTTTGATTCTAGGAAGAGAGTTCACCAAGGCTTTGAATGGATATGTGTCCACTGATCACTCTCACATGTGGCTTCCATGGAAAGGAGTGCCTAATGAAATCAGGATTGAGAGAGAACCCCAAATGAAGTACATGATTACTGAATACCAAAAGACTTCAACAGAAGTACTGATATCAGAGGTTGGAATGGGAAATTACCTGCTATCGGCTCAATACGAAGAATCAGATGTAGAAGAGGTGTTGATGCTACACTCGATGCCTATGGATGTTGAGACAGGGTCCCGTCATGTTGAAGTTCTGACAAAATTAGTCGAAGAGGAGGAAGAACCTGAAGATAAACAGATCAGCTTATTGGACGATTTCCAGGAATTCATTAGGCAATGTATGGAGAACCAGACTCACCTGGGAAAGAGGACAAGCTTTAAGGAGCTACTCTTACCAAATTGGTGTAGATTCCACAATGCTTCTCATTCAGAGTTGGAGTGTTGTCTGTGTCAGACAGCAGTAAAACAAGTACAGAAATGCATGAATCCAGCTCAGGCGGTTAAGGCAGATGAGCAGAATCTCCAAGAAGAGTGCGAAAGCCAGAAACCTGTGGCAACTGAGGATCCTTCCAATACCAGGAAGCTGAATGATATGGCAAAGAAAAATACCCCTGTAGAATGCTAGACTCTCAAATTCGATGGATCTAAGTCCAAGCTTGGGGCTGGAGCAAGGTTTGAGCTGATCAGTCTAAAAGGTAAAAAAAAATTTGCAGCTCATAGGCTCCAATTTCATTGCACCAATAATGTAGCTGAGTATAAAGCTTTAATTCATGGGCTCCTTATGGCACTCAAGAAAAGGGTTAAGATCCTACAAGTTTTTGGTGATTCAGAATTAGTAGTCAAACAAGTAAGAAAGCAATATGCGTGTCACGATAGGAGAATGACCAACTATAGGCATAGAGTATGGGACCTCATTGAGAGATTTGATGTTTTTAATATCCAACTGATCCCATGGAAGAAGAATCAAACTGCTGATTCTCTGGCTCAAGCAGCCAGCACTCTGCAGCCTCTATCTCTGTCAGGATTGAAGAAGTTTACTGTAGAATTGACTCCTGTGACATCAGTCCCAGAAAATGTGACTAACTTCCAGGTGTTTGAGGATGATAAACATATTCTTGACTTCATCACAAATACAGATGTTTTTGCCTCATAGATCATTGATGAAACAAAACCTCAGGAAGCGGAATTGGATCTAGAGGGTGTGCTGAATCTGAAGTCCAATACCATTCCAAGGGGAATGGTGCAGTTAGATTGAATTTTCGATATGGATAAAATTAGGGATCAGGAACAAGAGTCAAAGAAGAAGTCCCTCAGTGGACGGTGTGACACTCACAATGTGGGGATTGAGGACAATATTAAGAATATTTTTATCGGCAAGGTATGCACTCCTGAAGAAAGATAGGGTATAATCAGAGCCCTGCACGACTTTCCAGATATAATAGCCTGGAGTTATGAAGACTTGAAGACTTATGATACATCCATCATAACTCATAATATACCCTTGAAGCTGGATGCCAAGCCTTTCAGACAGAGACAGAGACCTATCAATGCATTACTGGAACCACTAATACAGAAAGAAGTCCAGAAATTGCTGTCTGCCAGAATCATATTTCCTGTCAGGCATTCAACGTGGGTGGCCAATCTGGTTCCAGTAAGAAAGAAGAATGGTGAAATTAGGCTTTGTGTTGACTTCATAAATTTGAACAGATCATCAGAAAAAGATAACTATCCAGTTCCCTCTTTGGACGAGGTGCTTCAAGTGGTCAATGGATCTCAGATGATGTCCTTCCAGGATGATTATTTAGGGTATAATCAAGTGATGGTCCAGTATGAGGATAGACACAAGACTGTTTTACAACTAAGTGGGGTACCTTTGCCTATAGGAGGATGCCATTTGGGCTTATTAATGCAGGAGCCACGTTCCAACGAGCCATGGATATTGCTTTCAAAGATATCATAGGGAAGTGCATCATCATTTATATGGATGACCTGACTATTTTCTCCAAGAGCAGAGGAGATTATATCTCAGATCTGTACAAAGTGTTTCAAAAGTGCAGGGAATTCGGTATATCCTTGAATCCCAAGAAGTGTATCTTCAGAGTTACAGAAGGAAAGTTGTTGGGGCATGTGATATCAGAGAAAGGAATTGCTATAGATCCAGAGAGAGTGGAAGCCATCCTGAAAATTGAGCTGCCTGCCAGCAAAAAAGAGATGAAGTCCTTCTTTGGTAAGATTAACTTTGTCAAAAAATTCATCACGAGATTTGCTAAGATTGTGAAGCCATTAAACGCTATGTTGAAACAAGACGCCAAGGTCGAATGGACTACAGAAGCAAAGGAGGCCTTTGCAGAGATTAAGAGGGCCATTGCTGACACTCCAGTGTTGGTAAGTCCTAACTACAATAAGCCCTTTTATATCTATTCCTTTGCTTCCGACCATTCGTGTGCTGGAATGCTGACACAAAAATTTGATGAGGGAAATGAGCATCCCATCGCTTTTATGAGTGCACCATTAAAGGATGCTGAGTTGAAATACCCAAGTGTGGAGAAGCAAGCATATGATCTTGTTTGAGCAGTGAAGAAATTTTAGGCATTATATCCTCAGAAATAAGGTGTTTGCAATTGTTCCTGATTCTGCAGTTAAGTTACTCCTAATGCAGAATGAATTAGGGGAGTGCAGAGCTAAATGGGTGACCATGCTTCAGGAGTATGACATTGAGATCCAGCCGATGAAGTTGGTAAGAGGACAAGGACTCACCCAGACCATGGCAGAGATAGGCCCTGAATTGTCTGTTCATAACTATAATGTTGAAGAAGTTTCCCCAGAGGGCTGGTATGATGATATAGTCCATTATCTGCTGAATCAACGACCTCCAGCACATCTTAATGCAGTACAGAGGTGAGCCTTAAGGCTGAAAAGTGACGGCTTCATGCTGAAAGGAGCTGTCCTATACAAGAAGAATCATGAAGGTATTTATTTGAGGTGCCTTGGAAGACGAGAAGCTAAAAGGGTGATGAATGAGTTCCATGAGAAATATGGTACTGGTCATGGTTCTGCGATCACTACTGCGAATCATATTTTGAGGGCAGGGTACTACTGACCTACATTGTTCAAGGATGTTCATCAACATGTACGGACCTGTCACACTTGCTAGACTGCAGCAACAAGAGAAAGGTGTGCAGCACTCCCACTCCAACTGGTCACTGAGGTAAAACCTTTTGCTCAATGGGGTATGGACTTCATAGGCCCCATCAATCCACCATCCTCTGCAGGACACAGGTACATTCTCACCATAACTGATTACTTTACGAGATGGACTGAAGCTTTTGCTTGTAGGAAATGCACATCAGAGGTAGTAATTGATTTTTTAGAATCTGTCATTCTAAATCGGTTTGGGTGTCCTGTTGCTGTTGTGTGTGATAATGGTCCTGCCTTTGCATCTTTGAAATTCTCAAACTGGGCCTTTGATCATGGCATTGTTGTGAAGTTTGCATCTAATTATTATCCCCAAGGGAATGGTCTAGCTAAATCCTCTAACAGGAACTTGTTGACTGTTATCCGTAAACTGTTAGAGAGGAACCCAAAAGATTGGCACACCCAGCTTCGGTTTGCTCTTTGGGCAGATTGTACCAGAGTTAAGTCCTTCATTGGTACATCTCCTTATCATTTAGTGTACGGTCTGGAACCAGTTTTCCCTATCCAACTTAAGATCCCAACTCTGCAGTTTATAAATCAGTTTTATAATGAAGGGGATAGAAGGGAGGCTAGGTTAACAGAATTATTGCACCTTGAAAAAAAATGAGACAATGCCCTTGAAAAATTTGTCAAACATCAGGGGGTAGTTAAGAGATGGTTTGATAGGAGAGCTAAAGTCAAAGCCTTCAGGATCTCTGACCTTGTCTTGTACTGGGATAAGCCTCATGACCAAAAAGGGAATCATGGAAGTTCGATAAATTATGGCTTGGCCCGTATTAGATTGCCGAAATACTGGGAGATAATGCCTTCCGTCTGAGGACTCTCACGGGAGAAGACATACCACTGCCTGTCAATTGGCAGTATCTGAAACATTATTTCCAGTCTTGAGCTATTTTCAGCTCTTTTCTTTGTAAATAGTTAGTTTAGGTTGCTTTGTTGTTTGTTTGCTTGCTTGGGTTAGAGTAGGTTTCCCTTTTTGCTTCGCTTGTTTTGTTTGGTTAGAGTAGGTTTGCTTTGGTTCGTTTGTTTTGTTTTGCGTTGCTCTTGCTTTTGGTCCCTTATTCTTTTGGGGATTGTGGGTGCATCTGTATGGTAACGGTGGCAAAGCAGGTCTAATGTTCTTGGTATTTCCCTTACAAGCTTTGATCAGTTTTCCAGAATACCATGGTATGAATTCTTTAACCTATTTCATTTGTCCTTATGTTGTGACAAAGGGTTTCTAGTCAATCTGAGCAGGAATATATTGGGGGTCTTATAACTTTAATCCTTAATATACCTGAAGTTGTGGAAAGATCCTCATCAGATCTGAATAGGTGAAAAATCCTTTTCTGCTCTAGTGCCACTGTGGTTCTCAGCCCTGAGTGTGGACTTCACTGTTCACAGGTTGAATGAAGTGAGTAAAAGAAAAGAAATATCAGCAAACTATGAAAGAGAGAAAATATATATATTGAAAATCATGAGGTTTGAATTCAACTTATCAGGGGGATCTGAATATCTCTACCAGGGCTATAGACGCCTGATTGGCAGTAGAGCTATGTTCAGGGGGATCACAGCGATAACCTTGTAAGGGCTATGGACACCTGACTGGCAGCGAGGCTCTATCCAGGTTACTTTTAGAGTAAGAATCTTTACGTAGCCTGTTCATATCATGTCTGGTTCTTCTTGCAATTGAGGGTAGGTAATAAACGCATGTGCACACACTTAGACCCTGGTATAGGAATGTCTGAATGGCTGGGAGTTTCTTTTTTTTGACTTAGGGTGGTGGCTGGGTATCTGAGTTGGAACCACGAGTTCTGGGTTCTTGATTCCAGTTTGTCATCGAAATGCTCAGGAGCATTTCCCCAGTAGAGTCGCCATTTGTTGTGCAGTTTTTGCACACACGCCCCACTTGGAGTAGGGACCCTCTTTTTTTTGGTGTCTTTGACCTTTGCTTCTATTGGATTTATTATTTTAGGTCTTGACATGTTGATCTTGCTGGCTTTGACCTTGCCTTGAGGTTTGAATTGATTGAAAGTGAGTTTTTGGCCAAGTCTGGGTTTTCACTTGGATCCGGGATTTTCCAGCTCTGGCGGATTTTCCCGGGCCCTGGTTCCTTGTCCGTTTCTGGCAGGATTCTCCGATTCCGGGTTTCTACCTTACTTCGGGATTTTCCGGTCCTGGCGGATTTTCCTGGATTCTGCCAAAATCTCGATCTTCCTCATTTCCCCGGTTTCTGCATTTCCATGAAATCTATGTTTCCGCGCATTCTGGGATTTTTTGAAATTCCGCTTAGGGCTCGGATTTTTGGACTTGTCAGAAATGTCTTATCGCGCATTAATGGTTGAGGTACCTTAGCTCAGATGGGTATAAGGGTGGATTTAGGGCTTTTTCAGCGCCATTCTAACTTCATTGCTCCCTTACTGATTGCTCTGGCGATTGAGATTTTTGTTTGAAGCTTTGAGAATCGATCTTAATTTGTTTGCGTGAGAATTGCTTGAGTGCCAGTGTTGGTGTTTTCATTGCTTGGACGTGTTTGCTATGAAGGTCACCTTTTCAAACTCGAATTTCTTTCACTTCGATCCATGGTATGTAGTCATTGCCCTTCCATTTTGCTTGTATGGTGATTGAGGGTTTTGCATTGGATATTGTTAGTTTTGGGTCGGCCCTTGATCGATTTTGATTTCATATTTATAGAGTCGGGGTTTGACCCATCTTATGTTGTAGAACCCCGTTTCACGTGCCCTATGGGCTCTATTTATCCATGGGACGGCGTATGTATCCTTCGGAGGGCGTTATGGGCTTGATTGCTTGTTCTTTTAGTGCAGAATCCGCCATATCGTGCGTGGTTAGGGTTTTTTCTTCGGTGCTTGGGCCCAGAGCGAAGATTTCTTTTGTTTGAACGATTTTGTCCCTGTATCTTGTTGACTTCCCCGTCTTGTGAGGATTCGAGTGCTTTAGGTAAATCCTTAGCCGATACTTTAGACCCTAAGGCTTGCTCTGGTTTTAATGGTGGAGATTTGATTATTCGATTTAGGGCACTATCATTTTGATATGGGAATTTGTCCTTTGCAAGTTTTTGGGACTTTGGGGTCTTTTGTGCTCTGAATTTTGTTGATTGTCGTCGGCTCTGAGATCGTTCAAGCTTAGGTGGGGAGGATCCCGTGGTTGTTTGAGTTTCGGGTCGCGTGTCGCCGTTCTTCGGGTTTCCGATGTCGTCGCGGAATTTCCTCGCTGTCAGATTTTCCCGGTTAGGGCTTATTCCGCGGACTGGGGTTATTTCCAGAATATTCTAAGTTGTCCGCGAAAATTCGTTCCATCTGAATTTTTATGGATTTCCTATCTGATTGTGTCCTTTCAAATGTTTCGATGATAGGATTAATGGAATGGTTGTTTAATGCTTATTTCTTGTTGCCAATGAGTGAATTCAATGATTATCCTTTGTTTTTTCATCTGCACTAATGATTTATTTGACTAATGATGCTTTGGCAGCAGGAATCCGTCTGGGTCGGATTTCTCCAAAATTTTGCCCCGACTGTATTTTCCCGGTTTGCATGATTTTTCCGGACTATCTGATTTCTCCGGATCTCGAAGGATTAACATTTGGCAATGGATTTTGATTGATTTATATGATTTACGCTAACCTTGTGGATTGGAATAGGCATAACAATTGAATACTAATGATGATTTTTGGATGTGCAGGCCGAATCAAGCAAACCTGCTGCTGGAAAGTCTAAGGGTGGCGCAGGGGCTTCGTCCATCTCTGAGACAGAACGACTACGACTAGACATGAAGAACCAGCTTCTTGAGAGCAAGGTGTCTTCTGTGTGGGCCGAAGTATCAGACACCAATGTTGGGGCCTGGCAATATGAGGAGTTTAAGCAAAGAATGGCAGAAAAGGACTTGTCCGCCTTGAGGCAAGGGATGATGAACTCCGGATTGGTACATCTGGCAGGGTTCCCTCTAGCAGTTCAGTGTTATGAATTAATCTTGGAGTGTGCTCAACAATACAACTTTGATACACAGAGAGTGGTTAGCACCGAGGGAAGAGTCCTGGCCAACTTTAGTCCAGCCTCTATTACACAAGCTTTCAGCATGCCAGATCTTCCTTCAGTGTGTGCCTTGAATATTGACACTGCCAGGACATACTATGAGAACGAGCCAGTCAAGGCTCAGCAGATAATCAACTCGTGGCTAGAGAAGCCAAAATCCCATCATTCAAAGTTTCCCAAACAACTGCACAGGGTAAAATTCAGGTCAGATGTATATGATGCCATCACACTTCTGAGTAGGGTGGCCGGATTGAGAAGTGCAGGGGTATTGGAGAATTGGATGGTCCATGTGATCACCAAAATTAATCAAGGGACCAGTTATCACTGGGCAGGGCTAATCAGTGTTGAGATTGACAGACAGTTGAGGAATGTCTTGGAGGCAAAGAAATTCACCATGTCCTCGTATGTAGTATATGTGTTGGCCATCTCCTACCCCTACAAGGGTCTGAATCCGAGGGGAACAATTGGACAGAATTTAATTTATGAGGTTTATCCAGAGTTGCATCTGGGGCATAAAGATTACAGGAGGGCAAATGATGCATTTACGATGCATATTACTCGGAAACTCCAGAATGTTGAGCACCTCAGATTATCCGATGGAGCTAAAGGACTAATCAAGAACTATGGAGCCTGGTTCATCCAGTTCCCTACCTTCACCTACCTTAGGATCGATGGATGCCCAATTGCCTCTTACAGGTTGCCTCGGTATCCCACTGACCGCATTGTGCTATTGGAAGTTGTAAGACAGATCTGTGAATTTGATGCAGTGGTGAAGAGGGAGAAGCACAAGACAGGTTTCGGACGAGACTTCCCTCTTGGGATTGGTGTGGGAGAGATGTGCCCGTCTATCCAATCAGCTCACACCGCAGGGGAGGAACTGGCCGCATATGGATTCTCCTTCCATTCGAAAAGAATGAATTTTGATATAACTGGACAGGCTCATAAGAAAGCTACCCGGGAGTATAGGCATAAGGAGGACTTAGAAGATTATTGGGTTAATCTCAAAGATGACCTTGAGGTGAGGAAGAAAAGATATTCTAGGTTTCCTGTGGAGGCCATTAGGCAATATAATGTTAAGCTGATCCCGGATCAAATTGATGATGACGGAAATTTGGTGCAGGACCACGCCTATGAGGCAGTGAAAGACAGGCCAACCGGAGATATTAATTGGAATGAATATGAGATTACAGAACTAGAGGACTTGATGGCTCCCGTCATGAAATTCACCCTTTCTTGGGTAAAGCATAAAATCTAGGAGTTGGAGAATGCAAAGGTAGCTTGCACCTTTGAACTGATGGGAAATCTCAACCCCATGTCGACTTCTGAAGAATCCGGGGAAGATGACCCCAAAGAGAAAACAGCAAAAACTTCACCATTCAAGATAAAAGTCAGAGGTCCCAAGGGAGCTGAGCCTGAAATGAAGAGCAAACCAAAAGGGAAGAGAAGGTGGAAGACCCTAACAATCAGCAAGTCCTCTGATGAGGAGGAAGCGGAGAAGGCTAAAGAGGAAGATGCTCCTCCACCGCCTAAGAAAACTAGAACAACAAGGACTACCAGGAAGAAAGATCAAGTTGCTTCGGAGGATGAACCTCCAATTGTCGATGTGGAGAGTTCTGGAGGGGAGAAAACCAAAGTCTACGTAAGGAAATCAAGGACTCCCTCTCCCAAGGATGCTGCATAGCAGAAGGACTCCTCCCCAAGGTTACCAGTTGAAGAGCCACCAAAGTCTGTTTCTCCACCGCCAAGCGCACCTGAACCAGAGAATCCGGATGAGCATGAAACTAGCGGGGAGGTAGGACAGTTCAAGGAAGGAACACTTTTCGATGAGGCGGCTGAGCTTGAGGTAGAAACAGAAGAAAGAAACACTTCTCTGTTGGTGCAATATGAAGATTCCCTGGAGAGTGATAGAGGCCGCAGATCGCCAGAGCCGAAAAAAAGTATCCCTACTAGAACTCCATCACCTGTGTTTCTAGAGTTAGGATTTGAAGAGGCCGACCAAGGTGAACAGCTTTTGAAAAAAGAAGATGATAAGGCAACCACAGAAGAAGAAAAAGTGACAGAAGAGTCGGAAGATACCAGGACAGAAGAAATCCGGACTGACCCTGTAGCCCCGGACTGGCTGGAGAAAGAACTTGCAAGGAAGAAGCAGGTGATTGTTGAAGATACTCCCTTAGACTAGGATGAAATGCTATCTAAGATTGGTAAGGGAAAGAAGAAGAAAGCTGCCAAGGTCATCTCCCGGGTGGAAAGGGATGAAGCGAACAACAGGGTAGTCCACATTGCCACCCCTGCCGTAGATAAAATGAGGGAGGATATTACAAGCCAGGACTATAATGTCCAGACTATCAACCTCGGGCCAGCCTCTATGGAGCAAGATATTGAGGAGTTTGAGGGATCCAGTGCAGTAATTGTGGACAGGTTGAAGAAGGAGACCCAAACCAAGTACGAACTCAAGAAGGAAAATGAACGGCTAAGGAGGTGTTTGGAGGAGGTTATGAAACCTTTGCAGTCCCTTCACCCTTCTTCATCTGCTACTCCCGGGTTTCTGCCTAAGGAGACTATCTCCAGAATCGAAAAGATGAAGGCCTCATCTCAGGCTACAATATATTGGTTGATGGATGT
Organism: Sequoia sempervirens; assembly: GCA_007258455.2. Taxonomy (NCBI): domain Eukaryota; kingdom Viridiplantae; phylum Streptophyta; class Pinopsida; order Cupressales; family Cupressaceae; genus Sequoia; species Sequoia sempervirens. Next base: position 39,491,678 of record VDFB02353493.1, read on the forward strand.
CCAGACCAAAGGAGATGATACGATTAAGGAGATCCTATCTATGGGAAAGGATGCAGTCCGGGTGAAGCAGCTGTTAGAGCATATCCTGTCTCAGGATAAGGATGACATGGACCTCCTGTTGCAGAAATCGAAGGTTATCCTGGGACATGGCAAGGAGCAATTAGCTAAGGATGGAATCCTTCTTTCCTCCAAGTTGGATGAGCCGTGGGAATGGTTTGAGGCACTACAGATTAGGCAGAAGACATTGAAGAAAATACAGAAATGAAGAAGGTCAATTGACAGTGAGCTTACTGCAGTCTATGACGGATGCATTGCCTTCTTTGAGGTAATGACAAGGAGGAAGAAGATAGTTCCCAAATATCTGAGCTTGGAACAATTGAAGGAGTGGTGGCATGAAATTTATGCCCCGGATTCTGATGGAGCTGTCACTGGCCACCTACTTGATGATGCAGCTACATACTTGGCAGTGATGGATAGATACATCGCTAGCAGGGAGGATTGGAACAAAATTGTTGAACAGTCCAATGAAGAAATAGATTCCATTAAATGTCGACTCAGGGTTTTTCCATTGCCACCTATTGCTGAGTTGGAGGGAATATTCTTGAAGGTCCAGGGGTCATCCGGGCAGAAGAAGGATAAAGGGAGTAGCAGTTAATGCTCATTTCGAGATTTGTGCTTCCCTATTATCATAGGGCGTGCATTGGACCGGACTTCCTTGGGGACTGTGTCAAAGCCGACTTGGATGATGGCATTTAATGTGTGCCTTAGTTCATTTTTCCTTGGCCGACCTATTTTGGCGGATTTTTATTATTTTGTAAAAATGTTTGGCTAGGCCGACATACCTTGGGATTTTCTATTAATAGGCATTCTTGCCTCATTGTAAAGAGTTAGACATTAGCTAGACAGTGATAGAGAAGTGAGAGCAATAGTTAGAGCATTTTTTAGAAGTAATATTCAGTTTCTTGAAGCAAATTCTGTATTAGAACAGTTGAATTGTTGCAGCATCTTGGTGATTAATACAATTGAAGACATTGTGGTTTTTCTGGTGCAATCTCTTGTGTTATTTCATCTTGCATGGTTCTTTTGTTCTATCTTTCAAATTGCTTGGAAATCTAGGGTTTAGTATTTAGAAATAAATCAGTTTCAGTTGGATGTATGATGTTTATGATTTCATATTTGAAATGTTTGTAGCTATCTCTGGTCTATACTCCCAGTAACTATCTGATTGTAGTAGGCTAGTGAAGTCAACCTGGACCATATATATTTAATGTGCCTAAGTTCGATTGTAGATGCAAGTCTATGATTTGAAAATTTAAATACCTTAGAAGATCGCACCGTTCTTGTAAGATTGCATTGTGGGTCGATCAGGAACTGGTTAGTTGAGATAGGTCCATTCCAAATATCTATTGTTTACATTGTTCATTCTATGAGTAGTTTAGATTCTATTATATCCTCGCACCCTTATCTTTTGCTATTTCTTTATCATTTAGTTAGATTTAGGATTTAAGATCATCATATTGTCAGATCTGATAAGTTGAAGGATACAGTTTGCTTGTAGTAAGGTCCCTTTGTGATTACCAGCATTTTCACATAATTATCTGAGCTGTTTATGCACTGTTATGACCTAACACCCGAGAGACCTTGGGGTGATTTTCAGTAATTTGTTGTTGAGAATAACCTTTCAAGAGAGATAGAATATTGCATTCTGTCTGAGTTGTTGCTGTGCAGAAAACACCATCAACAGACTATAATCCTGTGTCTTGAAAGGATGGTTGAGGTCTTTGTTATCGTCATGCAGTCTAAATGTTTGATTTAAGGAGGATGGGTCATTGGTTTGATTTGAATTTGAAATATTCTAAAATCTTATATCTCTTATACATCTTAAAAATCTTGAGGTTGCAGTAGGGTCCTTGTGAGGTGAAAAATCTTATTTCTACTTTAATGCCACTGTGGTTCTCAGCCCTGAGTGTGAACTTCATTGTTCACAGGTTGAAATGAAAAAATGAAAAGAAAAGAATATCAAAAGAAGAAAAGAGAAAATATTGAAAATCAAGTGAATTCAACCTATCAGGGGTATCCAAATATCTCTATCGTGGCTATGGACGCTTGGCTGAAATAGAGCTATGTTCGGGAGAGTCACAGTGATAACCTCGTCGGGGCTATAGATGCCTGACTGGCAGCGAGGCTCTATCTAGGTTGCTTTTGAAGTTAGAATCTTTACGTAGCCTGACCTGATTGAACTTGGTTTTTGCAGTAGCTCAAGGAGGGAAATGAACTTATGTGCACACACTTGGATTTTCAGTCTATGGAAGGTTTTGTCCACCTTTGGTTCTGATTCTTTAACCTTGAATTTTGATTTGTTTGTCTGATAGTGAGATCGAAACTAGAGATTTTGGGCTCATGATTCCTATTCGTCATTAAAATGCTCTGGAGCATTTCCCTAGCAGAGTCGCCATTTGTTGTGCAGTTTTGGTACACACGCCTCGCTAAAAGCAGGGACCCTCTTTTTTTTTTTGCTCTTGTTGTTTTGGCCCTTAGATTTTGGGGATTTGTATTGCCTTGGTATGAGCTTAAAATATTCATCTTGCTTGCCTAAGTGTTTTTTCCCCAAGTTACACTTTGAAAATCTTAAGTTCTGGGCGAAATCCGAGTTTTTGCTCTGTTTCAGGATTTTTCGCCCCGTTCGGATTTTCCTAGATTTCACTCAAGGCCCGACAGCTGATTTTTTTCTGGAAATCTTCTCACCTTGCGGAATTCCGCATGGACCGGATTTTCCCAAAATTTCATCTCCTTGTCAAATTCCCGGATTTTGGGTTTGGTCTTTCGTTTTATGAATGTTGATGCCCTTGAGTGAATTTTGAGTCTAGATCCATCAATGAACAATTTAGCATTTGATCCTGGGTCCTCAAATTTGTGATCTTCGATCAATTTGAGTGAGATCATTGGAGAACGTTGAAATCTGGGTTTTCCCTTAGTTTCAGGATTTTCCTGTGCTAGCGGATTTCCCTGGTTTTCCTTGTCCTCTGCATTTTCCCAAAAATCCAGAGTTTTTCCTGCTTCGCAAATTTCCACTCCCTCCAAATTTTCCTGAAATTCCTGTGGCCCCTTCATGTTCTAGATTTTTTGATTGTGGATTGTTTTCACCAGAATCCGCCTGCCTTGGATTTTTCCAGAATTCCTCTCTGGTTGGGATTCCGTGGAGGGGTGAAAATCCTGAACTGTGTAGAAATTATGCATTAACAATATTTCGATCTTTGCTTGGATTTATTTGAATTTTGAATATATTATTGGTGACGTACTAATCTTGATCCTCATGATTATTGATGTTGGTTTTTGCTGAGTGTAGGCTGAATTTAGCATGGTCATTAAGGAAGTTCTGGAGATGAAATTAATTCAATTAAAGGAGAAATTCAAGTACTGGTTACTCCACCCCTTGGCTAACTTGGTGAGGTGTGTTTAGGATAAGAATGGAAGGAAGCAGTTAATATGGGTCTGCATTGAAACTTGTGCATTGGTTCGAATTGCATTGAAGATCCCAGGCCGACCTAGATTGAGTTCAAGCATTTAATGCTAATTCATTTTATTTTGAATTCTCCTTGGGATGACCTGTTTTAGGGCCATTTATTGTTGGGGCCGACTTGTTTGTGGGTATTTTATGATTGTAAATCCCTGGTTGGGCCAACATGCTTTGGAGGTTCCTATAAATTTGGCATTTCACCTCATTTGTAACATATAGAATAGAAAAAAGTGAATTAGGTAGTAGAGCAGAGTTAGAAGTTAGTCAATTTATGAGCAAGTGTTGTAATAGAACATTGGAATTGTTGTTGAAATTTGGTGATTCAATACAATTGAAGACATTATGATTTTTTGGTGATCTCTTTTGTGTTGACTTATCTTGCATGGTTCTTATGATTCTATCTTTCAAATTGCTCAAGGTTATTAGATATATGTTAGATTTAGATTTAGATCTGATTCAATAGTGTTTATGATTTGATGCTTGAAGTGTTTACAACAATCCCTGGTCCATACTTTTTACAACTAGCTGATTGTTAGTCGCTTTGCAAAGTTAGCCTGGACCTTTATATTCATTGTGCTTAGTTCAATTGTGAAGATTTATTCATTTCAATTGCAATTGGGTTGTCTTGGATGAATGTTCATGATTTGAAAATCTTGTACACCTTAGAAGATTGCAATTTTTCTATGAGATTTGAGTTTATCTAGGTTAAGCAGGAATTAGTTAATGAGGGATTGGTCCATTTCAAGTATTTCATCATTTGCATTGTTAATCTTAGGAGTAGTTAAATTTAGGAATCTCTCTGAAACCCTAATTTTTTATTATTTCTTTATCATTTGAGTTAGATTTAGGATTGAAGTATCATCATATTGCTAGATCTGAGAAGTTCAAGATTCAATATTTGCTTGTAGTAAGGTCCCTTTGTGATTACCAATATTTTCACATTTATCACTGAGTTGTTTATGCATTGTCAAGACCTGACATTAGAGACCTTGGGGTTATCTCTTGAAGCTTGCTGATAGAGATTTACCTTTCAAGAGAGATAGGATTTCATATTCTGTCTGAGTTGTTGTTGTGCAGAAAACATCATCAACAGTCTTAAATGAAAATCTGAAGAATCAAATGGATAGAGAGAAGCCAAAAATTTGAGCCTAACTAGTTGGGTCCTTATATCACAACTGCATCATATGGATCCAATTCTTATCAACTTGCTACCCTTGAAGGTGAAATTCTACCAAATCCTATCAATAGCATGCACCTTCATAATTACTATACCTAGTCTTTAGGGAATCCACACAAAAATAAAAAAATAAAAAATAAAAATAAAAATCCAAAAATTCATTGCCCTAATGAAAACTTGGCAAGTAGGCGTCTTGTGTGACACAAAAAAAAAGAAAAAAAAGAAAAAATAGTAAATAGAAACAATCCATCCAATAGTGAAAACCACTTTGGTGGTACTTTGGATAAGTACCATGGTGAAAACCTAGCAAGTAGGCACCATGTGTAGTCAATCTTTGCTCCATTCTCTACCATCATTCTATCTAATTTTTCATTGCACCCACACATATCCCCTTCCATGATAAAACCCCTCTTTTTCACCAATCCATTATAAAACCTCACTTTTTTCTAGTAATCCATAATAAATATTTTTCACCCTTCTCATGGCCTTAGAATAGTTGACGTTTAGCATCTCCTGATTTCCATACCCATCTCATTTCATTCATAATAATTGGTCCTATACTTGAATGGGAGAAAATACTCAATTTATATTTTATATGGAGTCTTAGACATGGTATCAGAGGACATCATTAAAAACATTCCAAAAATCCAAAAAAATTGAAACATGTCAAAAATCCAAAAACATGCAAATATTCTTTGAAAAATCTAGAAGAAAATTCAAAAACTCCAAAAATAGTCATAAAATGTCAAAAAATTCAAAAAATAGTATGTGTCAGTCCAAATAGTTGAACTACATTGCCTTTGTGACTTCACATAGGAAAGGCCATCATCGATGATCCCCCAAGGCTTAGGTCAGTCCTTTAGGGTCTTTCATAATAAATTATCCATCCATCACAATCCATATTCCATAATAAATCCTCCATGGTCAAAGTCAGTCAAACTACATTGCCTCTGCAACTTCACATAGGCAAGGCCATCATTGATGAGCTCCCAAGGCCTAGCTCTATCATTGTCTATGCCTCATAATAATTATCCCTTGTTAAGGTTGAAACTTTGTTCAGACACAAATAGGTTATCCCACAAAGAATTGAACTTAAAAAATCATGAAGCAATAGATGAACTATCCAACCAGTCCCCAATCCTTACCGATCAATTTCCATATCAAAATCAGTTACCTTTATCATCTATGAATCTATCTTATATATGTTGTTACATCCTTGAAACCAGACTCGATGTATTATTTTGAGGTGTATCATTCCTTAAACCAAATGTAATCCTATCAATTGTCTTATATAAGATGTTGCATCATTGAAACCATACTTGACATATTATACGATATGCTTCATATCCTAAAACCGGACTTTATCCACAATCCTATCAAGAAACAGTCATTGATTGGAAAGAAGATCTAAATGGTTGTTGAGTCATTGGTTTAGTTAGTCTTATTTTTTTATTTATCTTTGGTCATGTTACTATGTGCCTCGAGGAAGTCCATAATTGATGAGAGGAGTGATGATGGATCATGACCTTTTTCTATTTGATTTATGTTTGCGAGTTGTCTTGGAAATATGACTAGGGAAACTAAGTTCCTTGTGTGTTCTTGGGTTCCATATGACATAATCAAAATATCGTATGCAAGTCAAAGGTCATTAACACTTTCTTGCATCAAGACTAACATGCATGCTTTGTGGTTACTTCTTCACATATTCCGACAAGATTCTATTGTCACTAGTATGCATCATGGCATTCCTTGTCTCCAATGTGTTTGTTTTTGCAAAGGGATGATATCACACACCTTGGTCTATGTCATACCTTGGTGTTGTTTATCCATTTCCACAATAAATTGCTCTATGATGATAATCATGCATTATAATTAAAGCTCAAAATCTATCAGCAAGATCTCATATCAATCTCAATCCATTTCATCCATCTCATTTATTCATCTAACTATTCTTCACTTCTTACTAACGTTTTCTTCCAATCAACATTTCTTTTATCAATCCTCCCACTTGCATCAAATTATCTTATTGATAAATTTGGCTCATTATCCAGAAATTTTGCCAAATTTTTCAAGGGGGACGCCACACTATCTTTCCTTAATCGAGGCATGTCGAGGCATACTGGGGCAAGTCCTGAGCCAAATTTTCCTAATTTTTTTTGGCACAACACTCAAAATCATATTATATCAAAGAGGGGCAAAATTTAGACACTAAAAAATGTCCTAAGCCTAAAAGCAACATTTTATCACTAATTTGAGTCTTTTCTGCATAATTAAATAATTTTTAATTATTTAATATTGCTTAATACCACTTTCTTCTATTAATTAAATAATTTTATATTATTTAATTAATTTACTTTATCTTTATTCTTCTTTGGATTAATTAAATAGATTTATTTAATTACATCACTAATTAATCTCTCTTCGCATCTATAATTAAATAAATTATTATTTATTTAATTATTCATTTTCATTTTCCCTCCTTTCGTCTATAATTAAATAATTATTTAATTATTTATTTCACCTTTTCTTCTGTAATTAAATAAATTCTTATTTATTTATTTATTTATCATTTCCTCTCCTCCATAATAAAATAATTGTTTCTAATTATTTAATTATTTACCATTTCCCTCCATCTATTTTTAAATAATTATTTAATATTATTTAATATTTCATTTCCCTCTTTTCTTCTATAATTAATTTTTTATTATTATTATTTAATTATTCATTTTCCCTCTCCTAAATTAAATAATTGTGGCAATTATTTAATTTATTTATTCTTATCCAAGCCCTGTCTCTCACCTAATTCATTGGATCTTGGTCCATGCTTCCCATCATTAAATATTTTCTTCTCAATTAATCTCATCCATTGATCACCATACCTCATCACTCAATCCTCACCCTTCATCTAATTTGGATTTATATAAAAGTAAGCTATCAATTTCATTTCAAGTTTAACCACAATCTTCAACATTTTGCTATCATTCATCTTGAGATATTGCTATCATACATCTACATTGAGCTTATCATATATCTTGCACACTACATATCTGAGAGCAAACACACAAAATTGAGAAGAGCAATGGAGGAGAATCAACTTTAGCATAGGAATTGAGGTATTATTGGTTTATAATTTGATTTCTATTGTCATCTTGTGCTTCATTGTTGATTAGGGTCTCTATGACTTGAATTTAGGTATTTTTGTGGTTGCTATTGATGATTCATGCTTTTCCCCCCAATTTTCCTAGTCTTACAATGAAAACTAATGAAAATGGGTAGTTTTTTAAAAATAAATACAAATTAACACCAAGATTTTTAAATAACCTACTTTTAAAATTCAATTTTCAAATTTTATGCAATGAAAAATTAAAAAATACGTGTAAGATATGTCAGGTTCACCAAAAAAATTTGATGGAAAAGGGATCCTAGGTCTAATGCATAGACCACTAACATCAATCCTTTTCCAAAGAACACTAGGATACAAATCAACAAGGGATTTAGATTGACTTTTAACCTTAAATGTGAGTCATATCAACCCTGGATTTGATCCTTTAATGCCTTATAAATTGATTGAAGTTGATTTGATTGTGTTAACCTAATGAAATTATGAGACCTAATATGAAAATGCAACTTTTTTGTAATACAGAAACTGCAAAAAAAAAAATTCAATAGCAGATCTAGAAAGAGAAGAGTTAGTGCACCTATCATACAAATCTAAGCATGTTTTTGTTGGACAAGGACATCTATGTACAAAGAGCTAAAACTGCAATTTTCTTTCATAGTCATCAAGTCCCTAGTCTAAGGATTCTTCCTCCTAGATCTCACTATTGGATCTTCATCGATTGTTGAGATAATTGAGTTTTTGTATCTTGTCAAGTTGTAGGGTTTGAATGAAAAAATGAACAAATGTTTTCAATCTTCCCTGAATCTTCTACAAATATATAATCTACACATTCAAAGAGAGAGGAAGAGTTGTGCCATATAGGGGCTTGCCTCGGTCAAACCTTTTGTTGGTGTTTCCACCTCCACAATGGAAAATATGATAAAAGAGAGCTTATCCTTTTGAGGGATAGAAGCTAAATGATAAATGAATGATGAATAAACAATTGGGCGTAACTCACCACTCAGTCATGCACATCACCTCAAGGATTTATTGCAATTTGGATTGATTTTATTTGAAGACCTACAAGTATTAGTACTCATTAAACAAATAATCACAAAACATGAATGTAATTATATAAAAACATGATGAATGCTTGACATGATGAAGTTATGTAATAATCTTGATAATCTTTGCTCTTGACTATCCTTAACTGATTTTAGAATCTTCAATTTTATCTCATTCATAAATTGCTTCCTTCATTTTCAAAATGAGAGGAAAACATGCTTAAATATGCATTCTAATTAATCCTTTTTGGTATGGGACAACTTGGAGTAGTTTTCAACTCATAAAATCCTACCAATTAAAATTTAGAACATTCAAAAAAATTCTTTTTGGACAATGGCACCCTTGGCAACATTGTCCGACACTTTTTGGTCTGAATTTATAGGGATAACAAGGAATTAAATGTATTTTATTAATTTGGCACCAAAATTGCTAAATTATTATTATAATTAAAGTTATAGGAAAAATAGGGTGTCAAGGTATTGTGAAATTGTCAAGGGTGACAATTTATGATGTTACAACTTCTTTCCTATGATATTTCTATCAAGATTCAACCGTGTAGTTTTTCGAGTCAAACTCATTGAACCATGTTTCATGAGTAGTGGTTCACAAGAACCCATCTCTCATGATAATGATAATGAGTGGTCCACTTAACACTCATTTCATCTAGGTGATGCTCATAGAGGTGAAGCATTGGGCCTTTCCAAGAGGTCACCCATCCTAATACTACTCCAGCTCAAGCACGCTTAACCACATAGTTTTCCCCAAGGTTAAGCCCACTTAGCTTGCAACCCCATTTGAAAAACCTTCAAAAAGTGTTGTGCCTTATGAACCATTCATTATAGAGCCCCATTAGCTCATCAATTGATAAGTAGGAGGTATTTTCCATAGTGTGTCAAATTATGATATTGCTATCAAGATTCAATAGTGTAGTTTTTTAAGTCAAACTCATTGACCCATGTTTCATGAGTAGTGGTTCACAAGAACCTATCTCTCATGATAATGAATGGTCCACTTATCACTCATTTCATCTAGGTGATGCTCACAAAGGTGAAGCATTGGGCCTTCTCGGGAGGTCACTCATCCCAGTACTACTCCAACTCAACCATGCTTAACCATAGAGTTTTCCCCAAGGTTAAGCCCACTTAGCTTGCAACCCCATTTGCAAAACCTTCATCCCAATGCTTCACCTAGATGCAATGAATGCTAAGTGGACCTTCATTATCATTAGAGATGGGTTCTTGTGAACCACTACTCATGAAACATGGGTCAATGAGTTTGACTCAAAAAACTACACAGTTGAATCCTTATAGCAATATCATAATTTGACACGCTGTGGAAAATAAACTACATGGTTGAATCCTTATAGCAATATCATAATTTGGTACGCTGTGGAAAATACATCGTACTTATCAATTGATGAGCTAAAGGGGATTCATAATGAATGGCTCATAAGGCACAACACTTGTTGAAGGTTTTGCAAGTGAGGTTGCATGCTAAGTGGGCTTAAGCTTGGGGAAAACTCTGTGGTTAAGTGCACTTGAGCTAGAGTAGTGTTGGGATGGGTAACCTCCCGGGAAGGCCCAATGCTTCACCTCTATGAGCATCACCTAGATGCAATGAGTGCTAAGTGGACATTCATTATCATGAGGAAATGGAGTTTGAAGTAGCGAACCGCACTGCTCGAGGCAGGCCGATGACCTGACTAAAAACTGCGGTTGAATCTTGATGGTAACATGGTGACAGCGTATCAAGCACCTGCTATCATTCGTGAAACTGAAACTCTAATTAATAATTCATAAGACTCACTTTCTGAAAAATTTTGAAATAGGGTTACAGCAGAAATATGGAAACAACATAGCTTTTATGTCCGCGGCAACGAAACTGGAAATGTCTGGGATGAGTGACCGCAAACCCAATAACTTCACCTTTATGGGCATCATCACGATGCAATGAGTACTACAGTGGACCATTCATTATCGCGATAGATGAGTTAACGTGAACCACTACTCGCCAAAACATGGGTCAATGGAAGTTTGACTCAAAAAACTACATGGACGAATCCTGATAGAAATATCATAACTTGACACGCTATGGAAAATATCTCCTACTTATCAATTGATGAGCTAAAGGGGCTCTATAATGAATGGTTCATAAGGCACAACACTTTTTGAAGGTTTTGAAAATGGGGTTGCAAACTAATTGGGCTTAACCTTGGGGAAAACTCTATGGTTAAGCGCACTTGAGCTGGAGTAGTACTAGGATGGGTGACCTCCCGAGAAGGTCCAGTGCTTCACCTCTATGAGCATCACCTAGATGCAATGAGTGCTAAGTGGACCATTCATTATCATGAGAGATGGGTTCTTGTGAACCACTACTCATGAAACATGGCTCAATGAGTTTGACTCGAAAAACTACATGGTTGAATCCAGATATCAATATCATAATTTGACACGCTATGGAAAATACCTCCTACTTATCAACTTTTTTCCTCTTGTGCTCCATCAATGCAATTAGAGTTGGATTGAATAGGTTTTTTTTAGGTTCATCCAAAATGTAACATTTGGCGTGTTTGTTCTCATATTCCTTCAATAATGGACCATATTTTTGTTTCTTTTTCCTAGTACTCTTTTCAATTTCATTTAAAGAAACTTTGATCTTCATGAGTTGGTCCATTGAGTGTACATTGAATTTGTATGTAGAATCTTCCAATCTAGTTAGGAATTTCTTCTTTTGATATTTCAAATTATTACCACACTTCATCTTCCAAATAAAATATATTTCTTTATAATAGTTCCAACACTTCTTTAATATCACATTCAATGTGTAGGATACATTTCTTCACATCATAAGATTTGAACTAAGGGATGATCTAGAATTTTTATCCAATATTTTATCTCTTATTCACAATGATGATTTCATGGAATGTAGAATTTTTACCCTTGGAAAGTTTTTTCCATTATTGACCATCTTCTCTTGACATTGATTCATAATATTTTGGAATTTCTTCTTTAATCATATGAATTGTACCTTAGAGGTGACAACTTCTTCAATTACTTTGCATTTGTGATCTCATATAGATCACTTATCGAGTACTCCATGTTTTTATAAAATAATTTCATCTTCTCCAAGGTTGACACTTTTTTTTGAGATATAATCATAAGAAGAGTGATTGATCTATCAATATCTTACAAAGGAGTAGATAATTTCTTAATGTATACATTCAATTCAAAAAAATATCCTTTAGTTCCCTTTTTGTGTTTTGATATTTTTCATATAGAATATAATAGTGGATACAACTGATTGTACCTCTTATTTTTCTAGCTCTCTTGTGAGATAGCCCAAGTTGACAGTAGTTATTTGATAATCTCTTACAATTTTTAATTCCTTGTCATCCTTGTCCATGAGAGGAGTAGCCATTTTAGATATCCTAGATTTGAAGCATCCAATGTGATTTTAGACAAAGTTTTCAATTTATTTTTGGTCCTTGGAGCTTCTATCATCATCATAACATTAAAAAAATCCTTACAGGTTGGTTTGAAAATAGGATGTTTATTTTGGATGTTAAATATTTAACCACACCATAACTAGTGAGGAAGTGCCCACCACTTATTGTGTAGGAGTGACTAGGATTTCTGATTACTATTGATATGAAGAGACGTCCTATTGAATGGATTCCAATCGTTCTCTCTTTCTTCATTCTATCTAGGAGCGCATCTCCTTTAGCAAGATCTATCTTAGCCAAAGGTTCATTTGTTTGTGTGATTGATACTATTGGTTGTGTATCTTGTAATGTTTCTTACTAATGAGGTTGAGTTACATAGAAAATTTGATCCTTATTTTCTAATTCTTTAGATGATTGATTAATTTAGAGGCTCTCCTCCTTATTCACTTGTACCTCTAATATTGCATTTATCATTGTGTAATTTTTTTTAATAAAGAGGGAAAAAATATTGCATCCAAAAAATCAATAGTACAAAGCAATCAGGATCCAAAACAGGCACACATAGAGAAAGCCAAGAATCCTAAAACAACAAACAACCAAGAGGTTTTGAACACACTGTAGGGCCGACCAATAAGAAAAATCATCCACCCATGTCCTCCAAGATTAACCTCCCAAAATCTTGGGAATAATCTTGGGATAACTACTCCTAGCCTTCAACCTTTCAGCCACCAATTTTCTCAAAAGCCCATTTGGCCAAACAATCAACAACCCTATTCCACTCCTGAGGAATGTAAGAGAAGGAAATAGACTCAAGCATAGAACTCAGCCACAGGATATTCCTAAAAATAGAGGAAAGTTGCCAATTAACCCCATCCAAATTTTGCTCAGTCAAAAAATTGACCAAGATTTGAGAGTTTGATTTGTAGACGATTTTGCACCAACCTAGAGAGAAATCTCTCTCAATAGCAACAAGAATTGACAATCCTTCCATGAAGTTATTGGTTTGTTTCCCCTTATGAAAATCTAGAGCTATCTCTTCTAATGCCACCAATCCCAGAAGCCCAGGATTACCCCTTGAAGAGCCATTGGTATTGATGTTTAGAACATCTGCCAAGGGAGGGGACCAACCACCATCTTTGTAAACCTTCTCTTTGGCATGATGACCTCTCCAAACATAGAAAGAGTCAAACACTAAACCATGCAAACCTAGCCTATTCACAATCTCTTCATCTCCCCTCTCCAAAGGGAAAGACACTTCACACTTGGTTTCCACAATCTCTTGAATCATACTAACAACTCTCTCCCAAACCTATTGAATCATCAACTAAATTCTGTGAAAAAATATATGATTCCTCTCAAGCAAAATCTACCAAAGAATGAAAGAGTGACCAATATTCCAAACAATTTGGAGGAAAGAATCCTTTATCGAGGGCTTCCCTGGACTACTCTAGAAATCAATTAGAGAAGAAGTATGAACACAGGGATGTATCTAGATACCCCACCAAAGGTACCAAATAAGCTTAGAAAAAGGGCAACAAAAGAACAAGTGGAATGAATCCTCCTTGCAAAAACCATAGAGAGCACATATAGATGGAACTTGAAAATCCCGCTTATGAAGATTATCCCAAGTCAAGCATCTATTCCAGGCTAAAGTCCACAAGAAGAAATTACACTTGGGCCAAGAAAACTTATTCCAGATGTTTTTCCACTAAGAAAATTCTAACCCCTCATACTTTTGAAAAAACAACTCTTGATAACCACTAGCCACCATATAGTCCCCCTTAGGATCAAAGCTCCAAGCCAAAATTTCCTTCTCCCTGATTGAGGTGCACTCTCTATGGGCTAGAATATTGCTTAGCCCAACATGATCCTCTTCTGAGTCCCCATCAAGCCACTCATTAGGGTCCTTCCATCTAAACACTTCCACCTGCCCACATAAATGAGAATATTTGAAGTCTTCAACCCAAGACCAACCAGCCTTCAGGAAGCAATAAAAAAGATCCTACATATTAGGATGCCTAGTCATGATAGGGGAGAAACCATCCTAAGAGTCATACCAAAAGAGAGCTTTAGACCCCCTGTTGCAAATCTAAAATAAACCATCCTTGATCAACTTAGCTCATTTTTTAAGTGTTTCCCAAATCACAAAGCCTTTACCTAGAAGCGAAAACTAAGGAACCTTGTCCTTCACCACCCCTCAGGTATTTGTTAGAAATGATCCTGGCCTAGATGTGGTCTTGTTCAGAGCGCCATCTCCAATAAATCTTGGTAGATAAATCCAAACCAATAAGGCTAGTCTGTCACAGCCCAAGGCCTCCAAGATGTTTTAAGTTGCAAATGGTCTTCTACTTCATAAGACTTTACTTTGAGGATGCCAAGCTACCAACCCATAGAAATTTCCTAGCAAGAGAGTCCAAGTACTTAATAAAACTTGAAGGAGCCACTTGAAGCATACACTTATAATTGGGAAGAGCCCACACCACCGAATTTAGATGCAACACCTAACCCACAAAGGATAACCACCTATGGGCCTAGTGGTTCACTTTTGCATGAAACTTGTTTATAATAATCTACGAAGAAACCATGGGTAAGGTACTAGTAGAGAGGGGAATTCAAAGATAGGTCAAAGTAATATTACCAATCTAAAATCTAAGAATACGAGCAATCTATTATTGAATAGGCACATGAGTCATAAAGAAGAAAATAGAAGATTCACCCTCATTGATCTACTAACCTGAAACTATGAGATAAACATCCAAAACCTTGCAAAAATTAGTAGCCTATCTAACTTTAGCCACACCCATCAGAGTGGTATCATCAAAAAATTTCAAATGTGCTTGATGATGTAAGAAATTACCCCATTTCCACCCTTGGATCAAACCTTGATTAACATGACTCTTAATAACTCTCCCCAAAGCCTCAACAAAGAGAATGAATAAGTACAAAGACAAGGGGTACCCTTGATGAAGACCTCTAGAATCCTTGAATAGGGAGGAAGGATCCCCATTAACCAACATGGAGAATGAAGTGGTCATGATACAACTCATTACCCATGTAACCCACTCCTCATCAAAGCAAAAAGCACCAAGCACTTTCTAAAAGTAGGACCATTTGACCCTATCATAGGATTTTTCCATTTCCAATTTGATAAACATAGCTTTATCTTTTGAGGCCATCATAGAGTGAATAGTTTCAGCTGTGATGACCACTCCATCCAAGATTTGTCTGTTAGTCATAAAGTCCCCTATTCCTCAGATACCAACTTGTTGATCCACCACTTCAGTATTTTTGCGATCAACTTGAACATAATATTATAGACCACATTACAAAGGGCTATGGGTCTAAGAAAAATAAACCTATCAACCCCATCACATTTGGGGATGAGGGAAAGAAAATTATAGTTTAAATCATTCAACATCTATTCGTTCCTCTAAGACTCATGTACCACCTCTAATAAATCCAAATTAATGATTTCTTAAAATTCTTGAAAGAATTCTATTGGGAACCCGTTAGGCCCAGGAGCCTTCCCTTTCTTCATCTAAAAAATAGTAGCCTCCAATTATTTTAGATAAATTAAGCTCATGAGATTCTTGTTCATTTCCATAGAAACCAAAGAAGGAATACAAGCAATTATATGATTTTCTTCCTCCCTCACATCAAGGGAATCCTCCCTAAACAAAGTGGGAAAATACTAAGATGCCTCACTAGAAATATCCCCTTGAGAGGATAGATGATCACCCCTAGAAATAACAAGATAAGGAATCAAATTACCATGTCTCTTGGCCTTCACAAATTTGAAGAAAAAGAAAGTGTTCATATCTCCTTCATGGAATTGTTCAACCCTCGCCTTTTGTTTCCAATAAATCTCTTCCCGCAGCTCACACTCCTCCAAATTTTTCAAATCTCTCAACTCCTCCTTGAGGTATTCCTTAGAAATTTCATGCTCCCCAATCCCTAGAGTAATAGCATCCAAACTAGCCTTAGCATGAAATATATTTCCAAAACACTGCCTATTCTACCTCTTGAGTTGATACTTCATAAACTATAATTGCTTGACAGAAGAATACATCACCCTACCAAAAGTAGGTCTACCTTGGTGGCACCACTCAACAATATAATCTTGGAGAGAGGGATCCCACAACCACATGAGTTGAAACTCTAAAGAGGGATTGCGAGCAACACAAACCATAAAAGCTAAAAGCTCAATTGGTCAATCGTCAAATCTCCTCTAATCTAAAATCTCCAAAGTGGTAGTCCAAGATCCACCAATCCAAAAAAAAGAAACCAAGAACCTATCAAGCCTCTCAACAATATAGTACTTGCCACATCTCTTGTTATTCTAGGTAAAATGACCATTACCAAGTTTTATATCCACCAAATTTAAGGAAGAAGTATTATCTTTGAGAAGAAAAGTAGACAACTCCAACCTCAAAATTCCTCCCCTCTTTTCCTCCAACTCACTAATAGCATTAAAATCTCCAACAAAAGTACAAGGATATAAAGGATGAGTACTTTGAATATGCCTAATATGAGACCAAAGAACTGCTTACCAAGAAATTCAGTTGGGGCACAAATATTAGATAAAAGAATAATCTCTGCAGACTCCAAACTCGAAGCAACCGTTGAGATAGAAAACTTGCTAGAAATCCACCAAAGAGGGAAGACCTTCAATGGGTCACATAAGCAAGCTACACCCCAAACATTACCTTGTACACCAATACACTGACATTGGCCCCCCCACCAAATTTTTGGCACCAAAATATAGATACTCTCCACAAAATTTTTAGTTTCCTAAATAAAAAGAATATCTAGTGAATGACTTCACACCAAATCTCGAACAACTTTTTATCTAGGGTCACTGTTCAAGCCCCTCAAATTCCATGAAAGGATAATAATCTCTGAGATTTGGAGAAGTGGGAATCAAGAGTTTTGATAGATCCTAACTCCACCAACATCTCGCCCATCATCTTAATTTTATCCAAATCCTTCTTGTGCCCAACCTTGGAGGGTCACAACCTCAAGCCTTTCTCTAGCAACCGGGTCCACAGAATCAACCGAAACCATAAGGTTTAAATCCTTATCCATTTGAGCTAGTGTCATACCACTCTCTTGAATGTTATAAAAACCATCAAAATTAGTGCCCTCCTAAACCACCTCCAAAACACCCTGATCTAGAGCCATCATACTAGGCTTCACTTCCTATTGGATAAGATCATCTAGAACATAAAAGCGATTGAAAATTTTCTCCTCCTATCTCTCTTTGAAAGTTCTTTTCTAAGCATGATTCTTGTTAGAAGGTTTGACATGAATAAAAACTTGTATGCCATGTTACCTGGAATAGAAGCCTTATCTTTATCCTCCTTAGAATGATCATGAGGGCATTGGTTAGGATGAGGCTTTGAAGAGCGGATTCAAGGACATCTTCTCTACAGATGGCCATACTCATGATACAACTAGTAGCAAATAGGGAGAGCCTCATAATCAAGCTATTGCACCTATGAAGAAGAACCCACACAAATTTACAAATAATTTGGAAGGGGGTTACTCAAATCTATTTCAACACAAATTCATGCAAAAGTAAGTACCTTTTTATCCTATGTTTGCTAGAAGAGACCCACTGGGTTTCCCAACAATAGAGAAACCATATGCAAATTGTCATTCCACTAGAATTTGAATGGGAACCAAGGGAGGTGTACCCAAATAGGGACACAATTTAGAATCCCCTCCAAAGGGTTAAAACTAGTATGTCATGGCTTGATGAACAACCCAGTCTGATTATGAAAATAAGGTCCACTCTCAAAAACTTTGTTGCGATCAGCCACGCAATTAAAAATGGCCATAAAAAAATTGTTGGCCATCAACATCACCTCCATTTTCCCCTCAGGGTTTCAATTCCATCTAACCCAGGACTCTAAAAATGGAAGAGAGACATGCATCCCAATGAATTTTCACATTAAAGCAGGATTCAAAAAATACTCAACGTCATACGCAATTGATTCAAGTTGAATCACTAGGACTGGCCTGTCCTAGCTCCTCTCCAACTAACCATTAGTTTTTAGGATACGGGGACCTCCAAACAGAGCCATCCCCTCACCCATCTAAAGCCTTAAAAAAGAAATTATTATCAGTATCAAGCCTTGATGAAGACTGAGAATTTGCAAGCAAAGATGCTCAAAAATCCATATTTTGTTTAAAACTATTTTCTTCACTTGAAGCCATTGCCAACAGAAACAGAGACAAGGAACCTCCTTATGCCTCCCCAAAACCCTACCCTTTATGCAATCATTGAACATCAAAAAACACCACAAAAAAATTATAAAAACCCCCGACAAAACCCCCTTGCATGTAGAAAATCCCAACCCCTTTCTGTAAACACCCTCTACACCTTGATCGCCCACTCCACTCTCGCATGCACCGGCCAAAATGAACATGTAAGCCAAGATCACTAAGGGCTGCAGACCTACAACAGCTTCACCTGTGAGAACACCATAATCACCTAAAAACCATTCCTTTGAGTAGTTCCTATCATTGTGTACTTTGAGGATCACATGTGTCAATTAATTAAATTATGTTGGTTTTGGAAGAGAAGACCAATTATAGAAAATAATTTTTTCTAGTCACATGAAATACAAAAACATTAAAAATATAGTTTTGCAATCATAGACCAACACAACAACCAATCATATATTTACATATCAAACATACCCAAATCAAATAAGGATTTAAACCAAACTTAAAATAGAAAAAATAACTTTCAAATAATGTTATTGCTAATACAACAAAAAAATCATTCTTCAACCTTCAAGTAAAAATACACATAGATTTATACATATCTATAGAGCTAAAAAATAAGAACTTTTGATAGTACTATTGTGAGGAATGAATGCAGTTCTAGCCAACAAGGAACAAAAAATGGATGCAATGTTCATAATAAGATCAAAGACAAACATGTAAGGAAAGTAGAGGTGCGGAAGCAACTTTCCTAACGTCAAAACCACAGGGAAGAATGCAGACAGTACTTTTAATTTCCAAATTACAATCCAATTAAGACACACATGAAATATTTTCAGAAACAGAAAAAATACACAAAGACAAATGAACACTAGATTTACGTGGGAAACCCTTTCAGGAAAAAACCCAAGACACCAAGTCGAGTCTCTTTGTATTTTAGTAATCAACAAATTACATACAATGCAGAGACACAACTCTCTGGTATCAATTTATAGTTTCTTCATTCACTGTTATTTCTCTGTTACAGAAATGATCTCACAGATTTTCATTATTTTTCCAACTCAGAATGATTCATTTAAATCTTAACTCATTCTAATTTTTATCCTCTGTCCATCCTTATCCACCATTACCCGTCGTAGAAAGTTTCCATTCCATTGTAGATTTTTCCTTGCATACATTTCAGGTCCAGCGTCGCAACTATTACAAAAATCCAACCGCCAACTATTTGAATTTCGCTTCCTCTGATTGGTCCACGAGACACCACATAGGATAGTCAAATGGTCAAAGAAACATTCAACTGAGTTCATATGTTGGTGAGACACAAGAAGTGTCTCCCCAATGCTCAAAGGCTTCATATTGATATCGGTGTAAGTTCCAATAGTCAGCAAGACAATATAGCAAATGCCACAAGTCATACCGAAACCACCGACATCCATTACATTCCTATCGGCAAGAGTTTCCTCATCAGAAAGACTCATACTGATGATCACAAGTCACATTGATCTCAAAAATTCCATCGGCAAGACTACCGCAGTTCACCAAGACTTCACACTGAAGCCTTACGTTACCTCAAAGACCCTAAACAATCGGTGAGACTTTGACAGTCATTGAGAGTTCTTCCCGAGACCTTCATGTTACGCCGATGACCATATGCTATCGGTGAGACTCTCTTCAGTTGCTAAGACTTCATACTGAAGTCTTTGTGTCATTGTGAAGACTCCAAGTGTATCCCCATTGGTGAGACCTTCATTAGTCACTGAGAGTTCTTCCTGAGACCTTTGTGTTACGCTGATGACCATATGCTATCGGTGAGACTCTCTTCAGTCACTAAGACTTCATACCAAAGTCTTGTGTTACTCCGATGACTCCAGTCGCTAGGAGTCTCACCAAAGACACCCGATACCAAACACATGTAGCTCTATTGGTGAGACATTCCACTCGACAAAAGGTTACAACGAATATTGAAAAGTCACAGTGACAACACCAGTCGGCAAGACAACAACATTTTCTCGGCAACATGAACATTTTAAAAAGATTTAGAACAACTAGTCAGCTAGACATCAATAATGTCACACCGACTTTTCCCTTCAAGAGTTACATGCCAGTAAGAATTGAGGCACCTATTCCAACAATCTCCCACTTGATGAAGATCTTACTAACACCTCTAGAGCATAATCAAACTACTGAAATTCATGGGCCTTGAGGCCCATAGAACTGGCACACCAATTGTACTTGTCTGTGCTCACAGGCTTCGTCAATGCATCTGCAACATTCTCCAAAGAGACCTTCCCATCCTCCACCATATCTTGTACAAAGTGATAGTGTACATCTATATGTTTCATCCTGGCATGGAAAGTAGGATTTTTTGCCAAACATATAGCACTCTGACTGTCACAGTAAATAGTAATTTTTCCTACATCAAAACCAATGTTAGAACATAAACATTTTAACCAGATTGCTTCTTTACAGGCATGTGTAGCTTCCATGTATTCTGCCTTTGTAGTGGACAAAGCGACTAAACCCTGCCGCTTGCTCATCTAACTCACTGCACCACCATTCATCATGAAAATATATCCACTAGTGGATCTCCTGCTGTCAATGTCCCCTGCCCAATCAGAATCTACATAACCTTGAATACTGAGAGTCCTTTGTGATTCAACCAAGTTCCCATGGTAACACAAAGCATAGTCTGAAGTGCCCTTCAGATATCTAACCACTCTCTTCACAACATCCCAATGTGTCCTTCCAGGATTAGCCATAAACTGACTAAGTATTCCCACTGCTTGGGCAATGTCTGGCCTTGTACAAACCATTGCATACATAAGGCTGCCAACCGCACTAGCATAAGGTACACTGGTCATGTCCTCCATCTCAGTAAGAGATTTTGGACAGTCTTCAACAAATAGCTTCGTTCCCTGCAAAACTGGAACAACTAGCTACTTGCAATCAATCATACAAAATCTCTCTAGAACAGTCATGATGTACTTACTCTGACTGGGCCAAAGTTTTCTATTTTTCCTGTCCCTGGTTATTTCCATTCCTAGAATATACCTTGTTGCACCAAGATCTTTCATTTTGAACTTTGCAGACAACTGAGACTTAAGATCAGAAATCATTAGCTTACTATTGCCTATGAACAACATATCATCAACATAGAGAGCAATAATAAGGACTTGATCACTTTCAGCTTTGTAATACACACAATGAGATTTTGATCTTACAAATCCCAATGACAAAACAAATGTGTCAAACTTTTGGTACCACATTCTAGGGACTGTTTTAAACCATACAAAGATTTCTTCAACTTGCAAACCAGTCTTTCCTTACCTTTTTCCACAAAATGCTCCGGCTGGGACATATAAATTTCTTCTTCAAGATCACCATGAAGAAATGTTGTCTTCACATCCATCACGCTCAATCTCTAAGTCATACACTGCAAGTGACAAAATAAATCTAATAGATGTCACTTAGCTACAAAAATTTTTCCATAATTCCCCACCTCGGAATAACCTTGCAACCAGCCTCATTTATATTTTTTCTACACTGCCTTCCATACCAATTTTTCTTTTAAATACCCATTTGCAACCCACAGCTTTTCTGCCTTTAGGCAATGGCACCAAACTCCAGGTATCATTCTTTTCTAATGATGCCATTTCTTCATTCATGGCTTCCAACCAAGAGTTTGAATCAAAAAATTTAAATGCCTCTTTCACAATCATATGTTCATTAGTGCTAGAAATTAAAGCATAGGCACAAGTAGACTCTATCAAAGAAAACCCATACCTA
The DNA here is from genome assembly GCA_007258455.2 of Sequoia sempervirens. Taxonomy (NCBI): domain Eukaryota; kingdom Viridiplantae; phylum Streptophyta; class Pinopsida; order Cupressales; family Cupressaceae; genus Sequoia; species Sequoia sempervirens. The sequence goes on from VDFB02353493.1 coordinate 39,513,996, forward strand.
TCAAGTTGCTTTCTTTCACGAGTTGACCTCCTCATAGGCTGAGGCTGAGGCGATTCTTCATCTTCTTTAGAACTTTCAGAGCTACTTGAGCTTTCCTCAGTATCAAGTACATTTTGATTTTTTAATTCCTCTTTATTTGGTGTCGGAGGAATATCTGCTACATCCTTTTCATTTTTTGATTTCTTCTCTGACTGCGGATCCAATGTAGAAGGCTTCACCTCACGAAATATAACGTTTCTGTTGCACAAAACCTTCTCAGTCTCAGGATTCCAAAGCTTGTATCCTTTTATGCCAGCACTATAGCCAATAAAAATACACTTTATAGCTTTGTTTTCCAACTTAGACCTTTTTTCAAACGACACATATGTATATGCCTCACAACCAAAGACACAAATATGTCTCAGAGAGGCCTTCTTTCCAAACCATGCTTCCAAAGGCGTCTTCTCAACAAGAGAAAATTTAGGAGAATGATTTACCAAGTAACATGCTGTAGAGATTGCTTCAGCCCAGAGCTTCTCCTCCAAGCCAACACTTCTCAGCATACTTTGTGCTCTTTCCATTACTATCATGTTGAACCTTTCAGCAACTCCATTTTGTTGTGGAGTGTAAGGTGTAGTCTTATGTCTTTTAATCCCATGATCTTTACAGTACCTTTCGAATTCATCTGAACAAAACTCACCACCATTGTCAGTCCTTAAACATTTTATTTTCCTACCAATCTGATTTTCAACAAGGTTTTTAAATTCCTTAAACCGATTGAACACTTCTGATTTACTTCTCAGAAAACATACAAATGCTCTTCTTGAATAATCATCGATAAACGACACATAGTATCTTGATTTAGATAAAGAAGAAACATTCACTGGACCAAACACATCAGAATGTATATAATCAAGCAAACCAGAAGATTTGTGAGGACTGGAATAAAATAAAACACGGTGTTGTTTACCATATATACAATTTTCACAAAACTCGAATTCGAGGTTACAATCTTCAAGCCCCTCAACCAGGTTTTTATTTTTCAAGGTTTTTAAACCTTTCTCACCAATGTGGCCTAGCCTATGATGCTAGAGCTTTTTATTTTCTATTGGAAGTTTAACCTCCATGGAGTTTACACCATTAGGAACGTTTCCCTCTTTTCCTCCATGAGTAGCTTTCTATGACTTCGCAGAGACACTATTGCATTGAATAGCTTGTGCATCCAGCTTATACAAGGTACTAATACGAGCACCCCTTACTAGCACCATAGAGCCTCTAGTCATCTTGCAGCCATTTCCAGAGAATGTGACATGCACTCCAATATCATTTAGCTTACTTATAGAAAGTAAATTACGAGCTGGACCTGGTATATGCATCACATCATTGATTCCCTTCACTCTTCCATCAGGGAATTGAATTCTGACTCTTCCACGGCCAACAATTTCTAAAGATGAATCACTTTCCAAATACACCTTTCCACCATCATAGTTTTCATACTTCATGAACCAATCTCTATGAGATGTCATGTGGAAAGATGCTCCAAAATCAATCATCCAAACATCATCAGATGCCCGCGTACCCAAGGCTGCAATGAAGGCATCTGCATCACTCTGAGAAGAATCATTGTCAGAAGAGGTCTTCTTCTTCTTTTTCTCCTCCTTGCAATCCTTTCGGACATGACTAGGTTGCCCACACTTCCAACACTTCACCTTGGACTTCTTGCCAGGAGGCTTTGATCTCCCTTCTGATTTCGATCTGGATTTCTTGTCCTTCTTCTTGCCTTTTTCTTTCGATCTTCCTCTGACAGCCAGAGCCTCCTTCACCATCTCAGAAGATTTCCTTCTCATCTCTTCTGACAACAAAGAAGCAACAACAACTTCCATCTTGAAAGTGGATGTCGTACTCCCAATAGCCATCACTAGGTGATCCCAAGAATCTGGCAAATAACACAATAAGAGCATACAATGATCTTCATCTTTTATCTTCACACCAACAGATGTTAATTGAGAAATCAGTATGTTGAAAGCATTCAAGTGATCAGCAACAAATCCTCCCTCCTGCATTCTCAAAGAGTATAGCTTCTTCCTCAAGAACAATTTGTTAACCAAGGACTTGCCCTGATAAATAGATGCCAGTCTTTTCCATAAGGAAGATGCAGTCTTTTCTTCATGAACGTTTAGAAGAACAGAGTCTTCCAAACAGAACCTTATCAGCCCCTTAGACTTTCTATCTGCAAGGTCTCAATCCTCTTGCTTCATGCCTTGAGGCATCGTTCTAGACACATCAAGCCACAGATCATGATCCACTAACAGATCTTCCATTTTGAGTTTCCACAACTCAAAATTGCTACCATTGAATTTATCTATTTCCATCTTTTTGGATGTGCTCACCATCTTAATCTGTAATTAAATTATCAGACCTCTACCAAACTCCCACTGAAAAAGAATTGACACAAAAAACCCAACCCACTCACAAGGATAACACAACTGGCCAGGCTCTGATACCACTTGTAAGGAAAGCAGAGGTGCGGAAGCAACTTTCCTAACGTCAAAATCATAGGGAAGAATGCAGACAGTACTTTTAATTTCCAAATTACAATCCAATTAAGACACACATGAAAGATTTTCAAAAACAGAAAAAATACACAAAGAGAAATGAACACTAGATTTACGTGAGAAACCTTTCAGGAAAAAATGCACCACACCAAGTTGAATCTCTTTGTATTTTAGTAATCAACAAATTACATACAATGCAGAGACACAACTCTCTGGTATCAATTTACAGTTTCTTCATTCACTGTTCTTTCTCTGTTACAGAAATGCTCTCACAGATTTTCATTATTTATCCAACTCAGAATGATTCATTTAAATATTAACACATTCTAATTTTTATCCTCTGACCATCCTTATCCGCCATTACCCATCATAGAAAGTTTCCATTCCATTGTAGATTTTTCCTTGCATACAGTTCAGCTCCAACGTCGCAACTGTTACAAAAATCCAACTGCCAACTATTTGAATTTCGCTTCCTCTGATTGGTCCATGAGACACCACATAGGATAGTCAAACGGTCAAAGAGACATTCAACTGAGTTCGCATGTCGGTGAGACACAAGAAGTGTCTCCCTGATGCTCAAAGGCTTCATATCGATATCGGCATAAGTTCCAATAGTCAGCAAGACGATATAGCGAATGCCACAAGTCATACCGAAACCACCGAAATCCATTGCATTCCTATCTACAAGAGTTTCCTCATCGGAAAGACTCATACCGATGCTCACAAGTCACATCGATCTCAAAAATGCCATTGGCAAGACTACCGCAGTTCACCAAGACTTCACACCAAAGCCTTACGTTACCCCGAAGACCCTAAACAATCGGCGAGACTTCAACAGTCGCTGAGAGTTCTTCTCGAGACCTTCATATTACGTCGATGACCATATGCTATTGGTGAGACTCTCTTCAGTCGCTAAGACTTCATACCGAAGTCTTTGTCTCACCGCGAAGACTCCAAGTGTATCCCTATCGGCAAGACCTTCATCAGTCGCTGAGAGTTCTTCCTGAGACCATTGTGTTACGCCAATGACCATATGCTATCGGTGAGACTCTCTTCAGTCGCTAAGACTTCATACCGAATTCTTGTGTTACTCCAGTGACTCCAGTCGCTAGGAGTCTCACCGAAGACACCCGATACCAAACGCATGTAGCTCTGTCGGTGAGACATTCCACTCGGAAAAAGGTTACAGTGAATACTAACAAGTCACAGTGACAACACCAGTTGGCGAGACAGCAACATTGTCTCGATGACATGAACATTTCAAAAAGATTCAGAACAGCTAGTCAGCCATACATCAATAATGTCACACCAACTTTTCCCTTCAGGAGTTACATGCCAGTAAGAATTGAGGCACCTATTCCAACAAAACATACATAACAAAAAAAACTTCCAGATAATACTATTACATACAAAGAATAATAATTGATAAAACTAACCAAAGAAAGAGAAATTTTATCCTTTTTTTGCTTCTTGGAAGTGAAGAGAAACATGTAGCATCATGGAGGCTAGAAATAATATTTATTAATAAGTGTGACCAATACATTCCATAACTATACAAAAAGTTAATAAAAAAATGTAATTATAAAGGACAAGTAAAATAAAAAATGGCAACCAAAATTAGGGGGTGATGAAATGTTAGTAAATACTACGCGGAAAAAGGGGTACAATGTCTCTTTACTACTTTGTTAAGAATTAACTCCTTCAATTTCCCCCTTAATGCTCAACATCAAAAAATGCATCATTTTCCTTAATCTCTTAAAATGTTCTTTTGAAACTATCTTGGTAACAATATTAGCAAGCTAATCACTAGTTTTGTAAAACCTCAATTCGACTTGTCACTTAGCAACAAGATTTCTAATAAAATGGTGCCAAATATCAATGTGTTTTATTAATTTGATTGTGGAAAACAAGATTTTTGTGATAGTAATTGCTAAGTTATTATCACACTATATAGCTATTGGCTTATTTTGTTTTTACCTTAAAGTTTTGGTAATCCTCTTCAACCATATTGCTTGATAAAATATTGAAGTTGTAGCAATATACTTCATTTTTTTTATGAAAAAGAAATATATTATTTTTGTGAACAAGAAGAAATGGCATTTGATCCCGAATTGAACACATAACTAGAAATATCTTTCCTATCATCAATATATCTAAATCAATCACTATTTATAGATTCTTGACCAATCTATATCACAAACATACAACAATATACTTTTTATTGCATTAGAATAAATCTTACTTGGATTTTGTATAAATCTCAAAATCAAACTAACAACATACATGCTATTTTGTCTAGAAAATGTAAGATATATAAGACTGCCAACCAAAATTATTTACAAAGTTTCATTTACCTTTTCTATACCATCATCTTAACTAATTTCTCACTCATGTTCAAAGGTGTGTTAATGCATTTACATTTTTTTATTTTAAATTTATCAAGTTAATCATTAACATATTCCCTTATGAGGTAAAAATGTCATCATTCAATTGCCTTACCTCTATTCCAAGGAAATAATAAATCAATTCATAATTCATAATTTCAAATTAATTCTTCATGAAATTTTTGAACTCATCAATTAAGTCATTATTATATCCCATGTAAATCAAATCATCAACATACAAACAAATAATGAGTAAATCACAAACAAATTATGAGTAAATCACTTGTACTTTTGAATTTCATATAGTGTGGGCTCACTTGCACTCCTATCCTACTATACCATGCTTTAGTAAAATACTTATTTTAAGGTTTACAGACCTTTTGTTCTGATCTTGCAAAAACATATCTTGGTGGTTGTTCTACAAACATTTTCTCATTCAAGTAACCATTCAAAAATATTGGTTTAACATCAAATCGATAAATTTTGCACCCAAATTATGATGTCAATGCCAATTTTTTTCTGTTGGTGTCCAATCTAAAAACATGAGAACATGTTTTAGTGTAATCAATGCTTAATTACTATGAGAAGCCCTTTGCCACTAATCTTGCTTTATCCTTTTTAATGGATCCATCAACTTTATATTTGATTTTGTAGATCTTTTTTTGTTCCCATAACATATTCTAGACGGTATATCAACTAGCTCTCATGTTTCTTCTTTTCAATGGAAATAATTTCTTTATTCACGACTATAATCCATACTTCTTATTTTACTACATCTGATATATCAGCTCTCATGTTTCATTCTTTTCAATGAAAATAATTTCTTTATTCATGACTTTAATCCATACTTCTTATTTTACTACATCTGATATACGAGCTCTCATGTTTCATTCTTTTCAATAGAAATTATTTTTTTATTCACAACTAATCCATACTTCTTATTTCACTACATCTTCAAATTATCTTGATTCAACTTGAATGTGAAATAACAAAACAAAATTTATAGATGAATCAAAACTAGTAATACCTTTATAATATGTATAGTTGTCGGGAACTCCATTTTGGGAACATGGACAACGTACCAGTCCCCGTATCCAAAATTTCCAATGGATCATTTACATATAAAGTAGCTGTCTCCTTATTCATTTAACTCACGTACCCTAATTTGATTGGCGTCCCTGTACCCGTACCAGTACCCTGTGTCTCCCAACAACTATGAATATGATAATACAATTGTGATGAATGGATGCAGTTCAAACCAGCAACAAAGAAAAAAGAAAAAGAAAGAAAGAAAATGATGTAACACTCAAAAGAAAAACATACAAATCAAAAAAAAAAAAAAAAATCCAGAAAAGATAATTAAACTGATCTGAGAAAGAGAAATATCATCCCCTTTTTTCTTTCTTAGAAGTGAAAAAAAACATGTAACATCGTGGAGGCCAGGAAGAATGTCAATACATTCCACAACCACCAAAAAGAAGAAGAATAAAAAACGTAGACAGCTAAAATAACAAATGGCAACCAAAATTGGCACTTTTCGTTGCCTAACTTCCTGCTCTTCCATCTCTTGTATGACTTTATCAATATTGGAGAATAATTTGATTAATGGGTTTCTTAGATTCAACGTTCTTAGTGCGAGTATGAGAATGACAAATAAAAGTGTTTGAAACTTTAATATATCAACAACTACTTTGCTGTAGACCAGGACTAGGAAACAAAAGAAAAAAATCTTGCATTGACGTATGAATAGTAATCTTATCTTTTTTTCTTCGAAATAAGATATTTGATCTTACATTGACGTATGAATAGTAAGTAGAAGTAGTCATTTTCTTCTTCTAATTTTTGCTCTCGTATGACAAACCAAGCAATACGACTTAGAAAGTGTAAGGATAAAAAGAATATACTTTACCTTTCTCCTTTTAATTCATTTTAACTTTAATGTAAATAAAGTCTTAGTTTTTTTAAATAAATTGTGTATTAGAAGATATTTATCTTTATATATATTCGCCACGTCGTTATTGATCTCTACATGTGAGCTATGCCACATTTTATCACTACATGTCAAATGACTATTATTCGTAATTAGTGCATATCATCCATGTGGCCTAGTTCACTTTGGATTATGTTACATGGTGTGACCTAGTTCCTGGATTCAATTGCATGTGGCATAGTTCACTTATTTGAGATTTTTTTTTTTTTGTTCTCAAGAAAATAATCATTTTTGTGTTGACTATACCACAAGAGTCACAAGTAGTGTGTCTAATAACATGTATTTAAGGAAATATCTTATTTCATTATAGTTGTTTAAGATTAGCATCAAACGTTCACATTTAGAGCACTTAATTACACTTGCACTCATTTTTTTCTTGGCCTTAATTATATTAAAGTTGCATTAGCATTTGATTTGACATGTTGTGATCTTTGTACATCGACTAGAGGCTGCATTGTTATTGAGACAATAGTTTTCCCTCTATCCCACATTACACCCCACAATGGTTGTCAACATAACCCCTTACTCATCAAGCAAGTATATAGGAGGAGAGTGGACTAAAAAAAGTTGGATCAATTTCATACAAGGCTGCACCATTCATAGTAGATTATGTGGTGCAACCTAATCTAGGACTAGATTGCTTGAAATAGTTTTGTCCTCGACATCCAAAAAATATTAATATATTTTCCCTAGCTTCTTGATCTCTATTCTTCGACTAGATCTTAAACTTTATTCTCATGTCATGGGGCGATCCCACAAAGCTGGTTTACAATTTCTGGGCGATTCTATTTTTTGTTGAAATCACATATTTTTAGAAAATATAATGATTTAAGCCTTAAAATGTTCCATTTAAAGCATTCCAATTGAAGAGGGTTTGATCAAACTACCTTAGATCAAACCCCCTTAGATAGAACCCCACTAGTTTTAAACCATACCTATAACAGAGTTGCCTTTACACCTATCAAAATGCTAATAAAAAACCACTTTTGATTTATCTTTTGGGAGATCAAATGAATTCATTTAAAATTTATTTTTTGTAAGTATGTATTCCATATTATAAGCTTCCCAAAAAGTATAATTTTAAATAAATTTAATTTATTATTATATTTATTTTTTATTTCTTGTGAATGTAGGTTTTTCACCGAAAATCAAGCTCGTTGTTTTGCATGTGGAAAAATAGAAGATTATAAAAAAAAAATTTGAAAATGTCAGTGCCCCAGATATTGAAGTCCTTGATCCAACCAAAAAAAAATTGAATTTCGATACATACAAAAAAAATTGTGTTATGCAGTTCGCTTATGTCTAAATTGTAATTGGTTTGACTTTGAAACTTGATTAAGGAAAAAATATTCAATAAAATATTATGAAACCAATTGGAAGCACTAGATATCATAGTTACAAATCTAAATTCGAAAAAAATAGAATTTTATTGTTCATGGAAAAAAAGTTGTGTTATACGTTGAGTGTCACTCCTTAAAAATGGTGTTTACTGAAAGAAAAAAAAGTATTTTTTGAAAGAGATGGAAAAAGAAGTTCAATATGAGTCCAAAAATTTAGAAAAAATATATTTAGAATCTAAAGACAAAATGTCACAAATCACTAGTTTGCATCATCTTCAAATTCCTCACGGTTTAGCTGCTATAGGTGCCCGAAAGTGAAAATTTAGTTAGAAAAAATTAATTTAGTGTCCAGTTTGGCCAAAAATTGTAAACCAGTATTGTGGGATCACCCCATGGTGCATTAGTTGGTTAAAATTTCAAAATCAACATCACACTAAAATTTAGATAAGCCCCTCATTCCTTCTCAATTATTTTGTTTCTCAATTTTAGTGTCTCAGTTCTTAGTCTTTTATTTCATTTTCAACTTCTTGCTTTTATGGTTTTAATTTGATTAGCATTAACTTCCACACCTATCCTTTTAGGGTTGATTTATTTTAATTTTTCATTTTATTTTTACCTTCTTATTAACTAACTAATGCAGTATGACATAAGATTAAAATTTAAGATCCAAATCAAGTGCAAAGCCAGCGTTAGGGTGCATTAGATTTATTTTAATTTCTTAGTGTCTTAGTATTTTATTTCATTTTTACTTTCTTAATTTTCTAGTTTTAATTTCATTAGCACTCTCTTCCACCTCTATCCATTCAATGTTGATTTTTTTTTAAATTTTGTTTTCAATTGATCATAGCATGCATTTGTTGGTTTTTGATGAAACTCTAGGTTAAGCCATCACCTTGCCACTATGACTATATCTCTTTCTTCTACCTCTTATGGGGATATCATGTTGCATTCTAACAAGGAAGAAGGATATTACAAGCATGAAACCTTTATTCAAAATTTTGTAAATCAAAAGAAACATGAGTTGGAGGATAAATTGAAATCTTTGTGCAATCAACTAGCTACCGCATGTGATAATATGTCCACTTTATGTGTTTTTGATGCTCCTAGTGAAGTTCTTGTCACTAAACAATACATGGATAAAATTAAGGCCATAGGGAAAATAATTGAAGATAAAAGTTTCTCATATGTTGGATTATATACTTCAACATTAGGTTCTATCCATCCTAACCATAGTTTATTTATGATCTTCCTATTTTTCTTCCAAACCTATATTTTATCCATCCTTCCCATACTTTACTTATGAGCTCTCCATCTCTCTCCAAAACCTTACATTTTATCCATAATTTTCCTTCCTATTATTTACAAGTGATCTTCCATCCAAATCCTCACTAGCCATCCTCTACTATAATTTTCATCCATTGCGTTTTTATTGCTTATGCTCATTTGATTCAATTTAGACCTAACAAGAAAATAGGACATCCACAACTTACCTAAATGAAGTGGGCCATTTAAATAAAACTATGAATTATAAAATACATATAGAACTTAGAAATTGAGATGTAGAATAAAAATAACATATTCATGTCAAGAGAGATGATGCATGAGCATCCAAGGCGAAGAGAAATCTTGCATCACCTTTTTTGTTTTTGCTTGATCGAATAAGGGTTGGTCATACTTCCTCAGTGGGAATTTAACATATCAATAGTGTATGGAAAGACTCTAGTGCTGAAATCAGTTTCCTAATGTCAATTCACAGGGAAATAATGTAGGAGTACTTTTAATTTCAAGATTACAAAGCATTAAGATTCACACATAAAAGAATAGACAATAATATCAATAGAGAATAGACACCTGATTTACATGGGAAAACCCTTTCGGGAGAAAAACCCACCACTAAAGAGAAGTCACTTTATTAACAGTAAAAAAAATTACAATAAAGTTACAGATCCCTCCTTCACATGTATTAGTTCTCTGATATGACACAGCAACATTACAATCGGCCAACCACAATTAATCACAGCACTGTTACAATGTTCTTTCAACATACAGTCCACTCAACCAAAGCCAAACTTTTTCTCCTTGCTCTACACACAATCCCAATCAGTCTGCTTACTATACTCACTTTGACCCTTCGATTTCTAGGAATCTACTATCCAAACTGATTTAGTTTTCTCAACCGCCAAGAAGCTTAATCGACGACGTTATCCCACATTCCTAGGGAATATTAACAGTCACTATTTTATAAACAAAATCCTAAAGACTTTAGGTATCCACGAGTTAGCCCTTTTGATTACCAACTCACTTGTACAACCGTAGTCAAACCAACCATCGGCATGGCCCCACCAAAATGAACACCCATCGGCATGTCGCTCAAAATGTTAACTTCATAACCAATGCATACAAGTTACAAATTTATTGATCCCCACGACAAGTCGATACCATTGTTGCCCAGTCGAAGAAAACTCGAACTTCATAACTCCCACATACAAGTTATGAATTTGCCGATCCCCGCAACAATGAAGGAGATCAGTCAGTCGAGAAGTTACGAAACTTCCAAACTCCGCAACAAGGTTCTTAAGTTATAGAAATCACCGATGCCATGACAACAAAGGAGATTGGCCATTCAGGAAGTTACGAAACTTCCAAACTCCGTAAGAAGGTTCTTAAGTTATAGAAATCACCAATGCTGTGACAACTAAGGAGATCGATCAGTCAAGAAGTTACGAAACTTCCAAACTCCGCGACAAGGTTACAAACTTAGGAACTCCAACGATTGGCCGACAATGAAGACTTGAACAAAGATACAATCCAACAAGTTGAATCACAATCTCCCACTTGATGAACACTTATTGGCTTCCTCCAAACTCGAAGTTAATGAACATCATGGGCTCCAAGGCCCATCGAACTAACACACCACCTTTATTTGTCCATGCTCATGGGCTTTGTCAATACATCTACAAAAAATTTCAAAGTATCCAACTTTTCTAAACAAACCTTTCCATCCTCCACCATATCTCATACAAAATGATACTACACATCAATATGTTTCATCCTGGCATGGAAAGTTGTATTTTTTGCCGAACAAATAACACTCTGACTATCACAGCAAATTAAAATTTTCCTTGTACTGAACCCAACATCAAAACACAAATGTTTAAGCCATACAACTTCTTTATAGGTGTGTGTTGCTACCATGTATTTAGCTTCAATAGTGGATAGAGCGACTACAACCTGCCACTTACTCATCCAACTAATTGCACCACCATTCAACATGAAAATATATTCACTAGTGGATCGACAGTTGTCAAAGTTCCTTGCCCAATCAGAATCCACATAACCTCTAATGCTGAGAGAATTTTGTGATCCAATCGAGTTACCATGATAACACAAAGCGTATTTTGATGTACCTTTTAAATATCTAAAAACTCTTTTCACAGCATCCCAATGTGGCCTTCTTGGATTCACCATAAATTGGCTAAGAACTCGGGCACTGCTTGGGAAATGTTTGGCCTTGTGCAAACCATTGCATACATTAAGCTTCCAAATGTACTTGCATAAGGCACTCTAGTCATTTCCTCCATCTCAATAGGATATTTTGGACAATCTTCAATAGATAGTTTTGTTCCCTACAAAACTGGAACAACTAGTTGCTTGCAATCAATCATACTAAATCTCTCCAAAATAGTGTTAATATACTTACTCTGGTTGAGACAAATTTTTCTGCTCTTTTTGTCCCTAGTTATTTCCATCCCCAGAATATACCTGGCTGCACCAAGATCTTTCATTTCGAACTTTGCAAATAACTAAGATTTTAGATCAGAAATCATAAGCTTACTATTCCCAATAAACATGTCATCCACATACAAGGCAATAACTAAGTCACGGTCATTTTCAGATTTGAAATACACACAATAATCAGATTTTGATCTTACAAATCCCAAAGACAAAACAAACATGTCAAACTTCTAGTACCACATTCTAGGAGATTGTTTTAATCCATATAGAGAATTTTTTCAACTTGCATACCAGATGTTCTTTACCTTTTTCCACATAGTGCTCAGGCTAGGACATATAAATTTCTTCTTCAAGATCACCATGAAAAAATGTTTTCTTCACATCCATATGTTCAATCTCTAAGTCATATGTTGTTGCAAGTGACAGAAGAAATCTGATAGATGTAGCTTAGCTACAAGAGAAAATATTTCTCCATAATCAATTCCCTCTACCTGGGAATAACTTTCACAACCAACCTCGCCTTATACTTTTCAACACTACCATCTAGCCCTATTTTCTTTTTAAATACCCATTTATAGCCAATAGCTTTTTTTCCTTCAGGCAAGGGCACCAAACTCCAAGTGTCATTCTTTTCTAATGATGCCATTTCTTCATTCATGGCTTCCAACCAAGAGTTTTTATCAGGCATATTAATTGCCTCTTTAACATTCCTAGGCTCATCAGTGCTAGTAATCAAAGCATAGGCGCAAATAGAATCTAACATAGAAAACCCATACCTATCAGGTTGCTTTCTTTCATGTGTTGACCTCCTCAAGGGCTGAGGCTGAGGTTTTTCTTCTTCTTCAAAACTCTTAGAACTACTCGAGCTCTCCTCAGATTCAAGTACATTTTGAATTTTTAATTCCTCTTTATCTGGTGTTAGGGGAATTTCAACTACATCCTTTTTATTATTTTATTTTATCTCTGACTGCAGATCCAAAGTAGAAGGCTTCAAATCACAAAAAATAATATTTTTGTTGTACAAAACCTTCTCAATCACAGGGTTCCAAAGCTTGAATCCTTTTATGCCAACACTATAGCCAATAAATATACATTTAACATATTTTTTCTCCAACTTAGATTTTTTTTCATTCGACACATATGCATATGCCTCACAGCCAAAAACTCTAATGTGTCGAAGAGAGGGATTCTTACCAAACCATGCTTCTAAAGGTGTCTTCTCAACAAGAGAAAAATTAGGAGAACAATTTAATAAATAACATGTTGCAACTACCTCAGCCCAGAACTTCTCCTCCAAGCCAGTACTGCTCAGCATACTTTGTGCTCTTTCCATCACTATCCTATTGAACCTTTCAGCAACTCCATTTTGTTGTGGAGTATATGGTGTAGTCTTATATTTTTTAATTCCATGATCTTTACAGTACCTTTCGAACTCATCAGAACAAAACTCACTACCATTGTCAGTCCTTAAACATTGTATTTTCCTTCCAGTCTAATTTTCCACAAGGTTTTTAAATTCCTTAAAATGACTGAACACTTCTAATTTACTCTTTAAAAAATACACAAATTTCCTTCTCGAATAGTCATCAATAAAAGAAACATAATATTTAGAATTTGATAACGAAGGAACATTTACTAGACCAAACACATCAAAATGAATGTAATCAAGTAAACCAAAATATTCATGAGGACTAGAATAAAATGAAAGACAATGTTGTTTACCATATACAATTCTCACAAAATTTGAATTCAAGGTTACAATCATCAAGCCCTTCAACCAGGTTTTTATTTTTCAAGGTTTTTAAACCTCTTTCTCCAATGTGGCCTACCCTGTGATGCCACAACATTGTTTTCTCAATTGGAAGCTTCATCTCCAAAGAATTAGCTCCTGCTGAAACAATCACCTCTTTCCCTATAGATTTAAATGGTTTTTTAGAAGCACTATTGCATCGAACCGCATTTGTGTCCAACTTATACAGATTACCAATTCGAGCACCCTTTGCCAACAACATAGAGCCTCTTGTCATCTTACAAACACCATTAGAGAAAGAGACTTGTACACTAGCATCATTCAGCCTACTAATAGAAAGTAAATTTTGAGCCAGACCTGGTATATGCATAACATCATTGATTCCCTTCACCCTTCCATCAAGGAACCAAATTTTGATTCTGCCATGGCTAACTATATCTAGGGATGAATTGCTTTCCAAGTACACATTTCCACCATTGTATTTTTCATACTTTGTGAACCAATCTCTATGAGATGTCATGTGGAAATATGCTCCAGAATCAATCAGCCAGACATCATCTGATGCCTGAGTTGCCAAGGCTGCAATGAAGGCATCTGCTTCGCTCTAAGAAGAATCATTGTCAAAAGAGTTCTTCTTCTTCTTTTTCTCCTCTTTGCAATCCTTTCAGACATTACCAAGTTTCCCATAGTTCCAACACTTCACCTTGGAATTTTTTCCAGGAGACTTTGATCTCCCTTCTAATTTCGATTTGGATTTCATGTCCTTCTTTCCTTTTTCTTTCAATTGGCCTCGAACAACAAGAGCCTCCTTTTCCATATCAAAATATTGTCTTCTCATTTCTTCTAATAAAAAATAAGCAACAACATTTTCCATCTTGAAAGTGGAGTTTGTACTCCTAATGGCCATCACCAAGTGATCCCAAGAATCAGGCAAAGAACATAATAGCAACATACAACGATCTTCTTCTTCAATCTTCACACCCACAGATGTTAACTGAGCAATCAACATGTTAAGAGTATTCAAGTGATCAGAAACAAATGTTCCTTCCTGTATTTTCAAAGAATACAGCTTCTCCCTCCAAAACAACTTGTTTACCAAGGACTTTCCATGATAAATGTCTCCAAGTCTTTTCCACAAGGAGGTTGTAGTCTTTTGTTCATGCACATTAAGAAGAACAGAGTCTTCCAAACAGAGTCTTATCAACCCCTTTGATTTTTGATCTGCAAGATCCCAATCCTCTTGCTTCATGCTACAAGGTTTCATTCCAAACACAGTCATCCAAAGATCATGATCAACCAACAGATCTTCCATTTTGAGTTTCCACAACTCAAAATTGTTGCCATTGAATTTCTCAATTTCAATATTTCCAGATGTACTTGCTAGTGCCATCTCAATCTACAATTTGACAATTACCAGACTTCTACAAGACTCCCACTGAACATAAATGACACAAAAAACCCAACCAACCCACGAGGATAACACAACTGGCCAGGATTTGATACCACTTGTAAGGAAATAATCTAGTGCGGAAATCACTTTCCTAATGTCAATCCATAGGGAAATAATGTAGTAGTACTTTTAATTTCAAGATTATAGAGTATTAAGATTCACACATAAAAGAATAGAAAATAATATCAATAGAGAATAGACACCTAATTTACGTGGGAAAACCCTTTCAGGAGAATAACCCACCACCAAATAGAATTCACTTTATTCATAGTAAAAAAAAATTACAATAAAGTTATAGATCCCTCCTTCATAGGTATTAGTTCTCTGATATTACACAACATTACAATCAGCCAACCATAGTTAATCACAACACTGTTACAATGTTCTTTCAACATATAGTCTGCTCAAATGATGCCAAACTTTTTCTCCTTGCTCTACATGCATTCCAAATCAGTCTGCTTACTATACTCACTTCGACCCTTTGATTTCTAGGAATCTACTGTCCAAACCAATTTGGTTCGCTCAACTACCAAGAAGCTCAATTGATGACATTATCCCACATTGACAGGGAATATTAATAGTCATTAGTTTATAAACAAAATCCCAAATACTTTAGGTATCCATGAGTTATCCCTTTTGATTACCAACTCACTCGTACACCCACGGTCAAACCAACCATCGGCGTGGCCCCACCAAAGTGAACACCCATTGGTGTGTCACTCAAAAATTTAACTTCATAACCACCACATACAAGTTATGAATTTACTGATCCCCGTGACAAGCTGATACCACTGTCACCTAGTCAAAGAAAACTCAAACTTCATAACTCCTGCATACAAGTTATGAATTTACCGATCCCCACGACAATGAAGGATATCATTCAGTTGGGAAGTTACGAAACTTCCAAACTCCGTGACAAGGTTCTTAAGTTACAGAAATCATCGATGTCATGACAATGAAGGAGATCGGTCAATCAGGAAGTTATGAAACTTCCAAACTTCATGACAAGGTTCTTAAGTTACAAAAATCACCGATTTCATGACAATGAAGGAGATCGGTCAGTCGCGAAGTTATGAAACTTCCAAACTCCATGACAAGGTTACAAACTTAGGAACTCTAGCGATCGACCGACAAGGAAGAATTGAATAGAGATACAAGTCAGGAAGTTGAGGTACAATTTCCAACAAGTAAAACAAACCTGTGAGTCCCAGCAATAAGACTAACAATGTTGGAAGAGGTTACGAATGTGGTTCATTAGTGTGGAGTTCACATATCAGTATGATGTTATGCCCCATCTCCCCGATGGTTCGATCAGTGTGTCCTAGTTGCGTCGGTGGAACCTACTATGTTGTTTCCCCAATGACCCAATGGATTCCTCATTTACTTGTGATCATCATCAGAACTCCCTTGTATCAACGGAAGGTGAATTTTGGTCTCCTCGATGGAATGAAATATGGTGTCAATGTAACATGATGGTAACAGTGAAAGTTGAACTGGAGTCTGGGCGATATGTCAATAACGATAGGTACATAGAGATAGTCAATGGTGGGGATGGCGAGTTCACTCACGACAAATGATGAAATGATATTGGATATTTCACATCATTATTGTGAAATATAATTTTATTTCCTAGTGATGATTATGATATGACAACTTGGAGTTCCCAAAGGCTGATTGGATGATGAACAATACTACAACAAGAATAATTCTTTTGAGGTTGGGCCGAAATACAGGAAAATGATGTTATATAATGAGATATCTCGAGAGGGGAAGGGGTGTGGTAGAATAGCTCGTAGAGTGATAGTGTAATTCGAGTTAGAACTTAGATCTAACAGTCGGTAGATGCATGTAATAAGCAACCTATGAGATGGCATGTTCTCTGTAATTTGTATTGATTAGTAATAAAGATCATTTTTTTTGTTGTGCAAACCTGGTTTTTCTATGTTGTTCTAGTTTTAAGGGGATTCCCCTTCATCAAGTGGTATTAGAGCAGAATTTCTTGAGTTTATAACAAAGCACCAAATGTGAGGTAGTTGCATTAGGACTTGTGAGTGTGGGTTGAGAAAAAATGCCTCCAAGAATGGCCCAGCATGGTAGAGATAGGGGAAAGGGCACTGGAGGAAGAGATCTTCCTAGAGATGAACTTAGAGCCCTCACAAAGTAGATGTAAGCCTTGCAAGAAGAGGTACAAAGAGGGAGAGGAGTACATCAAGAAAGAGATGGTAGTGATGATGAAATAGAAGAGGAAGAACATGATCAAATGGATCCTGGGGAAATGAGGTTGTTGAAAGTGTTATCTAGAATTGGGAAGAAACCTACGATGGAGGTTTTTACCTTTAATGGGAGTTTAAATCCAAAAGAATTGAGCGATTGGATCAATGATATGGAAGAATTTTTTGAATTTGAGGAAATTGAAGATCCTCACCAAGTAAAGTTTGCAAAGACCAAGTTAAAAGGCCACACAAGTATTTGGTGGAAAGAGATCTAGCTAGAAAGAGGGAGACAAGGGAAGGATAGAGTTTCTAGATTGGATAGAACGGTGTCAAAATTGAAGAAGCGGTTTATTCCAGTTGATTATGAATTGGAACTACTCAAGAAGATGTAGAGTCTGAGACAAGGAATGAGGATGGTGAAGGAGTATATAGAATAATTTCATAAGATCCTAATTAGAATAGGACATTCTAAAGAAAGTAAGGAGAAGGTATCCTATTACATTTATTGGTTGAAGCTAAGAATACAAGAGGAATTGGAATTAGTACGAATATACTGAGGATGCATATCAGTTTGCATTAAAGGTGGAAGAGAGATTGAATAGAGAATTTGAGCATACGAAGAAAGGGAAAAGAAAAAGTTATGATCAGCAAAAAGAGGACAAACAACAAATTAGAGACATCAAGGACAATGATGGTGAAAGAGGTGAAAGCTCAAACAAGTTTCATGAGCTGAATGAGAGAGGTAGAGGAAGATCTAGATGAGGATCGGGAAGAGGTTTTCGAGGAACCAATTTTCAATGTGGAGGAGGGAATAGGTCCTTTGAGTGTCCTCAACATCAAGGAAAATCAAACAAGAGGCTTGACGGCAATGCTCAAGTTTCCCATGTAGATGAAGATGCACAATCCTCACATTCTAAAGAAGTTGAAGGAGGAGAAGCCTTGATGGCTAGGCAAGCCTTGTTGCATGAAGACAGTGAACCAACACAAAGGAAGAGTTTTTTTAGAATAAAATGAAAATGTGAAGGTAAAGTATGTAATGTATTGATAATCTCGTTTCTAAAGAAATGGTGAATAAGTTGCAGCTAGATAGAAGAAGGCACCCACATCCATACAAAATTTCTTGGTTGTAGGATGACAGTAAGGTTTTGGTGTATAAACAATGTCTGGTAAGCTTTAAGATTGGTAACTATTATGATGAAGTCTTGTGTTATGTTATGCCTATGGATGTTTGTCACCTGTTGTTAGGTAGACCTTGGTAGTTCGATAGGAAAGCAATGCATGATGGGTATGCTAATACCTACAACTTAACGAAATATGGAGTCAAGCATAAGCTGAAACTATTGAATAAAGGAGAAGCTAAAGTATGCAGTAATGCTAGGAAGTGCTTGATTAATGGAGCAAATAGTTGGTTGAAAAGGGTAAGGATGGAGATAATGATTTGCTAGTATAAGTTGCAGCTAAAGAAGAAAATGTTATTACCAATTTGTGTGAATAGAATGAGATTAGTGTGGATGAATCTATTACAGTAGTGAATACACTGGTAAATGAAGGAACTGAAGTTATCAATAAGGAAGAAAATGAGAAAGTGCATGTTGGCTCAGTTGATGAGCTTAAATTTACATCAATTGACGACAGTCTCTTGCAAGATGAGCAGGAAGGATATCCTACTTGTATTATTGATAAGGATACAAAGGAGAGAGATGGAGATATTGACATTAAATTGGAAGTTGACATAGGTACTTCTCAAGAGTAGTAGGAAATGAGGAACATAGGGAGAAAATGGAGATTGACAATGAAGTGATTGTTGTAGCTAGGAAAAAGGTGGCACATGGGTTACCTAAAGGAGATAAAATTGATGAATGTACCCTTCTAGCATTCCAATATAATACAAATTGATGGGAGTTGGAATTTGTGAAGCAAAGAAGGAGGGGAAGAATGAAGGATGGAAGAGATGCTAAACTACAGAAGTAGGTTTAGCGAGGGCTTCAACATGATAAGGTGAATAGGTGGATCCAAGACAAGCACCGGGTCTACAAATGTTTATGAGCTTGGCTCATGAAAAAAAAATTGATCTGCCTCGGGTATCTGATGCAAGAGCATCTAGGGTGAAGAGCAATCTTGCATCACCCTTTTTTTTTTTGCTTGATCAAATAAGGGTTGGTCATACTTCCTCGGTGGGACTTTAACATATTAGTGGAACAAACCTATGAGTCCCAATGATGGACCGATAGTGTTGGTGGAGGTTATGAATTTGGTTTATTGGCATGGAGTTCACTTATTGATGGGATGTTATGCCCTATCTCCCTGATGGTCCAATCGATGTGTCCCGGTTGCGTTGGTGGAACCTTCTATGTTGTTTCCCCAATGACTCGATGGATCCCTCGTTTACTTGTGATCATCATCAAAACTCACTTGTATTGGCAGAAGGTGACTTGTGGTCTCCCCAATGGAATGAAATGTGGTGTCAATGTAACATGATGGTATTGATGGAAGTTGAACTAGAGTCTGGGCAATATGTTGATAATGATAGGTACACAGAGATAGTCAATGGTGGGGATGGCGAGTTCGGTCATGACACATGGTGAAATGATATTGGATATTTCACATCATTGTGAAATATAATTTCATTGGCCAGTTATGATTATGATATGACAAATCAAAGTTCTGAAAGGCTAATTGGATGATGAACAACACTATGATAAGAATAATTCTTTTGAGGTTGGGCCAACATATAGGAAAAGGATGCTATATAATGAGATAGCTTGAGAGAGGAAGGGGGGCGATAAAAAAGCTCATAGAATGATAGTGGAATTTGAGTTAGAACTTCGATCTACCAATTAGTAGATGCATGTAATAAGTAGCCTATGAGATGGCATGTTCTTTGTAATCTATATTGATCAATAATAAAGATCATTTTTTTTTCTATGCAAACCTAGTTGTTCTAGTTTGTAAGGGGAGTCCCCTTCATCAAGAGATTAACTTAAAAATACTACTATTCATATATGAATAAGAATACAATAAATAAATCAGTGTATTCATATAGAGAATATAAAGCATAAGAAATTTTATGACTAGAAAAGGGGTGAGGTATCTCTTTTAATTTCCCTAGACTACATGGAGAAAAACCTGACATGTGTGGAGCATGTTGATGTGGAAAAGGAAAGCTAGAGTGCTAGACTTGTTAGGCTAGCATGTGGGACTATAGAGTTAGATGTGGTACAAGGCACTATCATGTACTAGATGCATATGGTTTCAAACGCCAAACTTGTATAGAAACATTTCTTGTCGTATGAGACCTACAAATGTCACACATGTATGAAAGTATAACATGTGGATGTAGATGTTCCATGTGTAACATGAAAATGGTCCAATGCAAAATTTCTAAGGAAGAGAATTTTCAAAGCATATGTTGTAGAACATTATATAGAGATGTCATAAGAATATGTCAACATATGTGAGGCAAGATAATTGAAAATATTTGTGTTGAGAAAATTGGGTTTAATGTTTACAAAAAAAAACAACATAGTAGTAAAATCTAATTTAATAATTGTAATATATCCTAAGTCGCAAATGATAAGAGAAACAATATAATGTTATGAAAATAAAAATATTATTCAAAAATCATGAGAACATTGATATAACGAGAAAAATATTTTTAGATAAAAAATCCATCACTTAAGAAAGCATAAGCTTGTATTAATATCAAACAAATACAAAGTGCATCAATAAATCTATCTCCTCCATTTAATCCAATATTATTTTGATAGGGTATTCTTCTTTGAACAAGCAAGATAGAAGCTAATATCCCAAGCTTGCAATATGTCTAGCCAATTGAAAGCAATAAATGGTTTCCAAAACCATTAGTGAAAACTACGGGCCCAGTCTTGGCACTCATGTCTCCACAACTAAATTCCAATGCCCCCTCATAGATGTGGAGCCTTTCTAAAATAGTATGAAACTCGTAGAAAAGTATTTTTCACCACCATGACCTAAGTTTCTATAAATAAATCTCAATAACCCTATCGAGCACTAACTACCTCTTACATTATTAATAATAAAATATTCTTGAAATAATTCCCAAGCTTGAAACTTTTAATGTAACTCCCTATTGAGTGTCCCTTATAAACAATATTTTCAAATGTCTATATTTTTAAGATATGGATTTGAAGAGATTTTTTTTGGCTACTTGTGTTGTCATTGATGGAAACTAGAGTCAACGGTATGATCCACAGTGTAGTATTGCTCCTACTGGCAAGGGAAGTAAGATTCTATAATCTACCAGCAAAAAGAATGAAGAACAAGACATCCAGTTGGAAAACTGATTTGATCACCTCACCGGATCACTATTTTGTGGTGTGGATCTCCAGGGAAGTTTTCCTAGCATGTATACTATCCTACTAGTGATTTTTGTGGTGTCACATTAGTCAGAGTTTGAATTAAGAGATTCAGAAGTATGATTCATGGTTTATTTTCTCATTATAGTTGACATGTTTTATATGGTGTATCGCAGATGTATGTGGAGTATGTATTTAGTCATTTCTTATGTTTACAAATTCTTTTTGGGTCCCTACTATAGTCTAGCTAACTTGTGTGGGAACGTATCAATTCTAATTGATGATTTGGGCTGACATAAAAGAAAAGTATTATGTTTTGTTGTGAAGCCAATGTACAACAAATTCTTGTTAGCGGGTATATAAAGGAAATCAAAAAAAAAAATTGTGTGGGTGAAGAAGCTATGTAAGAAAAATAAGTTTGTGTGCATCAAAAAGAGAGTGAAAAAGGGAAGATCAGTTATATGAGGGCAGAGAAGTTTTATATGCTAAGCAAAGCAGAACAGAAGTGAAAACTAGATAGAAAGATTTGGAATCTGATTGTGCGCTTAAGTGGAACTGAATCCAAGCATTTGTAGATGTTACTTTCTTAGTTCAATTTTTTTTTGTAATCTCAAATGTATTGTGTAGGCAGTGAGCCTTTCTCTCTTGAGCAGTGTGCTCTAGGTAGTGCACCTGAATGCAAGTGCATTCCCTTTTATCATACTTTTAACAGAGTATACTTTGTGGATTAATCTCTGCCATTGTTTTTCCCCTAACAAGGTTTCCACGTAAAAATATTTAGTGTTATGGTGTTCACTAATGCGATTACATGTTTCCATCTATTTTTGTGTTGTGGATGTTGTTATAAGTTCAATTACTATTGTTGATAGTTTTAGATCTGATTTGAAAATCAAATATTATGAAACACTGATTCACCCCCCCTCTCAGTGTTCCTAGTGTCCAACAATTGGTATCAGAGCAAGTTCCTCTTCTAGAGTTTAACAACTTGAGGTGGATCTTGAAGTACAATGGACACTGGTGGTCTTCAACAATAGCTTATGGTGGCACTTGATGATCTTGATCAATCTAAAGAAGTCGTGGAACTAAAAGCAAATGTTGTGGTTATCGAAAAATTCATTCAATCACTGAAGGATAAGATAAATGAGTCAAGGGAAAAGAGGAAGGAACTGTGTGATCAGTTGAAGTAGAAAGACAACAAAAGTTCGGATGATGTTCATCTAAATCAAACTCTAAGGGAAATAATAGAAGAATGTGAAAATCTTGCTAAAAACAATACAATTCTAAAGCTTGAAATGAAATATGTGGTGACGAAGTTTACCAAAGAGATAGAAGAAAGAAAGAAGAATGAGGAGAATCTGGCTCAATCTTTGAAAGAAAAATCTGAAGAATGTAGCAAAGTTAATAGTGAATTCATTCAATTGGAAATTGAGCTACAACAATCCAAAAACAATGAACAAGAGCTTGAGAGATACGTAGTTATTCTCATAAATGAGCTTACTACTACAAATGAATTCAAGGAGAAGTTCAAGATAAGTTCTTCTAGGCTTGATGAGATAACTAAGGGACAAAAGAAGACAAATGACAAGCGAAGTCTTGTCTATGAGAAGGGAGAGAGCTTTGAATCTAAATAGAAGAACCCTAAAAAGAAGAACAAAGGCACAATACATTTGGTAAGGCAACCCAATGCTAAGAAATTTAATGGATATTTCTTTGTTTGCAATAAATTTGAACATATGGCTTCTCAATGTAGAAGAAAGATAAACTTCAGCACCCCATCATTTTTTGGTCAATGTTTTAAATGAAAAAAGTTTGGTCATAAGGCATTAGAATGCAGAAGTATGTATGTCAGTGCAAGTAACATTAAATGCTATACCTATGGAATATTTAGACATGTTTCTAATCAATGTAGGTCAGGAGGAAATCAGTGGAATGGATGGTACAGACAAAAAAATTTGGTATGTTTCAATTGCAACAAACTTGGGCACATTGCAAGATTCTGCAAGAACATAAACATGAATAAAAGAGGTCTAATTTATCAAGGAAGAAAATCACAGAAAGATAACAAAGGAAAAGGAAAAGCATCTATGAAAGAAATAAGAGATCAGATGAAGAAGACGTGGGTAAAGAAAAGTGAATTTGATGAAGGAAATAAGGTTGTACCAGAAGCTCCCTCCAGTAATTCTTCCGACAATTGATTTCAAGCCAGAGGCATAGGGGGATTTTTCTCATGAAAAATCCTTTGCCCCCCTATGTATAGTTGGCTTTGAATCACTGGATGCCATCAGTCGTTGTATTATTCATTGCTGAAAGTTTTTGCAATCATTTTTTGAGTTGGATGAAATGACATAGGTCCACAGTCAGATTCTTCACTTGTTGTCTGAGTTCACAGTATAACCAGAACTCCTAGGGCAACACATTTAATGTGGCAGAAAGTTAAGTATGCAAAGTTATAAAAAAGGGCACTTGGAACCCTAATTCTTCATAATGCATTGAAGTAGAACAGTTGGAGAGCATTTTCTACAAAATTCCAAAGGTACGAAAGGGAAATTTAGCAACAAATTCTCCAGGTATTTTTGTTGCTTATTGATTTAATATTTATTTGGTGATCAGTAGAACCCTGTTCGGCACAAAAAATTCCAAGGAATAATAACTCTAGATGAGTATAATAGTCAAAAAGTTAGAGATGAAAGAAATTTGTTGTCTCCTGCCAAATTAAGGAAGCTTGGAGGATCGAAGCATAATAATTTGGATATATGGAATGAATTTCCTCATTTCATCACTGCGGAAGTGATTCAGTTTATTTTAAACAGATTGGATGGTGATATCCTCACTTTGGATGAACCCTATCAAATCTTAGAGGATGTAATCAAGAATCTAACAGGTTTGTGCAATGTTGGTAATATTCCAAAGAAGAAATTGATTTGAAATGTTGAGGTCAAATCCCTAATTGGAATAAGGGGAGATCAAAGGGCTCTGATAATTTCATTAATTAAAGATCCTTTGACAAGGTATGTTGCACATGAAATCTCATATAAGATCTTCAGAAACTGAGAAGGATCAACCTCAGCAGGTGTTGTATATATTGCTCATAAAATGATAATAGAAAATGAAGACTTTGACCTATGTAGTCTATTGAAGGATCAACTAATGGAGAATGTACAATTAATGAAGGATATAGACTACTCTTTCAGGTTTGGCACCCTTGCAATATGCATTATGATGTATTTTCTAAATTGCTTTCCTCTGAATGACAATGTTGTGTGGAAAGAAAATACACCTATCTGCAAGAAAATATTTGAGCATAACAACTCTTTTGAAAATGGTGAAATATTTTATGAAAACTTCTTCAGGAAGTTGTTGGAGAGGTTTGGTGCAAGTGTTATCCCTCTTTAGATAAAAATAACTGAAGTTGGATCATCCTCATGAAAGGAAGAGAAAAAGAAGAAGAGAGGAAGTGATTTGTCTGGTGTCACTCCTCTGACACCCAAGTCAACAAGAGTTGAAGAAAAATGGAAAGGACAATTGGTTGTGGATGTCAAGGATGAAGACTCTAAGGAACATACTCCTAGAGATCAACCAAAACCAAGTGAACCAAAAATAATAATAGCTAAAGACAGTGATGAAGAATGTGCTCTATTCAAATCAAAGATAATGCAAATTATTCAGGATGAAGATGGGATGCAAAAGATAACTAACATATGGTTGAATGGACCATCCTATGAGTAGGATGTCATTGAGGAAACTTTGGGAAGATACTTTGTTGATAACGATATTGAATTTGAGAGTCTATAGGATGTTCTCCTACTGATTGAGTGTGTTAAGGAGGCTATGAAATCTATGCCTCTGGATAAGAAAGAGGAGGAAATAATTTCCCATTTGAAGATGTAGTTTAGGCTATATCTTGTTAAGCTAAAGAATAAAATGAATGTGCTGAGACAGTGCATTGATTCAGCCAATAAAGTTTTCAATTACTGTCTAAGGTGGCCTCATGTGGTTGGCAAGTACAAGGATAAGTTGGAAGAAATTGAAAAAGAGCTTGTCAAAATTGGACAGGATTACAGTATGTTTTTGGATGAGGATGGAAAGGTTAAGAAAAAGTTCCATGGTCTACAGGTTGAGCATGCAAAGGCTCACTTTGCTAGAAATACTCTCATGGACGCCTTCTAGAAAGTAAAAGACCTAACTGAAGGCATACTAGAGCAAATGATTGAAGTGTTAAAGATAGGAGAAAATCTTGAAGAAGCTATCACCATTCCAGAATCCCTTGTCTAGATTATCAATAGGACATCAAAGAATAACAACTTGATTATAGCTATTGGGATTGTGCTGAACTCTTGGAAGAAATTCCTTCCAAAAATTAAAACTAAGTATAAAATAATCTTCTTATTTTTGCAACAGTTTCTCAAATTTTGATCCCACTCTCTATTTTGCAAAAGTGAGAGAATAAGTAAAGAAGTGTAGAGAAGAAGTATAAAAGTATAGAAGCTTTGTCATTGATGTAAAAGGGGGAGAGAATGTAGTGAAAAATTTCTTTGACATCCAAGGGGGAGCAACAATCTTGGTTTTGTTGAGGATTTGGTTTTTGACACTTAGTCAATTTTTCATTAAGTGTTGTCATCAATGCCAAAGGGGGAGATTGTTGGAATATGGCTTTGAAGAGATTTTTTTTGGCTACTTGTGTTGTCATTGATGGCAACTAGAGTCAGAAATATAATCCACAGTGTTAGTATTGCTCCTACCGGCAAGGGAAGTAAGATTTTGTAATCTACTGGCAGAAAGAATGAAGAATGGGACATCTAGTTGACAAACTGATCTGATCACCTCACTGGATCACTATTTTGTGGTGTGGATCTCCAGGGAAGTTTTCCTAGCATGTATACTATCCTACTAGTGAATTTTGTGGTGTCGCATTAGTTGGAGTTCAAATTAAGAGGTTTGGAAATATGATTCATGGTTTATTCCCTCATTATAGCCGACATGTTTATATGGCATATCACGGATGAATGTGGAGTATGTATTTATTCATTTCTTATTTTTTCAAAAAAAAATTGGGTCCCTACTATAGTCTAGCTGACTTGTGTGGGAACACATCAATTCTAATTGATGATTTGGGCTGACATAAAAGAAAAGTATTATGCTTTGTTGTGAAGCCGACATACAACAAATTCCTGTTAGCAGGTATATGAAGGAAATCAGAAAAACATTTTGTGTGGGTGAAGAATTTGTGTAAAAAAGAAGTGTGTGTGCATAAAAAAGAGATTGAAAAGGGGAAGATCAGTTATATGAGGGAAAAGAAGTTTTATATGCTAAGTAGAGCAGAGTAGAATGGAAGTGCGAACTAGATAGAAAGATCTAGAATCTGATTGTGCACTTAATTGGAACTGAATCCAAGCATTTGTACATGCTACTCTCTTAGTTCAAAATTTTATTATAATCTCAAATGTATTTTGTAGGAAGTGAGCCTTTCTCTCTTGAGCAGTGAGCTCTAGGCAGTGCACCTGAATGCAAGTGCATTCCCTTTTATCATACTTTTAACAGAGTATACTTTGTGGATTAATCTCCACCATTATTTTTCCCCTAATAGGGTTTCCACGTAAAAATATTTAGTGTTATGGTGTTCACTAATGCGATTACATGTTTCCATATATTTTTGTGTTGTGGATGTTGTTATAAGTTCAATTACTATTGTTGATAGTTTTAGATCTAATTTGAAAATCAAATATTATGGAACACTGATTCACCCCCCCTCTCAGTGTTCCTAGTGTCCAACATAGATAAATAATAAATAATTACAACTCTCCTACCCTCACATCATTGAACCATTTTTCTCATTCCATGAAATTTATAGATACATAGAAAAAAGAATCTATGAACAATTAAGTTACAATAGTGATGACTTGCAATGTAAATAGTACACCTAGTAGCAAGATTCCCTCACTTGATACTTACATTGCAAGAGTAAAATAGAGAAATTAAAAAAAAAGGCTCTAGGAAGGAAAAGGTCCATATAATCCTTGTACCAAGGTGATCCGACAATAGTGGGTTACACTTTTTGGCCAAATGTGACATTGAACTGAACTTTTTTAATTAAATATTCACTTCCGAACACCTATAGCTAATAAAACATGAGGAATTTGAAGATGATGCAAACTAGTGATCTGTGACATTTTATCTATAGATTCTAAATATATATTTTTTAAAAAAATCAGAATCAATCTGCATTTCTTTTTCCATCTCCTTCGATAACTAGTTTTTAAATGTAAACAACATTTTTAAAGAGTAAGGTTTATTGCATAACACAATTTTTTTCTATGAAGGATAATATTTTTTTTTTTTGAATTTATATTTGTAACTACGATATCTAGTCCTTCATTTGGTTTCATAATTTTTTAATTGAATATTTTTTCTTAATTAAGTTTTAAATTCAAACCAATACAATTTAGACACAGGTTTATTGTATAACATATAACTTTTTCATATGTATCAAAATTAAATTTTTTTTTGTTGGATCAAGGACATCAATACCAAGAGCATAGATGTTTTCAGAATTTTTTTGGTAATCTAAGTTATTTTTACACATGTACAGAACAAAGAGCTTGATTTTTAGTGAAAAACCTACATTCACAAGAAATAAAAAATAAATATAATAATTAAATTAAATATATTTAAAATTATACTTTTTGGGAAACTTATAATAAGGACTACATACTTAAAAAAAACATATATTTTAAATGAATTAATTTGATCCCCCAAAAGGTAAATCAAAAGTGGGTTTTTATTAGCATTTTGATAGGTGTTGAGGAGACTCCATTATAGGTATGGTTGAAAACTAGTGGGGTTCTATCCAAGGGGGTTTTATCAAACCCTCTTCAATTAAAATCCTTTAAATGGAACCTTTCAAGGCTTAACTCATTATATTTTCTAAAAATATGCGATTTTAACAAAAATCAGGATGTCCTAGAAAGTGTAACCCATTATTGTGGTAGCACCAACCAACATAATGTATCCATATTTTTGGGCTTAGTAAGTGAATCAACACCATTCATTAATGTATCAAACTTTTCTATGTAGACCTTCTTGTTCTCTACCATCTCTTGAATAAAATAATATTGAATATCAATATTCTTGGTATGAACATGGTACCTAGGATACTCCACCAAATATATGACACTCTAATTTTTGTGCAACTAATCTTCACTATATTTATTTTAAAGCTAATACTTGAACACAATTTGTGTAGTCATGATAATTCCTTGCAAGTGTGTGTTATAGCCATTTACTTTGCCTTTGTAATGGAAAGAGAAATTATGCATTTCCTTTTACTTACCCACTTAATTATAACTCCAAACAAAGTGAACACAACCAATTTAGACCTTCTTCTATCCAAATCACTAATCCAATCTAAATCCATAAATCCCTACATATGTAACAACTTTCTGATGCAGAGACTACCCTCCACTTTTTAAAACTCAAACAAATACGCAGTTACAGAGACAAAAACTTTCAAATACCAAATAGCTAAATAGATCAATACCAACATTTATTCAAATAAAAGTTCAATATATCTGGAAAAAAAAAATGCCCTCTTCGACACTCACTTCTCATGCCATTCAGAGATACATTCATTTCTTCACAAATCTATGCACTCTACTCCTCACTTATCACTACACACTCTTGTTTTTAATTGTTGTGCATCAACCTTTGGTTCAATGACTCCTTTCTTTACTGGAATGACTTCCAAGCCTATTGTCCCCTTCCTTTCTCGTTGTGCCTTCTATCCAAAGACTATGTTCCTCCTACTCGCACTTTCTTCTCTCACCATACGAGCTCTCTCTTCTCACTTCCACCTGTTGGCATGCTACGCTACTCTCTCCCACCCTCTGTTCTCAATTGTGCCCCTCTACATTCACTTGACTCTTTTTTTTCATTCAAAAATGATTAAATTTACAGTCTTAGTGTGGCCTTGATGCAGGAGCATCCAGTGGTGTAAAGGCAATCTTGCATCACCCAAAAATAGTTAAATTTCAAGTTTCTCAGTTTTTAGATGTTTTTACATTTTTGGATACCCTTTTTGTCATAATGAAATTCCCAATTTACATTTTTTATTTTTTGTTCTTGGGTTGAAAGATATTGCAGCTTTAGTTTCCCAAATTTGCACCTGAAAATCTTTCGAGTTAGATTTGAGGCACTTAGAGTTCCTGGAACGGCCCCAAAACTTGCTAGAATTGACATAGCTTATTTCTAGTACGTTATTGACTTCGAGACCTTTCCAACAGTTCAAACGGTTTGCGAATCGGAGTCCCGGATCAAAAGTTATGGCCCCAGGAAGTTGGCACACTTTCTAGAAGATACAATTGCAAATGCTCTTTTGAGATTTGAACTTCATGTTGTAAATTTTTGGCACCAAACCGCCTAAACTCAAATTTGAATGTTGTTTTGGCTCCAAACTAATGAGGAGCTCTATTTATGGGCAGGCTTCTAATTTTTGGGTAGTTTTTTTGGGGATAAGCTCGCATATTGCGAAAGGGTTATTCTGTAGCTTTCTGTAACTTGAATGTGTTATAGAACTTGGGGATTTGAGATCCTCTGCATGTAAGAAGCTCCATTTTCTGAATAATAAAATTATTCTCTTGTTTGTGGGTTATTTTCTGTGTCTCGGGCTGCACCCTCATCAGGCCTTATATTTTTTGTTGCCCCATCCTTCCTTTTTATTTTTTTTATTTTAAAAATATTCAATCAATCTTTTATTACATAGTTGTAGCCTATAGCCTCTTTGTATTTCATGTAAACTTTAACCGATCCAATTCCTGCCTTCTTCAAATCTGTACGACCCCTAGCCTTCCTTTTGTTCATGAATAATTTTTTTGTGAATGTAAAGATCGGGTATGTGGGATGCTACCTCTTTGTGTTGCTCTGAAATTTCTTTTAAACATGGTGCCTCCTCATCATTTTGCAAATTTAGATGAATTTCTCCTGAAGTTCATTGATCCCTCTTCAATGGAAATTAAAAGACATTCTAAAATCATTCACTTTAAAATCCAATAATGTTATTTCACAGGTAGAAATCAATTTGGTTGATGATTATAAATTTGAATTCTTTAAGACCTTTGACCAATCTATTTGTGCATACTCTGCAATCAGCACTAGGTCAAATAGTTTATGTACTATGGGCTATGCTTCACATTCTACATGCAACAAGGTAGTTGCAAATACAACATTTGACAAATTTCCATCAAAGAATTATATCTTGAGGTTTAGGCACTGAATTGGAAAACCAAAACCAAACAATAAAACAAAGAAAATTTGTGAAAGAAAAATCAACGATATGTTTTTTGGGTGGTTCGGATCACTCATTCACCTGTGTGCTCCTACACCAGACACACCAAGTAAAATGGAATGTTCCTTGAGTTGGTAAACTCAAGAAAATTCAAAGGTGTATGGGATAGTAATCCCATGTTTATTTGTTATCCAACGTTGCTCCTTTTCCATGGGAGCCTTCTCTCTTCTATACTTTAGCTCATCCTCAACACTCAAGCCATCTCCACTGGAATTATCTTGTTTCTCAAAACAACTTCTTACCACAGGTTCATCTTGATTCCCTCTACATTTTATTAGACTGCTATTCTTTTTTTCTCTATTGTATTGCTGCAATAAATCAGAACCCAACCTTTTCTTTCCCTCTAAAATATGCTCTCTTAATGGTTGAAAATCATTGCAGTCATGTTGGATTCAAGCAACACTAAAGGGGGGTGAATCAATGTTGAGCAATTTTAAAATTTATTAATCTGACCTTTTAAGTGCTTAAAACATTCAATCAAAATAAAGATGCGTGAACATGAAACAATAACCCACAACACCATAACACAAGGATTTTTATGTGGAAACCTTGCTAGGGGAAAAACCATGGTGGAGGTCAATCCATAATTTGAGTACTCAAATATAGTGTCTTACAAAATGGGAATGCACTTGCATTCAGGCACACTACCTAGAGCTCACTGCTCAGAATAAGGAAGGCTCACTTCCTTACAAAATATTTGGATTACAACAAAAGGTTGAACTGAATAGATAGCATCTACAAATGCGTAATTATAGTTTTGGTTAGGCTCATAGATCATATTCTGGAGGTTCTGTCTGATTTTGCACTTCGCTTTGGTTTTCCTTAGTTTGCTTCACAAATATCCTCTTTTGCACAAATAAAAATCTCTCAAATTTTCTTTTGATATTCACATACACATCAACATATATCGAACTCACACATATGCACACCAAAATGAATTAATCGATCTCATATATATATCCGCTACTAAGAATTCAATCACTATATGTCAGCTCCAATGAAATAGAAAATATCTTCTGATAGCTCAAATCATGAACAACATTGAATGCACATCCACCAAATTCGTCCATAGCATATATAGGACCCAAAACAAAATATTCAAAAACAAAAATCATTTAAACAATCTTATCTTAAACATTCGCAACACCCAACATTTGCTTAGTCGGCCTTCACATACTAATAAATAGAAAATTGAACAACCGGATCTCCTAACTCGTACACCACTTGATGTGATAGAACAAAACTCAATAATAAGACATTTCAAATACCCATCGACCTTCCCTGAGATCCACAACCAAAACTGATAACCTGATAATGCAAACTACTTGACTGATTCTGGCTTCAACCGGATACCTTGTTCTTCACTCTTCCTTCTGGTGTAGAAAAATGTTTACATGTGGACTGAATCAATGACTTCAATTACCATCAATGAAAACACTAGAAACCATATTCCAACAATCTCCCCCTTTGGCATTGATGGCAACACTTAGTGAAAAATGACTAAGTGTCGAAACCTTCAAAGCTTCAAAATGCCATAGGTGAAAAAACTCCCCCTAAGTTTGGTAAGGCATTTTTCATTGCTCTCTCTCCCCCTTTGACATCAATGATAAAAAATTTATTTCTCCCTCTTTGAAATGTAACCAAAACTTGTGCAAAAATTGATTCAAAAACTTCAACAAATATAACAACTAATTGAAGATTATTTTGTGCTTCTCCTTCAACTTTGGAAGAAACTTCTTCCTTGTTGCCACTGCAATCCCGGTGACTATGATCATGTTGTTATTCTCAAATGTCTGGTTGATAATTTTGGTGAGGGATTCCAGAATGGTGAATACATCTTCAAATACTTCTCCCTTCCTCTCTATCTCAATCAATTATTCCAACCTACAATCGGATATGTCCTTCACTTTCCAAAAAGTGTCAACAATCTTGTTCCTAGTGTTCTGAACATTTGTATGCTCTGACTATAGTTCCTAAATTATTTTCCTGATCGCACCATCAACATCCTGAGACATGTCAAAGTTTTGACCAATATTGTTCAGCTCTATTTCAATTTGTTCCAACTTCTCTTTATACTTGTTGATTGCATGAGGCCATCAAAGACAATAGTTATAAATGTTTTTTGCAGTGCTTATGCATTGTCTTAGTTCATTCATGCACTTTTTCAGCTTGGTAAGTGACAATTTGTACTGCTTCTTCAAGTGTAGAATCACTTCTTCTTCCTTATTCTGAGATTCAGAGACCATGATTTCCTTGATACATTCAATCATCTCTTCTAGCAACTTATCCTACAAACTCTCCAATTTGATATGATTGTGCACAAAATGAGTACTTAGTACACTTAAGATCATTTCCTACTCATATGAAGGTCTGATAGACCACATGTTCACAATCTTCTATTTTCCATATTCCTCATGAATAAGTTGCATTAGATCTTCCTTGGTTAGATCGCCTTCTTCTTCACTTCCTTCTACCATTTCCTTTTCTTGTTCTAGATCAATTGTTTTCAATTCTTCTCCAAGGGTGTCCTCAGATTCCTCATCGGATTCCTCATCTGGTATGTCCACAATCACTTGTTTCCCTTTCCTTCAAAGTTTAGAGTCATGCATGTTGGTGGAGTACAAACAATAATTTCCTTTGTTCTTCTCTTCTTTCTCTCCATCTCACCAGAGGAGGAACCAACTTCAAGTTCTCTTACTAGAATGGAAACACCAGTTGAACCAAACTTTCTTAGCAAAATCTTAAAGCAACTTTCATATACTTGATCATAGTTTTCCAAATTGTCAGAGTATATGCAAATCTGCTTGCAAATTGGTTCACTCTCCTCCCACATTACATTGTTGTTCAAGGGTAAACAATTCAGAAAATACATCACAAGGCATATAACCAAGTATTGAACCTGAAAGGGTAACCTGTCTTCTTTATCAATTGTACATTCTCCATCAATTGATCTTTCAACAAACCACAAAGATCAAAATCCCAATCTTCCATTATCATCTTGTGTGAAATATAAACTACACCTACTAAAGTGGCACCTTCTCTATTTCTGAAAAAGGTTTTGTAAGATATTCCATGTGCAATGTACCTTGTCACTGAATCCCTAATTGTGCATATTATCAATGCCCTTTGATCTCCAGTTACTCTAGTTAGGGTTTCGACTTCTTTATTTTGAATTGACTTCTTCCTCAGTACATCCCCAACTTTATATAACTCAATTATAGCTACTATCACTACTCTCAAGATATGGTAGGGTTTATCCAAAGTTAGAATATTATCATTCAATTTGTTCAGAATGAACTCAATGATTTCTGCATTTTTGAAATAAGGAAATTCACTCCAAATATCCAAGCTTTTGTGTTTTGCTCCATTCAACCATTTCAATTCATCATTTGACATGTTTCTTTTGGCTCTATTCTTCTCGCTGCTATACTCATCCAATTTTACCATTCCTTTGATTTTTTTCATTTTACCTTTCGTACACATGAAAAAAAAATACCAAAGAAATTCTTCAACTATACACCAAATTTCTCAATACAATCAAAGTACTTGATGGATTAGGGTTTCACCACCAAATTCTCTTTACGCTTCTGAAATTATGATGCAAAGTGCTCTCCTTCTTTTCTTTGACACAAAGTGGCAAATGAGGGTTTCAACTCCCTTTTCATATCTCGCACACCTAACTTTTATTTTAATAAATACTTTTTCCCTAAAATTTTTGGATACCTCATTTTCTCAGTTGCCAACCAAAAAATTTTGTGGACCTTTAACTTAGCATAATATCCTTTCCAACTAATTCCATAGCATTTGTAGATCAGAAGTGAAATCACTACAATCATCCACATCCCGGTGTCAATTACCGACAGGGGGGTTGAAGGATTTTTCTTAACAGCTCCCCCTAGGCTAAAGGCCTAAGACTAGTTCCCAGAAAGATTACCAAAAGCATGTTTTGGTTCTGGCTCATTTTCTGCAATAGAGGAACTCTTCTTCACCCATGTCTTCTTCATTTGATCTCTTATTTCATCCATAGTCACTTTCCCTTTTCCTTTATCATTTCTCTACATATTTTTGTCTTTGTATATCGGACCTCTTCTATCCATATTCTTGTTTCTGCAAAATCTTGCAATGTGGCCATATTTTTTGCAATTGAAACACAACATTTCCTTGTCCAAACCAATCATTCCATTGATTTCTTCTTGATCTGCATTGATTTTCAATATGCCCAAATCTTCCACAGGTATAACATTCTACATTCCTTCTATTGATAGAGTTGTTTGACACATTTCTACATTCAATTAACTTATGACCAAATTTATTGCAATTGAAGCACTGACTGGAAAATGATGAATCACTTGATTTCATTTTACTTCTACACTGAGCGGCCATATGACCAAATTTATTGCAATAAAAATAGTATCCATTAAACTTTTGAGCATTAGGTTGTCTTACTAGACATCTTTTTTCCTTGTCCATCAGATTTTCTTGCTTGAAATTCCTTTGTCTAGATCTGGAACTTTCTCCTTTTTCATAACCAAGACCTTTCTTATCATTTGCATTCTTCTGCCCTTGAGTCAACTCATCAAGCTTAACAAAGCTCATTTTGAACTTCTTGTATTCATTTGTAGTAGTTAGTTCATCTTTAAGAATAACAATTTGTTTCTCAAGCTCTTCTTCATTGTCTCTGGATTGTTGCAGTTCCATTTCCAACTGAATGAATTTTCCATTTATCCTATTGCATTCATCAAATCTTTCTTTTAGGTACTAGGAAAGATTCTTCTCTTTCTTCTTTATATCTTCAATCTCCTTAGTCAATTTTATCATCATAGATTCCATCTCATGCTTTAGGGTAGCATTGTCTCTGGCAAGCTTTTCACATTCTTCAATTATTTCCTTCAAGGTTTGATTTAGATGATTGTCATCCATCCTTTTGCCTTCTTCAATAATTTTTCTCTTTTTTCTTTATCTAATCACAAAGCTCATTTCTCCTTTCCCTGGATTTAACAACCTAATCCCTCAACTTCTGAATGAATTTCTCAGCATCCTTAAGATTTCCTTTCAATTCTCAGACTTCTTCCTTAGACTAATCAAGATCATCAAGTACCACCACAAGCTATTTTTGAAGACTACTAGAGTCCATTACATTCCAAGATCTACCTCAAGCCATTAAAAAATTTTAAAGGAACTGAGCTCTGATACCAATTGTTGGACTCAAGCAACACTGAGAGTGGGGGTGAATCAGTGTTGAGCAATTTTAAACTTTATTAATTTGTCCTTTTAAGTTCTTAAAAAATTTAATCAAAAGAAAGATGCATGAACATGAAACAATAACCCACAACACCATAACACAAGGATTTTTACGTGGAAACCTTGTTAGGGGAAAAAACCA
The DNA here is from genome assembly GCA_007258455.2 of Sequoia sempervirens. Lineage (NCBI taxonomy): Eukaryota > Viridiplantae > Streptophyta > Pinopsida > Cupressales > Cupressaceae > Sequoia > Sequoia sempervirens. The sequence continues at coordinate 39,550,446 of VDFB02353493.1, forward strand.
CAGTGGATTCAATCCACAATTTGAGTACTCAAATATAGTGTTTTACAAAATGGGAATGCACTTGCATTCAGGCACACTGCCTAGACCTCACTGCTCAGAATAAGGAAGGCTTATTTCCTTACAAAAGATTTAGATTACAACAAAAGGTTGAACTAAATAGATAGCATCTACAAATTCCTTATTATAGTTCTGGTTAGGCTCATAGATCAGATTCTGAAGCTTCTGTCTGATTTTGCACTTCACTCTGCTCTGCCTTAGTTCGCTCAACAAAAATCCTCTTCTGCACAAATAAAAGTCTCTCAACTATTCTTCTGATAATCGCACACATCAACACATATTGAACTCACACATATGCGCACCAAAATGAATTAATCGATCTCATATATGGGTGTTGGCAAGAAGTTGAGTCCACTTTTTGGCCAAAAAGTGGAAGTGTTTTCCCTGATTTTCAAAATTTGACACATTTGACCTTAAAATTTGAAGCACTTAGAGATGGAATCTTTAAAAACGTCACTCACCATAAAATGTAGTACTTGGAGTCTAGTTTCCAAATATGTAATTTATTTCAATACCCAGATGGTACAAATTGAGTTTCAATAGGTGTTTCTAAAAACCACTGTTTAAAAGTCACTTTTTTTACCATACTATGCACATGTATGACATCCATATTTTGACCTAAATTATCGTATTTTTTGAAATCCTTTTGGGAAAATATTTGTGACTCACTGAAGCACATTTTTCAATATTTTTTTCTAATTTTTTATTGATTTTTTTTTGTTAAATTTTTACTAGCCATATTTGTCATTTTGAAAAATCGTCGTGTACGACATGCATAAGATGACCTAAACTTATCATTTTTTGAAAAAAAAATTAAATTGAAAAGAATTGTCTAAAGTACATTCTTGTGCAATCCATTCGTCAAAATGTTATGTTGATCAAAAGTTATTAAAATAGTAAAAAACCTTGATATTTAAAGTTTATGGACCAGTTTCATCAGAAATGAATTGAAAAATTAAAAAAATAATCTAGTTGTAAAAAAATTTACACATTTGGAATCTACACTGTCTCATCTAAAATGGGTTTTAATTTCGTCAAAATATTCTGCAAAAAAGTCATCAACCATATGTCCAAACTCGGTATTTTTCTCTGACATTGTTAGGACCTTCAAGTTGCAAGTCAAACTAGGTTGAAGGCCTAGGTTCAGATTCCCAATGCTTTTCCCGAACCAAAATACAAGCCAAAAACCTGACCACAAAGCAAATCCAATTTCATTTTTTAGAAACGGGATCCCATTTTGTAAATCAGGATCCTATTTCTTAATATTAAATGTGGTTACTGTTGACAGGGAAACGAGATCTCGCTTTATAAACGGGATCCCATTCCTTTGTCAATAGTTCTCACATTTAATACTGGGGAACAGGATCCCGATTATAAAACGGGATCACGTTTGTTTTTAACCGTTTTATTTAAATTTATTGTCAAAATTTACTGTGAAGTCTACAACTTCACATGTACGGCCGAGAGCAGTAAAATTGGGCTATTTTTCATCAACTATTGTCTTTACAGGTGGTGAACTTAAATTTTTGATTGATTTTTTCAATGGAGGCATCATGTAAACTATTTTTGAAGTGGAATTGTGTTAGTTTTTCACTTGTTTGGAGGAACAAATGGTCTTCAACTTGCAATATGAATTGAATTTTTCAAAGGAGGCATGAAGAAAATAGTTTTTAAAGTGGAATTGTGCTAGTTTTCTACTTGTTTTGAGGAACACAAGAGGAATAATTTTGTCCTTACAGGTCTTCAACTTCCAATTTGGATTGATTTTTTTGAATAATTTCACTACTAACATTCATTTGTTCTTGAGAATTTTATAATCATGGGTTCAAAAGATCATAATAAGAGAAGGAAGACATTGGCTCCTCAAGAAGTTGAAGCAAATAGAGAGAAAGAGAAACAAAGACAAAGAGAAAGAAGAATGAGATATTAATCAATGAATGATGGTGGAGCATCCAATTCCACAACTATTGAAGATGAAAACATTGAGGAGACCATGGTTGTAGATGAAGCTAATTTGCAAGAAATCAATTTGGAGAAGAATATGATTATACAAGCAAGTCCTACTATGTCTTCAAATCCCTCTTTCAATGCTATGGAGAATGTTTCAATATGCACAAATCCAGGTACATCTTCAAATCCACATGTTAGTGAAATAGTAAATTTGTATGTAGAAGATTTACAAGATGTTGGACTTAACGATGTTGACATTGATAATATTCAAAGAGATGAAACTTTTATAGAATTTGTTGAAAATGAAAAAGAAAAATCTTTTGTTGCAAATCCTTTTGTTGAAAATGAAAACAAAAACTATTTTGTTGATGAAAATGAAAATTAAAACCATTTTGTTGATGAAAATGTAAATTGTTTTGAAGTTGAAAATGAAAATGAAAATGAAGATGAAAATGTAGAATGTGATGTTGAATTTAATGAAAATACTTTTTTTTAAATTGAAAGTGGTGTTTTCGATAATCTTCTTGGTCAAATTTCTTGGAGGAAAATAAGAACACATGCTAATAGAATATACAACAAATTTTTTTATTCTAAAAATTTTGCATTTCAATGTCAACTAATGATGCAATTGATGAGAATGCAAAAAATGAGGAAAATAATGAAAAGGTTAGGCTTTTTTTTTAAACCAAAAGAAAATATTAATCATTAAAACATGTTATGTCTACTATTGCTAGTTTCATTCAATCTATTGGGAAAAATAGTCAATCTAAAGATAAAAATGCAGCAAGAAGAGCTATAACAACTGCTATAGTTAATAAAGCAACTTTGAATAAAAAAATGGTAAGCAATATTAGTGAAGTTTTAAAAATACATCCTAAAACATTGCTAAGAGCAGCAAAAAGAAGAGAAAGTATAGAAAATGATCCTATCAACCAATGTTGGAGTTTCAGTGGTCGACTCCTGAGGTCTGATATGAAATTCAATGTTGAAATTAAATCTTTGATCAAAAAATATTTGCATGGTAATAATAGGGTTTCCTCTAATGCTAGAGATGTTTTAAAATTAAAGGTGAGGTCCAAAGTTCGCAATCCTCACCCAAAACACCTATTAGATACAATGTAAACTAAATTTTATAGAAAAATTTGTGGTGATTTAGTTTTACTTGGTAATACTAAAATAAGTCAAAGGTCTTTTGAAAAATGTAAACCCTAGTATGTAAAAATTAATAAGCAACGAATATCTTTTTGTTGTAAAATGCATGTTCAATTCTGTTATTTTTATGATTTTTTTTATATATATGTTGTACCTTGCATACTAACATGATTATATAGGAATGTGGTATTAATATGCCACCTGAAGCAATAAGGGAGTTTATTTCAGGTTTGTTTTGTGAAAGATCTAATGGTAAATTGTTTTATTTAAGTTCTTATATTTCTGGACAATGCATTGACTATAGAAATATTTCATTCTTAAGAATTTGTATGCATGAAAGTGTTGATAATGATTTTGGACGAAAATTAGTAGATGTTAAAAGATTTAAGAATGTTCACTATTCTTTAAAAGATGGAAAAATAGGAAAGCGTTGTGATTTAGTTACATAAAAATTTAGTGTGCATGCATTCATGAGTGAATTTAAGAATAAGATTGTACCAAAATATGTCATGCACTCTCAACATGCTTGATGGCCAATTTTGCGCATGTAGAAACACATTTCCAATTGGTACTATACTTTCAGTGGTTGATTTTGTGGAAAATTATACTCTAGCTTTGCAAGAGGAAATTCAATCACAGTATTATAATTCAGTGCAAGTAGTTATGTTTTTCCATATTATTTATAGACATACAGATGATAGCACTAAGGATGATAGAAATTTTTTGAGGGAGTATCATTTTTATTTGAGTGACAACCGTTACACTCGTCTGAGTTTGTTCAATACTGTTTCAATATATTTTATAGAAATTTAAGAGAAAGAGGAATCTAGAAGAAAGAACACCTCATATGGTCAAATAATTGTATAGGGTAGTTCAAGAATGCTCGAATGTTCTATTGGTTAAGTATGGTTCACAAGGAACTTAATTTCCAGCATATATGGAGTTTTCTTGAAGTTGGACATGGTAAAGGAGAACATGATGGAGCTGGTGTGTGTGTGTCAAAAGAATTCTTGCTAGAGAACAATTAAAATTTGAGGATGCAATAAAATTTAAAGATGCACGTGGGATTGTGGATTGGTGTAATACAATATTATTTGCACTTGGTTCAAGTGGGTACTCTATAGTTCATCAATTCTTTTGGTTGGTTGAAGTAGAGAACATTGTACCTAGAGTTGACTATGAGATAATTAGTGGATCTACTAAATGGCATTCATTTAGGAGTTTGACAGCAAGCACATGGACTATCTAGATAAGGGAGCTTGCATTTTTTTTCTAGTTTTGTATCTCAGGAGATTGGGAAGCATGTGAAAATATAGAATGGGTTGAATAGTGGGAGCAAAGATCGTTGACACCTGCACAAGCACATGATCAATATGAAAGAACTATTGAAGAAAATGATCAAGAGTTTGCATCTAAAGAATATGACCGTGTTTCAGACCTTGTACAAGAAGGTAATTTAATTCAATTTATTTTATTTCATTTCATTTTATTAAGTTATTTTGTAATACTAAATTATTTATATGGATATGTGCAAGTTATTAAATCAAATTTTGTTTGCAAGACATGTGTACGTTGTTGTTGCACCTAAGGGGAATGAAGAGCAAACAAAATATTGGTTGGCTCGTTGTGTGGATACTAAACATAAGTTAATAGCACCTCAATAATATGATGATGTCTATCATTATCCAATAGGTATGGTGATCCCCTTAAGACATCCCCTTAAGCAAATTTTGATAACAAGTTTTTGATCCCCTTAAGCAATTTTTTAGAACAAGTCTTTGATCCCCTTAAGAAAATTTTGAGAACTTATTTGATGATGGTTTTCATGTTTTCCAACAAGATAAATGGTGGTTGTTGGAACTTGGCTACAAAAATACCTAACAAGGAAGAATGGTCTACTTGCATTCGAAGATTATGAAACACAAAAAAAGATTATACATTATTTGCATTTGGTGGTGGTAACAAATATAAAACTACATCAATATCGTGGAAGACCTACAAATAAAGTGATATGGACAATTTATATGGAAGAGCATGATACAATCATAGATGCATTACAAAAAAGAGAGGATGCAGATGGTACAATGGAATAAGTAAATACAGGTAAATATAGTTTTAGTTTTATGTTGTCCTTTTAAATAGATTAAATACATGTTTCGATATTGGTCAAGTGTGTTATTAGTTGAAATTGATTTAAATTTTCCTTTTATATATCCTTAAGCCATAATCACAAAAAATATCTAGTCCATGTAGATTAAACCTAGAAAACATGGAATACTTGGTAAAAACAGGTAATTATTAGTTAAATTACATTTAAATACATGTTTCGATTATATATTGATATTGCTTGTACATGAATAGTTAAAATTGATTTATTATCCTTTTTTGTATCCTTAAGCCATCATTGCATTGATCTCATACTTTGAAACAAAAAGGAGAGAGTGTCTAGATTCAACCTACACACATGTGTGGAATACTTTTAAATGCAGGTACTTGAGTTGTGTACATATAGATAGTTTTATATAAATTAAAATATGTATGTTTTTATGATTTCATTGATATTACTTGTACCTTTTTGATATTAGGTGGTGTGAAGACCTACTACATTCTGGGCATGAGTTTGAGATGTTCTTAAGATGGCATATCCAAATTTTGTAAACATTTTTTTGAGATGGCATATATGTACATACATACTTACAAAATTAAACATTTTGTACAAATTACAAATACATGTACATACACTATTATGTACTCTATGTAATTCTATGTATCAAAATCGATATTCTATATATTTTGTTTGCTAAATGTGCATGTTTTCCTACTTTGAAACTTTATATTTGATTGTATAATCACTAAAAATAATGCATAAATTATTGTTAAATCAATTATATCCTTAACACATTCTATTATGACCCCTTAATAAATCCCCTTAAGACGTGGAGGTGGATTCAAATATCCTAAATATAATAACCCCTTAATGCATCCCCTTAAGACATTGTATTATGACCCCTTAAGACATCCCCTTAAGACCCCTTAAGACAACCCCTTAAGACGTTGTGTTATGACCCCTTAAGACATCCCCTTAAGGTGTTGTATTATGACCCCTTAAGACATTGCATTATGACCCCTTAAGAAATCCCCTTAAGACATCACATTAGGACCCCTTAAGACATCCCCTTAAGATGTGTCGTATTAGCACATATCCTAAATATTATACTTAATTATATCATTTGTTATGATGACTCACCCTAAAACTTATAATACTTGTTAATATCACTTAATATTTATACTCAATTATACTCTTCTTTGATCCCCTTAAGATGTCGTATTAGGACCCTTAAGACATCCCCTACTTGTTAATATCACTTAATATTTATACTCAATTATACTCTTCTTTGATCCCCTTAAGATGTCGTATTAGGACCCTTAAGACATCCCCTACTTGTTAATATCACTTAATATTTATACTCAATTATACTCTTCTTTGATCCCCTTAAGATGTCATAGGACCCTTAAGACATCCCCTACTTGTTAATATCACTTAATATTTATACTCAATTATACTCTTCTTTGATCCCCTTAAGATGTCATATTAGGACCCTTAAGACATCCCCTTAAGACAACCTATAATTAGTGTTGAATGTTATTATTTATTTTGATAGCTTATAAATTATTATTTGATGCCATTATTTGTTTTGACAGCTTATAAATTAGTATTGGATGCCATTATTTGTTTTGATAGCCTATAAATTAGTATTGAATACCATTATTTATTTTGACAGCTTATAAATTAGTGTTGGATGCCATTATTTGTTTTGGCAGCTTATAAATTAGTGTTGAATACTATTATTTATAGAATTTATTAATGCTTTTGTTCTCTAATCTTGTATGGTATTGTTTATTTCTTAAAATTTTATCCTTTCTAGTATATAAATGGATTGCTTTTGTTTGTAAGTTATGATTTATTGACTAATTATCGATTGATGTGAATTGAATAAGTTCATTGACTAATTGTCTCTAATTATTGAATGTACATATGTATATCATGTATGAGATCACTAAATTTGTAAAGTATAAATATTAAAATGTCTTATTAATTTCAACTTTAATTTCATATTTATATTTAATTTCACATTAATGTCCTATATTAATGTCTTGACTATGAACATAAAATGCATAAATGTACATGTGTAATTTAAAATTTTAAACAATAATAAAGTCCATAATTTACAACATATTAAGTGCATGAAACCAATATATTAAGCGCATGAAATAAAGTCCATCAGAGTACAACCCATGAACTAAAGTCCAATGAAGTACTTGAGCCATGAAATATAAATTCCAACAGAGTACATGAGAAACCAGAAATGTATTCCATGAAATAAATAAATATAACCCATAAAATCATGTTTCTAGGTCATGTATTGTCTCTATAATCAAGAGACCTCTTGATGCCATGCAGACTATGCAGATGACCCGAAACACTCTGTAAAAGAGAAAGATGAAATCAAATGTAAGACAATGAAAAATGATTTAATGATAATTTAATTTATAATTCATCATAAAATTAAATTACCATCATATCTGGGTTTGGATGCTCTGGTGCACCTGCAGCAACCTCTAAATTCTTTGAATCAATCTACATAAACAAGAAAAATAAAGTTGAAATTAGATGTAATTCTACAATTAAAAATGATTTAATTCAATTTAAATTATAATTTATCATATTTTAATTGTACCATATTCTGAGGTTGTGCACCCTCTTCTCCAAGACTTGTTTGTACATGCTCAACTACAAGATGTGTCTCATGCTATAAAAGAAAAATAATTTAAAACATGTATTAGCTCATATTATATATATATATATATTCAATTTGAAATTTAAAATTAAAGTTATATTTAGAATATATAATTTATAATTGACTTTAAATATAATAAAAAATTTAAATTACCATTTGATCTGGAGCTTGCTCTGCATGTCCTCCTAGAGGTGTAACTATGTCTGGGTCAGGGTTGAAAGTCGCATTAACAAAGTCCTACAAGATCAAATTTAAAGCATGTATACTTGAATTAGGTTAAAGTAATATATATTCAAGTTTGCACATTTTGTGTAGAAAATTTTTTAAACAACCTGAAAATCGGAGGCCTCATGAGTAGTTGCAACATCTAATGTTTTCCTGATGCCCATTCTCATTGTGGTATCAACCTAGACATACATGTAGATATTTAACGTTTATAATATTTACAAGTGTTCATGCACATTTCATATATAGTGAATTCAAAATTCATAATTGTAACTATACTAATGTAAGTTAAACAATTTACAATATAAATGTACCTGCCCCTGATCTATGATTCTTGATAGTGGAAGAGTGCTCAACAACCCCTCGGGTGGAATTGATGTGGAAGCCGATTGGCTCGCCTAAACCAACATAAATATTTTAAACATATATGTGATTCAATTATAAATTTAAAACTCAAGTTAAAAATCTTTTCATATGTAATTGAAAAAATTGAAATCAAAATACCCCATAAGGGTTTCCGAGTAGGACTGGTGTCGATGTATGTAGTCGTGGAATGGATGATTTCCCCATCGTTAGTATCATCTGTACACCAAAAAATTTGATTGTTAAAATGTATTGCAAACTTTTCTTTGATATATACATTCATCAAAATTCTTATAAAATGAACGTGTAGATGCATATTTATGCATGTGTTGTAGTGTCCTCAGGGTGATGGTCTGTTGTAAGAAATTCTACAAATGAACTAATGTGACCAGATGAACCACCAGAATCTCCACATCCACCCAAACTAGGTGTGACCTAATCAGGTTCATAGCATACTTGATGGAAACTAGTACATACATGTGGGATGGGCCTTGAAACTCCTAGAGTGGTACTCAGACTAGCTCCATAAAACACTCCTCCATCATCATTGTCTCTATGCTCCCTACCCACTATCATAGAAGCATGTTGATCAAGGTCTCTTGTGAGTGTACTAAGGGATTCTAATTTCTAGAGCACAGCTCGATGATGCATAGGTGCAAGAATGGGAGGACTAGGAGAAGTAACAAGGGGTTGTGCATGCATGGGGTGTTGGGGATCAACCCTTTCCCCTAACCTATATTATGGCATGCCGCCACCAACACCCTAAAATGATTTAAAATCAAAATAATTGGGATTTTTCCCCATAACAAACTCTACATACAATTTCCTCAAAAAATACAATGGGCACTCCCAATTAGCGTGTGGTGGACTATCAAAAACCATATACCATGGATCCAAAAAAATTGCACTCATCTATGGATGTATGCACCACCTCATGGATATTCTAGATTTATTGGGAGGAATGGGCTATTGAGTAACGGAATCGAGAAAGTAGGGGGCTAGGTGTGCTTTCATTATTTTAAGGTCTAAAATTGTTTATAAGAGAGACCATCAGCATAAAATTATCTCATTCATTCTTTGTCTTGTCGATGCCTATCTAGATTAGAATCAATGGTCCTAATGGCATCCACAACCTTTTACATCGCAAATGAAAAATGTCTCACGTGTGGTGGATTCAATGCTTGACTCTACATAGCATTGATTTGATTTTGTATGGATGCAACCTAATCATTTATGTGTGCTTGCAAGCAAGCCTCATCAGATGTAATAGGTGTTAGAGGTGGCATATTAGGTTGAGTGGGAGGTGGAGGGGGAGGTAGAGGTGGATGAGGTGGTGGTTTGATGATATCACCAATGTTAAAATCATCCATGATATGAGATATAAGTGTGCACCTACATTAAATTATACAAAATTAACATACAAACTTAAAAAATTACAAGAAATAGTTAAATTTGAAATGCACGTGCAAATTTGTTTAAATAGGATGTGCATACATATACATACACATACATATACATTGATTGAACTTGAGCATGTGCATACAAAATTCAAAATTTAACATGTACATACATTTACAATAAAAAAATGTGATGCATAATTTGCATGCATACATCATTAAACTAACTATGTACATACATACAAATTTCAAAATTAAAGAACTATATGCAATTTTAATACATGTGTACATACTAAAAAATAAACTTGAAACATTCACAAAAAGCTCATTTTATGTCTAACGCATATATATATATACATCATTATAAGTTCATAAATTCCACCAAATTCATAAATTTGTGTCACTAAAAATATCCATCTAGAACCAAAATCATAAATTCATGTCACTAAAAATATCCATCCAACCAAATTTATAAATTCATCACACAAAATATCCATTGAACCAAATTTATAAATTCATAACTATTTAAGATCATTGTCTTAATTTAGAAACTATTGTGGATCTCTACTGCATCTCTTCATTTCTTTGCATTTTCCTTTTCAGAATCAGAATTTCTCCTCTCCTCTATCCATTGTCGATGCTCGTCTAAGATCCCATCCATAGCCATGACAACATCAACAATGGTTTGCATCCTAGATGCAAACATCCTCACAGGTGGTGTGACACATTCTTCATTTTGAATAATGTTGATTTGATCTTGGATTGTTCTAACATTGGCATTGATTCGTGCTTGCAAATGAGCACCATTGATTTCAAGTGGTGGAGGTGGGGGATTATGAGGTGGAGTGTGTGGAGGTGGAGGTGAAGGTGGTGGAGATGGATGGTGTGGAGGTGGATTGCGATTATTATTGATTTGATCCATGTGATCTCTAAGATATGAGTGAACCTACATTAGATTTTTAATTTCAAAATGTAAGATACATGTTGAGGAAATACCCTTAAACCATTCAATATAAATGGCCTAATTGAATACAAATGATACAATATCTAAGCCTCATTTATGTCTAAGGCATGTTACTTGAATAAAAATACAATTAACTATTAATATACGATAATTTATGAATGTTATAGGGTTTACGGTTTAGAGTTTAGGATTTAGGTTTTAGGGTAATAGGATGGCTTAATGGGATCTATGTAGTGAGGTCCTCGTACTAAATTACATGGCTTTTAAGTGAATAAAATTTGGTGAAGATGCCCTAGGCAATCAAATTTCATTAAGGTCTAAGGCAACTTCACAAAATTTTATTCACTTGATCCATGTCATTTTGTCCTAGGAACTTACTAGACATAGATCCCCTTAAGCCATCCTATCACCCTAAACTATAAAGTAATCAATCTAGATCATGATTTATCTCATTCATATTATAATCTTGGACGATCTTATTATTGTTAAATTTTGTTTCCTTGGGAAACTTCACCAAATTTTGAGAAATTATTTGATCCCCTTAAGAAATTGATTTACGGTTTAGGGTGATGGGATGGCTTAAGGGGATCTATGTCTAGTGAGGTCCTAGGACAAAATGACATGGATCAAGTGAATCAAATTTGGTCATGTTTCCCAAGGCAACCAAATTTCATTAAGAGCCTAGGAAAAAATTATGGCTTTAGGGTATAGAGTTTAGAGTTTAGGGTCTAGGGTAATAGGATAGCTTAAGGGGATCTATGTAGTAAAATCCTACAATAAAATTACATGGCTTAAGGGAATAAAATTTGGTGGAGTTTCCTAAGGCAACCAAATTTCATTTTAAGGTCCTAGGACAAAATGAATGCTTTAGTTTTTAGGGTTTAGATTTTAGAGTTCAAGGTTTAGGGTTTAGGGAACTTAGGGTGAAATTTTGGTGTCCCTTGGAATATAATGGACTTGCAAGTTAGTATAAAACATTTTCTTGTGGAATAGTTGATTGAGATAGCTCTTGTTTCAACTGACCAACCTAGATCATGAAATCACATTCATATTATAATCTTGCATGATCTTATTACTGTTAAATTTGGTTACCTTGGGAAACTTCACCAAATTTTGAGAACTTCTTTGATCCCCTTAAGAAATGTCATATTAGGACCCCTTAAGACATCGATTTATGATTTAGGGTGATAGGATGGCTTAAGGGGATCTATGTCTAGTGAGGTCCTAGGACAAAATGGCATGGCTCGAGTGAATAAAATTTGGTGACGTTGCCCAAGGCAACCAAATTTCAAGGGCCTAGGAAAACATGATGTCTTTAGGGTTTAGGGTAATATAATGGCTTAAGGGGATCTATGTATTAAGGTCCTACGACAAAATGAAATGACTTAAGGGAATAAAATTTGGTGGAGTTGCCTAAGGAAAACAAATTTCATTTTAAGGTCCTAGGACAAAATGAATGCTTTAGTGTTAAGGGTTTAGATTTTAGAGTTCAAGGTTTAGGGTTTAACGAACTTAGGGTGAAGTTTGGGTGGCCCTTGGAATAATGGACTTGCAAGTTAGTGCCTAGTTTATGAATATTTTTTATTTTATGAATAGATTGACTATTTCTGTAATAGAAACACATAATTATGTATTATTAAGATTGAGTTTGATGTATATTTTAACTGGATTTTTTAATTGAATATAAGATTATTTTATTTAACATTTTGTTCATTAATATTTCCCACCTAAATGAATTTTATGATATAAAATGTATAATATAAAATTAGTTAATGTTGAATCAAGTATTTTATTTCCAATTGTTTGGAACTAAAAGAACCTAAAAGAAAGAAAAGAAAAATATTTAGATTCTTTTAGTGTCTAGGTAACTAGTGCAAAAATTGAGATTTTAGACTAAACTAGAAGCCTAATTAACAAGTAATTGACTAGAATGAGGGTTAAGATTGTCAAAAGACGGCATACAACACATGCAAACAAGAAATGGAAACAAGGCATGACTAAGAGAGATCAAAACATAAAATAGAAATGAATGTTGAATATTATCTAATTAAGTGACAATTGGAAATGGATTGTACACTTGGATTTATGAATTTGCTAACTAAATTTGCAAACAAACATTGATAAAATTTATGAATTGTAATTTAATTATAATTTAACATTGAAACCAAAGTTTAACATATTGTTTTCTCCATATAATGCAAATGAAATTTAAAACATTTAAGCAATGAAAATGAATTTTCTTGAGCTCAAAATTAGGGTTTTCAAAATCAAAATGATTTGTTCGATTTCAATTTAGGGTTTTATCAAAAAAATTGTTTCAATTCAATTTAGGGTTTCAATCTAAGCAATTAGGGTTTTTAATGCAATTTTTTTCATTTCAAACTAGGGTTTTCAAATCCATTTTTTTGTTTGATTTGAATTTAGGGTTTCAAAACACTTGATTCGCCAAAAGCATTTTTTTATTTCATTTCAATTTCTAAGGTTTTGAAATGCAATTTTTTTGTTTCGTTTCAATTAGGGTTTTTAAATGCAATTTTTTTTGGTTTGATTGAACAATTTAGGTTTCAAAAGCTAAATTTTGTTTCTAAAATACAATTCAAGGTTCATTTTTCCATTTCTATTCAATATCTTCAGGTTTCATTGCATTTTTCATCTATTTCTACAATTCCTCATCTCTACTATTACAAGAAATAAAATGCTTAAAACATCAAATAATTTTTTTTAAAATGCTAAAATCAATTCTTCTATTGACAATTTCAATAAAAAATGAAAAAATGCTAAAAAAAATGGGGGTGGAGGCATACCTGGAGGTTGGTTTTTGTTGTCGTTGTTGCCCACAAACTCGAGATCTTGTGCGCAATGAAAATGAAGTTTTCTACATTTTTAAAAAATAAATACCATTACAAAACAGGATCCTAATTATTACAAAATGGGATCCCATTTTTTATAAATCGAGATCTCATTTCATACTAATCAAGATCCCATTTTGTGTCTGTTGCTTTGGGACCCTTTAACAAATGAGATCCGAATTTTTAAAAGGTTGGATCTCATTTGACATTTAGGCTTGGGATCCTGTTTATAAAAATCGGTATCCCATTTTTGCAATGCCAATTTATTTTTTGGCTAAGGAAAAAACTTCCACCTTTCATGGACTCAACTTTTTGCACTTACCCATATATATCAGCTACCAAGAATTCAATCGCTATATGTCGGCTCCAATGAAATAGAAAATATCTTCCAACTATTAGCTCAAATCATGAACAACATTGAATGTGCATCCACCAAATTCATCCATAGCATAGATAGGACCCAAAAAAAAAATTCAAACACAAAAATACTTTAAACAATTGTATCTTAAACATCCACAACACCCAACATTCGCTTAGTCAGCCTTCATATATTGATAAACAAAAAATTGAGCAGTTGGATCTCCTAACTCGTACACCACTTAATGTGATAGCACAAAACTCAAGAATAAGATATTTCAGATACCCATCGGCCTTCCCTAAGATCCGCAACCAAAACTGATAACCTGATAATGCAAACTACTTGACATATTTTGGCTTCAACCGGATACCCTGTTCTTCACTCTTCCTTTTAGTATAGACAAATGTTGACATGTGGACCAAATCAATGACTTCAATTGCCATCAATGACAACACTAGAATCCATATGCCAACAAGTTACTCCATTCCTTTTCCTCTACGTGTTTCTTCTCTGCCCTGTAACAAATAATAGAGCTAGAATATTTCATCTGGTTCTCCTTCTCCTTTAGAGAATTTAACATATACTTTTGTCCATCTTTCTGGATGGTATACACATTCCTCCTACCATCATAGATGGCTTCCCTGTCAAACTTCCATGGCCTACCCAACAACACATGAAACACAGTCATAGGCATCATATCACACAAAACCTCATCTTTGTAAGAACCAATATGAAAACTTACTAAACATTGTTCTCTCACAGTCATTTCACGCTCCTTCTACAACCAACAAACATTGTATGGACTAGGATGCTTACTCCTTTTCAAACTTAGTTTTTCCACCATTTCTTTTGAAACTAAGCTATTCGTACTACCACTATCAACAATAACCTTACAACACTTAACTCTAGCCTTGCACACAGTCTAAAAGAGATTCCTTCTTTGGGATGGTTCCTCCTCCACCATCTTTGAATTCACCAACACTCTTCTCATCATGAGAGATTCACCTTCTTCTAGGTCTACTACTTTTAGGGATGCATTACACTCCTCATCTTCTTGTGCCAAGTGGTTTCTTGCTACACTCTTCTTGTTGCCTTCATGTACTTGAGAACACTCAAAAGCACGATGACCAGCTTCTCCACATTGATAACATCTGAACGGAATCTCTCTACTATTGCCACCACATCCTCTTGTTGGTACCTCCTTTTCTTTAGTGTTTTGGACCACTTCTTTGCTCCATTTGGGCTTGGATTCTTCCTCAATCCTCCTTCCTTTACTACTATGTGCTTGTCCCTTTTTCAGTTCCAAATCTTCCCTGACTTTTGGAATTGTTTATTTTCCTCTTCATTAATTCTCCTCTGCCTTCAACGCATACCGGTATGCTTCCTCAACTATGATAATCTTCAACATACTCATCTCATCATGTATGTTAAACCCCAAGCCATTCACATACCTGGATGCCTTTTCCCTATCAATTTCATGCCTTCCAGATTGAATAGCCAACTTGTAAAATTCTTTCGTGTAATCTTTTACACTCATATCTTTTTGCTTCAGATTTTGCAATTTCTTAAATAGCTCCATTTCGTAATCTCCAAGTATGAATTCCTTCTTCAACCTTGTCACCATCTGGTTCCACCTCGTTATTCAGGGATCTCCATCCATTTCTCATTCTTTCTACAACCCTTTCCACCATAACATATCATTCCCTTTCAATTTCATTTGAGTTATCTTCACCCATTGCGGGTCTCTAATCTCCTCCATTTTGAAGTACTCCTCTAGTTCTCCAATCCAATTGATTAGCTCATCTAGATTTAATGTTCCAGAAAAGTTTGAAAAAACCATCTTATTGCTCTTCATTATTCTAAAAAGAGCTCTCAAAAATCTTTCTTGTTCAGCATCCACTAGTCATTCTTCCTCTTCTTCCTCTTCTTCCTCTTCTTATCTTCCATGTTCTTGACCTTCGATTTCTTCTTCATTCTCACATTCTCTTTCTCTTATGTTACCAACACCCAATTCCCCCTGGTTTCTAATGCCTTCTATTACCATATCTCAAAATATTTCCAATACTTCCTCTAATCTAGGTCTTCCTCTTCAAGGCGACATCTCTTCCAATCAATTATTTCAACTCTCAATTGTTTGGGATTCCACACACAAATCACCCACAATAATTCTTTTGAGCTTTTCTCTACCGTTACTCCCTCCCACAAATCCTGGTGGATGCTCTCCATGCTCGTGATCACCTACTTTGATACCAATTTGATGAAGAGACTACCCTCCACTTTTCAAAACTCAAACAAATACGCATTACAAAGACAAAAAATTTCAAATACTAAATAGATAAATATCTCAATACCAACATTTATTCAAATCAAAGTTTAATATATCTAGAAAAGAAAAGTTCCTCTTCAACACTCGCTTCTCACGCCATTCAAAGATACATTCATTTCTTCACAAATTTATGCACTCTACTCCTCACTTATCACTACACACTGTCATTTTTAATTGTTGTGCATCATCCTTTAGTTCAATGACTCCTTTCTTTATTGGAATGAATTCCAATCCTATCATCCCCTTCCTTTCTCATTGTGCCTTATATCTAGAGACTATGTTCCTCCTACCCGCACTTTCTTCTCTCACCATACGGGCTCTCTCTTCTCACTTCCACCTGTTGGCACACTACACTGCTCTCTCCCACCCTTTGTTCTCAACTATGCCCCTTTGCATTCACTTTCCTCTTTCTTTTCATTCAAAAATGATTAAATTTATAGTCTTGGTGTGCCCTTCAATCTTTTGTCACCCCATCCTTCCTTTTTATTTTTTTTATTTTTAAAATCTTCAATCAATCTTTTATTACATAGTCACAACCTGTAGCCTCTTTGTATTTCATGTAAACTTTAACTGATCCAATTCCTTCTTCAAATATGCACAACCCCTAGCCTTCCTTTTGTTCATGAAGCAAATGTTTGTGAATGTAAAGATCGGGTATGTGAGATGTTACCTCTTTGTGTTGCTCTAAAATTTCTTTTAAACACGGCGTCTCCTCATCATTTCACAGATTTAGATGAACGTCCCCTAAATTTCATCAATCCATCTTTAATGGAAATTAAAACACATTATAAAATCATTCACTTTAAAATTCAATAATGTTATTTTGCAGGTAGAAATCAATTTGGCTGATGATTATAAATTTGAATCCTTAAAGACCTTTGACCAATCCATTTGTGCATACTCTGCAATCGGCATTGGGTCAAATAGTTTATGTACTTTGGGCTATACTTCACATTCTGCATACAAGGCAATTGCAAATACAACATTTGACAAATTTTCATCAAAGCATTATATCTCGAGGTTTAGGCACTGAATTGGAAAACCAAAACCAAACAAGAAAATAAACCAAATTTGTGAAAGAAAAATCAACAATATCTTTTTGGGTGGTGTGGATTGCTTGTTCACCCACGTGCTCCTACACCACTTTCCAACATCATTAGTCTTATAATAAAATATTTATAATAATAAAATTTACCACACAATTATCTAAACACTCATTTTATATAGGTCTAATTCTCTCTATTAGGGTTAGACATAAAATTTCTAGGAACTCCCACAAATTAGGCATTTGGGTATCATACATGTCATAACACACATCAAAATTTCTATAATCGTAACATAAGAAACATTATGCATAATTTAAAAATCACCAACTTTAAAACATTTATTCCAAATAAAGTCTAGTGTCAAAAGGTAAAGGAATAAATACTAATTTAAGTTATTTGATGCAAGAGCATCCTGGGTTGTGAGAGCAATCTTGCATCAACCAAAAGAATGTATTTAAATTTTTCTTATTTTCCTAAGGTTTGGTAGGTGATTTATTTAATAGGTTAATTTTCAAGGTAAGACTAAAATAAATATTAAATAATTTTCTTTTATTATTTTGTTGCAAATTTAGGGAGTGGAGATAATTTAGGAGGGAATTTTTAGAATTTTTCATTTTGAAAATTAGCAAAAATGAACTTAGGCATGGTTTTTTATGGAGTTATAAGTTTTAATGATGCATTTAAAAACTTCCTAAAATTATGTATGCAACAGTGGGTGCTCAAGGTGATTTTGCAGGAGTTACTTTGGAAACTACCCTAAAATCTAGGAATTGACTCCCATTTTGGCATTTTTGGTGGGAGTGGGTTTATGAATGTATTTTGGTAGTTTTCTTCCCATCTTGGTCGTGACTTCTTTTTGGATAAGTTTCTAGAGCTTGTCTTTGAAGATTACAAGCAATTTGGTTGTGTTTTGGTAGCCATTCTTGGCTAGAATTGAAAGGTTGTTGTTGCAAGCATAGAATATTCTTGGAGAGGATATTGGAAGTGTTTTATTGTAGGTTTGAAGGTGTTGTGACAGAAAAATGGATCATGGAATCCATTGTTAAATATCGATTCAATTGAAGATTAGACATTGGAAGCTATAGGTTGAAGATTGGAGGTTGCGAGTGCAAGAATCTGGTAAAAAGAAGTTGGATTGAAGGAATCCACTTGTGCATTTTATGTTTTCTATTTTGTATAAGATTTACATCAGTTTTTTAATAA
Source organism: Sequoia sempervirens (assembly GCA_007258455.2). Classification (NCBI taxonomy): domain Eukaryota; kingdom Viridiplantae; phylum Streptophyta; class Pinopsida; order Cupressales; family Cupressaceae; genus Sequoia; species Sequoia sempervirens. The sequence goes on from VDFB02353493.1 coordinate 39,569,135, forward strand.
TTTTCATCAACCCATATGGCTGCAAAACAATGTAATTTCAGAATTGTCTTGTTATTGAGTGATTTCAAGAAAGTTTGAATGAGAAATTGAAGACACCATTTGCATATTTTTGTGTTATTTTAAATATTTTATGAGTTGCATTATATGTTTTTATTATTTTTTGAATGAGGCTAGATGCCCTATTGCATTACTATTAGACCTACCATATCTATAAAAATAGTGTCGATATGCATTCTTTAATTTAATTTAATCTTTTAATTAGTTTTATTCGTCTTGATTTTCATGTTCAATATATATTTCATTTCCCCTAAATCCTTTATATCAAATTTACTTGAGAAATAATTTTTAAGTTCCTTTATCATTCTCTTATTATTTTAATTGAATAACATATCCTCGACATAAAATTCAATGATTAAAAAATCACTTCCAGCCTACTTATAATAAATACAATGATCAAATTGTAAAAAGTAGTCTCCAAAGGAATAAAATTGACTTTTTGATACTAGGTGATTAAAATAAGCCATACAAATATCTTTTCAACTTTTAAACTAGATTTTCCATTTCATTTTCCACAAATTTATCAAGTTGTTTCACACAAATTTCTTCTTCCATATCTCAATGGAAAAATGTTAGAAACCAAGATCAGATTTGTAAACCAGAATAGACCTTCCATAGAAGAGAAAAACAAAAAGTAGAGATTTGCAAGAAGATGTGCAAATTGATATATTTGAGAATTCATAATTACAAGATAATGATTTGCTTTATAAAAGCAAGATATGCATAACCTAATATTATCTTGAGCAACAAGATAGCTCAACAAGATAAGGATGACAACTAATTAACCTAGGAATTAAATAATTACCTAAGTAAACTTATGTAAAGTGTAATTAAATATTGATTACACCAACACCCCCCATAAGTGCAACTTAGGGAGAAGCAAATTATTATGCAAAGATGAGTCCCGACAATAAGGCCTAATCAGGTACTCATGTACAAATGCAAAGATGAGGTAGAGAAGGAAAACCCAGTGGGACAAAACCCCCCTACAATGAGATGATTGTTGCAAGAAGCACTGGAAGAACACTATGGAGTAACACTGGAATCGCAATCCGACAAGCAAGGAAAGATACCTCTGTCTACAAGAAACCAAAATCAGAATCATAATAATGTGATAGCAGACCTGATGCCATGAAACACTGGAAAACTCACAAACTGGAACAACCCTGGAATCTGTGAAGCAACAGTAGATGAAATGATGACAAAATCTGGAAGCCATGTATCTCGATGCCAATGCCAAACTGTGACTAAAACTCTTCCATGGGAAGGAGTACCAAAAAAGACTCTGGAACTTTAACCATAAAAACATGGCCCTCAAACTAAGAAGAATCTAAACCAATGAGGATCAAGAAACATAATCTCTCAACTGAAGTTTGAACCAATGAATCCGATATGTGTCAAGCAATAGCAAAAATGTGGCCAAAAGAAACTAGGAAACCAGATAACCCATGCGATTTTCCATCAAATCAAAATGGATATGGAGATCAAAGTGAAAACTACACTCTAATCAAATTTATTATGCAAGAAACCCCCTTGATGGAACTTTATCTTAGTTCATTTATTACAATAACCCAATGATTGTAAAAGGAGAGAATCCAAACATGCATAAATATAAAATATGATGAGGTGGTACTAAAATGAAGTACAAATATTTAGGTTTCACTTTTCCAACTGCCAAAACATCCAAGTAATCTCCAAAACACCCATCAGGACAAATCTGAAATAACGATAAACTTGGGATAGATACAGAAAAAAGTGCATGGACAGCAAGATAGATCTCCTCAATACCTTTTCAACGCCTCAAAGAAGATGAAAAATGAAGATCGTGGCAAAAAGTTATGAGCTCGGAAGCCCAAAATGAACATCTGAATTCAAACATAAAAAACACAGGTAAACAAAAAAATACTGAAAAATAAACAACACCATTAGAAATTTCTCAGAACCAACTTTTCGGCAATATCTCATTTTCCCGATTTTGATACCATATACCCAAGTTATGACCAAAAGAAAAAGAAAAATTACTCCTTTAGGAAAAATCAGGGCTAGGAGGGGCAAAGAGGGTCGTACAACCTGGTGACATCATGTTGACATCAACACTTCACGACAAAAAATTTGACAGCCATATAGCCGTCAGGGCAAAAAATTGCCCCCCCTGCCAGAAAATTTTGACAGCACCGGTATATTCTCTGCCGATCCTAGAATATTCTCCAAGAATATGGAATCGCCAGAATATTTTGTGTTGCTGCCGGTCAACTGGGGTATGAGCTCGGCTCCTAGTCATGCGTATGATCACCGCTTGTATAGAGGGGCCAGTTGGGGGTGGATCTAAGCCTCTGTTCCGCAATAGGACCAGCGGCCGCAGAGGAGAAGCCCTCAGGGGTTGGCGGAGGGCCCCCGGTCCTCCATGTGACCAGGGCAAAACCTTTAGGTGCCCGCGGGGGCTGGACTAAGGGTGGCGGATTGGTGGTGAGACCTGACGGCAGTGGAGGATGGGCGCCCAACTGGTGGCATGGCAACGGCGACAGTCTTTATAACTGGAGGCGTCACACAGTTCCCAAAAAATGCACATTTTTCAATTTTTTATTTTATTTTCATGCATCGAACTACATGTTGGGGAGGTCGTATGGCCCCTAGGGAAAAAAAATTTCCATCTGAACCAACTTCACCAAAATTGATGAAATGAAAGGCATTTTTAGGGTTTTTAGCTGCTACGAACGCAATGGTGACCTCCGTTTGTGCCCAAAATGCACCAATAAATTGACTACCTCCAGAGCTTCCAGAAAATCTCTGAGCTTGAAACCCTCATAGATTTTGGCAAACGATGACCAAAATCTGCAAAATAAAAGTCAATCCTGACTTTTTCCAGCGCTTTGAATCCAATGGTGAAGCCTGATCTGATCCAAAACACCACATACATGAAATCAAGGCATGATACCCTCGAGGAATCCCGAACGAACCCTGCAATGATTTTCTCAAAAATCTGAGAAGGGGCTGCAAATCAAGGCTTTGATACCATGTTAGAAACCAACATCAGATTTGTAATCCAGAATAGACTTTCTACAGAAGAGAAAAACAAAAAAGTAGAGATTTGCAAGAAGATGTGCAAATTGATATATTTGAGAATTCATAATTACAAGATAATGATTTGCTTTATAAAAGAAAGATATGCATAACCCTAATCTTATTTTGAGCAACAAGATAGCTCAATAAGATAAGGATGACAACTAATTAACCTAGGAATTAAATAATTACCTAAGTAAACTTATGTAAAGTGTAATTAAATATTAATTACACCAACACCCCCCCCATAAGTACAACTTAGGGAGAAGCAAATTATTATGCAAAGATGAGTCCCAACAACAAGGCCTGATCAGGTACTCATGTACAAATGCAAAGATGAGGTAGAGAAGGAAAACCCAGTGGGACAAAACCCCCCTACAATGAGATGATTGTTGCAAGAAGCACTGGAAGAACACTGTGGAGTAACACTGGAACTGCAATCCAATAAGCAAGGAAAGATACCTCTATCTATAAGAAACCAAAATTGGAATCATAATAATGTGACAGCAGACCTAATGCCATGGAACATTGGAAAACTCACAAACTGGAACAACCCTGGAATCTGTGAAGCAACAGTAGATGAAATGATGACAGAATCTGGAAGCCGTGTATCTCGATGCCAATGCCAAACTGTGACCAAAACTCTTCCATGGGAAGGAGTACCAAAAAAGACTGTGAAACATTAACCATAAAAACATGGCCCTCAAACTAAGAAGAATCTAAACCAATGAGGATCAAGAAACATAATCTCTCAACTGAAGTGTGAACCAATGAATCTGATATGTGTCAAGCAATAGCAAAAATGTGGCCAAAGAAACTAGGAAACCAGATAACCCATGCGAGTTTCCATCAAATCAAAATGGATATGGAGATAAAATTGAAAAATACACTCTAATCAGATTTATTATGCAAGAAACCCCCCTGATGGAACTTTATCTTAGTTCATTTATTACAATAACCCAACAATTGTAAAAGGAGAGAATCCAAACATGCATAAATATAAAATATGATGAGGTGGTACTAAAATGAAGTACAAATATTCAAGTTTCACTTTTCCAACTGCCAAAACATCCAAGTAATCTCCAAAACACCCATCGGGACAAATCTAAAATAATGATAAACTTAGGATAGATACAGAAAAAAGTGCATGTACAGCAAGATATATCTCCTCAATACCTTTTCAATGCCTCAAAGAAGACGAAAAACAAAGATCGTGGAAAAAAGTTATGAGCTCGGAAGCCCAAAATAAACATCTTACTTCAAACAGAAAAAAACACAAGTAAACTAAAAAAATACTAAAAAATAAACAACACCACTCGAAAGTTCTTAGAACTAGCTTTCTAACAATATCTCATTTGCCCGATTTCGATACCGTATTCCCAAGTTATGACCAAAAGAAAAAAAAACTACTCCTTTAGGAAAAATCGGGGCTAGGAGGGGCAAAGAGGGTCATACGGTCGGGTGATGTCATGCTGACATCAGCACTTCATGGCAAAAAATTTGACGGCCATCTAGCCATTGAGGCAAAAAATTGCCCCCCCTACCAAAAAATTTTGACAGCACTAGTATATTCTCTATTGATCCTGGAATATTCTCCAAGAATCTAGAATCACCAGAATATTCTGTGTTGCTATCAGTCGGCTGGGGTATGAGCTCAGCTCCTGGTCATGCATATGATCACTGCTTGTATAGAGGGGCCAGCTAGGGGTGGATCTAAGCCTTTGGTCTACAATAGGTCCAACGGCTGCAGAGGAGGAGCCCTCAGGGGCTAGCGGAGGGCCCCTGGTCCTCCATGTGACCAAGGAAAAACCTTTAGGAGCCCGCGGAGGCTGGACTGAGGCAACGGATCGGTGGTGAGACCCAACAGTGGTGGAGGATGGGCGGCCAATGGTGGCTGCTTAGTGGCATGGTGGTGGTGGCGGCCTTTATAACTGGGGGTGTCATACAGTTCCTAAAAATGCACGTTTTTCAATATTTTTTCAATTTTTGTGCATCGAACTACGTGTCGGGGAGGTCGTACGACCCCTATGGAAAAAAAATTCCTTCTGAACCAACTTCACCAAAATCGATGAAATGAAAGGCATTTTTAGGGTTTTTGGCTACAGTGAACGCGATGGTGACCTCCGTTTGTGCCCAAAATGCACCAAAATTTTGACTACCTCCAGAGCTTCTAGAAAATATCTAAGCTTGAAACCCTCACAGATTTGGCAAACGATGACCAAAATCTGCAAAATAAAAGTCAATCCTGACTTTTTCCAGTGCTCTGAATCCAATGGTGAAGCCCGATCTGATCCAAAATGCCGCATATATGAACTCAAGGCATGATACCCTCGAGGAATCCCAAATGAACCCTACAATGATTTTCTCAAAAATCTGAGAAGGGGTTGCAAATCAAGGCTGATACAATGTTAGAAACCAAGATCAAATTTGTAAACCAGAATAGACCTTCCACAAAAGAGAAAAACAAAAAAGCATAGATTTGCAAGAAGATGTGCAAATTGATATATTCGAGAATTCATAATTACAAGATAATGATTTTCTTTATAAAAGCAAGATATGCATAACCCTAATCTTATCTTGAGCAACAAGATAGCTCAACAAGATAAGGATGACAACTAATTAACCTAGGAATTAAATAATTACCTAAGTAAACTTATGTAAAGTGTAATTAAATATTAATTACACCAACAAAAAAATAGTTTTAACATCCATTTTCCCTACTTCTAAATTATAAGCAATAACAATAGAAGGAATATCATTGAATTAAATTTAGGAAAATGAGGATTTTTTTTACCAAAATACATCCCCTCAAATTGTGAATGATCATTTATCACTAGTATCGTCTTATACCTTTCCAACTTACTATCTAGAATGAAAATTTATTTTAAACACCCACTTGTATCTTATGGGATTCCTCCCTTCGTGTAGTATGGCCAGATCCCAAGTCTCACATTTATCTAAAGCTACATCTCCTATTTCAAGGCCTCTGAAGAATCCCTCTCTTTTGAAGAGAAAAATTTCTCCATAGATTTAAATTCATTATTAGTACAAGATAAAACAAATTCTTAATAGAAATATGATGGGATATACCTACGAATTAGCTTCATTTTCCTTATCGATCTCCTCAATGGTAGGGCAAGAGACTCTTTCTATTCTTATTTTGAACTATTATGTAAATTTTATTCTTCCTTTCTTACCTTTTGTTCAACTTATTCTTCTATAGATGGACTTTCTTGCTCCTTATTTTTAATCTCAAATGCATCTTTTCATTTTCTTCATTTTCCTTGAGCTATTCCACAACAAATAAAACTCTAAGTTCCTTAAAAACTAGATTTTTTAAAAAACATTTTCAATGATATAGGATTATAGAGATTATAATCATTAACATTTCATCATAACTAATGAAAATGCACCTTTTAGCCTTAAAATTTAACTTAAATTTTTGTAAACATGTGAACATAACCTTAATAGCCAAATTTCCTAATAAGTGAAACATGTGACTTTTTTCCTATCCACATCTCATATGGTGTCTTATAAACTAGAGAAAAAGTGAGATATTTATTTACCAAGTAACAATAAATATTTATAGCCTCAATCTAGAAAGATTATTCAAACTTATCATTACTCAACATACCTTTATCTTTATTCATTAATGTTTTGTTCATCCTTTCTACAACTCTATTTTATTGTGGAGTATACGAATTACTTTTCTCTCACAATATATACATGTTTATATAGACCATAAAATTATCTAGAGAAATATTCACCTTCATTATCTAACCTCATCACATTTATTTTACTACACATAAGTTCCTCCATAAAAATATTTAAATCTTTAAAATTTTAGGAAAAATTAGATTTATTTCAAGTAATAAATTTGAGGATATCTAGAGTACTCATTAATAAATGAAATATAATACTATGATTTTTGGAATGGAAGGAGCAACCATATGAGAAAATATCATTATGAATCTCTTTTACTCTAGTACTCAATAACACATAAAGGAGGGGTAAAAATTTATTAAAAGAAGAAGTACAAAGCAAGGGAATTACATAGCCCTATCAAGCTCCACCAAGTGGTCCAACTATTGAGACAGATCTCGGGGTAACTAACCTCGATCCACCAAATTCCAATCATGAATATGAGCATAAGCCCATTTAGCCAAACAATCAACAACACCATTTCATTCTCTAGGAATATGAGTGAAATTAACAAACTCCAAAGAAGTGCTAAGTTTGAGAATCTATTCAACAATCAAAGCCAAATAAGAACTAACATCATCTAAATGTCGCCTATTCAACAAGTTCACCACTACCTAGGAATTAGACTCACATATGATCCTTCACCACCCCAATTGACTTGCATGCTCCATAGCCGATAAAATGGCCTAAGCCTCCATTAAATTATTATTATAAAAACCCTTATAAATAGAGAAGATAAATTAAACATCTCTAGAGCTATCCTAACCAACACCACCAATTCTGGCATGACCAGGGTTTCCTTGAGAAGAACCATCCATGTTGATTTTTAAGACTCCTTGAGGTGGAGGAGACCATCGCCCCTCCTTATTTACCTTCAAAGTAGGATGTCTACATCTGTTGTGCATGAGTTGTCATTGCTGAGGAGGAAGATGATGATTACAAAAACCAACATCATAAGAATCCACTAATTGTCATATCACACTTAGCCTCAACATTTTTTCCCAAAGAATGTAGAATTTTCCACCACAAGCGAGGGGACAACAACATCACATCCTAAAAATATTCCAATTCCTCTGTAACCAAAGGTTCCAAATAATAAAGGATGGTCCAAGAGCCCAAGCAACTTGAAGAAAGGAAGTAGAAACAGGAGCCCTACCCCACTGATCCACAAATTCAACCAACAAGGAAACATTCCAATAGGACGTGTTCCACACCCTCCACCACAAATGCCAAATCTCCCTAGCATAGGTGTTAGGGATCCAAATTTGCACCCTTGATGCCAAGCTGTGAAATAACTTAGCAAGTTTGGATGTAACATGGGACTGCTTTTAGGTTGTGGGTATCCTATTTGAAAGCATACCTCCAATGATAAGGGGATGGCTTCCCCTTTTGATGCCACCTAAATACTAATTTTTGAGGTAAAGCATAAGAATTGCATGAAAAATGAACCTAATACAAAAAATACCTAAGGTGATACACCAAAAAAACTAGGACCTGATAACAACCTATCACATTCAAATCAATATCGAAAAACTTGATTTACACAACTCACTTTCCAATGCAGTTTACATAAGTAATTTATAAGGAGGTCTATAAATAGGGATTTTAGAAGGAAAAAAGAGGTTTCACAACTAACAGTGTTGCTAAACAACATAGCTTATAGCCTGTTAACATACATTTTCTGCTAAATAGATGCATAAACATCAGACAAGTTTGCAAGAAAAGATGAATTTTCACAAGACAAACTGATCAATCATTAACAGCATACATGAAACATGAAATGAGAAGGTAAAAATGTTCTACTTTATTAATTCAAAGTGCTTATTGTATCACAAGTCCATCTGAGTTACAATATTGCTCCATCAAAAATAGCTCCAAAAACAAGCTATCCTCTTGCTACAAAGAAAGAAATCCCTCTGAAAATAGCACATGTTTCTTTGAAATAGTCAAATACTTCGCCCCCACACTCTCCTCATGTCTGCAATTCAATCATTATGTCTCCCAACTTTGACCCATGCAATATGTGTGTTTTTCTCTGTAACATTGACATCATATAACACTGTCATCCTCTAGAGATTATGGCTCACTGCTTCTTTGATGCTATGTTCCATTTTGTGGACTCCTTGTTTGATGACATTGCTTCACCATATCACTATTATGCATACTTGTTCCCAAGGCATTGATTTTTATCATTCTAAACTTGGGTTCCTTCATTTCTTGCATGCAATCTTGATCCATGTTGGATCATTTATGATGACCAAAACCCTTGCATGAAATATTATGAGCATATCCACTAATGTTGTCCTTGCATTGACATGTAGCATGCATTTTTTTGTCCCGACCTTCATGGCTTCCATAACAATGTTTGTTGCCCCACATGTTTACTACTTGATTCCCTCAACAATTGTTTATCTTTTTCAATCATGTGCCACAATTAACATTGTCTCCTCACTTTGATCCTAGTGGGTGGACACATATCACCTATGTCCATGACCTAAAATCTCACTATACTCTAGATTGCTCCCTCATTATTTAAGAGATGCATAATTGAACTTGATGCATCTATGATTGGACTTGATGCATCTCCAAAATCACTTAACTATTTTTATAAAATGGATCATGGATCCACTTAAGAAGATTGAAAGACATAACTAGCAAAATGTGTTGCATCTTTTGAATTTGATAATGAAAGTTGATCAACTGGTGTGATTCCATATTGATTTAATGCATTGATAACATGTATATCTTTGATCAAGTTGCTCAATTTCCTATTTATCTCAAATCATGTTGAGCTCTACCCTCGTGGGAGCCACATTTACCCCACGTGTTGCATTTAACTGAATCAGAATAGTAACAAGACTTGTCCTAAATCTGCACATGAAGCAAACAAGTTATAAAAATAGATGCATATTTTGGATGTGTTTGATGACTTCATTGTTTTCTAGGACATCCAAGGTTTGCATGCTTATTTAATACACTTAGGGATTAAATTATACATGCATAGGTAGGTGTTTATGTAAGGTTTGAGATCTTTCATTGCTTACAGCATTGCTCTAATATCATTGTTTTTTTCAGATGCAGGAGCTAGGAGCACTATAGAGCTAGGAAGGACACAAGCAACTTGGGGGTAGTAGCAGAATGAAAGGACACCTTCAAAACCATTCATTCTCAGGAAATGACTAGTCTCCACCCTTATATGCACATTCTATTTATTTACTTATTCATGTATAAATTATTACTTTATTTTCATTGAATAAGTAAACTTAGTCCCTTGGCTTGTGAGGGACATGTACACCTCATGATTATCAATAAAGATTACATTTGTACACATATGATTCTCTTTTCTCATTTGTTGTAATTGCAACATTGGAATGAAAATGTAATATGTTTCTTTTGACAATCTTTTTTCATGCATATTGAACTTAGCAAACTTATAGTTTATCTTTTAAATGTTTAAACAAACAACACAAAAAGAATAAACACTAAACCTGATTTCAGCTAAAAGCTAAAAATTAGGTAACATTTTTGGCGACATCTGCTATATGTTTTCCTACTAAACATGAGACCAGCTTCCTAAGCTTATCCATTGGGCACAGGGTCACTCAGAAAGCTCACACCACTTGAAAATAGCATTGCAAATTTTTATAACTCACTGAACTAGAAAGAGACACATTGAAAACCAAGAAAACCCAACAATGCAGAATGAAATCTACCACCTAACTATCAAAACATAACTTAGGGAAAACTAAAAAACATTTAACTAATGTGCATCAACACTTAGAGGAAACAAAACCTACTCTAATTTGTATAAGGCAGTTTTTAGATCATACCTCAAAATAGATTTTAAGGTGTATCCCATTGACTGGGATAGGTAGAGCTTCTCCATCCATTGATGACAACTGAAAAGCATTGTGCTCTTTGCACTCAGTAATGACAAATGGGCCACTCCACATGTTATCAAATTTAGTATGTTTTCCAGGCCCGCTCTTCAATTCATCCCATTTGAGAACATCTCCCTCTTTGAACACCCTGGGTGTTTCTCTTTTATCAAACACCTTCTTTGTTTGGAGTTGATTCAGCTCCATTGTTTTCACTATCTCTAGTTTTATCCAACTCCATGAGTTGTGCATATCGAAAGCCATCGTATCTTCCTCTTCAAACATTTCAAGTTGATTCATTATTTCAAGAGTTGGAAGCTAAACTAATAAAGGAAACCTTCCCTCTTTACCATATACCAGCATATAAGGGGAGTTCCCAATGGACTTCTTTGGAGTTATTCTATTTTCCCACAAGGTATATTTTAACTTGTTATGCCAAGTTATTTGGTTATCCTCTAAAATCCTCTTGATGATTCTAAGCAAGTTCTTATTGGTTGATTCAGCCAAACCATTACTTTGAGGGTAGTAATTTGATGAGGTATTCAGATGAATACTATTCTTTACAACCCAATCACTTACTCTTAACCCAACAAATACCAAAGCATTATAAAAAATGATTGATTCAGGTACCCCAAATTTGGTTACTAAATCATCATAAAAGTTTAAAACAACACTTTCATTGGCTTCTTTAAAAGCCACTGCTTCATTCCATCATGCGAATTAATCAGTTGTAGTAAGCACCCACTTGTGACTTGCACTTGAAGGTGGGTTAATGGAACCTATAAAATCAATGCCCCATATCATGAAGGGTTGTTCTACTTGAATAGGCTGCAATGGTAAAGCTAGCAGCCTCTCTTTGCTTACAAAAATGGCACATTTTACACACTTTCTAGCCCAAGCATGGGAATCTTTAAATAAGCTTGGCCAATAATAGCCAGCTCTCATTATTTTCCATGCAATTATTGGGAAAAAATGACCCCTAGCAATTCCATCATGGAACTCATGAAGTACTTTATCAACTTGATGTTGGTCAATGCATCTTAGGATGACACCATTAAGGTCCTTTCTGAAAATAATGTTACCAATCAGCACATAAGGAATAGAATACAATATGAAATACCTTCATTTGGCTTTATATAAACTTGGTGGACGCTCACCAGTTTGCAAAAAGTGAGTCATATCTTGCACCCAACCTGCATTTGTTGTTGATGGATCAGCTGCAAGCTTATTTTCAACAACCAGAACTGCCTTTGTTTCTGCATTTTCTTCACTTTCAGAATTTGTAGCTAGTTTTTCACATATCCCTTTACCCCTAACAAGCTTCATTACCTTGATATCAACCTCATACTCCATGACTTTTGTAATCTAACTAGCCCTCTTTTTATTCAAGTCCATGCTTAACAAGAATTCCTTCACACTAGGGTGAGCAACCATCAAATGCACTTTGCGGTTAGAAATCAGAGGTTTAAATTTCTTCAAGATTCTGATGGAAACAAGCACATGTTTCTCTACAAAATTATATCTTTGTTTTTACTCCTCTAAATGTTGACTAAAAAAGGAAATTGGCTATTCTAGGCCAACATCATTCTATTCTACTAGCATTACAAAAATTATATCAATGTTGCCAAAAGCATATAAAATGAAATCTTTGTTGGACTTGTCATTGCACCAAAAGATTGACCTTTCAATTCCCGATACAAGCTTTAGTTAAGAACCACAGGAGGCAGTTAGACCATGTCACAAACCCAAGCACTAGTGCTTCAAGGAAGACTAAGGGTCACACCTTACAACAATCTCCCCAGTACAAGCGTGGGGTTTGAACCTATGACCAACTCTGATACCAATTGTTGGACTTTTCATTGTACCAAAAGATCGACTTGTCAATTCCTGATACAAGCTTCGATTAAGAACCATAGGAGGCATTTAAACCATGTCACAAACCCAAGCACTAGTGCTACAAGGAAGACCAAGGGTCACACCTTGCAACAATATCTTGAGAAGTTCGGGTTTACCAAAGTAGGAGTTGTTGATAAGGCCTCCTTTATGACTTCAAAACTGTGCTTGGCCTCTTTGGTCCAGCTGCAACTAGCATTCTTTTTCAACATGGAAGTTAGTGGTTTCAAAAGATTTGCAATATCAAGAATAAACCTTCTAATGAAACTAATTCTGCCAAGAAAATTTTGCAGCCCCTTTTTATGGCTAGGTAAAGGTAGATCCAAAATGGAACTTACTCTTTCTGGATCAATGGTGATCCCCTGTTTTGACATAATATGTCCTAAAAGATTTCCTTCATCGATAGCAAAGATACATTTTTTGGGATTGAGGGATATACCATACTCCCTACACCTCTCAAATACTTTTTTTAGATGTGCAAGGTGTTCATCAGCCTTCTTTGAAAATACTATTACATCATCAAGGTAAATAAGTGCAAGTTTTTGAATCAAACCTTTAAATGCCACGTCCATTTCCCTCTGAAACGTGGCATTGGCATTGGACAGGAAAAATGGCATCCTCTTATAAGCCATGGTGCCCCATTTTTTGGTGAAGGCAGTCTTGTACTGGTCTTCCTCTTTGACTACGACTTGGTTACAACCTGAATAACCATCAAGCAATGAAAATCTTTCTAAACCAGCTACAATTTGCCAAATCTTCTCCATTGAGGGCAACGGATAATGATCCTTTAACGAGGCTCTATTGAGGTCTCTAAAGTCAACACACAACCTAATTTCACCATTTTTCTTTCTAACCGAGACAAGGTTAGAGACCCATGAGGTAAGTTTGATTGGAAAAATGATGTCTCCCTCAATCATTTTGGTCAACTCTTTGACCATGAGAGGCTCAGGTTTGGTGTTTAGAGGCCTCTATTTCTACCTAACAGGTTTTGAGTTTGGCTCAAGCTCTATGGTATGTTGGGCAATTAAATCAAAATATTCCCATGCGAATACATCTTGAAACTCTTGACAAAGAGCAATGAAAGCTTGCCTATCTGCATGTGAATAAATTTTACCAACTTTAAGGAGCTTACCTTTAAAAATTTCAAGCTCCTCATAATGTTATTCTTTGACCTGCATGTTGGTATTACTCTTTTTTAGCTGGTCATCTATGCTAAAAATGGATTCTAAGGTGACTAGACCCTTGGGCAATTTTTTAGACTTCAATTGGATGATCTAATCATCATATTGTTGCTTGATCTTCTCTTGGTTGGCTGCTACAAATTCATCTTCTTGCAACAGAAAGCTCAAGACCTGTTCATCACTCTCAAATACTTTCAAATGAACGTTATTATCTAGAATAGAAGGTTTGATAACTATTTTAACATATGGCTCCAACTTTTCTTTCCTAATTCCACTTGGAATATCAACTTGAGCACCTATTGCAGCCAATCTATCAGCATGCCTATTTTGATCCCTAGGAATAGAAACTAGATTGAAAGCATCAAACTCTTCTACCATATCCCACACCTTGTGTTTGTAGGATTTTAAGACATCATTCTTGGTAACATGCAGACCTCTCACTTGATTGACAATTAATTCATTGTCACCATAAACTTGCAGGCAGCCAATCCCTCTTTTATGTGACCATTCCAAACCTTGAATTATACCTTCCTATTCAATAGTATTGTTAGTACAAGAGAAAGCAAAGTAGTATTTGTCACCTTGTGGGGACACATGCATTGCACCCCCTGTTAGGGTTAGAGATGGCAGATCTAACAATTAAATGCATATTTAATAAATAAAATAGAGAAACTAAAACATTCACAGAATAAATCATAACACAGAATTTAACGTGGTTCACCCAATCTAGGCTACATCCACCAAACCGCAGCCATCCAATACTTTTATTATCTAGTGAAAAACCTATTACAATCTTGCGAATAATCGCATTTTTCATCATACTGAAATACCCATCCAAACCCCCTTTTTACCAAGCTTAGAAGCTTCCAGATTTTAGGGTTCTACAAAATCGGATTTTCCCTTTTTCATTGATTTTTCCCTTTTTCGGTGATCACGCGAAAAAGTAGGAAGAAAATTTTTCTCGGGGGCTACCACCCCCGAACCCCCACCCAAGGCCCAGCCCAACCCCAAACCCCGGCGAGGACGGGGGGCCAGGGTGTACAGTATACCATGGGCTATACAGTATAGCATGATCAGTCGCCACATACCAACACCCCCACCAGCACCATTCTTGCTTCGAGAACCATCAAAGAACATCTTCCACACTTCACCTTGCTATTCTAACAGTTGTCCCATCTCCTTTTCAAGGTTTGGAATCACTGAATCAGGTTCGTGCAGCACATAGACACCCAAACTAGTCTCTTCAATTTTATCATTTGGGTTGTCAATGATATTTTTTGTTGCCCACTCATTTAAAAGCGTATCTGGTATGCTTTTTGCTTGCAGTTCTTGAGCAGCAACAAGTTCATTATCATCAAAAATAGCACAATTAGCATTAATAGCACTTGGGACATATGGTTCAATATAATCTTTAGCAAGTTGTTCATATTTGATGACTATTTTAGTCCCATATCTTGTTCTAAACACCATGTGGGACCAATCTGATGACAAATAACCTCCTATCTTGGTAGTGAAATCTCTTGACAAACATAAGTGAAATGTGGTGGTAAGTCAATGACTGAAATGTCTTGGGGAATGGAGAAATTGGGGTAGGCATGTAGGGTAAGGCTTAAACCTTTGATAACACCTATGGTGTTCATGGTTGTCCCATCAAGTTGGACAACTCCTTTCTCAAGAGGCTGATATTTCAGTCCTTACTTATCAACAATATGTTTGAGCATGACAAAGCTACTTGCCCTTGAATCCACCATGCAATTGTAAACTAACTTATCTCCTATTATCAATCACACATTAAATAGGGGTGGTTTGACATCCTTACTTGGTTGTTTATTGTTGTCTTGAAGTGTATTTGTCAAGACAACCTTGGTTTGACCTGCTAGTATATCATTTGAAACACCTAAATCAGCTAAGGAAGATTGTAACAAGTCTTTTTGACCAGGGATAGATAAGGAATCCCACATTGACATATTCACATTCATCTTTTTCATGGATTCAATAATGTTGAAGGGTGTGGCATCATTTACCTTTTGATGGGTCCTTGCAATAGCAGGGTCTGTCTGCAAGTGGGCTAGTTGGGGTTGGTTCCCAAGCTGTCCACCACCGATGCCTTGTGAATTTATTTGCAAAATATGTGTTACATGAGGATTGGAAGGTCCAGCAACCTCCTTATCTTTATTTGTTGCTTGTCTAATCTCAAAATCTCTCTTTTTGGCTCGAGTGTTGGCTACTATTGGAGAGCTATTACTGTTTACTCCACAAAACTCCTCTCCTTGCCAATTTAGGAGAGTTGTGTCACTTGCAAGGAGCTCTTGTTGTTGGGATGATTCACCATTAGAGACATCTTGCACACCTAAAACATTTTGAACCATCAATGCTTGATTGATGACACCATTTAAACATGTAGTTTGATTATGGGCCTAGTTGCAAGGATAGCACCACTCATATTCTACTGCAAGGTTATTTTGAACAAGTACCATATCTCTAGTTGCACTGATTGGAACTAGATTGTATGGCTAAAAAGGCCTTGGATTCATATTTTGTTGTGCACCTTGAAATTTTCCTTGATATGGTTGTTTGTTAGCTTGAAATTGCTAACCTTGACCTTGATTTTGAGGCTACCAAGGATTGAAACCTTGAAATTGTTGTTTTTAATGCTTACCAGCTCATTTCCAAAAGTCTAAAGCAGATTTTCAATCTTTTGTTGGCTACTTTTAATTTCCTACAACTCTTGAGATGGTCCTTGGGCAGCTATTTTTTTGTTAACAGCTGGTAAAGGGGCTATTTGAGATGTTGGAAAAGTTGTAGGAGGTTGAATATCAAAGGAAAAAGGCATAGGAGGTGTAGGGGCAATCCTCCCAACTTGGATTAGGTTTTTTTTTGCTCTTGCAGTTGTATCATAGGCTATTGGTAAAGTATTTCCACCCATAGACTATATTAAAACAGCAACGTCACTATTTAAGGCTTTCAAAAAATAGAGAAATGCATACTCAACTAGAGGCCTTCTAGGCTCCAAAATTCTATCCCACATTCTTTGAAAACAAAAATTGAAGTATGTCATCCATTCATCAGGAGCCCATTTAATGTGGGTCAGCTACTCCACCAATGACAAGTTGTCATACTTGTCTTCAAACTACTTGCATAACACCTCTCCTAATTCATCCCACGTTCTAATGGAATTAACTACAAAAATCTTGAACCATTGGAGTGTTTTACCTCTAAATGAAGCTTCTAGCAACCTCAAGGAAACATTTTCTTAAGTTATGTGATGTACCAAAAATAGATTTGAAATATCTTTAATGTGTTCAACTGGTGTGGTTTGATCTTCACCTGAAAAGTATGGCACACTTTTAAGAGCAGCCATTGGAATGTTGTCATGCTGAGCCAACTGAAGTGGGTTGCCACCATTAAATGTGACAAAAACCTGGTTTCTTTGAACAACCATATTCGGCACCAAGTTTTGCTACCTTATGGGGCTGGAAACTCTCACTACAAGTGGAGTTGAAACTCTTTTTCTTGACAAACAACCTTCTTTGTTTGCCTGCCTCTCCTACGAGGTGGTGAAAGTTGTAGATAATCCAACGGGACAGAGTTTCCCCTTGTTTGATTTTTTTTCATATGCTACTATAGCACTGGTCTATTATCAATTTCCACATTTGGAGCCACTAGATGTGCTTGTGTGACCTCCAAAAGCCTAAAAAATTGTTGGCTACATATCAAAAATAGAAAACAGATATGTTCTTCTAATCTAAAACGACTAGAAGGGTCCCACTAGGCGCGCCAAAACTATTAGGGATCCAAATCTGCACCCTTGATGCCAAGCTGTGAAATAACTCAGTATGTTTGGATGTAACATGGGACTGCTTTCAAGTTGTGGGTATCATATTCGAAACCATACCTCTAGTGATAAGGGGTTGGCTTCCCCTTTTGATGCCACCTAACTACTACTTTCTGAGGTAAAGGGTAAGAATTGCATGAAAAATAAACCTAATACTGAAAAATACCTAAGGTAATACACCAAAACAACTAAGACTTGATAATAGCCTATCACATTCAAATCAATATCATAAAACTTGATTACACAACTCACTTTCCAATGCAGTTTACATAAGTAATTTATAAGGAGGTCTATAAACAAGGATTTTAGAAGGAAAAAAGAGGTTTCACAACTAACAACATAGCTTATAACCTGTTAACATACATTTTCTGCTAAATAGATGCATAAACATGACACAATTTTGCAAGGAAAGATGAATTTTCACAAGACAAACTGATCAATCATTAACAACATACATGAAACATGAAATGAGAAGATAAAAATGTTCTACTTTATCAATTCAAAGTGCTTACTATATCACAAGTCCATCTGAGTTACAACATTGCTCCATCAAAAATAGCTCCAAAAAAAGGCTATCCTACTGCTGGAAAGAAAGAACTCCCTCCCAAAATAGCACATTTTTTTCTAAAACAATCGAATACTTTACCCCAACACTCTCCTCATGTCTAAAATTCAATCATTTTGTCTCCCAGCTTTGGCTCATGCAATATGTGTGTTTTTCTCTGTAACATTGACATCATATAACATTGTCATCCTCCAGAGATTATGGCTCACTACTTCTTTGATGCTATGTTCCATTTTGTGGACTCCTTGTTTGATGGCATTGCTTCTCCATATCACTATTATGCATACTTGTTCCCAAGGCATTGATTTTTATCATTCTAAACTTGGGTTCCTGCATTTCTTGCATGCAATCTTGATCCATGTTGGATCATTTATGATGACCAAAACCCTTGCATGAAAGATTATGAGCATATCCACTAATGTTGTCCTTGCATTGACATGTAGCATGCATTTTTTTTGTCCCAACCTTCATGGCTTCCATAATAATACTTGTTGCCCCACATGTTTACTACCCGATTCCCTCAATAGTTTTTTACCTTTTCAATCATGTGCCACAATTAACATTGTCTCCTCACTTTGATCCTAGTGGGCGAACACATGTCACCTATGTCAGTGACCTAAAAGCTCATCATCCTATGTGATGTGTGGTTGTCCAATAGGGTTAAGGTGAGAGGGACCTAAAAATACTCTAGATTGCTCCCTCATTATTTAAGAGATGCATAATTGAACTTGATGCATCTATGATTAGACTTGATGCATCTCCAAAATCACTTACTTCTTTTATAAAATGGATCATGGATCCACTTAAGAAGATTGAAAGACATATCTAGCAAAATGTGTTGCATCTTTTGAATCTGATAATGAAATTTGATCAACTGGTGTGATTACATATTGATTTAATGCATTGATAACATGTATATATTTGATCAAGTTGCTCAATTTCCTATTTATCTCAAAGCATGTTGAGCTCTACCCTCATGGGAGCCACATTTACTGCACATATTGCATTTAACTGAATCAGAATAGTAACAAGACTTGTCCTAAATCTGCACATGAAGCAAACAAGTTAGAAAAATAGGTGCATATTTTGGATGTGTTTGATGACTTCATTGTTTTCCAGGACATCCAAGGTTTTCTTGCTTATTTACTGCATTTAGGGATCAGTTTATACATGAATAGGTAGGTTTTTATGTAAAGTTTGAGATCTTTCATTGCTTAGAGCATTTCTCTAATGTCATTTTTTTTTCTAGATGCAAGAGCTAGGAGCACTACGGAGCTAGGAAGGACACAAGCAGCTTGGGGGCAGCTACAGAATGAAAGGACACCTTCAAAACTAGTCATTCTCAAGCAATGACTGGTCTCCACCCTTATATGCACATTCTATTTGTTTACTTATTCATGTATAAATTGTTTCTTTATTTTCATTGAATAAGTAATGCTAGTCCCTTGGCTTGTGAGGGACATGTACACCTCATGATTATCAATAAAGATTACATTTGTACACATATGATTCTCTTTTCTCATTTGTTTTAATTGCAACATTGGAATGAAAATGTAATCTATTTCTTTTGACAATTTTTTTTATGCATATTGAACTTAGCATACTTATGGTTTATCTTTTAAATGTTTAAACAAACAACACGAAAAGAATAAACACTAAACCTGATTTCAGCTGAAAGCAAAAATTAGGTAACAATAGGAACATTGGAAGAAGAGATGAGAGACACTCTTCTCACAGTTATGACACAAAACACACATTGAGGGGCCTTAGAAACCACGCTTACACAAATCATCCCAAGTAAGACATTGATTTTTAGCCACTAAAGACATGAAAAAATTGCACTTGGGCCATGACAACTTATGCCAAACTTTCTTCCACCAAGGGATCTCAATATCCTCGAACAACTTCCTACCAAGTTGCTTATAACCCATAGACACAGAGTACTTCCCAGATAAATCACTAGCATCCCAAGCCAAGACATTAGGCCCTCGAAAAAAATTATAATCACGAGAAGTAAGAAGTTGAACCAACTCACACATGTCCCACTTAGACCACTCAAGCGGCCACTCAGAAGGGTGCTTCCAACAAAATTTTACTGCTTATGCACAATGTTGAGCAACCTTATAATGGTCAACTGTATCCTATCCAACCACAATAAAAACATCACAAAGGGACTAGAGGTGAGGAAAAGTATAGAGAATAGGTGGGTGACCATCCCAAGAATCTAACCAAAATAGAGCCTGTTACCCCGAATGACATATCCAAAAACGTGCACACTTAATCAACTAAGCCCCCACTTTCAAAGTATGCCAAATCATAAAACCACTCCCCTCCAGAGGATAGCAAGGAACCTCAAAATACACAACACCCCTAAGATACTTATGGTTGAGAATATGGGACCATAACTAATGTTGATTGGTACACCAGCTCTAGTATAGCTTAGCAACAAGAACTTTCCTATTCAAAATAGTTGAGCATAAACCAAGACCACCCTCCTGCTTTGGTCTACACATAGATTACTACTTAACAAGGCTCCACTTAGTAGACAAAGAGTTACCACTCCAAAGAAATTAATGTGAGAGAGCATCAAATTCCCTAAGGAAATACATGGGAGTCACTTGAACAAAGCATCTATAGATAGGAAGGGCTTGGATAACAGACTTGAGAAGAGTCACTCTAGTAGCAATAGACAACCACCGATGAGTCCAATGATTGACCTTCCACTATAGCTTATCAAGAAAAAACTTCCAAGAGGACCTGGTCTAATGACCAACAGCAAGAGGAATACCCAAATAGAAAAAGGGAAGAGACCCTATCTGAAACTGCAAAATAGTCACAATATGTCATTGGATAACCTGAGTATTAAAGAAGAAAATAGAAGACTTTTACTCATTGACTTTCTATCCTAAAGCAACAAGGTAGATATTCAAATCTTGCCTAAAGGATTCAGCTTCCCGAATATGAGCTAACCCCATAAGAGAGGTTTCATCCACAAACTAGAGATGAGAAAGCGTTGGCAGACCCAAACCCCATTGCCAACCATGAATCAAGCCTTGAGAAACCCAAAATTTAAGAAACTGGTCGGGCCCCTCAGCCATTATAATAAATAGATATGGAAGAAAGTGGATCTGCCTGATGAAGGCCCCTGGTAGCACCAAAAAGCTCTAAAGGTTATGCATTCACAATAACCAAAAATGAGGGAGAATTCACACAACTCATAGTCCAACTTACCCAATCAGAAAAAAAACCAAAGGCCAATAGAATCTTCTAGAGAAAACGCCACTTAACTCTGTCATAAGCTTTGGCCACATCCAACTTGATGAACATAGACCTATCCTTAGAGGTCACCATAGAATGAATAACCTCAGAGGAAACCACCACCCCATCTAGAATTTGATGTCCCACCACAAAGCCTCCTTTCTCCTCAAAAATGACAACAGGAAGACAAGGTTTAAGCCTCTCAGCAATCAATTTAGTAATAATCTTATACACCACATTACAGAGCGCAATAGGTCTAAATAATTCGAGCCTATTAGCACCTTCCTTTTTAGGGATGAGAACCAAAAAAGTAGCATTCAAGGCTCGAAGCATTTGTTTACTATGAAGAGACTCTCAAACAACCTCCAACAAATCTAGATTCACAAAATCCCAAAACTCCCAAAAAAATTCAACTAGGAAACCATCAGGGCCTGGAACTTTCCCCTTATTCATTCCAAACACAACCTCCTCCACTTTAGACAAAGTAATCGGATGAGTAAGAGAATCATTCAAAATATTAGAGATCAGAGATGGAATGCAAGCAAGGACCATATTCTCATCATCCTCGATTGGAGGTGAATCCTTAGTAAACAGAGCAGAGTAAAATTGATGAGCCTCTCTAGACAAATCCTGTTGTGAAGAAATCGAAAGAACCTCAGAATTAACATGAGAATAGAAATAACACTTATTTTTGTGATCTTGCACAAAATGATAGAAGAAATCAATATTCCTATCACCCTCAAGAATCCAGTCAATCTGAGCCTTTTGTTTCCAAAAAATATCCTCATGAAACTCCCACTCCTCCACCAATTTCAGAGCCTGGGACTCAGCATGTCCAAGAGCCTTCAAAAATCCCAAATCCTAAATTTAGTATTAATAATAGCAATACAATCCTATGATTCCCCTTTCTTAGCCCGAAGATTTCCAAAACATGACCTATTCCATCACTTAAGATGATACTTGACATATTGCAACTTCTTAACAAAAGAATACATAGTTGTACCATACGCAGGGGCTCCATCCTACCACCATTGAGCAACAAGATCATATAAGGAATAATCTTGAAGCCACATAAGCTGAAATTTAAAGGGAGGATTCTTTGGAATAGGAAAATAAGAAGCAAAAAACTTAATTGGCCAATGATTAGAGCTGCACCAATCAAGAATCTCAGAGCAAGCGACTAAGTTGTTGCCCACCCAAAAACTAGAAACAATAAATCTATCCAACCACTTAGATATCGCTTCCGGCCCACTTCGTCTATTATTCCAACTGAATATTCCATTAGAGGGTTTAACATCAATAAGAGCAAGAGAATCCGCATTTTCCCAAAAAAGATCAGAAGTAGGATCAAGCCTAGGCAGCCCCTCTCTTTTCTCCTTCAAACACAACATAGAATTTAAATCACCAGCTAAGATCCAAGGATGATAAGGTGCACAAGACCTAACATACCTAATATGGGTCCAAAGCTGGATTTTACCACAAATGTCAATTGGAGCATAAACATTAGTGACCAAAATAGTACTCAATAGAAAGAAACACCACCCTTTTATTTACCAAACTTGTAATGTACATATAAGTTAAAATAAACAAAATAATCTAACGAACTAACAACCATATTTTTTATTAATCAAGGTTTTTAAATACTTTTTCCTATTTAGAATTAATTTATGGTGCCACAATATACATGAATTAGATTTTTATTTACACTGATAGAGTTACCATAAATATATGCTTATAAGTTAATCAAATATTCCACACTATATGCCCCAACTAATACCAAGTTCTCGTCTTGCCAACTTACATCAATATTTATCATAAGTGACATGCAAACCAACATAATTCATCTTAGAAATAGAAATAATTTTTTTATCAATCCCTACAATGTGTAAAATATTATAAATAGTTTTCACTCTTTTGTCATAAAAACACTTTTATATTTCCTTGGCCAACAACCTTATGATGATTCATATGAAATAAGACACTTGAATCAATCAGCCATGAGTTATCACTAGTAATATTAGCATAAGTAAAATACATCACCACTAATATAATTATATGAGGATCCATAATATTTATTTATTCTTTTACCTATAGTCTTTCAAGTGGCCCTTTTTTCCATATTTCCAATATTTTAATTTACTTATATATAGATCAACCCCTATATTTATATTGTTTGTATTCTCATTATTCTTATTTCCTTTTACCTTAAGTCTAACTTAAATATATGATGCATTTTTAGGACTTTCATCCATAGATTTTCTTCTTTATTCTTTGCTTAGTAATCCATCAACAAAGAATCCAATCTAGATTCTACAACACCACCAACAATTTTAAGAATTGTATTTGATTTGGGAAAATAAAATATTCAAATAATACACTTATCTTCTTCTTTTTTTTTGTTGAAATTAACATTAGTTTAACCTATTTCATTCACAATTAAATTAGAAGTATTCAAATAATATGCAATTGAGCCTCTATCCTATATTTTTGTTGAATATAACTACCTCTTTAAATAGAGTTTATTTATGAGGTTTTTTATTTGATAAATATCAGCTATTTTTATCTATATGTTTAATGTACTAGTTTTTTTACACATTTAAAAAGATAAAATAAAAAAAGACACAATTTGATAATACCCATTATTTTTTTTGTTGAGTTTATTCTAAATTTATTATTTAGATTAGTAAGCATTTTACTTTCAGCCACTACTCTCCATTAATATATTCCCTCTAAGAGATCCTCCATTTTTAGCTTCGATTAATATATTTTACTATCTTGTCGGTTCTTTTTAGTAGGATGTTTCCAGTCTTTCGATTTCAATTTTTTGGGATGATTGCTTGCTATAAATTAAAGAGTTATTCATTGAGTCACACATTGTTGATATTGGGGACACACTTGAGGATATTCACTTCCTCTTTGATGATAGATATGGCCCACCAGTCATCACATTAGCATTGCCTTTGGAGGTTGCTCTACATGCATATCCATAGTTGTTGGGATTAGCTTCATTTGATTCAAACATGTGGACCCTTGATCATTCTTCCATGGCATCCATCATGAGATCGTTTCTCCTAAGAGAGTTTCTTCTTCATGCAACAGTAGATGTGTTTCTTCCTAAGGGGAGGAACAATGTTTGTCATTGTTGGATCATCTTCAAAATCCTTCTTCGAGCATTCACTTCTGGCAGAGGAGCTTTTACCTTCTTGAGGGTATTCATTGTCTCATCATTTCTCTCTAATTGGGGAGATCTTGATTGTACTTATGTGACCAAAGCAGTACTTGGGGGGACATTTGTTCTTTGTCACATGTATGATTTCATTTTCTTTTATCTCTTTTATGGAGAGAATTTTTTTCCCATGAAGTTTTCTCCTTTTCTCTAGTTATAAGAGATTTTAGTTTCTTGTTCATGGGTACCTCATCAGACTTTGTAGTCAGGACCCATTCTGCATTCATTTAGCTTCCTTTATCAGTTGTTTAGTTTCTCCCTAGGTTAATCTTAAGGGGGGTGTTGGAGTAATCAGGATAATCATTTGATAATTAATTAATTATTAAGTCTTTTATCACTTTAGTTCATGTAAGCTAAACTTAGGAGTTTCTTTTTTCATTATTAGTTTGGACTAAAGTTAGGACAACTTGTCTCATTGCATGATATTAGAACACTTGTCACTATCTTGTCAAATCCTCATCAGGGTTAGCTTGTGCATGCTTTTATAAAGCTTGCATGTTCATTTGTAATAATCATCCAGGTTATTTGCATAAATACAATTCTCAAGTTATTATGAATAATCTTGATGTTTTATCTTCTCTATTGTGATAGGTAATTGCTTGCAGGTGTTTCATGGGAGTTGTGGGTTAAATCATTAATTCTAATAGTTTTGACCATTTAACTTTTGAAGACGAATAACCCTACTTAGGTGGAAAATGAAGGATAATAAATCCAAAACATTATCTGTTATCCATTTTTAGTAGTCCATTTTTTTTGCATCAATCCCAATTATTTAACATGTAAACTATGCTAAAATAGGATTGTCAAAGGGATGTTCTTACACACTTGTAGAAAAACTCTACCTTATATTGGCTCCCTCTCTACCAACTAGTTATAGATAATTATTATACTTCATGGATTCAAATTTCTAGCAATTAACTGACTCTACATAGTTGTAATAATATTCTCCATTTGTAACAAATATTTGGTCACACTCTACCTTTACCTCCTACTTATAAAAGGATCCAAATTCTACCTAGTATTTCCTCATAAATTTTGTTATATTCTAGATAGGTTTAATAAAAATTAGTCATGGATGCATTTCACTATTAACTAGCCTCTCAATACTAGCTAACACTAATGTGCCTTCTTCACATGGCTCCATAAATTTTCTAGCTAGTGATATGGCTTTGTTAATATACCAAACCTCCTCCTCTTATGTTATTGGCAATGAAAACTCTTTTTTTTCAATTCTTCTCTCTATTGACTAGCCTCTCTCTAAGGGACAATACCAATTATTAGTGAAGAGGAATGACCTACCAAGATTTCTACATAATAATTTGTGACTATTTCCCACATGATCTTATAAATTCCTTACTATATTTTCTTTATTTCATATGAAAATTTGGTTACCACTTCACATGAAAAAATACATACAACTTTTCTACCTCTTCAAATCATCCAAATGTCCTCCATTCAACTATTAGCTAAGAAACTACCCACTTTATTGGCATTTAGCTTCTAGCAACAAGTCATGACCTAGGGAATGTGAAGTTGTACTACTGGTGTAACTATTGCAACATCATATGGAAACAACTACTTACAATGTGATCAATAATGACATGTAGGGGAAAAAATAAAGCACCAACTAAAATGGAACAAATATACAATACCAACAATCATAAGTGACACCCAAGGAAAGGGAAATAATCACCAAAAATAGAAATGATTCATTCTAAAGTCAAGCAATCACTCAAAAAGAGGTAAACTACCCTTCACACACTCGTATGGTTTTAGTCTGCACATGATTTTTTGTAGCTAAAGTAGATTTCACAACAACCAAGTTATTTTATGTAGCAACTAGGATACTTTGTGCAACTACTAAGACCTCTTGCATGTAGCAAATATAAACAAAATTTGTGCAATTGCTAAAGGTGGTATGATTGGTGATTTAGCTATATCTAAACTTCTCAGACAATTTTTCATATGACAAATCCCTAACCAAGAGGATTTTGATCTCTAAAATAATTCACACCAATAATTAAAATACAAGTTTTTAATAATCGTCCATATAATGAGATTAACATATCTCCAAGTTCGATTATCGATGTAGTTTATCTTTATGGTATCAATAATCCCTACTCAAATGGCTAAAAAACTTTACTCTACTTGTAACATATATTTTAATAAGGGGCTACTCCACCCAACACTAACACATGACACAAAATATATTAACACAAAAAATGTAGGATGGAAAACAACCCACTTTCAATTTCTTCCAAAATATGCAATTACATATTCAAAAATTACAATGTTACAGCCACGTGGGCTTGACTCACTACAAACAAAATTAAATCTCTAATAAAACTCTACAATTTAGAGCCACAATCTACACTAATGGGGCCATCTTATGTAACCTCTCTTCACCCCTTTTTTTGGCACCAATAACTTCCTTAGAATGTTTTGGAAAGTGTAATTCCCCTTTCTCTTTTGGCACCCAAAGGTTTAGTTGTTCATTTTCCTGCTTAGGAAGATATTTTATTTTGGAATTCCATTTTGGTAGCATAGCTTCCCAGAGACATAAATTTTGACTCAGGTGTTTGATTTACTATTATAATATATTGTTGGAAAGCTCATGAAGTGATATAAAACACCAATATGATATTTACATCATTTCACGATGGAGGGAAATAGTCCCTCAAGCACAACCTTACATAGATTAAAAAAAATAGAAACAACCTACAATTTTTATTTTATCGTCATGAAATCGATTACAAACATGCAATCACTTACATTATAATGATTTGTTCAAAATACTTCTATTGTATAAATGGGTTGTAAATACATGCAAAAAATCAAACATGTAAGTCTATGAATGACAATAATGGCCATTGAAACCTCAACCTCTACTCTATGCTGAAAAAGAAAGAAAAATCAGCTATCTTCTCATCTAGAATGAATCTATTTTATTCATGACCACTTTATATGATTTTTCCACTTGCCAACAAACTGTGACTTCCACTTTGGAACCAAAACAATCCAGTTGTCCCTTTTCTCGTCCTTAAGAAATTTCCAAATTTTAGTTCAACTTCCAAGATCCATAAATTTTCACTTGAGCATCAAATTGACAAATTTTCTAAAATGTTGGAAAGATCTTGACAAGTGCAAGGTTAGAAAAATATACCTTTAGGAATATATTTAGTTTTGACCATTTTTCGAGCCCATACAGAACCTCTAGGTGCCTAAAAATTGAATTTGAATATTTTTAAAGAAATTTTTAAGACAAAAACATTAATATCTCACAAATGAAAAATGGTATTGAAGTGATTTCTTCACCATTGGCTTCATTTCACTAATTTGGAGATCTGTATAATATTTCATGTCCATACATACACAAATTCCAGCTCACTAAAACTAGTAACCATGTTATTTTTAGCCCACCAAACCTAATAAAAATCAAAATGAACAATATCTTTGGGATGCAAGGTTGCTCTTACACCCTAGATGCTCCTACATCAGACACTCGAGGTAATTTGAGAAGTGACCTTGTCACATCTCAAGTTTTGCAAGGAAAACCAAGATGATCAACCTCTACCTTAGATAGTCATGATGCATCTTCAATAGGACTTCCTTTTTACTTAACCAAATACTCTTCATATTTCATGTTTCTTGTACTTCTACCCACATGGCTATCTAAGATATATTCAATCTCCTCCTTCTCTGAAGTAGGTGTCAAAATATTTCATTGTTCTTTTATTGGTGCATCCTCCATATCTCCTTCATGATATTTTGTTAAATCTACAATGTTGAACACAAGAGAGATGTTTATCCCACTTAGAAACTCTACTTCATAAGCATTTCCTGAATCATGTTTTTTCAGGATCTTGCACGGTTCAAATTTCTTCATTTTAATTTATTATATGTTCTCATTAGGAACCTTTATTTCCTTAAGTGAGCCATGACTTCATCACCAACCAGGAATTCCTTATATCTCTACTTCTGATCTACCTTAGCCTTGTAATGATAATTCATCTTATGGATATGATTTCTTACCTCTTTGTGCAAGTTCTTCAAGTGCTATACAAAATCTTCAGCCTCAACACTGCTCTTATCTCCCTTACCAATATTTCTTAACTTGGAAGCATTTCTTGGACTACTCCCATATACAATCTAGAATGGGGATTTACCAGTAATCCTATTGATGGAATTATTGTATGAAAAATTTATCTGTAGAAAAACCAAATCACATTCCTTAGGCTTATCTCCTACTAAGCATCTCAACAAGTTACTTAGACTCCTATTTACCACCTTTTTCTTCCCATCATTTTTTGGATGGTGTGCAGAACTAAACTTCAGATCAGTCTTCAGCTTCTTCCACAATATTCTCCATAAATACCCAACAAATTTGGTATCTCGATTTAAGATGATACTCTTTGATAGACCATGTAGTCTAACCAATTCTCTGAAAAATAACTTTGTGACGTACACAACATCACTAGTCTTATGATACAAAATGAAATGTGTCATCTTTGAAAAAAATCCACCACTACAAATATTGAGTCATGTCCCCTTTGTGTTCTCGGTAAACCAAGAATGAAGTCCATATTGATATCCTCCCTTGACCTCCCTGGTACATTTAATGACTTATACAACCCAGTATTTTAACTTACCCCTTTAGCCATTTGGCATATTCTATAACTCTACACAAATTTCTTCACATATTTGAAATTGTAGCCAATAATAATTGTCATTTACAAGAGCAATGATCTTATCTTGACCAAAGTGTCCTATCAATCCTCCACTATGCTTATCCTTAATTAGGTTCTCTATCATAGAACTCCTTGGAATGCAAAAATGACTTCCTGTGAACAACATACCATCCTGAATTATAAAATCCAACCATTTTGACCTATCAAAAGAAATAGGCTCCAAAAATCCTTCCAGGATTTTGCAAAGTCTAGATCTTTAGGATACAAACTCTTGAGTTCATGGAACCAATTACCTCTATCTTCATACAAATTTTGCCTTCTTCTAAAGGCATCTACAACTCTGTTTAACTTCCCACTTCTGTGTTTCAAAAAAATGTGCAACTCTGCAAAAACTCAACCCATTTTAAGTTCCTTTGGTTCAACTTCCCTTGACTACTAAGGTATTGCAAAGCCTAATGATCAGTACACAAAATAAATTATTTTGGAAACAAATAGTGCCTCTATTTCTTCAGAGCTTGAACTATTGCATAAAACTTATGATCATAGACAAAATATTTCCTCTTGGCATCATTCATTTATCACTAAAATAGGCAACAGGCTTACCTTTTTGACTCAAAACTACTCCTATGGGACTGCCACTAGCATCACAATCTACCTAAAACACCTTATTGAAATCTGGAAGCACCAAAATAGGTTTCTTTGTAACTTTATTCTTTAACAAATCAAAGCTCTTAGTCACTCCTACAACCCATTTAAACTCCTTTTTTTCCCCTCTCATTGTTTTTGTTAGCCTGTGCACATATACTACTAAAACTCTTAATAAACTTTCTATAAAAATTTATCAAACCATGAAATAATCTTACCTCTGTAACACTCCTTGGTGTAGACCCCTCAACAATAGCCTTTACTTTATTTGGGTCCATTTTAAGATCCTCATATGAGACTAAAAATCTCAAATATATCAACTCCTTTATGAAACTACATTTCTTCAATTTAATCAATAATTTTTCTTTTGTCAGTTTCTCAAAAACTAAAGATAAGACAATGATAATAGAAGAAATAAGTAATGTAAATCATGATAACAAGTAGAAGAGGGTTTAGATTGTGCCGGTGATATTGTGCATGATCAAACATCACCCCATTGTCAACAACAAGATAAAGCAAGGAATTTTGCTCATCCTTTAGATGATGTTTCTTCATTATATTTGATTGAATTAAAAATAATAAATTTTTCTATTACATGTGATATTTTTTTTAATTTGGCTAATTTTTCCAATAAGGAAATGTTTTCTTGAATAATGTTGATAGGATGGTAAAAGTACAAAGCTATGTCACAATTTTATAAAGGAACCAACCAACACTAATCCAACTTTTAAACTTGAATCACTAAAAAGTGATATATATGTTTTGAATTTTGAAATGATGTAAACTAATAAAATATGTATTTTTTAGTATATTTATGATTGTATTTTAAAAATAAAAATAAAAAATTATTTGAATATATTTTTTATAAATTAACACTATAATTTAGTTGTTCATAAAATGTTGAAAAATGAAGTTACATGAGACATCAATCTTTATATAGTAAATTTTTTTTTTCCTTCAATTTTTTTTGTGTGTATTTATAACTTGAAACTTTAGGGC
This sequence comes from Sequoia sempervirens, assembly GCA_007258455.2. NCBI lineage: Eukaryota > Viridiplantae > Streptophyta > Pinopsida > Cupressales > Cupressaceae > Sequoia > Sequoia sempervirens. Next base: position 39,600,122 of record VDFB02353493.1, read on the forward strand.
ATGGATATATTTATTTCCAATTTTGATAAATATATTTTTTTAATAAATAATAAAATGTGTGTATTAAAACTTAGTTGTTTCCAATCAATATCAACTTTTATATTAATTATTCGTCTAAAATAGAAAAAAAAATGTACCATCTTGATATAGATTCTTGTGTCTATGGCATCATATTTTTTTCAAAATATTTCTAATAAGTTTTACTATTTTTCCTTGGCATGGTAATCAACTTATTTTTTTGTGATGATAACATACATTTAGTAAAAATAAAAAGGAAAATATAATTAATAATTAAACTATTAAAATATATACATTTTTTAAAACTAAACTTATGGATCTACAAAAGGGTATTTTATATATTTTTTTAAATGATTTTACACAAGTTGATGAAACATCAAGTTTTTCAAATAATTTTATTTTTTTGATAAATTGGACTCAAAGTGGTGCTAAATATGCATTTAGCCAAAAAAAATAGTTGGAAAAGTTGTGGACATATATAACTTAGCTAGAATGAATCTTACAAGATCTCATATGTTTGACCAAAATTAGTTTTTAGTTAAAATACTTAAATTCACTTGTGCTAATAAGTTGGCCAAAAGTGTGACACAACTTTGTGTTGATACCCATGAAGGTAAATAATGAAGACGTCAACTTACTCCTTGAAAATGAAACACAAATGGAAATGCAAAGTAATGATCATAAGTGCATTTCTTCTAAATTAGAGCATGGAAGAAGTGTTAATTGATTAAGCTATTGAAACATGCACAATGAATGATAAATTTCAAATTAATTATGTGGACTCACTTGAGGAGACACATACTAATTTGTTGTGCCAACGACATGATAATTTAGAAAAAGGAAAACTGTTCCATGTTTTAGAAGTTAAGAGTGATGAATTTAATTATTAAAATAGATTACTAATTGATGGATTTTGTTGTGATTTACATGTTCTTGATGCATGAGAGATGATATCTCACGAATTAAGGCTTCCTAAAGGAGAGAAAGTATTAGATAATGAACCAATAGGTTATGAGAAAACATTTCTAGCCAATGGGATGTCAAATTAGGTTGTATCTCCCATTTTCACATTGAATTGTTATCAATTTGATTATGGAAATTCATGTAAGAAAACATGCTTATGGATTAATCATGGACATTGTGAATTACCTCAATTATTGATGTTTCAGGGATAGTATTCTAAATATGAGATTAATTTACTTAAACCCTATTTTTCTAAATACAAAAATATTTCCAACTTAGGACCAAGATTAATAACTTAGTACTCTTGCACATACTTGTAGCGTCATAAATTGTCACCCATGACAATTTCACACTATGCTTTTTCCCCCTAAATTATTGAGCCTAATTGAGTCCCTAATTTCCTAAAATTATGCATTCCATAGCCCATTTGTACCACTTTCTGAGAGATTACAAGCATTGAACAAGTGCAAGAAATTAATATTCTTCCCATGTTACTAAATATCCTGGAGAATAGAGCCAAGACCCATTCATCCAAGGGTGAATGGGTCCCCCTATTCTGCTAGTGACCAATTTTTAGTATGTCGAAGTGGCCATCTTAACATTCAAATTTCAAATTTCAAATGTCGGCGATCAGGATTTAATTCTCGGGAAATTAGAGAGATACCTATAAATACCTAGTTATTGCATCATTTGAAATCTAATAGAGAAATAACAAGTATTTGTAGAGCAAAAACTATTTTCAAGAGCATTCAAGAGCAAGTCAAGAGCAATGTTTCAAAGTATTATTGTAGCAATTCAAGATCCTAACATCATGTCAAATCTTATGTGAGTTTATGTGTGTTCATGTTATCATTGACTTGTGAAGGCTAACACTTTTGTAGGTCTACAAAAATGAAACATAGAAAAAGGTGGTCCTAGGTCCTAAGTGCTTAGAACCATAAGATATAAGGACTTTTCCTAGGGTTTCATTGAGATGGAGATCAACAAGGTGTATAGATTGACTTTCAACCATGAAGGTGAGCCAATCAGACCTGGATCTCCATCAATTAGGGGATTAGAATGATTTGGAATTTATTTGCCTTCACTAGCCTAATTAGACTATGTGCCCTAATACTAAAATTGCAAGAATATGATAATTGATAAATAGAAATAGTCAATTGCAAGCAGATCTGGGAAGTGTAGATGATTATGTACCTATCACCAGGAGTTGGATCTAAGTGTTGTAGCAGGACTAGGTCGCCCTAGGGAAAATGGGTCTTTCTATGGTACTTCTACTCTATTTTGAAGGACCCACACCAATAATAAAGAATCATTTGAAGGAGTGTCAATCATTGTGGTCATAAACCTTGTTTATCCAAAAATTTCCCTATACATAGCTAGTTTAGTTGCTTCCTTATTTTGTTGCCTATTTTATTTTAGGTCGATTATTTGTCTTTCTTTGTTCTGTTTTATCCTTTTGCTTTGGAGGTCCTCATTTTGGTATAATGTCTCAATAAAAAGCTAGAATGGTAACTTTCCAAAGTGATTTTTCTTTAAGTATTTATTTAAGAAAATATAGTCATAATCTATACTTATAACTTGGCTATTGGTATTGGCTTACATGTTTGTGCTCCATGAAACTTGTTTCAATTTTTGTAAGCATCCTAAATATCTTGAACCCACTTTAATATTTATTTATTAGTTGGGATTGGTCATTATAGTTGTATATTTTTATCAGTTGGGATTGGTCATTATAGTTGTATATTAAGTGAAAATTTTATGTCTACATTTATCACCACTATGATTCCCAACCCAATAATGAGCTTCATTACTTGTAAGTTGAAAAGTTTTATAAATGTTTGAAAAAAAAAATCAAAAGAAAAGTAGATAAGAAAATAAGATAAAAAAAAACTAGAAAAGAAAAGAAAATCAGAAGAAAGGTAGAAAATAGAATAAAATCAAAAGAAATCAAGCAATTGGGTGAGTCAAGTAACTTTATCAAGGTAGTGGTTATCTAGCTAGAAATAGATAAATACCTTGAAGGGGATCATAGAGACAATCTCATGGGGGCTATAGATGTTTGAATCATAACGAGGCAATGTCGAGGTAATTCATAAGATCAAATAAGTCTAAATAGCGTAATTATCAATACATGAAGGAAATGTGGCAGAGACTATGTTTTGATAGGGACTAGAAACCTTGGAACTTAATTCTTTGGTTAAAAATGTGTCCTTGGATATGTGATCCAAGGAGGGAAAGGGAGACCACAACATACAACAAACTTAAACTTTGTTTAAGCACCTGAATTCCCTAATGAATGAGGGCCCACTTGAAACTTCTTGGATCAATTATTAATGGTGGGTAACTAGGGTAGGTGCATGAAAAGCAACAAAACTTAGTGACAAGACCATTTATGGGAATAAGCCAGTTTTTTAGAACCACTTAATTTAAATATTAAAATGAATTTGATAATTTACCTTAGATGAAAGTAAGCACTTATCAAATAAAAAAGAGCAAAATAATTTATCTAGCAAGTGAACCTTAAACTATGCACAATCTGAAAAGCAAAGGGAGTCCATGTTTTTCCAAAATCAAAATGGGGCATGTTGTGAGAGGCACAACAAATGGAGGACTCTAAAAAATGCTCAAGAGCATTTAAAAAATAAAAGAAAATCAAAATACTACAATTTCCAATTTAGCAAAGCAAACTAGAAACATGATGACCTAACCATAGAAAGTAAGAACACTATCGACAATAACCTTATTATCTAAAAAAAAACAAGTGTGTATGATTAAATTCCTTTATTAGAGTAAGTTGAACCTTGGTACCACAAATTGAATATTAAATTACTTAGACTTATCTAACCTTATGAACTACCTAAACATTACCTCACTAAGAGGAAAAAAAAATCTTTTGTCTATATTATTTATGCATCTTTTTTTATTTTGAAATATTAATAAAAAAAGTTATGAAAAACATTTGATTTCGTTTGAAAAAAAAGTTCAATCTAAAATTTTTGTGTTGATAAACTTTCCAAAATTATATCCTTATAAGTCCATTAAAAAACTTTAGAAAGTGTGGATTAATAAAATATATACCTTCCATTTCTTTTGTTTTATATCAATTGACGATGAATAATTTATTTTTTGGACTATACTTTTCACAAAGCCATGATTTCTTCATACAATCTCCAAGCAAAATAGAATTTCAAAACAAACCCACGATTCTTCTTCTTCTACAATTTACAGTTTTCTAAGACCACTAGTGGGTTTCTAAACTCGTAATTTATGGTTCATGACTTTATATATCCTACAATTTAATTTACTCCTTAATCTCTCTTGATTTCTTTTGGTCTCCTTTTTCCATGGGTGTTTTTGGTTTGATGTTACATTACTCCTTTATCTTTTCTCGCGGTAGTTAGTTTGGAACGTTCTTATACAAGTTACATATTTTCAAGGATTCATTTTTAGAGATTCCCCTCATTTTCCATATTCCATTCCCTTGGTGCCTAACCCTCTTTCATGAGGCTAACACCAAGGAAATAGTGCCACAATTTATGATAAAAGTTTCATCTCTCCTTTTAATTTTTTGGTCTAGAATAATGTTTAAATTCTCCTCTTACTTTCCTCTATACAACCTAACCAAAGTCCTGACAATGAATCCAATGTTAGCAAGAAAAATGGGGAGACACAGACTAGAGTTATGAGCCCCAAGTAGTTTCTATGTGTTGTATTTATACCCCAAACTCAATCATATGAGAGGAGTAGAGAGTTAGTTTAGGCAGAGTATAAACTAATTAGCAAAATGAAATATACAAAAATTGATTACCATAGACCATAACATATCTCAAGTATAAGTTTGGATATATGTATTAATGCTTGTTCATCACACACATAGGTTAAGGGTATTTCCTTCTTTAAAATTCCTTTACCATCTTTCTTCTCCTAATACTTTCAGATATCATACATCTTATCTCTTAACTTTTCTCAACTATTTTCTATCTACTTCTTCCTCTTTTCCCATCTACTCTGTTATATTATATCTTATCCTATACAAATATATACTTGGTGAGACATGTCCCTTACACTCTACTACTGTTCTAGAATGTGTCTTTTGAGCTAGAAGCTTCGCAACATCTATGCAAAGGTTTGCAGTAGGGTTTGTGTGACTGCTCAGGATGCTAGATCACCATAGTGGAAACATAAACAATATTGTTTTGATTATGTTGGTAAATTTCTACATCACCAAGATAATGAAACAATTAAAGAATGCATTTGAGTGGTTTGTTTTAGACCATATATTGCTTTGACCAATCTTCAAAATAATATTTTCATACCTTCAATAACAAATGTTCTCATGCCAAACTCTATTTGGAAGAACTAACACAATAAGCTATAGTTTTATACTTGTAGCCTTGTCTATTGTTGAAAATATATTTATTTGACCTCCCCCTTTTATATTGTGTGTTTTCTTTCTTCTTTAGCTATAAACTGGGCTATTAAATAAATATGGAAATATTGGACGCATGAAAATATTGAATGACATTTCTCAAGACCCAATTTGTTGTCTAAGTGTTATAATGAGACAAGAGAAAGGTCTATCAAGGTTGATTCATCATAATTCAATTTGTGTCCATTGCAAATTTTCTCTTGATTATTACAAGTTATATTTGTATCTTTTTCAACTACCATGATGAAATTATTGATCAAAGGCCAATATGAATGAGTTGCATAGACACCGTTTAAACATGGTAGGCAAACTATTCTATAACATAGTGGAATATTTGCAAGCTAATTTATAAAATGAACAAAAATGAGAATGAAGTGGCAATGTATAAATAAAATAAACTACTCAACTTTATTGAAGAATTATCCTACATATACCACTCCAATAAATCCATAAGTATTCCCAATTTCTTCAAATATATCCTTGGTCTCTTAAACTCAAACTCCAATGTGGGAAGTATGTTATCAAGGGTTGTGGAGTCCACCTTTTACACAAACCAACCCTTGGTGATGAGGGAATGATACACTTGCAAGTCACATCAACACCACACCCAATCTACAAAATATCTTCCCCAAACTTGTCACAGCTCCACATGCCTCTAATTTAATCTCTTTCCTTCATTTTTCTTTCTCTTTCTTCTATGCCATTCAACCTTTCCTATTTCTATCCTCAAATTTGTCTATCCTTTTATGCTTTGATGGTAGTCTAATATCTATCTAGAAGCTCTCCTTTTCGCACATGGAGGAGGTACATAGTAAAAGGTTGTTGAGTTTCGAATTTACACATTTTGAATGCCTTAATGGACACCCATACTCTCTTCGTTTGCATGCCTTATTTTTGGTGTTTCCCTTCACCTGAATGGTCGAGATAATGGTAGGGGTGTCATGCCTCATTAAATGTGTGATCTCCCCCCATCCTTCAACAATGAGTTTAAACTATATATATATAGTTTGGAATTTACACATTTTGAATGCCTTAATGGACACCCATACCCTCTTCTTCTGCATTCCTTATTTTTCATGTTTCCCTTCACCTGAATGGTCGAGATAATGGTAGGGGTTCCATGCCTCATTAAATGTGTGATCTGCCCCATCCTTCAACAATGAGTTTATATATATAATTGATTTTCTTCCACAATCATCCGTTGTGGAAGTGGACAATAATTATTAAGTGTGAACATTAAATCCACTTTCGTAAAAAAACAATAATTAATCAACACACATAATGAGGAGAATTCACAAATAGTAGAAAAGAAAGTCACCACATTTGAAACAAATAAAGTACATTCTATTTTCTAGAGGTAAATTATCAAATACATTATTGTTACAACCCATTACATAATGATAACTAGTCATATCAAACTTATGCCACTTTATTGGATGCTTTAGAAGTTGATTTGAGTAATTCAACTAAAGATAAGACAATGATAATAGAAAAAATAAGGGATGTAAATCAGGTTAACAAGTAGAAGAGGGTGTAGACTATGGCATTGCTATTGTACATGATCAAATATCATCCTATTGTCAACAACAAGATGAAGCAATGAAGTTTGTTCATCCATTATATGGTGTTTCTTCATTATATTTAATTGAACTAAAAATAATGGATTTATTTATTACATGTGTCTATTATTTTAACTTAATCAATGTTTCCAATAAGGAAATGTTTTCTTGAATAATGTTGATATGAATGTAAATAATGAAGATGTCAACTTACTTAAAAATAAAACACAAATGACAATGCAAACTAATGATCATAATTCTTCAAAATTAGAGCATGAAGAAGTGTCAATTGATGATGATATTGAAACATACTGAATGACGAATTTTAAATTAATTATGTGGACTCACTTGAGGAGATATGTACTAATTTGTTGTGTCAACCACATGATAATTTGGAAAAAGGTGAAATCTTCCATGTTTTAGAACTTAAGAGTAATGAATTTAATTATTAGAATAGAATACTAATTGATGGATTTGATAGTGATTTACATGTTTTTGATACACAAGGGACAATATGTCATGAGTTAAGGCTTCGTAAAGGAGAGAAAGTATCAAATAATGTAGTAGGTGGTGAGCAAGCATTTCTAGCCAATGGGATATCTAATCAGGTTGTATCTCCCCTTTGCACATTGAATTGTTATCAATTTGATTACGGAAATTCATGCAAGACAACATGCTTATGGATTAATCATGGACATTATGAATTACCTCAATTATTGATGTTTTATGACTAGTATTCTAAATATGAGATTAATTTACTTACACCCTATTTTTCTAAATACAAAAATGAATTTTATAAACTTAGGACCATGACTAATAACTTAGTACTCTTACACATACTAAAGAATCATTTGAAGGGAGTGTCAATCTTTATGGTCATAAACCTTGTTTAGTTGCTTCCTTATTTTGTTGCCTACTTTATTTTAGGTCAATTGTATGTCTTTCTTTGTTGGGTTTTGTCCTATTTTTTTTGGAGGTCCTCATTTTGTTAGAATGTCTCAATAAAAAGGTAGAATGGTAACTTTTCAAAGTGATTTTTCTTTTAAGTATTTATTAAGAAAAGATAGTCATAATCTAGACCTATAGCTTGGTTATTGGTGTTGGCTTACACGTTTGTACTCTATGAAACTTATTTCATTTGTTGTAAGCATCCTAAACATCTTGAAGCCACTTTAATATTTATTTATCAGTTGGGATTGGTCATTAATTGCTAATTAAGTGAAAAATTTAAATGTCCACCTTTACTACCACTTTGATTCCCAACCCAACAACAAGCTTCATTACTTGCAATTTGAAGTTTTATAAATGTTTGAAAAAAATATCAAGAGAAAAGTAGAAAAGAAAATAAGATCAAAAGAAAACTAGAAAAGAAAAGAAAATTAAAAGAAAGGTAGAAAATAAAATAAAATCAAAAGAAATCAAGCAATTGGGTGAGTCATGTAACTTTATCAGGACAATGGATACTCAATGAGCAATAGAGGAATACCTTGAAGGGGATCATAGAGTCAACCTCATGGGGGCTATAGATGCTTGAATCATAACAAGGCAAGGTCTAGGTAATTCATAAGGTCAAATAATTCTAAATAGCTTAGTTATCAATAGATGAAGTGTGGTAAAGACTAGGTTTTGATAGGGACTAGAAACCTTTGAACTTAGTTCTTTGGTTAAAAATTTGTCCTTGGACCAGTGGTCCAAGGAAGACAAGGGAGACCACAACATACAATAGACTTAAATTTTGTTTAAATACCTGAATTCCCCAATGAATAAAGGGCCCACTTAAAATTTCCTGGATCAATTATTAATGGTGGGAAACTAGGATAGGTGCATGAAGAGTAACAAAACTTAGTGACAAGACCATTTATGGGAATAAGCCAAATTTTGAGAACTACTGTTCAAATATTAAATTGACTTGATTATTGGCCTTAGATGAAAGTAAGCACTTAATAATAACAAAGGGAAAATAATTGATCTAGCAAGTAAACCTTAAACTATGCACAAGCCAAAAAGCAAAGGGAGTCCACGTTTTTCCAGACACAAAATGAAGCATATTGTGAGAGACACAACAAATGGAGGACTCGAAAACAAATGCTCAAGAGCATTTAAAAACTAAAAGAAAATCAAAATACTAGAATTTCCAATTTAGCAAAACCAAACTAGAAATATGAAGGCCTAACTATATGAAGAAAGCACATTGTCCAAAATAACCTTATTAGCCAAAAATAACTCTAAGTATGTATGATTAAATTACCTTCTTAGAGTAAGTTGAACCTTAGCACCACAATCTAAACTCACTAAGAACAAAATAATATTATTATTTTTAATTTTCTTTTGACTATTATTTATGCACTTTTTATTTTGAACTATTAGTTTAAAACAAGTTATGAAGATACCACCTCTAGTTCAAATTGCTAACCATTGGAAGATGAGAAATCCACTGGTAGTCAAGTTAGGGCTTGTAGTTATGAAAGGAGTGTTTGGACCCCATTTCCAATCTTTCCACCAAGGCCTAGCGGAATGGATACCAACTTGTCATGATTTTGTAAGCCAAATTCAAATGTAAGCTAACAAAGTTGCGCTTGAGCTGGCTCACCTTTAGGAGTTCTTGGACCACTGGGGGAATGCCCCCTACACAGTTGCTCGTGTGCCTCCCTCTCATGCTTCCCACCGGGGTCGCTCGCCTCTGTGCGACCGATGTTGGGGCAGGGGTGGCTCTACTAGGAACTCTCAGGCTCATCCCCATTCACAAACTCCTCATCGCAATAGCTCGCATCCTCACAGGAATTTGCCCTCCCTGCCTCCTCAGGCTAACTTGGGGTGGCCTTCTAGAGGAGCTTCTGGAGGTGGCGATGGTGCTTCTAGTTGGACCTTTGGCAGAGCTTCTAGTTGGCCGACAAATACTTCCAAATGGTTTTTGTGGTTGGATCTGACGATTTCATTCTCTTGACGAGAAGGTAAAAAAAATGGTTGGAACCCCCCTAACATCACTTCAGACCCTGCTAATGTATGGGGTAGGCCAGATGACAGGGGACCCGCCTCCATGGGGTAGGCTAGATGACAGGCACCTGCCTCCCTCTGTTGGTATGCTATGGCCGCTTAGTGACCTTTTATTATTTTTTCATACTTTTTGCTATCTTGACGATGTTCATGTGACTCTTTGGGGTGTGCCTTCTTACCATCCAAACATTTTTTTTTGGAATATATGTAATATTTATCTTCAATTAATGATTTATGATACCTATTCATAAAACAAATATGAAAAATGATTTTGTTTGAAAAAAAGTTCAACCTAAAGCTTATTTTTGATAAAACTCTGTGATATCATATCCTTATACTTCCATCAAAAAACTTTTGAAAGTGTGAATTAATAAAATATGCACCTTTCAATTCTTTTGTTATATATTTGACGCTGAAAATTTAATTTTTCACGGCTTGGACTGTATTTTCCACAAAGCCGTGATTTCTCCAGCTTTCTCCAAACAATCTCCAGGCAAAATGGAATTTAACAGAACTGCGATTCTTCTTCTTCTACGAATCACAATTTTCTAAGACTGCTAGTGGATTTCTAAACTTGTGATTTATGGTTCATGACTTTATATTTCCTGCAATTTGCAACTTTATTTCTTTTCGTGATTTATGACTATTATGTTGCAATATTCACATGCAATATTCCTCACAAATTTGCCTCACGTTTCTGTGGTTGTGAATCACAACTGAGCAGTTTGCCTCACTTTTCTTCTATTCTAAAATCAAATGCTCACATTTCTTCATGACTTTATATTTCCTACAATTTGCAACTTTATTTCTTTTTGCAATTTATGACTATTATGTTGCGGTATTCACATGCAATATTCCTCACATATTTGTGGTTGTGAATTACAACTGGGTAGTTTGCCTCACTTTTCTTTTGTTCTAAATCAAACGCTCACATTTCTTCATGACTTTATATTTCCTACAATTTACAATTTTATTTCTTTTCATGATTTATGACTATTATGTTGTGGTATTCACACGCAATATTCCTCACAAATTTGCCTCACATTTTTGTGGTTGTGAATCAAAACTAGGCAGTTTGCCTTACTTTTCTTCTGTTCTAAAATCATATGCTCACATTTCTTCATGACTTTATATTTCTTACAATTTGCAACTTTATCTCTTTTCGCGATTTATGACTATTATGCTGCAGTATTCACACGCAATATTCCTCACAAATTTGCCTTGCATTTCTGTGGTTGCAAATCACAATTGGGCAGTTTGACTCACTTTTCTTCTATTCTAAAATCAGACACTCGCATTTCTTGTTCAACATCTTGTCGTTAAGTTTGGGGAGTTGTGTAATGTCCCCTTCTCAAACCTGATCGTTCATGTGACCGTTGGCCTTTTTTCTGGAAACCCGAAGGCTAGTCGGAGGGTAAAATTAGGGTTTCCTATTTTTGAGGAGGTCTTTGCTCAGAGATGGTGGATTCAATGGCGGATTCCTTTTGGGTTTTCAGAGGGCTTCGCAATGGTATGTTCATCTTGGCATTCAGAGCACTTTTTGGAATTTACTATTTTTAATAAATTCTATTTTTGGCAGCTTTCCAGATGAGTTCAGCTCGGTTGACTCCCTACGTCAGTTGGTCAGATGTTTGGCTCAGTATTGGCTTCAGAGCACCTTCGAAGGGATAAGCTAAGTCATTTAATTAAAAAGTCACGTTTAAATATTATATTTTAACGATGACCATGGGCCTAGATTAATGACTTAAAGATGTTTTTAAAAAAAAGGGGTCTTTGAGGGTGGCGCCCTCATTAAAAGAATATTTTAATTATTGCAAAGTCAAAGCAAGGATATGAAGGGCAAAATTATCAAAGCTTGATATTTATTTAAAATATCAAATATTAAGCCATAAAGGAGAAGTATGCCATCTTGAGGAGATGAGAGGTTTTGACCTAAAAGCTGATTTTAGGGTTTCGTGAAGTCAAACGAAACTTATAAAGAGGAGTCTTGTGCATCATTTTGGGGATCTTTGGACGACTATACTGTTATGCTGCCGGATTGGCTCTGGGACTGCTTCGAGGAATGGATGCCTCCTAGCTTGGGCATCACTTCGTGTTTGCAAGACAACATCTAGTGGTGAATTTCAGTCTATTTGTGAGTGCATCTTAGTTCATTCATTTTGTGTTCCGTTTTGCATTGTTAGATCTTATTTGGCATTCTAGTGTTTCAGCTTTTGCATCAATTAAATACAGCAGATTCATGTTTGTAATCACAAGTCAAAAAATACAAAAAAAGGAGTTCTGGGTATTTGTCATTCCTCATTGTTTAGGAGAGGCGAACCTTTAGTTCAAATCTCAGATTTTATTGTTAAGTATTGAATTTTTAAGAAAGGGTTGAACTTTCCAGCAGGCCGTACCATTTGCATGTTGCATTGATTTCCGTGTAAATTAAATATTAGCTTTTCAAAGCTGTTTCTGGCATTTAGTCTAGGCGCCTCCTCATCATCAGCATTTTGCATCTAAGAATAGGCCATTTGGGTAAACATCGAGGGAGTTATGAATCATTTAGTGAATTCTTATGTTGCTGATTTAGAGATTTAAAAGTATAGATCTGTCAAGAACAGTATATAGAAATCTGCATCATTCTGATTTGTAATTGGCTTTGTGGTTTCCTTTGAGCTTGTAACAAAAATAATGTTGAGTACTCTATCGGGAAAGAGTTTAATATATTGACATTGCAGGCAATAGTTATTTGTTGTAAACTGGCAGTAGTACTGACCAGTATCCTTTAATATTGCTTTGTCATTAATTGTAATTCACGTTCTTACTATCTATACTAGCGAATCAATTATAACTCCGCCCTATGGTAGCTACTTCCCATTTTGGGTGAGCAAGCACATTCTGGGTGTTGAGTAGTTTCAGTTTCAGCATTTTCATTTCAAGCTTTGCTTTCTGTAATCACTCCGTCATATGGTCGCCCCTCACTCCGCATTGGATTGGGTAGCACATACTTGACGTTGAGTTCCTTTCTGTATTTAGAGTAGAAGATCCTCTGACCAATGCTCGCCATCATCGCGCCATTCTGGTTAGAGTTGTTTCCTTGCACGTTTTGGTTTATCCATCTAACCTTAACGGGTGCATTTTTTGTAATTGGAAATCTGTTAATTTGAAAAAACGAAAAAATTTGGCTCAAAATATTCCAGTGGTATCAGAGCCACGCATCCTGCCATCCTGTGAAATCAGCCTTCTATGAGTGACAGAGAACAGAGGTATTTGGCAAGAGTATACAAGAGGGATACAGTTCAGACACAGTTTTATCAACCTCCAGAAGGTCAAACAGCTTAAGGGATTTTGAGGGCGAATTGGGAGCCTTCACAAGAAACAGAAATGGGGGATAATGAAAGAAATGAAAGGATTCTTGGAGGCGGTGAAAGAAGTTCTGGCAACAGAGATGACAGTGGAAAAAGAGGAGAGAGATCTACGAGTCCCGGGAAGGATTTTGGAAAAAAGATGGATGCCTTGATGGACATGGTATCTTTCATGATGGGGAGAATGGGACAGAATAATGTTCCACAGAACAACTCAGGCCACAGAGGGGAGCATAGTGCTTCCAACCAGCATGATGAGCATGCAGCTCGGACAGTGTCAAACAACACTTACATCTCTTCCAGACCATTCAAGCCCACTTTTTTAGTTCCTGTAGTCAATCAGCCAGAACCTGAAGAGAATGCTTCATGGGTGGAGCAGTTGAGGGTTGGCCGTACAGAGTATGACTCTCTACCTGTCGACATCAGGATGGACATGTCCTTCAATGATTTCATGGATCATAAGAGGAAGAACAAAGGGCAAGGAAGAAACTTTGATCAAAGAAGACCATCAAATCAAGGAGACTTGTACCAAGCTGTCAACAAAGTTATACTTCCTCATTTTGATGGGAGTGATACAAGTTCAGCCCGAGCTTGGATTCAAAAGCTGGATAACTATCTAGCTCTCAGACCAATGGCGGAAGAAGAAGCGATCAAGTTCGCTACGCTACACCTTGATGGGGTGGCGCACGAGTGGTGGTACCATGGCCTCGTTACTCTGGGTCATCGGTCTATCACAACTTATGATGAGTTCACCACTAGGCTCATCGAAAGGTTTGAGAAAAAAGATCCTGAGATCCATTTCAGGGAGCTTGCTCAATTGAGACAGTATGGCACAGTTGAAGCCTACATCGCGGAGTTTCAGAGACTCTCAGTCATGGTGACTGGAATCACGGAAAGGAGATTGGTGATTCTTTTTAGTGAAGGGTTGACAGAACCCCTCAAAGGCTGGATTAAAGCCTTTGATCCTCCAACACTGCAAGAGGCCATGAAAAAGGCAAGAAACATGGAGTGGGCTGCTCCTAAGGCGAAATTTCAGTCAAACTCCCCTTTTCAGAAAAGGGATAAAGGAAAAAGGCCTCAGCATAAAAATCATTTGAGACCTCAGAACAAGGAGTTCAAGAATCGCAATCCCCATGTCACCAGGTTGGATCAAGAAACCCTGAATGAACTCAGAAGAAAAGGGTTGTGTTTTCGGTGTCAGGAAAAATGGTCTCAAGACCATGTTTGTCCTAAAGGGGTTAAGTTTAATCAGATTGAGTATTATTCTGCTGGGGAAAGTAGTTCTGATTTTTCCGACCAGCAATCTGATTTTGAAGAAAATGAAGAAGCTAGAGCTCCAGAAGAGTCCGGAGATGAGAAGGGAAGTGGTGGAGTTTTAGCTCAACTTTCTAGTTTTCAAAGAAACGAATCATTCAAGGTTCGTGGGATGGTCAAAGGGCAGCGAATCGTTGCTTTGATCGATACTGGAGCAACTCATAACTTCATTGACGAAGTTGTGGTAGCCAAGAAGGGGCTGCAAACAGAGGAGTTCGAAGGATTCAAGGTCATGGTTGCCGATGGATTTCATATTACTTGCACCAAGAAAATATCTAACATGACCATGGAGTTGGGCAACTACGAAGTCAAGGATGACTTCTATGTAGTTCACATTAGGGATACTGATGCCATTCTAGGCATTCAATGGCTGTGATCTCGTGGAGAGATCTCTTTGAATCTGCAGACTATGGAGTTGAAGTTCCAATCAGATGGGAAGAAGATAGTTTTGAGAGGCATGTCCAATGGGGGTCCTCGAGTAGTGTCGTTCAAAAGAATGGAAAAGTTGATCCGTCACGATCAAGCTGAGTGGGTTGCCGAATGCATGATACTTCCTACTAGTCCTGTTGAGACTAAACGTGACCAACCTCCTGATATCCAGTCACTACTCACAAAGAAGAGCAAAGTCTTTGCAGATTTGCCTCCTGGACCACCACCTGAACGAGGTTCAGAACACATCATAGAGCTCAAAGAAGGAGCCAAACCAGTGATCACAACTCCATATCGGTATCCGAAGAGGCAAAAGGATGAGATCGAGAAGAATATTCGGGAACTTTTGGAGATGGGTTTCATACGCCCAAGCAAGAGCCCTTTTGCATCTGCAGTGGTTCTTGTGAAAAAGAAGGATGGTACCATGCGCATGTGCGTGGACTATCGTGCTTTGAACCAAAGCACCATCAAAAATAGATACCCCATTCCCAGGATAGATGAGCTCATTGATGAGCTACATGGGGCTAAGTTCTTTTCGAAGATTGATCTGAGGTCGGGTTACCATCAGATACGAATGAGGGGATCAGATGTGGAAAAGACAGCTTTCAGATGGCCACTATGGCCATTTTGAATTCTTAGTCATGCCATTTGGCTTGACTAACGCTCCGGCTACCTTTCAGTCTTGCATGAACCGTGTTTTCCAGAATCAGTTACGAAGGTTTGTGCTGATATTTTTTGATGACATTCTGATCTACAACAAGACTTGGGAGGATCACCTCAAGCACTTGGAGGAAGTGCTTAGTATCATGGAATCTGAGAGCTTATTTGCAAAAGCTTCCAAATGTGAATTTGGAATGGTGGAGTTACTGTACCACATAATCATAATGAGGAGTGAGGTGGATCGAGAAAAAATCAAAGCAGTAGTTGATTGCCACCTCCTGAGAGCTTTGTTGAAAGGGTCTTTTTTATCGGAGATTCGTAAAGGGGTATTCACAGAATGCTGCTCCCCTTACTGATCTCACCAAAAAGGGAGCCTTTGCTTGGTCAGAAAAGGCTCAAATTGTTTTTGATAAATTCAAGAAGATCATGAGTTCGTGCCCAGTCTTGGCTATCCCGGATTTCTCCAAGCCATTCGAGCTGCAATGTGATGCATCAGGTGAAGGAGTGGGGGCTGTCCTGATGCAAGACAAACACCCTATCGTGTTTGAAAGCAGAAAGTTACGGGGTGTTGAGAGGACATACTCAATCTATGATAAAGAAATGCTTGCCATTATGCATGCATTAGCCAAGTTCAGGCAGTACTTGGTGGGGAACAAATTCGTGGTTAAGACTGACCACAATAGCCTCAAGCATTTTATGCACCAGAAGGATCTAAATGAGAGGCAACAGAAATGGGTGAGTAAGCTTCAAGCTTACGACTTTGACATTGAATATGTCAAAGGGAAAAATAATGTCGTGGCCGATGCTCTCTCCAGAAGGCCTCATCTTAGCTCGTTGTGTGAGCTTACTGCAGATTGGAGAGACATGTTGCTTGCTGATTATGCAAAAAATCAGTTTGCAACCAGCATTCTGGAAGGTACTTTCCATGATGAAAGGTACCAGGTGGTTGAGGGATTGATCCGTTATAAGGGAAGAATCTTTCTGGTGGCTGATTCTAAGCTCAAGAAGAAGATTCTTTTGAATTTTCATGACATTCCAGTTGCTGGTCACCAAGGTTTTTTCAAGACCTATAGGCAGATCCGAGAAAGGTTTTCTTGGAAAGGTTTGAAGAGAGAGGTTCAACGCTACATTCAGGAATGTCCTGTTTGTCAAGCGAATAAAAATGAGCATACATTACCAGCCGGTTTGCTGCAACCACTTCCAATTCCCAATCAAAAATGGGAAAGCATTTCAATGGATTTCATCACTGGGTTGCCCAAGGCCCAAGGGAAGGATTGCATTTACGTGGTAGTTGACAGATTAACCAAGTTTGCTCATTTCTTTGCCATTAACCAGCACTTTTTCTGCAGCCTAAGTTGCAGATTTGTTTTTTCGAGAAGTGTTTAGGCTGCATGGGTTGCCAAATAATATTGTAAGTGATAGGGACAGCAAGTTCCTAAGTACCTTTTGGCAGGAGGTTTTCAGAATGAGTGGTACTGTGCTCACTCCAAGCACGAGTTATCACCCCCAAACTGATGGGCAAACAGAAGTGGTGAACAAGTGGTTGGAAGGCTACTTGAGAAATTATGTGTCAGAACAGCAGAAGGCTTGGGTTAAGTGGCTGCATATAGGCGAGTACTGCTACAACTCTACTTTTCATATGTCAATCAAAATGTCTCCTTTCTTGGCACTTTATGGGTATGAAGCACCCAGTTTTGCAGATTTGGTGTTTGGTGACAGCAAAGCACCATTAGCCAAGGATTTGTTGCAGCATAGTCAAGACATAATGAGATCCTTGAAGGATAATTTGCAGATTGCACAAAATCAGCAGAAGTTGTATGCTGATCAGAGGCGTGTAGAGCGTTCTTTTGAGGTTGGGGATATGGTCTATCTCCGTTTACAACCTTATAGACAGTCTACTCTCAAGAAGAGTGGAGCTGAGAAGCTCAAACCTCGCTTCTATGGACCATTTAGGGTCATCAGAAAGGTTGGGGCAGTAGCTTATGAATTAGAGCTACCTTCAGATAGCAGAGTGCATAACATCTTCCACGTGTCTCGCCTCAAGAAGGCACTTGGACACAATGTGGTTGCTTCTTCACAGTTGCCACTATTGGATGAAGAAGGACAGTTGGTTCTAGTTCCCGAGGAGATACTTGATGTCAGAGAACGTTCCTTGAGGAATAGAACTATCAGAGAATGTTTGGTAAAGTGGAAGAACATGCCTATGGAGGATGCCACTTGGGAAAGTGATGAGATATTGCAGCATCCTAGTTTGCGATTCCTTGAGGACAAGCAATCTTGGGGAGGGCGGACTGTAATGTCCCCTTCTCAAACCTGATCGTTCATGTGACCGTTGGCCTTTTTTCTGGAAACCCGAAGGCTAGTCGGAGGGTAAAATTAGGGTTTCTATTTTTGAGGAGGTCTTTGCTCAGAGATGGTGGATTCAATGGTGATTCCTTGGTTTTGAGAGGGCTTAGCGATGGTATATTCATCTCGGCATTCAGAGCACTTTTTGGAATTTACTATTTTTAGTAAATTCTATTTTTGGCAGCTTTCCAGATGAGTTCAGCTCGGTTGACTTCCTGCGTCAGTTGGTCAGATGTTTGGCTCAGTATTGGCTTCAGAGCACCTTCGGAGGGATAAGCTAAGTCATTTAATTAAAAAGTCACGTTTAAATATTATATTTTAACGTTGACCATGGGCCTAGATTAATGACTTAAAGATGTTTTTAAAAAGGGGGTCTTTGAGGGTGGCGCCCTCATTAAAAGAATATTTTAATTATTGCAAAGTCAAAGCAAGGATATGAAGGGCGAAATTATCAAAGCATTGATATTTATTTAAAATATCAAATCTTAAGCCATAAAGGAGAAGTACGCCATCTTGAGGAGATGAGAGGTTTTGACCTAAAAGCTGATTTTAGGGTTTCGTGAAGTCAAACGAAACTTATAAAGAGGAGTCTTGTGCATCATTTTGGGGATCTTTGGACGACTATACTGTTATGCTGCCGGATTGGCTCTGGGACTGCTTCGAGGAATGAAGGCCTCCTAGCTTGGGCATCACTTCGTGTTTGCAAGACAACATCTAGTGGTGAATTTCAGTCTATTTGTGAGTGCATCTTAGTTCATTCATTTTGTGTTCCGTTTTGCATTGTTAGATCTTATTTGGCATTCTAGTGTTTCAGCTTTTGCATCAATTAAATACAGCAGATTCATGTTTGTAATCACAAGTCAAAAAATACAAAAAAAGGAGTTCTGGGTATTTGTCATTCCTCATTGTTTAGGAGAGGCGAACCTTTAGTTCAAATCTCAGATTTTATTGTTAAGTATTGAATTTTTAAGAAAGGGTCGAACTTTCCAGCAGGCCGTACCATTTGCATGTTGCATTGATTTCCATGTAAATTAAATATTAGCTTTTCAAAGCTGTTTCTGGCATTTAGTCTAAGCGCCTCCTCATCATCAGCATTTTGCATCTAAGAATAGGCCATTTGGGTAAGCATCGAGGGAGTTATGAATCATTTAGTGAATTCTTATGTTGCTGATTTAGAGATTTAAAAGTACAGATCTGTCAAGAACAGTATATAGAAATCTGCATCATTCTGATTTGTAATTGGCTGTGGTTTCCTTTGAGCTTGTAACAGAAATAATGTTGAGTACTCTATCGGGAAAGAGTTTAATATATTGACATTGCAGGCAATAGTTATTTGTTGTAAACTGGCAGTAGTACTGACCAGTATCCTTTAATATTGCTTTGTCATTAATTGTAATTCACGTTCTTACTATCTATACTAGCGAATCAATTATAACTCTGCCCTATGGTAGCTACTTCCCATTTTGGGTGAGCAAGCACATTCTGGGTGTTGAGTAGTTTCAGTTTAAGCATTTTCATTTCAAGCTTTGCTTTCTGTAATCACTCTGTCATATGGTCGCCCCTCACTTCGCATTGGATTGGGTAGCACATACTTGACGTTGAGTTCTTTTCTGTATTCAGAGTAGAAGATCCTCTGACCAATGCTCGCCATCATCGGCGCCATTCTGGTTAGAGTTGTTTCCTTGCACGTTTTGGTTTATCCATCTAACCTTAACGGGTGCATTGTTTGTAATTGGAAATCTGTTAATTTGAAAAAACGAAAAAATTTGGCTCGGAATATTCCAAGTTGGAAGAATTTAAAACTGAGAAAAATGTTAAATGGAGGTTTAGGAAGTGATTAATAATTAATTAATTCAGAAAAATTAATGAAGTGGGGCTAAGGTTGGTTTAATTATATTAATCAACCCTTAGGAAAAATAGGAGGAATATGATTTAATTAATTATAGGATGAAGAATAATTAATTTATTTAATTATTTAATTAATTGTAAGGTATTAGAAATATTATATGACGTAGAAAATCAATTTTGAGGTTTCTACAAATAGTAATTTGTTTTCCTAAGCTTCATTCTTCAACCTGGCAGAAACATATGATCCACAGATAAATTTACTTAAGACTCCTTATAGACCAAAGCTTCATCAAATTCGAGAAAGAAACAATCATATCAGGTAGCTATAGTTGCATGGCTGTAAAACTTAGAATCTTCAATACTTCTCTCATTTATTTTCTATTGCAACTTTATGCTTTCTTTTTCCATCATCTCTTGCTACATAAGAATCTTGCTTGCATGTGCATCTTTCTCAGCTTCAATCAGAACCTTCACTTTTCGTGTTTCAGACTCCTTTAATTCCACCTTTTGCTTCTCTATTTCTATAAGAAACTATAGAATATGGTCCAAAGACTCCAAACAACCTCCATTAGGATCAAGCAAAACATGAATTTATCGTCAACATGCAAATAATCCCCTAGATCATTACAATAATATCCATAGTTAAACAAACAAATTATTTGTATAGCATACAACGGAAAGAGACTTAGTGTACAGTAGAGATTTGTGATGTTGATGATATATGTTCTGCAAATGATAACAAGTATCATGTATATAAAGTAGAGCAGCATATCCTATTATTTACAAAAGAAATAAAGATCCTACGAAAGTTGATTTGAGATCAATTCAAATATTAATGACAAACTACAATACATGAAATTGATTTCAATTATAACAGAGTTGGAACAAGGCACATTGCCAACTTCCATAAGCATATGTTCAACCAGCTCATGAACTTGTTGCCAGTATGTACCTATCAAATCAGCCCAAACTGTGATAGATAATTCTCAACACCCTTCTGTTAAATTCATATATATTTTTAGTGAAGTAGGAAAACTATGCAGTATCCTAATACCTGTGCAAGTTGAGTGCGGCACATTAGTTTATTTCACTGCAGAAGTGATCCATATTGGATCTCGACAATGTATGTGACACATAAATTTGAACAGATAAAGAGACAGGTTCGGAAACAAAATTGGTAGGAAAACATAGGTGGACGTCACCACAATCACAATAGAGATTTAACCAAGATCACGACCACTGTAGTTTTCACTGATGATGAGCACTTCAAATTCTGAATCTCAACTGAGCAGTCATCGCTTTAACTTCCTCTGTGTAGAAATTCTTCTGGGGCCCAGGAGAACCCAATTGTTCACAGAAAGTGTAACGAGAGTAAAAGTCAAATTCAATGTATAATTTAATTTGTTGGAGGACAAGGAAAAAATATCATAAAGAGAATTCAGCTGTTCATCAGGGGAGGTTAGCAAAAGTAGAGGGCAAAAAGATGAATTCCCAACTTCAATGCAAATTTCACCATTACAATTATAATATTTATTAATATTATGATGTTGAATTTATATATGCAACAACACTGTTATTCGTTTATAAACCTTTATGATAATTTTATTTCATTTCTTATGGAGCTGGATCTTCAAAGATAAAGATGTCCGTGTACTTAGAAAAGGAAGCTACAAAATGGTACATACTCCCCCTCTGTCATGTCCCCATCCTAGTCAGCACGGCTGGTGACAAGGTTAGCCTATCATTTCGATCCTCGTAGGCTGACAGGAGTGTGCAGAGGATCATCTGCAGCCGTTGCTCGGTGTTTGGTAGCTCCAGTTTGCAGTTGTGTCAGGTTGGGCCTTCGCAGAATCTTCCAGTGAGCATTTTCAGGAAACTTTATATTTTTAGAAAGTTAGGTCAAGCGGAAGTTGCTATTTCGGGCAGGGCAGCTGGTTCAGTCATTCAGCTCAGAATCGACCCAGTTCAGCAGTTGGTTGATTTGACGGAGAAATAAGGAATAATTAAGGAGTTATTAAATATTTAATAATTTGACTTTATATTAAAGTCACTTTATTGAAATATTTAAATATTTAATTATTTGGCTTAATTATAAAGTATTTAACTATACTTTATAATATATTATTAAAAGGTGACTTAATGAGTATTTATATTCATTAAAAAGGGGACGCCAATAATTGATTATTTCTCCTAAGTCAAAAGTGCAAATTAGATCATTAATTTAAATGATTATTTTAAAGGAGATTTGGGTCGAATTTTCCTTCAAGGCAATATATACCTTTCACAGGCAAAATCGAACTATCATGTTTATTATTCAATTTTGTCTTCTTGCATCTGAGCTTTGGAGTTTGCAAACCTTAGGGTTTCTGCAGACGGTCGTTTCTGGAGAACGAAAACTCTTCAGAGATTAGGTAGACTGAGGCTGTGAAATACCAGTTTAAGCTTGCATCTGGGTGACTTCATTCAGGAGTTACAGATTGGATTGATTGACAGATTCATCAGTGATCAGCAGAGATATTCATCTTCCTTTTGAGGCGATTTCATCCATTACCATTCATCAGTGTTTTGGCACGAATCTCAAGGAGCCGTACTTATCATTTATTGTTGTACTTGGCCGTACCAGCAAGGCCGTACTTTCTTGTCTCTGGAGAAACGCCTTCCATCTTCAGATTCTGGCAAGTGGACTTTGGACGCAGTGGTTACTGGACACTTTTGCATTGGTTTTTGAGCTCGAGATTCCTTCATTTATTTCTGGCCGTACTATCACATTCATTGCAGCCGCCACCCAGGTTTTTTCAATAATATCAATGTATTTTCATTGCATGTTTAGATTTACATATTGTATGCTCTAGAAAAATTGAAATAAAAGTACGCCACTCTATTCTGGACAATTTTCTACGCATTCCATGCATGTATGAATTTTTTATGAATTTATTATCAAATTCTAGAACAAATCGCAGCATTTATTATTTTGTCAAAAAACCCTCAAAATCACCAAAAACCAAAAATTGCAAAAAAAACAATACAAAAACAATTAGGGTTTGAAACCGAGGACCACCAGGGTTCTGACACCCTCGTAGCATGGCTGTTTCATCTTTCACGATGACTAAACTTTAGTCTTATTTCCCAACATTAGATTTGCTTTTCAAGAAAGTTTTAATCTATAAGGGGCAACATAAATTGTCAGACCGAAACCTTAAAAGCTATGAATATCAGATGGAGTTCTTTTTTCTATAAAATAGACACAAATTGAAATTTATAATCAGCTGACAGCTCAGCAATTTAAGCTATAAATTCTGTTGAAGCACATAACAACATAAGTTTGTTGTTCATTTTATTGGTCCAAACAGCACTAATAGCCAATCCCATTTATCGCACTGATGAATAGAATACTAATGCGGGCAACCAAAACTGTTTATATATGGTAACAAGAGCCATTGATGATTCTCTCCTAAAACAAAACCTTAAAATGCATGGTAGAACATGAACAAACTTTATTTCCTTTCTTTAATTACAGATTTGTTAACACTACATTAATATGGAGATCAACACTACCTAGCCCTTGGAGAAAGAAAAAAAATATATGGTTCTACAGTTAATACAACAAAATTGCAATTGCTTCAATATATTTCCTTGAAGCTGTCATATTTTCAGAGTTGAGACTCCCTTGAATATGTTTGTAAAAGTTTCTGGTCAAGAACCATGTTGGGTACCTGCAAATCAGAAGAATGTATAATGAATGAGAACTTATAATAAATGAGAATCCACACGGGATCCAAATCCTTCACCATCAAGAAAGGAACTAATAATAAAAGTTGTGGAATATGCATTACCTTGTCTCCAAAAATGATCTTTGTATCGTTTGCAATAGCCTCCATAAACTTCAATTCCAAATATGCTGGAGTCAATAGTAATT